>JAMJEW010000015.1:600000-1200000 GCA_024713625.1 Morchella sp. 2018-W30
ATGGGCCGTGGAGCACCAGACTTGATGAACGAGGCTTTACCCTTCCGTCTCTTGTCAGCACTACTTGGTGGGCCACCGACTGAGTCCCTTCTCAGCCGTGAGTTTTCAAGATCGTCCCTAGCCTCCTGAAGCAGGCGTCTGAGTTCGGCCTTCTCAGTCTTTTCTCGATTCATGTTTGACTTGAGATTAGTAATCATTCTATGGGCATGCTGTAGACTCGATTTCAAGGTCTCAGCTTCTAGATGAGTGTTTCTGGGTGTTGGTTTTGAGGGAGACGACGGTGGAGAGATTTCTGGTGTGGTTTGGGCGGGCTCCATCACAAACGGATCTTCATTCTGTTCATTGTCCTCTCTGTGTTCGAGGGAGGCCCGTAACCGGTTGCTTTGATTATGACTATCTTCCAGCTCCTGCTTCAGGTCCTCAACCTTCCTCTCTAGCGCAACGCGTTCATTTTCATTTGTAGCCAGATTCCTCCGCATGGTTGCAAACTCGACCTCATGGTGCTTGTGTTCCGCTTCAAGGTCTTCAAATAGTTTCTCATTTTGGTGTTTCCACTCATCAAGCTCCTTAATGATGTCCTCTTTCTCGTGGCATAGTCGTTGAATCTCTGCATGCAGCCGATCCTCTATCTCCTGCTGTTCTCTTACTTGAGCAAGTAGTTCCTGATTGCGCAATTCTAGGTCCCAATTTTCCTCTTTGTATCTCTGCTCGCTGTCATCAAAGGACCGGACTCGGCTCTCGAGGAGCTCGGCTTGCTGCTCCAATCCCGCTTTCTCAATCTGTAGAACCCGAAGAGCCTCCTCGCGCTCGGACAGCAAAGCTTGGAGCCGCCTAACCTCAACGAGCAGACCTTGGCCAAGCTCAGCTGCAAATTCGAGATCGTGCTGTCGGGAAGGTTGATTTCGCTGACGGCGTGACGGAACTGTAAGTTTTGAAGGGGAGTTTGTGCCTTGTGCTTGTAAGTTTGCTGCAGCAGATGGGACGAGCTGTGGTGAACACAAAGTTGATTAGCCTAGAATCGAAGCCCCCCACAGAGATCTACGGATCTACCCGAAGAAGGGGGGATGGGCAAAAAATAAGATTAAACACCATACATTCCCAGCCCCATATGGCGACGTGCTACCGCCACCGCCCATGATCTTATTCGTCAATACTGCCCTTGCGCTCTCTCTGCCGACCTCATTGTACTCCTTCTCCAAATCTTGTAGTTTCTTCTTCAGCTCCGGGTCGACGGTGTCGCCGGCCTCGTCCAGCTCCTTGATCCTCGCTTCATATTCTTGTTGCTGGCTCAGTAGCGCCCGTCCCAGGTTTCCGGCGGTCTCGATTCGTTTGTTGACTTCTGCTAGATGTGCTTCCAGTGTCCGTTTAATCTGTGATGGTGATGATGTGGGTAGAAGGATGGGATTGCTGTTGCTGTCCTGGACCGATGTCCGCTGTGGAGTCGTAAATGGGTCGTCCATCCCGGCAGACATCGTCTCCAACCGTAGTTAGGGTTCTTTGACGAGCGGTCCGGTGCCCACAGTAGATTGGACCAGTGCTGGTCTAGTAAACCACAGCAGGAGGGGGGGGGGGGTATTAGTCTGTTATATAAGGTTTTATGAGTTGATTAGAAAAACGAGCGACGAAGGTCGGACGGCCGTGGTGGAAGAGAGAGAGGGGGGGGGGGTGTGAGATTAATAGCTGTGAGTAGGCTGGCCTGGACCAGGCACGGGTGTGAGGGATGGAAGAAGCGTGACTGAAAGTTTGCAGCACGTTCCGTTCCTGAACGGGGAAGCAATCGTCAAGGGCCTGAGCTAGCGGACTTGCCGAGAGAGACGAAAGACAAATTTGAACAGCAACGGTACTAACCTAGGTAACTTGTAGCTTTTTTTTTCCTTGCTTCCTTTCTATAAGAGGATAAAATTATTATGAAGAAGGCTACAAGAGTATGCGACCGTCAAAAACGATGATACAACAGAAAGAGAAGTGATGATGTCAGAACTAGGAAGAAGTACCGAGGACGTGGGGGCCTCTTTTTGGTTCACGTTAAGAGACACGGCCAAGTTCTCTTTTCAAAAAATTGCTGCTGACGTCGCTGCTGGCAATAACTGCTGCGCGGAGTTGTGAAGGAAGAGGAAGGAGGGAGGAAGAGAAGAGAAGGAGAGAGGGAGAGAAAGGCAGAGAGAAAAGGAACAACAAAAAGGCTGAGGTACAAAAATGTGATTCTATTTCCTTCCCGTAGACCGACAATGACCTGTACACCTGAGAAATATCCGATTGTCTGACTGACTGGCAGATTGTTCTGCTGGCCAGTGGTCGCTGGCCAGTGGTTGGGCTAAGTATGTAGATATGTAATGTAGAGATGGATAGCCGCCCAGGATTCAGGTTAGATTCACTGTCGATGAGTGGATTGGATTCGAATATGTATGTATGTAGTTCGTTTCTGTGGCAAGCAGCAGCAGCAGCGATGGATGAACGGAATGAGCTGCTGACTCCGCCTCTGCCTATGGGTGTGTGAGTGGGAGTGGATGAAGAGGAAGAATAGAGTCGCTGGTTCACCCGTGGTCTCGATCAGTTGTTCGTTGACGCGCTTCAGCGAATAGCAACAGAGGCAGTACGAGGCTAAGGCTGCCGCGGGTTCAGTTATATGTTTCGACCATCCACAAATCAGCAGCGCGAGCGCCCAGCACAGCGATGATCCACGTGTACGCAATATTGCTGCACGCGTTTTTAGCTATACGAATTGATCTGGCGAAACTGTGGGGGATACGTGAAAAAGACCTCGTAACAAGAAACGCGAAGGGCAAGTCTGTGCAAAGTGGGATCTAATAATAATATGGAGAATTGAATTTAATGGGTGGGATTGTTGGATGTGGAGTTTGGGTAGTACCAGCGGCCAGTTGGTGGGGAGCGAGCGGGCTGCAGAATTTGTGAAGGGGGGGTATAAATTTGGGATATAGGAAGAGCAGGCGGCTACAGCCAAACACTATTTAGGACTGAAATTAATAGAGAATGTAATTGAAGGGAAACCTTCAGTTGTTTGTTGGACATACAAAAAGGAAATAATTAAGGAAAGTGACAAGATACATCTATGGTATGTATGGTGATATTTATGATGGGAGGCGAGGCGAGGCGACCAAAAGGTAGGGAAGAAAGCAACTCATCCGGAGAGGCGAGCAAATGATCTCTGATATACCTTACTCGGGAGTGGACACTCTCATGTATTTGCCCGGGTTGTTTCGATCGCTTTCACAAAATGGGATGAGTCCCCATCTTCACCCCCTGTCAAGCACCAAACAACAAGCAAGCGGTTCCTAGCTGTTCCTACATGAGCCAACACTTCGCACTAAGCCCGGAAGTTATCAACAAACAGTACATGTAACCACTGGATTAGGACTTTAACCCGATTGGTGGTGTGGCTCAGACAGGGCCCCAGACTCCCAGTAATGATCTGCCAGCCACAAGGTTGTGGCAGTACTACCACACCCACCACAACCACCGATGCGTAGTAGAGATTACGAGGATCTCCCAGAACATTTTGGAAGCTCTCTATCCCACAATCAAAAATCAAACACCCAACACAATCGTTGGCATTATACATTATATCATCTCAGCTTAAGACAAACCAAGCAAGTCAACTGTAGAACAAACCATGCCCTCACCACCACCCCCTTCAACTTCTGTCCCTCTCTCGGCCCCAGACGCGCCTGTCCCCTTCTTCAAGCGCGCTTCCAAGTCTAAATCAATCAGGAAACGGCCTGCCACTCCCCCCTCCGACGACTCCTCCGATTACAGCTCCTCCGATGAGTCCAAACCCATCAAGAAGCGGCGAAACCTCAACCAAAAAGCCAATGCCGTCACCGCTACCTCTGTCTCAAAACCAAGCACATCTACAGACACTGTCCCAGTTGCCCGTACCTATGCCCCAGACTCATCACGCACACTAACTTCCGCCAACGACGCCACAGCTACAAACTGGCACAACGAGACGACGGGCCACACCTCGTCCCCCAGGAAACCGCTCGACAGTAGCACCTCCGCCGTTACAGATGAGCCGCCCGTCGCGGATGGAACCTACAAGGGCGCATCCTCATATGGGAACTTCATCAAGAAGTCCAAGGACGCTCCTGTACGCACTGTGGGGCCCATGAAGGCGCCGAGCAACATCCGTTCCATTACGGTGACCGACTATGCGCCTGATGTCTGTAAAGATTACAAGCAGACTGGATTCTGCGGTTTCGGGGATACGTGTAAATTCTTGCACGCACGTGAGGACTATGCGCAGGGTTGGAAACTGGATAGGGACTGGGAGATCCAACAGAAGTCAGGCGGGAAGCCGAAGAAGCAGGAGGACGCCGAGGACGATGATGAGTGGAAGGAGTTGAAGGACATCCCTTTCGCCTGTGTCATCTGTAAGAAGGACTACAAGGATCCGATTATTACGAAATGTTCGCACTACTTTTGCGAGAGCTGCGCAATTGGGCGGTATAAGAAGAACCCTGGGTGCGCAATCTGTGGCAAGAGGACAGACGGGGTCTTCAATGGGGCGAAGAGCTTGCGGAAAAAGCTACAGAGAAAAAAAGAAAGAGAAGAGGAGAGGAAAAGGGAAGAGGAAGAGGCGAATGAAGATAAATGAGGTCAATCACGTGGTTCTCTAGTATGTAGTTATGGTTTTTTCTATTATATATCTGTATTATAGACTTTCATCTGGGAAAATATCAAGGCGTATTTGCATCTGAATAACTCCCCCATCCCCTCGTCCCCCGTGACCAGTGCCCAGAACCTTCAGTACCTACAGTAAAAAGATCCTCCCACCACCTTTCTCCTTGGCATACCCAACATCGTCCGAGGAGCTGACCGCGCTCTCCGTGCATAATACTCACCTGCAGCCACCCTACCAAACCCTGAACCCACATCCCCCACAACCCACCCAGTCCCCAGCTGTCAAATTACACCTCTGCATACATATAAAAGTTCCCCAGCCCATGCACGCACCTACCCATATGACATAGGTATCGATAACTAAATGTAATAACCTGCGACCCACAACCCACTCCAATTAACATACTGAATTCTTATCCTTATCCAGCCGCATGCAGGTACGATTAAGTAAAGTATGTAAGATGTAGGTATATACAACTTTACCCCCAAAGCCTAATTAATTCCCCGTCGCGACCATATCATTTATAATCTAGTGTATGTACTGCCACCAGTGGACCACGGCTGGCCTTTCAGCTCTCCTCCTTGAAACCCTCGCAATTCTCGCTGACCAAAAGGACAAATATCTGTCTTCATCCGGTTAAACTTCCCCAGCGCACTCGATACGGTAGTTAGTGTAAACCAGGGTTGAATCATCGTTTCATCTAAAGTAGACTAGGCACGTAGGAAGGGAAGGTGTGGTCACCCCTGCAGGCTCTGCAGCCAATTGCTTCCGGATTTGGTTGCAACAATGATGGGCGAGTGATATTCTGTGAGGACCAAATACTGGTAACCAGCTGGATATAATAACAGGCCAAACCAATATTGGTTCCCTTTATTACTATTAGACTTTATCTATTGAGAGCCAACACCCATTCTTCTTAACCCCATCCTCTCCCTTCCTGTTCGCGTAACCGCAAACCCTCTAAACAGAAAGTATCAAAGCAAAAGAAATAAAAATGCAGAAAAACGCCGAAGAACAGAACACTGCTCCCAATAAACCAACGCCTCCACCCTTCTAATACCCTCTAACCGCAGCAGTAGTACTTGCAACAATGCAAAAACTCCACCATGCTGTAGCAATACACGACAACCGTGATAACAACCATTACAACTAGCACCTCCCTTGCGCTTCCCAAGCCACCCAATAACCTCCAGTCCATCTCCTCTCCTCTCCGCCCACAATACCACATACCAACTCTCGTCCATCCGATTGAATATACGAGTGCAAATATGGCAACCCAAAGTGCCTGTTCAAAGTGTCTTCCACAGAACCGCCCCGGTACAGGGGTGATTGAGTTCAAGACAAATATTTCTATGAATGCAACGAAGGATGAACCGATGGCGATGACGAATTCGGGTATTATCGCTGGATATGCTGGAGTATTTATATTGGGTAGGAGTATGAGGAGATAGAAGCACGATGATGCAAAGGGGATTGCCGTGACAGTGGTGTAAAGGCAGCGGAACGACGTGCGGAGAAAGCGGGACTGCATAAGACACGAGAGCAGACGGGTCCGAAGATTGTCCTGCGCATGTAGAGGGGGCCTAGGGCAAGGGAGGCTCCTCTCAGCACATCTGTTCATTATACCCCAGAACTAGAAAGTTAGACACGACAATATTTCTTTAGGAAGGCTTCTCTGGAAACCTACAGCAACAAGCCACATGTAGAAGCACTGCGTGGCCCATATGATATTAATCAACCTGAAGAAAAAGATTCTTCCGTTGCCTGCACACCTCTCCCTATAATAATAGCAGCACAAGATTCCTGTCATGCAGAAGGCAAGAACGAGTCTTATAACGATGACCAACCCGTCAGGAATCCACTCAAACGGGGACTGGATGATCTCTGTGAAGATGTATCCCTCCGGGGGAAAGGCAAAATCGAGTTCATCCTCTAATAATCATATCCACAGTAAGCACATGTCAACTGATAGCAAAAAGCACGAGAACTACTAACCATCAAGACTATCCGTATCACAGTCCTCTCCCCCGTCACGACCACGACGTTCCTGCCTCACCTGCTCCAGAAGCGGCGTGTGTTCATTTGCCCTCGTCTCACGCTCAGAGCCAGATCCTCTATCTCCCGAGCTCGGGTCGCCATGTTCACGCCCTTTTGAACCTTTCGATCTAGACTCCTTCGATTTAGGCCCCCTCGAACAAGAGCCACTGATAGATTCATTCTCTCTAGTACAGGAGTTCTTTGAAGGCATTTAAACAAAAATAGTAGTAGCGGTAGCGGGTTTATGATGAATCAGGGGGTGTCAAGAACAGTGAGATAATCGAAGAACCGAAAACAAAATAAGAGCAAGGGGAACAAGCCACCTTCCAAACAGTTACAAACACCAGCCAGATCTGCAAAACAATAACGAGTGATACAGCGTGAAGCGTGGCCTCACCCTTAGATAAAATCTAAAGATGACTAATACCAAACAGATATGTAAACAGAGCAGAGCAGAATCGGACACCAAGGGAGTTCGGGTGCTAAAACACCGCCCAACGTTCTGGAAGACTGTCTTTTCCGTTGACCCCCTGAAACTCCTTCTCGAGCAGCCAGTAGTGATGAGAGGAAGTAGCAATAATCTACAATTGATGGAGGGGCCACGCCCCCTCCAGCTATATAACCAGCTCTCGCTCTCCTCCCCCCCCCCCCTTCTCTCTCGGTCTCATGGGGCGTAGTAATAACAACATCAAGCCCCCCCCCCCCCATTCATCACACGAGCAGTAGTGGAGAGGGGGAAACCGTCGTCATGTTATACATGTATCTACACCGCACACACATTCGAAGGGACTACATGATAACAAGCAGCCCGCTCCTCTTCCTCGCGTTACACACACGGATGCTCTCTTCCTCCAGGACGATCCGGGGGGTCTCAATACCATACATGTACATAATATGTGATCCCGTGGAACGCCCCCCCCCCCCATTCCCCAGCTTTGGCCTCCACCTAATCCTATCGCCCTCATGTTTCGGGGCAGAAGACTCAATTTGCCTCATTCCAGGCGGCGCGCTCAGTTCCCGGATTGGGTGGCAGGGGTGTGGAGACAGATGGTGGTAGGTAAGGTTTATTATTATGGGATGGGCCACATTTGGTAATCTGTCACGCGAGCGTCTTATCGTGGGCAATGTGGGTAATTAAAGCCAAGTGAAGGAGAAGAAGAAATGCGGCGTATTACGCGAAACCTCAGAGCTTCTCCATATCCTGTTTTTTCTCTATCGTAGAAAATGACCATGCTGCAAGGGGTCTCCCGAAATCCGGGCTCGCGAGTGAGGTTCCATGATGGTTGTTTCCCAAGGTGACTAAGCTATTACAGTGAACCTCCGAGGGCTAGACATGGAACTGTGACGGTCTTTTTGAATGCGCCAAGACAAACAAACCCGCACACTGGGAGCTTGCACCCTCCACATACAATCAAAGTCCATCATTGTCATCCAGAAATTTTCAAACTCCCGCCGCCGACAATTCTACGCCCATCGCAAACGACCAAATAAAACACCAGAAAATACACCTATCCGTCAATCCCTCATCTTAAATAGTGAGTAGCCTAAAAAATTACAAAAAAATTAAATGAGTCTATGATGGAATTCTGGACGCATTATTGATCCTCGCACCCACGAAATCACTGAAGCTCCATCATAAAGCAAGCCAAGCACTAACAACGACCCCCACCCCAGCTAGATCTGCCCATCATGCCCGGTGTTTCCGTCCGCGATGTCGATGCCCAAAAGTTCATCGAGTCCTACGCTGCCTTCCTTAAGCGTCAAGGCAAGCTTGCCATCCCCGGCTGGGTCGACACCGTAAAGACCGGCCACTTCAAGGAGCTCCCCCCCCAGTCCCCCGACTGGTTCTACGTGCGCGCCGCCGCCGTTGCCCGCCATGTCTACCTCCGCAAGTCCGTCGGCGTAGGTCGTCTCCGCAAGGTTCATGGTGGCCAGAAGAACCGTGGCTCTCGCCCCTCCCACCACGTTGACGCCTCCGGCTCCGTCGACCGCAAGGTCCTCCAGGCCCTCGAGAAGATTGGCGTTGTCGAGCTCAACCCCAAGGGCGGCCGCAGAATCTCCCAAACCGGCCAGCGTGATTTGGACCGTAAGTCTCCCCCCCCTTACCCCCTCCGCTATTGTTGGTGGTGGTTGCTGCTCCCGTCCCCCCTCTAGCCGCTGGGAATATGAGCGGTGTTGGACGAGGGGCTGGTGTCGGGTTGTGCTAATGTTACTTGGGGAGGACAGGTATTGCCCAGACCACTATCGAGGCCGAGGAGGAGGAGGGAGAGGAAGAGGAGTAAATGGCGCTTCTAGCACGGATACAACAATAAAAGTTTTTTTTGTGCCGGTTCTCTTCTTCTCTTCTTTGTTTTAAATATTCTTCAAATGGCGCATACCTGGGGATTTCGTTGGGTGTTAACATTGGCCTCCGTTCCCTCGCTTGATATACGATAATGGTGATGATTAAGTACAATTTGGGGTAAACTGAGGAGACTGTAATCGGATGTGTTTTAGGCTTACCTGTAGTGGTTCTATAGCCTAAATGTGAACCAGAATATTGTCCCAATCACTCGTAGTATCTAGAGCCAATGATTCTATAGTCCACTTTCCTCCACCCACTGACGTCCATATCCCCAACCCCACATCCTCGAGTCCTAGTCATCTGACAATATACAACCCTTACCCTGCCTATCACCGCAAAAACCTTCAAACAACCACAACCTCACCACCCGAAGAGAAACCCTCATATCAATCCACAACCCCCATAACCATGGCCACATTACGCGCGCCCCTCCTCCGCCTCCCCGACCTCCGTAGCGGCGTCCTCCGCCCCTTCCTCCGCTCCAACAGCACCACTACCACCCCCGAAACCACCGCCGAGACCACCGCACGCACGCTCAGAGGCTTCCTCGGCCGCAGCAGCACCCTCTCCCGCACGCGCATCCAGCGCGCCGCCACCCCCATCACCACCGAAATGCCCGAGTTCCCAGTCTTCATGTCCGGCCTGCAGGGTGGCAGCAGTGAGGATAACCTGCACCACCTCAACGTGCTCGCCACCAAGCACAACACGCACATCACGCTGACCAAGCCGAACAAGGATGTGATCCTGACGCTCTCGTGCGGTAACGTCGGCTACAAGAAGGCGAACCGCGGGACGTTCGAGGCCGCCTACCAGCTGGCAAGCGTCATGTTTGCCCGCATGGAGGAGCGCGGGATCAGACCAAAGAACATCGAGGTTAATTACCGCGACTTTGGGCCGGGACGGGAGGCGTTCACGAAGGTGCTGCTGGGGAAGGAGGGGAAGAACATTAGGGAGAGTGTGGTGAGGGTGACGGATTCGACGAGGTTGAAGTTTGGAGGGACGAGGAGTAGGGCGAAGAGGAGGTTGTAGATATGCGGTGGAGGAGGAGGGGAAGAGGGCTGGGGGAAGGGGGGATGTACAGTTCTTACCCTGTATCATATTTTTAGTTTGGCTTCTGGGATTGAGGAGCTCATCTTAGAGTAGAGGGCACTAATTAACAAACTTTGTTGTGTCAATACCTAGAGAGAGCTTTGTTTACAATTGACTTTTATCCCTGATAATCTATTGTGATATCTAAACACCATGCATACACACGGAGACGATTGTAGAAAATTAACTTTCTCGGAATGCCATAGTGAAAATCCCCAGTCGAGCAATTGAGTAAATCTTCCGACCTACATATGTATAAATCACTCTTACATAGTACTTAATTAAGCTGTTAGTAATAAATGCTGACCCCTAGCAAAAAGCAAAGATTGATAGCTTTTGCCAGCAGACCTTACTTTATCAAACAATACAAATCCTGACCCTCTATTCTAGGGAGTCAGCATCGACAGCTTGAGGATAATTACATGTAACTACACACATACCGGCCCTCACTCGCCCGGTCATCGAGTGATAAAACATGGACCAGACCACGTACACCGCAGCCTGTCAATGATGAATGTACATACATTCACTAGCTAGTACTCTACCTAAAGCCCAGCCGAACCGTCATCAACACCACCGGTTGTACAAATAAAATAAAAGTAGAGATATATATATAAATATAAAAATTAAAACGTCTCCCCGACGTAGATCTCCGCACGCACCTTGATGTCTTAGTTACCCGGCTCACTTCCAAAAAAACTCACGTCTCACAAGATCACGATAACGATAAGACTCCAATCAATTAATTACTAGGCCAAAAGGCTATTTACAAAAAGAAACCTTCTCACTCTCACTCACTTCATTCACTCACTCGTCCTGACACTCACTCGTCCTGACACTCACTCCACTCGACTCCACCTTCACTCATCATACTCTCCTCGCTCTATCCACTCCGCCTTCAATGGCGTACCCCCCGCAACACATCCCACACGTTAGTCGTCACGGCGCCCCTCCCTGCCCATGGATCCCCATTCCCGATCAGCGCATAATCTGCATCGAACACCCAGCAATCATCCAAAACATTGATCGTGGGGTCGCCACTCTCGGCGGTGAAAAGGCGCTCGTCAAGGTACGTCCGCCAGTGCGCAGCACCTGCACCATCAGCACCACCGGTAACTAACAGACCACCTACTATCAGCTCGCATCGACAAATGGAAACTCGGGTCTCATGCTGCGCTTTCGACCAGAGGACCCCATGCAACCCCCGATCCAGTCGCGCACGGTGCCAAGCAATAGCGTGCTCATCAAGCTGACCGTTCCGCGGCGGCGGCGAAAGAAGCGGCGGGATGCGGACGGGCGGGTGATTGAGGACCCACAAGGCGCGGCGGAGGAGTTGCCGCTGATGGAGAAGCTGAGGAAGTCGAATGGGAAGTATAAGATTGAGACCGTGGGGGTTATTGAGAGGACAGTTCGATTTCGGGGTATGGCTTTTGCGCTTCCAGTTGACATGTGGGATGTTAGCTGACGGGGCTCCAGACATGGCAAACTACCAATTCAACACCTCTCGCTCCCCCTTCGTCGCAAAGCTACAGTCCGCAGTTCTCGACTGCTCCTACCCTTCCCTTCAGAAGTTTGCCCTCTCTTCCGGCAAAGGGCACCAACCCAACCTCGAGATCCTTCCTCCACCCTCATTTTCCAACACCGTCATGCAACACACCTACTACTACCGCCAAAACCCGGCCATCAAAAAAGCGCTCATTGCCGGCAAACCCGCACTCCTCAACCTCCAAGCCGCCCCCAAAACGCTCACGCCAATGGTGCACATCAGCAGCCCGTCACTGCCGTCAAAACCCCTTGATATCCGACCCTACGAGACGCTCGACGCGGCCGGCAAGAAGTGCGTCGACCACCTTCGCGCGCTCTTCGCCCAGCGCCCTATCTGGACGCGCAGAGCCCTCTTCAACCACTTCCCCAAGAACCTACAGTCGCTCGTGCGCTTCTCCATGGTGCATGTCGCATACATGTGGCGCGCGGGGCCCTGGCGCGACACCTGCGTCGTCTATGGGCTTGACCCCCGCCAGTCGCCCGAGTACCGAAAGTACCAGAGCGTCTTCTTCCAGGTCGAGACGGAGAAGAGCAGCAAGGGGCGCGACGACGCACGCAAGCGCAACAGCCACATCTTCGACGGGAAGCACCTAGTGCGCGACGGGCGGTGCTTCCAGCTGTGTGACGTGACGGACCCGCTGCTGTGCAGCCTGATCGAGACGGAAAAGATCCGGCGCGTATGCGATATGAGCGATGGGTGGTACCGCGCGAGCACGATGGCGAAGATCAAGGCCATTATGAGGGGGAAGATCCGCACGCTGGCGGAAGGGAATGTGCCCGCGGATAGCGAGTTTGTAGATGTGCTGGAGCAAGAGAGCGAGAGCGAGAGCGAGGAAAAGGAGCGTAAGGAGCGCGAGGTTGCGGAGCGCGCAGCAAGGAAGAAGCGGAGGCTTGGGAGGGAGGCAGCGATGGCGGAAGCGGAAGCGGAAGCAGAAGCAGAAGCCGCAGAGGCGGCCGAGGCGGCCGAGAATGATGGGGAGTGGGAGGAGGAGCTTTCGGAGGAGCAGAGGGTTGATGGGAGGGTAGAAGAGCTGATGATGGAACTGCTGAAGCAGGGGGGCGAGCATGCGGGGTATGAGGGGTATTTGGATGATGTTGGGGAGGAGGGTGATTTTGATGTGCTGGAGGGGGAGGATGATGAGGATTAGTTTTTCTTCTCTTTTCCTCTCTTTTTGTAAATATTTAATAGTAGTTAGCACTCTAGGTCGCGTGATCATTGACACCGGCCAGGCCAGCAGGGGCAATAATGCGAGTGCTGTGTCATGATCGAGCGTAGAACGTCTTGGCGGTGATTGGGACAGCCGCTTCTACGATGGATAATAAGCACACCTGTGTATATATAGACATTATAACCACCTAGGGCTGGTGGGTATGAGGGATATTTGATTCCAAGATCCTGCGGTCTCGAATAAACCACTGACTTGTCTGGCCGGGGAGTCCCAGTGTTCCCCCCTCGCCTTTTGCAGGACTGGATGTCGAAAGCATTACGTCAATCAAGTCCGGGGGATTGTGGGTGTTCACAACAGGACGTCTGCATAAATTTAGGTCTCGCTGTGGTATGTGGTCAGACGGATAGAGTGGTGAGTAGGGTTGTTATCTACATGTAGCTGTACTACATTTAGATTTACGCCCCCTGTTTTCTTAATAATAATTAACTTATGGGTGTGTTCTAGTTGGGAACGACTATACGTACACGAACGCAAGTCCGGACTTAAAACCCGTGTTGCTTGAATACCCGTTTTTTTTTTATTTCAAGCAATATATGTAGCTAGGTACTGGCAGTGTCAAGATACGACGTGGGTACATATAGCTCGAATCCCTAGCTAGCTTCACGTTGATGGAGGTACTTTCATTAAGGCCCACATGCATTTATAGTACTTCGCTGAACAACACGTTGTTCTGGGCATTGACCTCTGGCTGCGTATGGACCATAAATTCTTTTCTTAAAATTTCTCCAAACCCGATGTATAGGGACAGGATTATAGTAATAGCGTACTTTAAAATTCCTCTACGGGGCTTTCGCGTATTTGCACGTTGGTGTTCCCAATTCCAAGTTCGACAAAAAGTCTAAAGGGACCGGCAGATATATATAACCTAAAGTCATGATTGTCTAAATACATGTAGGGACTTTGCGCAAAAGACACCAGAGTCTTTTCCCACTTGTATTGTTGGCTGATGAGAGGATCGGCGCCAATCAGGTTACCGGGAAAAGACTCTGGAGTCTTTTGCGCAAAGTCTCTAATGTTCATCTCTACGTTAATGACACTAATGGTATTTACATGTATCTAAAAATCACTAGCATAAAAAGCCAAGTGTGTCGGAGGCGCCTGCAATACGGTATGTGGGAATGGGCTCCAACCCTCAATTTCTCCCACTCATTCACGCGCACGGCCTCTTCAACTCATCATAAAATTCTTGTACATAATTATCCTGTTACAGAAAGTGAGAAAGTGATTCTAGTTGATCTTTAGGCGAACTATACCGTTATATTCAGGGTTAGGGCTACCCGTGAAGCTAGCCTATGGGGTGACAAAATCAGACGACAACCAGAAAAAATCCGCCCCTCTACCGATTGTAACACGCCGGCCGCCCTCCCCCCACCAACGCCTCCCCCGCATAATGCGCGACGTCAACCCGTAACGATTCCGCACAGACGATGATGACGGACCACGATGAGAGCTTCATTGCACGCCTTAGCGCCCTCCCAGAGCGCCCTCCGTTATTTACGTCAAATCCTGTTTCCCAGGCTCTACAAATACCGCCCCACCACTATGGCGGTCAATTGCGCTCGAATACATCATCACTGGGGAGAAAGAGAGTTTTTCAAACAAAGAGGACTTCACGGTGGGGAATTGGGGGCTCATGTGGGAGAAACAAAAGGACCGGAGGCCGAGCTGGTGTCTCATCAATTGGTACCTCCGGTCGAGCGGGACGTGCTACGGAGTTCGGCTTTGTCCGCAAACAGGGCGAAATGGAAGAAGACAAGGATAAAGTTTAAGAGGAAGAGGAAGATGCATAACCCCAAAGCATGGTTCTTGGATAGCTCCCGTCTTATCAACGCAAAGCGATTGAAAGAGGCTGTGGATAAGTGGATTGATGCGAAGGAGAAGAAAGCGGACGAGAAAGACATACAATTACTGGGAATATCGTTAATGAAAGCCTTCAATCGGAACCGACGATCACTAGGGACACCACATATATTCAATCTAATGGCTATCACGGATCCGGCATCGATCGATACCTCTTGTTTGAACCTCTGCATGGAGGCGTACCTGTTAAATAATCGACCGGGTAAGTTAATTGAGGTATATAGGAAATACCAAGGCCTTGTCAAACCCAACTATGTGACGATTAACATCATCCTGAGAAACTTTATTGCTATGGGGCAATTGAGCAAAGCAGAGGATTTGTTAAAGGTTGTCTTGGAGTCGGGTGGGCCTGTTACGCGCCATTCGTTTCAATTACTGCTGTATGGGGTGAGAAAACTCACCGAGAGCTTGCCGGACATGACTAGGGTATTCGAGTGGATGAAATCTACACACTTAAGCCCACACTCTCCAGTCTACAATATCATGATCAAGATGGCATTGGATTGTAGCCAGTACGGCCTCGCAAAGAGATATGCGGACGAGATGGTGGAAAGAGGACTGGGATACAATCTCGAAACATTTATTTTGTTTCTCAGTAAACAATCAATGGCCGGAGACTGGGACGCTGTTGGCAAAACGATGCTACGGATGCAGGGCTATAATATAAAGCTCTCGACCCGTGGCTTCAATGCCCTCTTACATTCTTATGCCCGGGTGGCCGATTTGCCTTTAGTTGAGCGTTTTTTCGAATCAATGGTATCCCTTGGCATAGTTCCAGACCGGTATTCATATAACGTCTTGATTCATGCCTCTTGCCGCGCCAAAAATGAAGAAGCCAAGAACCGGTGGTTCAATCATATGAAGTCAGCTGGGCATCTTCCAGATGCTCTCACCTTCAATATCCTGTTTCATCAGCTTCGCCAAGCCAAAGCTCAACCCTCTGTTCTCCGCCGTCTTTACAACGCCGTACTCGACATAAACCCGAGTCTTGTCAACACAATGACGAAAAAGATGCTCCTTGACTCTATGCTCAAAGACTCCCTCGCCTACGAGCGTCGGGCAAACCTCCGCCGCACCTCTCCATTATTGAAGGATGATGTCTTCTTACCAGAGATTAAGGCAATGGATTCAGCAACCGATGAAGGCCGCCCATATGATGCAATCTGTATATTCACCGACATATTAGCCCAGGGTCTAAAACCCTCAGCATTCCTCACTGCCTCCGTAGTTCGTGCGTCTTTCCGAATCCCGGCATCCGAGCACGACAATGTCTCCCGCCTTCTATATCTCGCCCACAAACGAGGCGTCCATGTCAATGACGTCGTACTGAGCGTGCTTTCATCCTCGTCGAATAGTATATATTCCTCTTCGCCTTCCCCCTCCTTGCCAGAAAAGCCGAATACCATTTTGCGGCAACTTCACACTTCCTATAATTTCATGAGTAAACATTGCCTACCAATCAGCCACTATATCTTGGTTAGGACCGCATGGGAGCTCGCCGTATCCGGCGATCCACACGGTGCTATATTCCTAATGAACCAAGTCAGCACTTCAAGCTGGGGTTCAGAGTGGAATATCGTAGGGTTGACAACACTGCTGCATGCATATACCTTGATTAAGGATTTAAAGGGAATGCGCTGGGTGGTGGAAACCATGGAGGCACAGCAGGAAATGCCCGACAGGATATTTATGAGGTATCTCCGGAGAGCCAAGGAAACTTCCGAAAGCCAAGAGGACGAAGCCTTCATATCGTGGCTCGTGGCGCGGTGTGTAAAGCTCAAGGAGAGGCTGCAGGATCAAGCGGCCGACCAGAAGGCGAGGGAGATTCTGAAATATTTCGAGGGATTAGAGGGGAAGCCTAATATTTTGCCGAAGAGAAAGAGGGAGCATGTGAGGAGAAAGTTGGTGAAGAGCCGGAACCATTTGCAGGAGTTAAGGGCTCGCCATTAATACTAGCGAAAAATCTAGTTGCCGCTTTTTTATTTGATGTGTTTATATTTGTTCATACTAGCTACCTAGGGTTGGGGGGGTTTTCTCTTGAGTCTTTCTCGTTGTTTCCATTTAATTTATGTGTTGTATATGTAGTGGTACTTGCCTCTTGCGCGGGTAGTGGTGTGTAAATATTGGGCACATGAGTGGAGCTAGTATATCTTTTCTTTTGCATGTATGCATATACCGGGTTAGATTGGTGGGTAAAGGGGCATTATAGATATAAGGCCGGAGCCAAGTGTTTTAAATCTCAATTGCTCCTGTAGAGATGAGGTCCTCTGTGGAGCCGCGCCGGGGGTGAGGCCTCTTCTCTTGTTATGAGCATGGCTTTTCATAATCTCTCACCCGCGCGGCCCACATTGCACCACAACCGCTAATGCCTAGGTTCTTTGGAAAGTTGGGGCAGCTTATCGGAAGCAAGCGAAGAGTTTTTAACTGTTTAATAAAGGAATAACTTCTTTGGGTTTACTTGAATATGGTGGCCCACGCCGCTCCTACCTTCTAGTGATTTGATAACTACAAGGTATAAGTACATGTATATAAGCTAGTAAACAAGTCGAGTGATATTACATGATTAACCAAAGTAGAATGTTCAACCCGCCATCTGTAATTCTTAGTTCAGCACGAGACGTAAAAGTAGTCAATGCAATTTAGCACTGAATGAGAATTAGGCCTTGTTACAAAGCGGCTACCAAATTTAGGAAATCACTAGAATAAAGCAGGAACCGGAATCAGGCGCGAATATAGTTAACAGCATGCAGTACCCTCGCTCTCATTCTCTCCTCTATAGGTTGCAGTTTTGATAGAGATTAGCCATATAATATTTGTGATCTGATCTTGGAGAGAGTATTGCAGACCTGATAGTGATATTATCATACCCAAACAAAAAGTAACCAGCGAATGCTCCAAGTAGTATGCAAATAATAAAGTAGCCTTCATATGATCATTGTTAGCTATGAATTTACATTTGGGGTCTTTGGAATGAGAACCATTGTAGTACATCGCCAATAACATTATCTATGGCGCATTTGTTAGCTCCACATTACAGTAATGGTAATATTACATCAATTAGAATTGGTGAAAAAATACAAAGTAACTAAACATGCCCAGTCAGTAAAGAAGTGTTAAGGGCAGAGTAAGGTTACGGCTCACGCAAGACCAAACTGGAGCATATAAATCCCCGCTCTAGCTGCCCTTTGGAATATTGTCGGTTTATAATTTAGTGGCGTGACACGGCCCAACGCTCCTTCTAATGGCATACTCAAAGCCTTAGTGGTTCCTGAGCGGACAAGGTAGCGGTCATATTCACGCTGAGCGCGGCGTAGAAATTCTAGGATTAGTACAAGGAGGAAGACCTAGGGTAGTAGACATAAGTTAGCAATATTTAGATTTGAATGTCTTTATCAAGCTATTTTATGCACTCACACCAATGCAAGAGCCAACAAACATAGCGGGAGTCTTAATGCGCCACGAACGAGAAATGAAACATGAGTCAATGGTGTACCAGTTCCACATCATCTATAGAGATCTTTGTTAATTTCGAGTATAGCAAACAGCGGGAGGCCCGAGGGTAGGGTTTCATACAGATATCTTGCAGGCTGCTACTGTGGATGTCTGTGTTGAGGTCGATGTCGAGCTCATGGCGTGTGTACTCATGGTGCTGTGGTCCATTGTGGTCAAATGTTAAGGAGTAAGTAAGTTAAAGTATACGGGCCCTGATCAGGAGATAATAATGCTCCGAGAAATGAACTGAACTTAGCAAGAGCTGGGAATCTAAAGTATTTATAGTCTTTATCCTGAGGAGACTACATCGGGGCTTTGGCATCTACTGAGTGCATACCGAATCGAATACCTCACTGAGCTAAATTCTGATGAGAGAGTTTTGTGCATAACACTTTCAAATTCCGGCCGTTTTGATTGTCACAAGCTTAGGGATATGTGACCAGCGAGGCGCCCACCTATGGTCCTCAGTAATCACACCATGTTATCTCCACGCTGCACACAATAAATAATTTAATAACAGTGTCAGCTCCATGACGGCGCTGTGATGGTCACTAAATTAACAATCCAGAGGAACAAACTTGCTAGAATAGGTAAACGAGGAGCCACAACTGGCAGTTTCACGGCGGGCAGAGTTCCAGACTTCCAGTGCGAGTGTTAGGTCTGCCGAGGGGCAAAGAGCCACATGCCTCAAAGGAGTTGCCACTACATGTAATGAACCTAGACTTGTGACCCGGTGAAAATAACTTGCGCAAATATTTGCTCACGGTGAGACTTTGGGGGAATGAGGTGGTTTAGCTCACATATAGGGTAGCAGCAGTAGCTGCATGCACACAGGGTTGGGTTTCTTGGAAGCTAACTACATGTATACATGTATGTACATACTATTTTCTAGTCCTTGGCGAAGATCTGATACGTACATGTACACCATTGAATGTGTTTAACATATAAAGTATACATGTATGTATGTCTTAAGTGTTCAGCCCAGCTAATATAGCCATGATCATGAGTGCGCAAGGTTTGTAAAATTCCTCAACTACATGTGAGGGCTTTTCGCATATTTTTTTCTGCGTTAATTAAATGGTCGGAAATTGTTGCAACAAAATACATACTTGTACTTACTAAAATTTCCGACAATTAACGAGTAAGTGATACATGTAGGTAACTAAATGTACAGTACCAAAAAGAGGGGTGGGATCACTACGGTATTCCCGTTGATACGCTAGCAATGCGGTAAGAATACGGTATTTGTACAGTGCACTTCCTCTAATGCCGGTTTAATTTGGTATTCGTCACTAAATTCCGTAGTCCTATGGTAGTGATTTCACCCCATTTTTTTATACTGTATGTACTTTAAGTATATCTTCTTTTTGAGAGGTATGGTCTATTGTTATGCGGTATATGCACTTTGATACAAACACTTATGGTGAGATAAAATCAACATATAGGCTTAGCCCTTATGTACATATATGTAATTTTTTATTTATAAATAGGTGCCGCGAGTTGATACTATTGTAGCAAAATAACGAGGTGGAGGGTTTGCTAAACTGTGAAGCTAACAGGACTAATCACTACAGTACCAAAAGAGCGGGTGTATCTAGTACCTTATCTGTCAGAATACCATGACACTCCGGTATTGCTATGGTATCTATTACATCCCTTTTTTGGTACTGTACATGTATATGTTGATGGATGTACATTATGGGCGTTGAAGAGGACCGGAGGTGTCAGGACCGGGGAGCCAATACATAGTCGTTTCTGATAGCTCCTATATGTGTTTTCTAGGCGTGCTTTCTAAGAATTGGTAAATTAGAACCTCCAGGCTGAAGCTCTGAAGCTTCAAAGGCTTATAGGATAGTACATGTAGGTATACATATATACATGTAGATATACTCAGTCGTTAATTAGAAAGTCGGAATTTTGATAAGCGTTTGGTTGCAACGATATCCGACGACTTAGTTAACGCGCGAGTATACAATCGCAGTTAATATTACTATGTTATTAGAGACTTCGCGCAGATAGAGCCAGCTCTATATTTCCATTATTTGGTTGGCAGGCTTTGGGATCGGCACCAATCGAGTTACCAAAAACGGAGCTGGCTCCATTTGCGCAAAGTCTATTAAGTCCTGAGAAATGGTGAATCGCAACGGTCCGCGACACGTTGTGCAACTCAAAGTTCACAACCCCAAGACCATAACACATTATAGAGAAAACTACAAAAAGATGGAAGCAACTTGTATCCTGCTTAGATACTACTTATTAAGCTTGCATCACCTCTATAATGAATTTGGTGATCTTTGCGTTGCGTTTCGTTAAGTATTGTCGGCGCGGGCCGTTTCTGGGGACTTGCTTACATGTAGTGAACACATGATATGATCTGTTTACTTGATGCTCGGATTGTGTGTGGTAGATACAAGAGTTTCATACTGTAAGCCATTTAAGTGCTTATTTATGAAAAATTTTGCCTAGTATGTGGGACTTCCGCACCGTCTTTTTTGTTCGCTCCGTTTACCCTCAATTTCATTTTACCTAAGAAATTGAACCCACCTAAGGTACATGGTTTAATCTGTCGTCCGAGTATCATGAGGCTCGTTGTAGTAAACTTTACCGATCATAACCCATCACTCTTATTTTAGTTAACTCGCAATATGGGTTAGGGTTTATTTAATGCCAAGCCCAAAGCAGAAAGGTCCCACGAGCTTCAAGTTGCTTGACCTTAACCACCACAGACTACCCTGGGCCACGCCATCCACCATCCATCCATCCATCATCATAGTTCAACATCATCATCAAGCTCCTACCCTCTTTGAGTTATATCTATCCTGGTGCTAATCTCCATCCCCCACAACACCTGTAATGAATCACCTCCCCGAAGTTTGGGGTAGAGTATGCTTATCCCCCACCATTTGCGCCGCAACATCCTAACTGACATCTAACCTTTTAAGCCCAGAAACGATGTCTACGGTGCCTACGATCACTCTTACCTGCAGGGATCCCATCCGATGCAACATACTCAACAACCGATTGTCACCGGCACCAGTGTCATCGCGCTCAAGTTCAATGGCGGGGTCGTAATCGCTGCTGATAATCTCGGTATTTTCTGCCCTATCTTCTAGTTACTACCGTACCCAATACTGATTCATCCCATTTAACAGCATCATATGGTTCTCTCGCACGTTTCACCGACGTTGAACGTCTGAAGCAGGTCGGGACGCATACTGTCGTCGGTGCCGGCGGTGACATGTCGGACATGCAGCACCTGTACGAGAAGCTCCTAGACTCGCTGATCATCAGAGAGGAGTACCAGAACGATGGGCACAGCCTTCGCGCGAGCCACATATACAGGTATCTGAGTCGGGTATTGTACCACCGTCGTTGCAAGTTTGATCCCCTCTGGAACGCAATCCTCGTGGCGGGGTGGGACGATGGAAAGCCGTGAGTTTGCCCCGCAGTTGCTGAAATGTGGTGAGTATTTAATCAAATGTGAGATAGGTTCCTTGCATCCGCCGATCTTCTCGGTACGACCTTCTCCTCCCCTACGCTCGCTACCGGGTTCGGTGCGCATCTCGCCATTCCCCTTCTTCGCCGCATTTGCCCCGATGAAAGAGCCGTTGAAGGTATCACAAAGGAGGAGGCGGTCAAAGCCATTGAGGAGTGTATGAAGGTATTGTTCTATCGTGATGCTAGGTCATTGAACAAATACTCGATGGCTATCATCACTGGAGAAGGTGTGGAACAAGTTCCTTTGAGCGGTGAAGGGAAAGAGAAGGTACATGTTGAATGGAAGAGGGATATAGCTCTGGAGAACCAGAGCTGGAAATTCGCCGAAGCCATCAGGGGTTACGGAGCGCAGACTGTTTGAATGATGATTGATGGTGCTGCATGATATAATTCATCAGGTTCCCTTATCAATAAATCGAGCGTTGAGGACCTTATTATGACTTTTCAACCTACTGTGACTACTATCACTGCTTTTTAGGCCCACGAATAAACTGAGTGTGTTACGCCCATTAAAAGGTTTCACAACCACTTAAAGGGCCTTCCGGGCCGTCAGGGCTTATAGCGGGTAGCCTAGGGGGCCTTGAAAACGGCGGAGGGACATGAGCCCTTTGAGTTCCCGACTATTGACTTGATTCAGTATACCCTAACTTCAATACACACTGGCTGGCCACTGGCCGGTTAAGCTAAATAAACCTGCAGCAGGTTGTGTAATAAGCCGATAAAATCTGCATATTGCTATTATCTCAAAAGTCGAAACTTCCTCACGGCTAATTTCTACAATTGAAAGAATGCTCGTGTAAACCATTGAATACTTTTCGTTATTCCAATCAGTACATGAATCTGTACGGCACGTCAAGAGGTGTCCTGTTTTCGACTAATTCCCATTCCCCATAAGTATGCTTGGGGTGAATAATATAGGCAGCAGTGGGCTCTTAATCAGAGGTTTCCAAGCCCGGCTCTAGAGGATGTCAATGTGAGTACGCTGCTAATAGTTGCCCTCATACTAGTTACTGGACTGTCCTATTGAACTACACATCAGTGACAGTTGTAAATGCTTTATAATGGACTAGAATAACTGGGCCTGCGTTTTCTGGAGTTGGCATACTCAGAAGGTTGTTGTAGTCTTGCTTGAGGTAGGTAGTTCGGGAGAACGTTTATCCGTTTAGGAACCATTTTTCACTTTCTTTGTTACTGGGCAGCGCACAAGAGGCGAACGTCCAAATCTGGAGCATGTCTATTTCTGGGTATGAAAAGAAGTGAAGCTCAACGTCTTAGCAACATGTAAACAGGCACGTGTATGCCTGGCTGAAAATCGGTGCCTTCGAATTGTGCCTGTTCTAGCCCAACATCCCCAACCCTCCCGGCATAATTCCAATCGGTGAGGGAATTAGTCCTGTCAATTTTTCACGATGCCCTCAGGCCCTCATATTTGCAGTCCATAGAGGGTCCCGTCCTTCCCCCCGCTTTCCCAACAGGTGCTAGCCTTACGGAATGCACGTACCCCCACTTCGGCATAGCTTCCATAGAAAGAGAAAGAAAAAAGTAAAGGGTCCTTTGGCAATCGAGAGAGATGAGCAATGAGATGAAATAAAAGAAACCGTGACTCTAGGAGCACAAAACCGCGGGAACCACGGAGAATCATTCGCTGGAGCAATCAAGTACCTACATGTACCTACCTGTAATTTCATGAGAAAGAGGAGAATAATGCTGTCCCTTTCTGCCTGATCTATTAGAGACTGGTCTAGGACCCCAATCTTGCCTGGCTGCGCGCGCGAAACTACATGTACCTACTTACCCGGACCTCATTTTCGGTGAGACATATAATTCCGTAATATTGATGCCGAGAGCCCCTCTGGTGCGGAATTGACAAAGATCCAAAATCAGGCTAAATTCCCTGCCCACCTCCGGCGCCAAACCTCCGAGGAATTGCGGAAAAGTAAAAACTCGTTATCGATATCCCCGAGTACCGGCTTTTTTTTTAAAAAAAAAATGAAGGCGGCGGCGCCGGACGAAGGAAAACGGAATTACGTAGTTGGGTGCACGTTGTGAAAGGTTGTTTTGCTTGCCTGTGGTCGAAATGTTCACGATATCTTGTTTAAAACCTAGGTTTTCACGAGTAGGCACAGGCAAACCATATGACGAAACGTGGGTGCGGCTACTTGTTCGAGAAGGCGGCGAGGAAGGGAGGGAAAGGAAACCTGTCCGTCCATGGTGATCAATTTAATTCTCCTCTCCGGAAGGGTTTGCTTTCTAGAGCAGTGGAGGTGCATAACCTGTAGGCTGTTGGTAAAGAGTGAATGTTAACCCCTCACTGCAAGTAAAGTAATCCCGCCCCACCATGAGCTCCCCCCCACCTGGGCTAGTAAATTCCGCTATCCCGCCATGACCAAACCCAAAACCTAGGGACAACATCTACGTAAAAGCATTGCCCATCCCCTCTCTTCTCCTCTCTACTCTCCATCTCACCAGCTTTCTTCGCTCCTCTTCATTATTTTATACTGATTTCCTTAAAAATTCAGGACATAACACATAATGACTTCCGCTCTCGATCAACTTAAGGCATCCGGCACTGTATGTTACTACCATGACTTTAAACCTTATTGCATTGAGGCTTGGGTGGCTAACCGTAAATTTTTTCCCTAGACTGTTGTTTGTGATTCTGGTATGCCGATTGTATTGACGCTGCTGTTTAAATACCAATACTAACAAATTGCTCAAGGTGACTTCGCCAGTATTGCCAAGTACAAGCCTCAAGATGTAAGTCTTTGGCCTATATATGCCCTCAAGTCTGTCCATATCCTAATACCTGAATTTTACAGGCCACTACCAATCCTTCTCTCATTCTCGCCGCCGCAAAGAAGCCCGAGTACTCCAAACTGATCGATGCCGCCATTGAGTACGGGAAGGCCAAGGTACTTAATCACAAGCTCGTCATAACTCCATCCCGTCTAACAGAGCCTAGGGTGAGTCACTCGATGAGAAGGTTGATGCCACCCTCGACCGCCTCTTGGTTGAGTTCGGCAAGGAGATCCTCGCTATTGTTCCCGGAAAGGTTTCTACTGAGGTCGATGCTCGCCTTTCGTTTGACAAGGAGGCCTCCATCGACAAGGCCCTTCACATCATTGACCTCTACAAGTCAGTTGGTATCCCAAAGGAGCGTGTCCTGATCAAGCTCGCCTCAACCTGGGAGGGTATCCAGGCCGCGAGGATCCTCCAGAGTAAGCACGGAATCAACTGCAACTTGACTCTCATGTTCTCTCTTGTTCAAGCCATTGCTGCTGCTGAGGCCGGTGCTTTCCTGATCTCGCCCTTCGTTGGGCGTATCTTGGACTGGTACAAGGCCGCTACTGGAAAGACCTACGCTGCGGAGGAGGATCCTGGTGTTAAGTCCGTCCAGAGCATCTTCAACTATTACAAGAAGCACGGCTACAAGACCATCGGTTAGTGTTATTCTTGTACACTGATATAATTGTCTCCGGTTACTTACTCGGTGAATCAGTCATGGGTGCCTCTTTCCGTAACACTGGTGAGATCACTGAGCTCTCCGGATGCGACTACCTCACCATTTCCCCCAACCTTCTCGAGGAGCTCTACAATAGCCAGGCCGCCGTGCCCAAGAAGCTCTCAGCAGAGGATGCCATCAACCTTGACATCAAGAAGGAGTCTTACATCGACAATGAGCCCGAGTTCAGGTTCTTCTTGAACGAGGACCAGATGGCCACTGAGAAGTTGAGCCACGGCATCAGGGCCTTTGCCGGTGAGTAGAGGATTCTTCCAGCCGTAACTATGCTAGGACTGCGAATGCTAACTGATTATGTAGCCGATGCCGTCACCTTGAGGAAAATCCTCGCTGAGAAGATCAACGCTTCATCGTAAATTGGCTGGCTCTGTTTATTTACGTAAAGAAAAAGAAATAGGTCTTCCTGGTGAAGGGAATTTCGAAGGGGCAAAAAAATATACAAAAAAATATAAATGCTTGTTCTTGATTTTTCGTCACTATTATTCTGTGTGCGTACGCTAGATCTAGTGGCTTTTTCTTTCTCTTTTCTTTTTTCTTTTCTTCTTTGGTGTTAATTGCTTTGGAGTTTGATATGCCACTCATCAGGACTGTGCGTTATTATATAAGTTGAGCTCTTAACGCTTGGTTAGTAGCAAATTGCTGTTATGAATTTAACCCTTGATGCGCAACTATTCATGCCAAACGTGGGAGCTTGGAAGAGCGTTTTACACATACATACATCTTAAAACCTCTGGGCGTGACTTTCGCCAACCATTGGCCCATTCCAGCAAGGGTCTATTGAGCCCCTTAACCCCTAAGCAGCTAAGCAGGCGACTCCGTTGCGACGTCATCTGTCATGTAAATTTCAACGTCAGTCTGATTTCGAAATCCTCAACCCCTAATAGCCCATAATGCCACTACCACCCCCTCCACCGCAACTCCACATGCCCTCCCCGACGACTGTGCATCGTCCCTCCCCACCGCCTCTCCTCACTGCTCCACCCCCCCAAACCTGGCCCCCGGCCCAGCCCAGCAGCCAATCTACTCGCCATCCCTCCCCAAACCCGCGTAGGAGTACCTCCCGCAAGCGTAAGCCCTGGCGCAAGCTCCTCTGGGTTAAGCAAGACTACCCTGATAATTGGGTGGACCCTACGTTTCTCTCCCAGCTGCAGCGAAACATCAATGTCCATCCCTACGATTTCTACTCTCTCGTCGCCGACTCCACAGTGATCGTACAGCACCTCTCTTCCGTCGTTATCTTCGTTACGTCCTTCATTGCCATATCAGCAGAGCGGGTGTCTCCTGTTGCAGTAGCGGTTGCGTCCTCGGCGTTGACGGTTGCAGGATGGGCAATCTGGGATATGGGCTATGAGAAGAGGGAGGCCGCGGCAGATATACGCCAGTTGACTGGGTTGAGCACGGCGCCGCATTCTAGAACACCATCCGGGAATCTGGTTGGGGGCACAGCTGGGGGGCTCCACTCGCGCACGCCGTCGGGCAATGGTGCAGTGGGCGCGGCGGGGAGCTATTTCCCGCCGTACCCGGCGAGCACCAACGGCGAGAGCGGATCCCCGATCAAGAAGGTACCTCCAGAAGTTAGCCCTGAGATCGATAAAGCGCATATGAAGCATGCGCAGCGGGCCCGGCGGCTAACGACCGCAAAATCGGCCGCTTTGATATACTGTAAGGTCCCACATGACTCTATATTCTAGGTACTAACCAGAGCAGTTACTTTACTCGGACTCTCTCCCATACTCCGCAGTTTAACAACCACTATTAGCGTCGACAGTATCTGGGCTATCGCGACATGGCTCTTCCTCGCAAACTGTCTTGGCTTCGACTACGGATCCGGCGTTGAAGTCAAATTTCCCGCCTCATTACCTACCAATGCTGCCATCACGAGCTCCGTTGTGCTTGCTTCGCGCCTACCAGACACCACGCACGTGTTTTCGTTGATATTGTTCAGCATACAGGTGTTTGGACTGTTCCCCGTATTCAGACGGTACCTGAAGCACGTAAGTTGGAATCTCCATGTGCTATTGACAGTCGTGCTTGTGCTGGGTGCGGCAGGAGGGCTCGGTGCTGTTGTAGGGTGGGGATGGGCAGTCGTCTGGGTGTGTGGAGTTATCGGTGGTATGGGTGGCTGTGGATGGTGGCTGATTGGGCTGCAGAAGTACAAGAAGTATGGCTTTACTACTTTACTCCGTACGAAATGTTGTGTGCTAACTTGCTGTGTGTCTTAGCGAAATTCATGGACCATGGGATCCCGCGAGACCGGTTATTAGACGGCAATGGGAGTAGGGTGTTGTTTAGACTTATGCATGCATATGAATAGGAGTGCATTCCTTATTAATGTAAAGGTGATTGGTTCCATTTCATTTCCGCTTTTAACTTTTTTTTTGTTGCCTTTCGTATCTTATATAGGGTTTATCGGTGTTTGCGAGTATCTTAATATTAGATGGGTTTGGTGTTTCCTATGCTGCTTTTTAAGATCCAACATGTGTATATAACCGCCTAACCCTGAGATACCAGTTTCCTGAGTACGATAAAACACCAGCCTACTAGTGAAGTTGATAGGCCATATAATGCAGTATAGTTTTCACACCCCTACAATTCCAATAATCCGTCCCCCAGCTAAATCCTTATTAGTAGTTTGATAGTAGTTTACACATTTCAATACCTACACAGCCATAATAAAGGGTTGTTTCCAAACCCGACTAGGCATAGAGCTACGATTGTATGCTATTTGATAGGCAAACGATACACCTTAAAGTACTCTCAAAGCTCCTCAAACCAAAGAGCTGCATTACAACATTATAGGCCACGTATAGCGAGTTAAGGCCAAGCTGAGAAGGCCTGAGAGGGTCCCCCCCCTGCTGGACTGATTCGTTACCAGTATCCCATTTCTTCATATAGTGTTAGATGAGAACCACCATCAAGAACTTACCCTATTAAGGGCGAAGGGGTAGAATCTTGTTATAACCTATGGGTCGCATACATATATGAGTTATCAGCCAGTCGATCGATCAGAACCGCGATTCGATACTATCAATAGCCGAGTGATCTTTTGTGATCCAACACAATTCTCTCAAATCAGCAATTATATATACTGCTTCCCCTCATGATTTAATTTATGTTAGATCTATATATCAATTTTAGTCCTCCTTAAAAACACTAGGAAGCTATATGTAGGTATTAGTATTTACAGTCAACTTGTATGCACCTATGTGCAATCAAGATTAGATTAGATAAACTCCCTGCCAACAGTTTCCAAGTGTAGCCACAACACAATTAATTAATTATCCCTTAGTCTGTCAGTAAAATGCTGACCCCCCAAGAAGAAGCAAATTTTGTGTGGCTTTACTAACAGACCCCGTTACCTCCCTTATCAAATAATAGATCTCCCATACAAATTTAACTCCCCTATTATAGGGGGGTCAGCATTGACAGACTAAGGGATAACGATGAATATGACCCTTGGGAGCACATTTTTCAATTAGTAAAAAGAAGTAGTTAAGGTGTAATAAAATATTTTAGTAGAGAACCCGATGCTAGGTAGATTTGTATGGGTTTCGCCACTCAACTGCTTTTAGGCTTTCACGACTAAAACGAGGGGGGTCACTACGTTCCCGTTAATACGGAGTGAAAACCAATTTTACCAACGGTAGTAAATTATCTTACCACTGGTGGTATAAGCACTGAATTTCAGTCTCTATGCTGGACTATACTACATATATTAATCATTGATGCAACACTTGTGAGAGTTTCCCACTGGTGGTGAAATACCTACCACTGGTGGTGGGGTAGCCTGCCACTAGTGTGAAATTCCCTAACGGTGGACAATATTTATATATGCTATAGCTAGCATTATATAGCCCCTTTTAGCCATTTTAAAGTATAGAATAATTTACCACCGTTGGAAAAAATTGGTCTTGACACCTTTACCGCACCATATAAAAATACGGTATTGGTACTTTACTTTTCCTCTAATACCGGTTTAATCCGATATTCGTCACTAACCATAACCCTATGGTAGTGATTTCACACCATTTCTTCATACTGTATTTGATACTCTTTAAGATATATTGCGTTTTAACTCTACTTTTTCGATGATTATGTAGTTCCTCTACATAGGAACATACGTAGAGACGTAGTCAATGTCGACTAATTTACAAATCTCTAATCTTAACCTCTCATAATATTCTCCATGTAATTACATTTAACTACTAATAATCTATTCCCCTGAAGGCTCATTCAAGCTCGTTGAAAGAGCATCCGGCGATCCAAAGTTTGGAGATCCGTCAGAATTCCAGTTGACTGGCTGAGCCATTGTGTATCTGTTCCCATCACACGCACCAGTTGATACTGAAGTTGCATGATACACGTTCCAAATCTCCGCGCCATCGGGGCTAGTGAAAAATCTATCAGTCACGAAGTGTTAGTTAAAATCAGATCTAGATCCCAAAACTAGAATCTGGTTAAGATTACCCATTATGACCAGGCCCAAGGTTTCCATTGGCACTGCTGAACACTGGTCCGCTCTTCTTCCACGAACTCGACAACAATATATTATTGGTTCCGTCCCAAGTGAGCAACCCCAACTGGTAGCTAGTAGTCCAGCAGTATGAGGCTGAGAAGGTTAGGTAAGTCTTTCCGCCATGGTAAAGTGCTGCTGGGCCCTCGTTGACAGCACCCCCTACAGTCTCCCATGAATTCGTAGGCTCAGAGAGAAGATATGGTGTTCCGATGGTGTACGGGTTGCTCATCTCAGCGATGTACAAGCTTTGCAAGCTATTTGGGCTAAAGCGGGACCAGACGAAGTAATTCTGTGAGGTAGTGCGGAGGACGGTGCCATCAATTCCCCACTCCGAGCTGAGTTGGGATTTGTAAGTGTAGTCTCCGAGAATGTCCGTCCCGCCTATAATCAATAAGTGTCAGAGACGGGCGTAAGTACATCATCGATGAAGAATGAATATTCAAGTTCATTTTATTTTACTCGGTTATGTACATACCTTGCAATACGTGCAAACGTTGGTTGTCACAACATGCCGAGGTTCCTGCAGTATCTATAGGTACATGTAATTGTTAGAGACAAAACAGGGGCATCTGTATAGTATACATACAATAAATCCACCAAGCATTATCGATCCAATGGACCTCTAAACACCAAGACACCTGTTAGTAAATACAATAACTACAGTGATAGGGGCCAGATCGTAAAATGCTAACCAGGTGCCCAGAAGTTTCCAGCCCGGGATGCGGTTGTATCTGTCCAAACAATGGTTGGTGTCGCTGTCTTCAATCCTTCTAAGGTAGTCGCTCGAGTAATCTCGATATCGGTCCATGTTGTGGTCAAAAGATGGTAATAACCGGCGGTATATACCAAGAACGGGTCACTGCCATTGGTTTCCTTGAGTGGATTTGTAAATGTCGCCCCGGTTGCAAGTTGGGCAACCAAGCTGAAAAGACATGATACTGCAAAGCCACGAAGACCAACAGAAAAAAACATAATGGGTAATAGACAATTGCAATCTGAGTGGTCTGTCAGAGAAATGATGCTGAGCCTGAAAGGAATAAGAGGTGCTCAATATATACTCACCTCAAGGAAGAATTATTTGTGCATACCGAATGTTCCGGTACCTCCTCAGGAGTTATGTCCCCCGAGAGAGCGGCCGAGCTTCCCGTAGCATATTATAGCAACTGAGAAGTTAAATCTTGTATGCAGTTAACCAAGGATGTGATATTGGCTGCATTCGGTTTCATTCCACTATAGGTTTATTGGTTTCGGCTTTATTTAGGTGCTTATGTACTTAGGTACAGACATGTAAGTGCGTGTATGTAGTCGTGCTACTTTGCCCACGCTAGATATAGAAAGGAAATGGAATATTCGAACAAGGCTGGTTCGGTGCATCTCTCGGAATGATCCGAGGTACTAACGCCACGTTACTCCGTAAAGTTGCTTACCATGTTATTAGTGCAGGTACAATGTATGTCCCTGCAACCACTGAAACATCAAGCAATGGCACAAATTCTCTAAACCTGGCTCGGTCTCGGTATCACTTGGCGCGTGAAGAGCTAAGTTCTAGGCTTCTAGCGACTTGTCCGGGATTTTTCACCACTTATCACTCGACATTTACACCATATATATGTATCTGTATTCCTGGGGATATGAGAACTACATGTATACTCCAGTATTCTGTAAGTACACATACATACATGTACTTACCCAAGGCACACACGTAAATGCACCAGTCGAGCTTAGGCTTGACTATCGTTGCATTCTCATGTATCACCTCCGTCACAAATAAAGAAGAAAAAGGAGGTTGAGGTCCGGGCCCTTCAGTGGGTCATACATGTGTACAGGGTACATGCCTCATCGTAAAAATCTGGGGTCGGAGAGCTAGAGATCCATAAACTAATCTATATCGCCCTTAAATACCAAAAGCCCCATTGTCAATTGGAGACCCAAATATATCAGAATTCTGTGAAGCACTTCGGAAGCTTATACCTTTTGGTCATACCATAACACCCCTGAGAGGTAAATTTACGGTTAATTAACAAAACCAAGAGATTTTCAGCCCTAGTTCAAATGGACTTATCGCGCCTGGTCCTGGACAGTGTTTCCCACAGTCTGCCAGGTTTCTTTCCTAAATTATGTAGGTACATTATTCCCCGGGGCCTAGGTCGATAGCGAACGACCAACCATCGTGACATAGTAAAGAGCTGTTAAGTGCAGATTCGCCAACTTCGCCGACGCCGCAGACGCTGGACTGATAAATGATACAACCATACTGCACAATCACACCTGGAGCAACGAATACTTGTTCCTTGCCCTATTGTATAGCCCTTAATTCATTAATACAGATTCCATTGAAGAATTGTGAGATGATCATTTATCGGCACAACAGTGTGCTTTTTAGGAAGCACCCCAACGTGCAAAAGTGCCCCATATGATCTACTTCTAATAGCCTCCCATGGGGTCGGTTGTAGTAAAGTGCTACTACTCTATTTCATTATTTCATGGCGTCGTCAGCTCGTTTACTGGGGTGCTTTTAGGCAGTTGATAATAAGCTAAGGATTCAGCACCGGCCTACCCCGGACTATATCGTCTCAAGGCCGAGGTTGGGGTCAAAAGAAGTGGAGAAGTGGGGAACCCTTGCAAGCATTATCCATCTCATTGTGATATTCCGGACGAAGCCTCCCGTCTATCGTTCTCGGCACAACGACTATTGGTTGGAAAACTGAATATTTAATTTCGAATTCCTCCTCCGTTGGGTCTGGAAAGGATTTGCCCAAATATTGCTCATGTGTCTTCCCCAAAACCCTGTCCCAGGGAACTAACCGATGCCGGCCGGTCATCTGTAACCTGTGTATTTAGAATCCTTGGTGTCAGATCGAACGCTTGTGTTGCTCTGATGCTTTGCATTTACTACATGTATGCGTGAGAAATTGAATAAGTATGCCCTCCATGATGCCTGCCCTTCTCCAACGCGGGCCTTCAATCAAAGTACCCCATGCGTCCGCCGTTCGCCTATGGTCATCGCAGACCCCAAGCAAATGACCCACTCCGGTTTTCATAGGAAACCGCACCACCTATCAACATGGACCACTGGTACTCGTACACTCTTTACGCAGCGAATCCGCCCAAAGCAATCACTTACACGAAAAGTGAACAGCTACCTCCCACTAGTGAGCTTTCTTCCCCATTACGCCGAGGCCCTGGAAGTCAGAGAAGCTTGGGTTCAAGCGATACAGACTCGAAACTTGGATCATCATCGCCGAGATCGGAAAGGTTCCGGAGGTTTACATTTTCCGGTAGGAGGAAGAAGCAGCTGAATAGGCCTGCTGCTTCTTCCTTTGACAATCCAAAGGATGTGGCGCAAGTATTTAAGGCAATAGCGTATTCCTCATACCGTATGTTTAACTATCCGTGCAGTTTCTCTAGAAAACTCTGCAAAGACAGGCACTGATCTTAAATCTATCTCTCCCCCCTGTAGAGCAACCAATTCCTCAAACTATTGATTCCCAAAGCCGACAACGCCATGAACGGGAGCTCAGTAGGCATCTACGGAGGCATAGTGATAGTTCATTCAAAAGCGCCCACACATATAGGCAGGAGCAATTCCAAACCCCTATGGTGCAGCCGCAGGAGCAATACCATCCCTCTCAATCCTTGAAGAATTCTCTGTATTTACATACATCTTCTAACAGTAGGATTCCCCACGCTATTGTTTTACTTAATAACTAATTTGGTGGAATAGTACTCACAAATGTCGAGCCCGCCCTCCCCTACGAGTGGTGTGGAGGAACCCTTAAACCCTCTTCTTTCTTAATAGAGAAGACACCACGAGGAGAAAACAGATTCAGCCCTACCCCAAGACCTCTCAGCTCAGGGTCGAACACTCTTGGTGAGCTAGAAGATATCCATATGGAGAGAAAATTCCCATCTGGATTCTTAATCAATCCATTCCGCATCAAGCACAATCGACCCAGGATTGACCAAGATGAGCATGAATCGTGGGAAGAGGCGGTAGATTGGTGGTATGAATATGGCGAAGACGAAAGTATGTAGAACGTTGTGCTACGCTTTGACGATTTTCTTTGGGTTTCATTCAGGCGTTTTGGTATTCGAAAACCATGCTGGACTTGCTCTTTGTTTTGTTTTATGGGACTGCTATTTTTAACGTTTACATACATGTATCATAATATATCACGACGGGCCAGAATACCATGTACAGATTCATTGGATTCAACTCTAGAATACTGCTGCTACGGATGAAAAAACTGCAAACCCCACGTTTCTCTGATTCTATTAGCTACATACTAGTTTTGAAACTCTATTATGTGCTATATGTACTTAGTAAGTATGTGCGAGGCCTTGCCTAATACAAAATTTTATAGTAAAATAAGGTCTTGTAAAAACAACACTTTTACAAGTGCTATAGGGGTTTTCGAGGGTACAATTGCGATGTCAAGACCCCGACTAGCTCCGCATGGGCTTGGCAGATTCCATAAATTACTCCAACCCTGAGCAACCTACATGTAGCTCCTTTGATAATTGTCGGACAGCATTGAAACTTATGATTTAGACTATTCATAATTATATCTATTTCCAGTATCCTGGAAATTAAACGGTCCTATTGTGGGCAGAGGTCATAATTTAGCAAGTTTTTGTGCCTGCCCGATAATTTATGTCAGCGTATTGTACATACATATACCTAATAATATATACTGAAATTGGTTTTGGTGCTGCATCTTCTTATGTTTAACAAATAGTTATATTTGGTAAGCCAAAGAGTTAAAGCTTAAAGAGCCTAAAAGCATGTATCTAACAGCGCCAAACGTAACGCCCCAGAACCTTTAAGCCCGATCCACCACTAGGACATAGCAGTATAAAAGGATGTTGTGAGTTCAAGGCCTAGTTCCAGGGGGAACACCAAGTCCCCCCTTCCCCCTTTTTTGTTTAATCCACTAATTGTATGGAGGAACACTGAGTAGTAGATATTGCGATATGTTTTCTTACCTAGTTACGCTTTTTGATATACAGTCGAATCGCGCGAAGTCGTACCCTTACAGTGCATGTACCCTTATATACAGGGATGGTTTGTGTTTACAAAGGCTATTTTAGCCCGAGAACCTATCCCTTTATAAAGCAATTACTCTTATAAAAGGTACCCTTATAGGGCGATTTGACTATATATGTATTACGTAGTTTCAAGAACTCCGGTCAGTCAAGGTTGGGGGGTATTGCAATAATTGGTAAGGTAATAAGATGTGGCTCAAACAGCAAAACTGGTTAAAGCAAAATACACACCAATATCATCACAAACCATATCTCATGTTGCACAACCCGGGCAGTTAGCGAAGTCGAATCATTTTTCATGATGCACAAGCTAGTTCCGCCAAGGCCAAAACACGTCTGTCCTTTGGCGGCTCGTGCAACCTTTAACGACATCCTTCAAACAACAACCACTACAGCTGCTATTCCCCGAGTACCAACGAACCAAAGTCCTCCGTACTCTCCCGCCAACTACCCAAAAACAACACCTCTTATTACCCGGAAAACAAATGGCGTCCCGAGGAGGCGGCGGCGGCGGTGGTGGTAGAAGGGTACTCCTTCCTCCCATTAACTTTATCTTCAAGCTCTTGCAGCAGCACTCGACAGTGCAGATTTGGCTTTACGAGCAGCTTGGAATTCGCATCGAAGGAAAAATTAGAGTATGCTTTTCCTTACCCGCTGTTTTTCCATCTCCCCACGCGCTATCTTACGCCCGGATCACTAATGATCTGTTCAATGGTATAGGGCTTTGACGAGTTCATGAATCTTGTAATCGACGACGCGGTTGAGGTTAAATTAGCAACAAAGGAAGAGGCGGAAAGTAGGAGGGAGCTCGGTATGTTTCTTTTGTTGAATTTCAAGGGGATACCTGCACAAGACTCCTGCTTGGAAGCTAACATAATTTCCACAAAAACATAGGTCAAATACTCCTAAAAGGTGATAATGTATCATTGATACAGAGTCTACAGTAGCCGGTATTCACCGGGCATGGTTGGAGTAGGAAGGCTTAGTGGGGGTAAAATCGGGTGCGTCGTAGATTGACAAAAAGCTATAGATCAATCGAATAGAAGCTTCCAGGCTGGCGCATTTTGTTTTAGGATATCTTCTACGAATTGTTTGTTTTTAAACTTGATGCATGAAAACAGATTATACAAGCCTATATTTCAAAAGTCCATCAAATATATACTCAGAAATTTACGTTCCCTACGTGTGAATATGAAATAGGTATCAAGTCTAGCTACTTATTAAAATATAATGCATGGATATTTAATTTGGTCAAAATCTATAGACCAAGAATGATCTTAGCGCATGGTGGTTGATCATAATATGCATTTTTCATCTACCTCGAGATAGAAATCTACCTTTACTCCAGGACCACCCAACTGCAATAATTGGGGCTCTACCGTCTTGGCACACCCCTTCCTCTTCCTCTCAGGGCCCGTTGGGCGGCACCACGGGGCATCTTTAAAATGTTAGTAAAGGTAAACTCGAGGAAGAGGAACTCTACTCACTGGAGGGCCGCCTTGCGGTTGTTCCGATTCCTTGTTCTTTACAGTTTCATCGACCGACAAGATCAAACAAGCTGCTTCAGTAGCAGCCTGAATAGCATTAATCTTGACAGCAGTAGGTTCCCACACAAACTTGTCCAAGTTGTTTGCGATGCCCTCATTAACAATGTCGACACCGGCCCAGGTCTCACCGTTATGGTGACGCATGCGAAGTTTGTTTAGGATGTCGGTAGCATCAAAGCCGGCATTATCACACAACTGCCGAGGAATGATTTCAAGAGCCTTTGCAAAGGCAGCGATAATGAGCTGCTGCTTGCCAGCAATGGTGCGGGAGTACTCGCGGAGGTACTTTGAGATTTCCATCTCGAGGGCGCCACCGCCGGCGACAATGTAGTCGTTTTTGACAGCCTTCTTAACAATCATGATAGCATCGTGAAGGGAACGCTCAACTTCGGCAATGAATTGCTCGGCACCACCGCGAAGAACCAAAGTGCAAGTCTTGGCTGCAGGACAGCCCTCAAAGAAGTTGAAACGCTCGCCACCAATTTGGCGTTCTTCAAAGCTTTCACAAGTTCCCAAATGCTTCTCATGGATGTCTGAGCAGGTGGATTGAACACTACCTCCGACGGCCTTCACAACACGGTCCATATCATCCGCGGTGACGCGGCCGGCACAAAAGATGTCCCTGTCAGCGAAATACCTATACAAAATTTAGCATTCTACCAGTAGTGAGTTGAGATTATTACATACTGTGTAGCAAGATCTCCAATAGGTAGTTTCGAGAGGACGACCTTTGCTCCAGTATTCGCCAGCGCTTCAAGCTTTTGGAAAATGATTTGCCATTCGGCATCTACTATGGCTTGGTATTCCTATAAACCTCTGTCAATATGTAAACACTTATAAGAGATGGGCCTATCTACCGAAACCTGCTCTACTCGAACCTCGGCATTATCCTTTTCACTCTCTATAATCTTTATCAACACAAATATTCAATTTAAATTGGAAATGAACTTACTCAGCTCTAACTCAACATTTAAGCATACGATCTTGGGGTTCTTAAAAGATTTGGGCTGTTGCTCAAAACCGGCGTAAGAGAACTAAAAAGGTCTCAAATTAGTTATAACTCCGAGTTAACAAATCTTTCCAACGAGAGATTCCGCTCACAGTCTTCTTAAAAGCAACACCGTTGACGAAAAGCGAGTCTTGCAGACCACCTCCAGGCACTTTCTTCATTCCGATGAGCCTTTCGTTGAGCTCCTCCTGGTCCAACGACATGACCGCATCAACGCACACTAATAGAAACATCAGCATCTATCCCATCGCCATTACGAAGCTCAACCCAACGTACTCTTAGCGAAGAAAGTAGAATTTCGCTTAATAAGCTTTGAGCTCATGGCAGTAGTTGCTAACTTCAACAAGGTGTCCCTCCTGTCTCCCTTTTCAATCCTGACCGCAATTTCCTTGATCTTGTTCTCCGCCAATCTGGCAGCAGTTCTATATCCCTTAATTATGACCTGTGAGCTAACCCCTTCCTCCACAAACTGCTTACTCTCCTTCAAAATCTCCCCAGCTAAGACAACAACCGAGGTGGTTCCATCGCCGACTTCAGCATCTTGGGAGCGAGCAATATCTGTCAATATCCGGGCGGCAGGGTGCACAATATCCAGTAACTATAGAAGCACAGCTATGACTCAACAAACCTACGATTTTGACGTGGTGCTTTTGAGTAGGTGTAAACATACCTTCATAACTGTAGCACCATCGTTTGTAATGGTCTGTCGTCCATTTGCATCCACGAGGAGTAGATCTCCTCCATAGGGCCCCAATGTAGACTTTACGGTATCTTGAACCGCCAGACATGCGTTGATGTTGGAGATAATCTGACCACGACCCTGGGAGGCATCGGTTCCTGCGTAAAGGACCCACCACCGAATCAGCTCCCAGACCCTTCTTTGCCCCGAATCGGACCAGGTTAAAACTCAATACGAAGAGTGAGACGCGTACCTTCCTTCAACACGATGATCGTGGGAGTTTGTCCATTAAATGCCATGGTTGCTTATGAAGCAAAGCAAATAGAGGTGGGGTTTAAAACGAAGGATCGAGAGGGGCAAAAAAGAGCAAGAGGCTATCCGTTACGATAGTCAGCAACCTAATTCGCTGGAAGCTTTATCAAAGATGGATGGATTTAGTTACCTTCCGTGATTGATAGGTGACAATAAATTGTGTTGTGGGGTTGAACTGTTGAAGTGGAGGGGTGTCGTGGATCACATAGAGCCGCGAACTTTTTTTAACTGTGGCGGTGGCTAATGTGTGGTCCGTGCGCTCCAATTCTAAATTGGCGGAGTGGAGTCTCGTGCCCAGCCTGTGGCGGTTGATTCTCTGCGCACACACACTGCTGTGCGACAAAGTGAATCTTGCGGTCCTATCTTATCAGATTCTGATCACCTCCTTCAATAATCTGATTGGCAGGCTTTGGGATCGGCACAAATCAATTTACCAAAAAATGGAGATGACTCCATTTGCGCAAAGTCTATATTATCACTTTAAGCCCTAGGACGCCTCAACCGATTACAGGGCAATAACATCCAAGTTCACCACCAGCACAACTCCATGATATTGGGCGTAGGTGTATTGGAAATTTCAGAATTTATCCCCAAGTCTAACTGCAGGAAAAGAAGAGAGAGGAGGGGAGGGGTAGGGGAGCAGGAGAGGGTATTTCTTATTACTTTTTATGTCACTCAACATACCACACCACAACAAAAATGCTAGATACTTCAAAGAGGAACTTCCCCACACACTTGAAGATAGAATTACCTGAGGGATAAGATGTGCCCTGTAATAGTACCTTAGTTGAATAGCGAGATGATGATAGAAAGTATGTGGTATGTGAGAGCTAATTGAGGTTTAAAAGACTAAGATGTAGCCGGGAAATCAAGGGACGTGAATAGAACACAGGCACCTCTTCAGGATGTGCTTGACATTTTTGAATAGTTGCAACCCGCACCACTAATAATACATCCAGCGAACAATAAGCTGCAGTAGCAATTGCGGAATTTCAAAAGCGAGTGTTGTGTGAAATGAGGTGAACGAAACCAACTCCAGGTCCAAACATCCAAAGAACAAAGCTAAACCAGCATGATGAATAACACTAGCCGTCATGACCTCCTTTCTTGCTCTCAATTAGAAACAAACCTAGGCATTAAACACATAAAAGGCAACCCATGGCCAGACCAACGGAGATAACCAGAAAATGTAGGGTTACAAAGACGAGGCACCACTATCAACAACTACAAGGCTTCCAACGCTTCCAGAACTTACCCCACCCTTTGTCCCACCACCCCCACCTCCAGCACCTCTACCAGTACTCACATGGTTCTTCCTTTCTTCCAGATAGGCTTCAGTCTGAACTTGTTGACTATGCCGTTGCGGCCCCAAGGCAGGAGTTTGGGACGCGCTTGCAAGAGGTGTATTGTCACTCTGAGTTCCCTGAGAGTCTGTTGTGCTGGGCGGGGGTGGTGGAGGAGCCGTGGAGTTTGGGTTGCTATGGTGTGCATTTCCAGCCCCTTTTTTTCCGGAATTCCTTCCAGAATTTCTCTTTCCCTTCCGTTTCGCCTTCTCAAGAAGCCGCCGTTTTTCTGCCACTTTCCGGCGTTCTTTGCGGTCTTTAATCTCATACTGCCGTATGAGTGCTTCTGGAGCTTCGCCAAATATCATTTCGTACTCACAAAACTCGCAGACCCAATTTTCCCCATTACTACTCCCACTACCACCAATTGCTTCTTGTCTACGCCGCCGCTGTTGCTGAAAGGTATATTCACGCCTAGTATTTGGAATCCTGTTGCCTGACTTCTTCTTTGTCGATTGAGTTGTAGAAGAATAGGCAGCGTGATTTGACATAGGGGATGTTTGAGTCCCAGTTGTATGCATAGCCTTTTGGTATCCGGAACCGTCCATGCCTGTATCTCTGGTGGTAGACGCGGGGTTGTGGAGAGAAGACGTGGAAAACGCTAAGCTTGCAGAAACTGGTGACTCACAAACAAAAGTGAATTGCGTTTGCTTCGGGGGTGGAGGCAACCCCGCTAAATCGCCACTATCTTCGGCCCGGCGCCTTGTTTTTGAGAGAGCTGCAGGCTCGTCATCCACAGAAGACGTTCCCCCACTTATCTTTTTAGCAAATGAATCAGTTGACGGTGAAGGCGAATATCTCCTGCAATTCCTCCGTAAGGATGCGTGATTCGTCGAGGAGATAGTAGATAATGGTGATCTTTGCGTAGAACCGCTCGATTTCCAACGACTCCGAGGTGTAGAAGTTGAGGTAGGTGAAAGTCCGGAGGGAGGCTGGGATCCACCCCCGCCGGCCCCGTTTCCTCCAATATTACATGTACCCCCCGAGCCTACAGGCGTTGGGATCTTCCGTTTCTTCTTATTGTTGGTATTCTCGGACCACTCATAAGAGTCTATCGGACCAGAAGCACTCTCCGCTGCACCAGACTCATCATTCCCGATACCACGAGAAACTGATGCATTCGAGGTATCCTCTTCATCAGACGAGTCCTGTAGGTTATCACCTACACTATGGTTCCTCGTACCAGAGCCAATAGATTTTCCAGTATCACCCAAAGCAGCGTCTCCGGCGTAATTGTTGTATGGAAAGTAGAATAATGGGGTAGTTGGTTGCTGTGAAGGGCCGAATAAAGCTGCACTAGCATTCTCGGACAGTCGCGAACGGAGTCGACGCCTCGGAAGGGGCCTAATAGGGCGTCCGTGCACCAAACTATAGCTACTATCTGCTGTTCCTCACAATCTTTTATTGAGTCCTGATTTCCTCATTCACTGAATATAGAACTTTTGTAGGTAGTGATCTGGGGCAGAGTAGGGGGGGGATACGTGTGTAGGGCTCCCAAGGATGGAGGGGATGGGGTGGGATGGGGAGATCCATACCCACAGCGGCAGACATCGTGGCTGGTAAAGGAGCTTCCCGGGAAGATTTAACTGGAGATATCTCTGGACGGAGTATTATGGTTGGTGGGGTTAAATGGAGTAATCGTGTTCGAGCGTATGCGACTGTCAATATTATTGGAGGAAATCACTCTGCAGGTAATAAAAGCAGTCAGGTAAGAGAATGGTGACGAAGGCCGGGGGGCAATGGGGGTGGATTTATATGTATGGAAATCGACTGCCCCACACAGCACATGGTCCTCCTTTTGCCCACACAAAGAAGCAATGAGGGGCACTTGCCTTGCAGGATAGACCGAATATATCACAGGAGATGAGCGATTCCGGGTGCAAGCATACAATAGTAGCTAAACTTTAGAAACCGATGGAGAGAACGAGGATGGTATCTGGGTGAGATATAGATGAAAGTGTGTAAGGGAGTGCGTGAGTGAGGTGGGACTTGCTGGTTGGAGTCCTTGCGCTGCATCTCGGCACTCACTGAAGGGGCTCGATAGGGCAAGCTGGTCCCACACCCCGTCCAATGGCTCTACATACCTGCCCTGATCGTCACCTTATCTAAGAGGCCAAAGTTTAGACGTCTGTATCTTTACTTGTCCAAAAGCTTAGGTTGCCTTCAATGTTGTTTCATAACAATTGATGGCCGGGTCCTTGGACTACATGTAGTAGTACGAAAGGGCATCGCTCATAACACATTCTAATAATTCGGTACCTTACTTTGTAAGCAATTCATCGATTTCTGCGCACATACAGTGTCCAGATAAGATGTAGCTTATCGGTACCCCCGCACCCGGTCAAATTCTCAGAGATTTACATACTCTGCTTTAAGCAGATGCGGGAATTGGTCTCGTACCTGATTTCAGAAATATAAACCGGTTAATTAGTTTGTCTAATCATCAGATCAATACACGGCCAATAATACTGCATTTGTATTGTCAAACTCTTTGGCTGATATAGCAGTCACGAAAGAAGATGAGTGGTTCAATACTGACTCGAAGAGGATAGTTCCGCTACTAGTATGTACCGGGTGCATGTATATAACGGATGTAGAATACTAAAGTACAGCCAATGAGGGAAGGTAAAGGCACAAGCTACATACAAGTAGATACCTCTACAGGCGGCGGCTGTACCGACTCGACATTTATAAATCCACAACCTTCAACTACAACCAAAATGCGACTTTCATACCCCACGCTTAAATCATTGAGCTGTCGCAGCAGAACATTAACAGCTAGGGTATAAAACGTGACGAATAGGAGTTGTGAGGTCTATCCAACGCAATCTGCAGCTTGTGTGTGCATTACTGCAATCACGATCAGATGCTCTTAGACCGGGAATCAGATCGTAAAAGTATTGGGTGCAATGGTACTTAAATGCACCCTGGACCGTGGCTTATTTTTGAAGCCTTGGGGACTACACATCATGTACTCATGTAGCATTTGCTAGGCTGTCCAGACTCTTGATGAGATGCAAGTCGCAACCCACATAGTTCCCTGGAGCATCTCATCTTTCCCTCCACTCTGCCCCGTCGTATCATCTGTCAGAGAAGAACGGTTCAAATTAATGAGTTCAAATACACGACGCTAATATCCCCAGGACAACGAACGCTTTGTGCACTAGTCAGAGGACTCACTCACCACCCTAGAAATCCGGAGACGAACCCTCCTCTCTCATCTCTGCTGCACGTCAGTTCTAGAAAGTGCTAGATCTTATCTCATCCCTTCATAAGTGACTCGCATTTGTTTTACCTGGATCAGTACGTACATGTTTGTCGTCCTCTGGCCTGTATGGGTTTCTCGCAACAGCGTCACCGCCAAGACTTCATGCACGCCGCATCGTGGTTCCAGCGTTTCCTTCCCTTCCGACAACATCTAGGAGCCGCCTTCTCATCAATAATTCTCTTATAACCATCCATCCAGGTCCCTTGGGTCTCCATCCTCTCCCCTTGGTCTATACAAATTATACTGCTACTACTACTACTCCTACTACTCCTACTACTATCACTACTACTACTATTACTAGTACCACCGCCACACTACCGCGATTTGACCACTTGTTTAATATATGTTTTTACGCTCTCAAGATGCCAAACCCTCAATAGCTGGTCCTGCGCCGGCAGAAAACAACGGTTGATGATGCGGCGATATTACTAACTAACCTTTCCGTTTGCATCCCGCAAGTCAATAACACAGGATAGGTAGTATGGTAACAATAGCTATGAGGATGACAGCAGGGGAACAGTGAGTTTGTCTTTAGGGATATAAGCGATTTTCATTAAAAAATTAACATTTAATGCATAGAGCGGGGGAAGGGGGTAGTAAGCAGCGGGCAGCGGGCACACCACACAAGGAGCGTCACTTTGTCTTGATTGGCAGTGGCTGCAGGTAGCTCAAACCGGCTTAGTCTGTCCAGCACTTTTTCCACTTGCAGGCCCAGCCCACTTTGGCTCTCGGCCGCAGTGCTAGTCTAGTTCCTTTTTGTGTCCTGCTATTATGGGAGTATTATGGCTGTCGGTCGTTTCCCGTCGCTCGCGCTGCTGAGGGGAGAGAAACTCTGAGTCTCTCACTTCCGTTACTGGGCTCGTCACTCAACGCACACACGCCCTTTCCACCCGCTCTCCGCTTCCCACTGGTCCATCCTCCTGTCACTCACGCTCGCCCTCCCTTACACTTAGGCACGCACACACTCTTGCTCAGTTTCCTCAAGTGCTGCTCTTCCTACTCCTCCTCCATCCTCCCATGCACAAGCTGTTGTTTCTCCCCCTCCTCCTTCGCCGCTGTCGTCCTAGTCTACTGTACCATTCTTAAGAGGCCTCCTAACCTTTTCTTATCCCCTCCCCCATTGCACTTAATTACTCTTTAGTTCGATTGTATCTGCTTCTAACACCCCTCACCCCTCGGGTTTTCCTACTCTATTCATACCCTCCTCCTCCCCTCAATCCTTTATTCCTCTCCACCCCATCCTCCTCTCTTCCTTTCCCACACTACTCCCATCACTACTACTCCTCACCGCACATCGCAGCAGACCTACTATTCAACATGGTTTCTCCCCGCCGCTCTTCGCGAGCGCGCTCTACAGCAAATCCAGCGCCAGTTTCACATTCATCGTCCTCCTCAGGATCATCTACATCCAATCGTGGCCGCCTCCAAAAACATCTGGAGAACGAATCTCATCCCGAAATTGAAACCTATTCTCGACGCGGAGACCACCAAGAGTCCGCGTTTGAATCTCTCCCTGAGGCACCCACAGAAACGAACGGTAACGGTGATGAGGAAGTCGACGAGACTTCGCAAGAGGATGAGATCACCAGATGCATCTGTGGCCATCAGGAATACCAGGGCAGCGACGATGACCAGGCCGATTCCGCGGATGGTCTCTTCATCCAGTGTGACCAGTGCCATGTTTGGCAACATGGCTTCTGTGTAGGCATCACAGACCAGGCATCTACTCCAGAAAACTACTACTGTGAAAGATGTAAGCCAGAATTGCATAAGCTCGGACACAGTAAATCTGGGTGAGTTTATTCATCAACCTATTTCATTCATTCGGATTGCCATGAGCCTGATTAGATGGCTTGATGATCATGTTCTAACGTGTTTCCCTCAGGATGCGGACCTCCCTTTATCTCCCCACTCAATCCGAACCCACTTCACCAATCAATAGCAAAGAGCAATCTCACAAACGGCGGACTACAATGAACTCCCGTGACGCCGAATACGATGATGCTCTTCTGAAGAAGGTACTCGAAGAGAGCAAACACGACAAAGCATCAGGGAGCTCTACGCGAGGAACGAGCTCGAGAGGCCGCAAACGGGGCACCAGCGAGGGGTCTGATGAGTGAGTTTTTGCTGCCACATCTAAACAGTAATATTCCAGAGGTAGGGCGGGATGGCTGATGCTGGGGTAGGCCAAAGCAAGATTCGAAACGAATGAGAACTTCTGATTCACCGGAATCGCCTACCAACGGAGCCGTCTCGTCAGGAGATGAAAAACACGGAAAGACAGCTGCTGCACCATCCTCGACTAAAAAATCACGCGGTGCGGCTGCCCGTAACTCTACTACCAGCTCCTCTGTGACTGGAAAACGGACTTCCACTAGAAACAGAGGTGGAGAAAAGAATAAAGAAGTAAGAAAAGAAGGTATTTTTTCCCCCTCCTCCTTTTTCTTTTCTTTTTCTTTTTCTTTTTTTTTGGTAGCTTACCTTCCCTCCTCACACCCCTCATACCTCTTCAGTAAAGCATAATCCAGAGTTAGTGGCATGTCTAATTGTATACTTTGTAAATAGATTCTGAGCACTCAGACGAATATCCACCGCCCCGCTCTAATAACCGCAACCCTCAGAAGCCTTCAGTAGAGGAAGCGATCAACCCCCCTCCACCTATCGAGGCTGTTCCAGACACGCCGCAACAGCCAACTAAGCGTGGCGGACGGAATGGGCAGACAAATGGCGCTTCTCGACGTCGAGGAGCCTACCGCCATCGCCAGTCGGAAGACCCCAACGACGCTAGCACCGCATCCCCTCATGTCATGGCGCGAGATCTTTCATCCACTGGAGGTTCACAAGCCCAGAAAGTAGACCCCAGTACTACCATCCTTGATAAACCTACCAAGCCCAGGATACCTCAGGCTAGGATGAGCATAAACGAGATGAAGAGGCGCGTAAATGGAATCTCAGACTTCATTACACGCACCCAAATCGAGATGGCCAACTCGAGGCAAAGCGATATCTACGCATACCTATCTTGGATGGAGGAGAAAGGTACACCTGTTAGCAATTTCAGCACACCGCAAGACACTTCAAAGGCAGTCACACCAACCTCAGGCACCGTCCCTGATGGTAAAGATCTACCGCAGATTCAAATAAACGGTAACAATGGAACTGTTAAAGTGCTTGAGAAAGCAACCGAGATGTTGGTTGGCGATATGCAGCCGGGAGCGTTAGAAATGATGGAAATGTTATCGAGTAAAATAAATCGATGGCAACAGCACTATGGGGAGAAGATATGAATGAGTTTTTTTTCTGACGAGTCTCTTTTTCTAACTTCTTGTATATGGGTTTCATGGATGTCGGCTGGTGTTTTTGCTTTCCCTCAAAAGATTAATTGTAGTCTCTCATTTCATTCCTTTCGATTTCTTTCCTTTGTCTTGTTTTGGGGCGGCGACCTGGAATTGGGGGCCGGAGTATTTTTTTATTTATTTATTAGGTGCTTTTATTGTTATTATTATCTCAAGGGATTATGTCTTCTTCCACTGATTTGCCATTGGAGTTCTGTTTGTCAATGTTGCTTTACGCCCCTGCGATATCTGTTGCGCTTTGTTAGCCAAAGAGTAAACCATTTGTGGTGAAGAATATATACTTACCTTAAAAGTGAAATTGCCATTTTCTTTTCTTCTGTACCATTTACCGGCTTCATTTCCTTCTCCTTCTCGAAGTGATAAGTCTCTTTAAGACCCAATCACAAGTCCAGGATTCCTAGGGCTGGGACCTTTCCTTTTCTTTCTGGGCTGATTGTTTTTATGGGGTTATCTTTTCTTGCCGGTAGGGGTGCAGGCGGATCGAAAATCTGCACAATCTCTGTGATTGACCCGGGCTCACCTTCAAACCAAGGTATATGTCTTCAGGATTCGGGAATGCGGGCCCGGAACAAGTACCGCAAAAGTCGTCTGTTCTTACGGGTTCACGGCATAAGCCACAGAAAAATGGTGTGGCTTACGCTGCGGACCTGGACTTTTGCGGTAGGGGTCAATTGACATTGTAGGTATAGTCGCACCTCGATATGCCGGATGCCAAGAACCAGACAATTTCAATACGGGATAGCAAATATTCAATTGATTTTGTAAAAGAATTTACGTGACAGCAAGGGATCCGGGATATTGAGATCCGGCATAGTGAGGTGCGACTGTAGGTACACAGTGCTACTTTCGAGTGGAGTGGAGTACCGGACCGGAATTGTACCTTATACCTCTCTCGAAAGGGAAGTGCAGTGTGAGTGTGCACTTTATGCTGTCCCCAACTCCTTCTCTTATCCTGCCCGCCCGCCCTGCCTGGCCCATGGCCGCCTTGCAATCATTGGTGGGCTGTGGGGTGCTGTACTTTACCCCGCTCACTTTCCCTTCCCGAGACAACCACTTTTTTATTTTTCTTTGCATGTATCACGCATGTGTGTTACTGCATATACCTTGGCGTCTTGGAAGTAGTTTATGACGTCATAGGCCTGGGACTGGTTTTATTCCAACCAACACGACACCTGTCATGTCAACCCAGGCCTCTTTTTTCGGGATTCGGATGCAGGGATTGGATGTGTGGATGGGATGCGATGGGGGGTGTGATCTACAGTACCGCAGGTTGTATACCAGAAGACGTGGTCGTCAGTTTGCTGGATAGGAAACATATTACCTAGCTTAATGCTGGGTTGGGCCTCCCCGGGTTTTCGTTTCGTTTCGGGTCGAGCCGTGAGGCTTGGTTCTGGTGAGTCTGGGCAGGCACCAATTCTAGAGCGTGATTGACTGCTAGAAGGATGCGAGGGATGAGATGAGAGGAGTCGAATGTCGAACAAGTAGTTAGTCGCCAATCTACTATAGCTAGCAGTGATTATAAACTTTAATATATTCTGACATATCTGATAATACATGTACCTAGTTATCAATCGATCCACTGACACCGAGGGTTCACAAACACTGCCATATCGAATGTGGCGTCTTGGTTTACATCAGAGTACCTACATGTACTCTACATGTCCTGGGTTCCCCCACTGGAATCGCATTGTAGGGAAAGCTGGGCCAGATGCTTCTAAACGGTGATAACAATTACTCTTTAATTATGATAGAAGTGACATATCTAATGATCTCCTTCCATCCTAATCATTGGGGATCATGCTGTAGACCACGAGCCAAACATATTCGTAAGGCCTGATACAAACTGCGCTTTAGTGCGTTTAATACCCCAGAAAAACATTTTTATCTGTAACTATTTTGAATTTATGTAAGGTATATAATAGCGTTTCTGAACACAACCGCTATTACACGCCATACAAAAATGTAGTCTTGGAGTAGATTTATCAAGTACCCGTGCCAAATTTATGATGTACTGCTACTAGGGTGATGAAACCCGTGAAGACTTTAAAACAAGACTACCGACGGCTGATTGGTGACCAAACAGCCCTTGTAAGACTCACGAGGTTTGGTGCCACAACGGCCGTGAGCAGTCAAGAATTAAGCTCCCGCTCAGACATCATTACTTGCATACTGTAGCTAGGTGTGACGCAAAACCGATCTCCAACACCATTGAGGGATCGAGTGATATTTATTGATTGAACACGTTAGTGCATTACAGCCACATTGTAATGCGTAGCTACCTAAAGTTTTCTATCATATTTTTGTCTTCATCCTAGAGCAGCTCGAATTTTCACCTTACCACCTTCTACTTCATAACGTGTGTCGGGAAATACGCCTCGTTGTACCACCAGAATGGACCTTCAGGGGGAGGATCAAGATGACAAAAAATTAATTTCAAAGCCTCCACCATACGTGCTGCCCTTCCCTCTGAGCTTGACAAAAAGAAAAAGAGAGAAAAAAAAGGGGGGGCGGAACAAGGGCTCAGGTCCTAAGCCAAGAGGGTATAAGAAGCACTTTTTGTTTGAAGGTAGTAATAAATATAAGGAAAACGAATGACAAGGATAATTAATGTACGTTGGGGGACTACAAAATGGGCAAACAAAAGAACAACCAGAAAAGTAATCCAGTCAAGTGAGAAACCAAACCTTACACCAGGAATATAAACAACACGACACGGCGAGAACGAACGCATACATACATGTATGCATCTGAAAATAGAAAAGTGACCAAGATGTAAAAATCAATTCCACTCCAACCCAATGACACCCATACAAACAGACAAAAAAGACGACTCGTAAAAGTAAGAAGAAAAACCCATATCCTTTCATATAGAAAAATTCACCAATTGCACCTAGCCCGTTCTTTTGAAACCAATGTTTTTTTGTTTCGTGCTTCGCCGTGATAGTCCAGTTGAATGCAGGAATGTCGTGGATGAGATTGTCGAGTCCGGACGATTCACACCGAGACCAAGTATTCCCAGAGAAGCCGACTTTGAAGGAGAGAAAGAGAAAAAAGTGAAAGAAAAAAGGAGAATAGAGAAGGAAAAAAAAAACAGACCCAACCCCACAACCGATGCCACATTTTGTACGTGCGATATTTTGCCCCCCAACCAACCCCAAATCCAATATACCCCATCTTTTGCGAACAACCCAAACCCCAATTGCTTGTACCCAATAAACATCTTCCTCCCAGAAACTCTTGCTCTTCACCGCAAGGAAGATACAAAGGAAAATAACAGGAAAACAACCCCCTTTTTAAATGCCTTCGCCATTTGATTGAAACCCCTCTGCCCACCTGTAGGTATCCATACCCTGACCCGAGAGAGGAAAATAAATAAAAAAACAATGAACAATTACAATACTTAAAACACTCAACAAAAACAAGTTTAAACAGGTCCTCCCAAGACACAGCGCCCCGAAGTATCAAGAATAAACACCCCAAACAAAAGAGAGCCCAACTATAAAACATAAAAAGATTTAGCCCCAAACGCTAGCGACAGTTCCAAGGCCCTTGTTACTAGGACCCCAAACCTTACTCCAGCCAAGTCCATCTGCACCTTGGCCGCTGGGGGTAGAGTTATTAGATGGCGCAGGTGAAGACCTCTCCTTTGAGATATTATTAAAAGGGTCGCTCTCCTGGGCAAACCCGTAGCTCAGAGGTGAAGGCAAAGGTGTTGTTGACCGTTTGCTGTTCTGAACTGCAGGGTTCTGACCCTGTGTCGGGCGTGTCCCGATGGGAGCAACTCCTGATGAAGTCACGGGTGTTGTAGGTGCACGCTGTAGACGTGGTGGAGAGCCGCCAGGAGACGATGCGGAAGTCCGGCTAGACTGTGCTTGAGCACCTGCATTTTCAAATAAGCTAAATGATGCAGACTTCGACGATGGCGAAGACGCACTGTTTGTGCGTGAACGCGTCGGTGAAGCGACGGTAGACTGTCCAGCATGCTGACCTTGTTCAGTGGCAGGGGTTTGAACTGGAGTAGTATCAATGTTGCCATTCTGCTGATTCGCAAAAGGGTCAAAAGCGGACGAAGGAGACGGACCACGTGTACCACCAGCATTAGAACCTGGTGCAGAGGGGCCATTGGAGTGGATATTGGATCCTCGTGAGACAGGGTTCTCATCCAAATGGCCATCCTCAGATGCATGGCCATCGGGGCCTCCGGCATAAAGAGCACGGTGCTGGCGAGCAATAAGATCACGTCGCTCGTCCTCGGTCATGGCGCTAGGACTCATGACACGATCCTTTCCGTAGGTGGAAATTTCGGCCAACAATGCTAAAGGGCCTTTATAAGTTGGGTCTCTCCCAAGATTTGGAGTGTTCGAAGACATACTCCTATTATACTGCTGCTCCTGATGATAGTTACGCAGATCACGCTCCCTTTGAGCTGCCAACCTTCGCTTTGCCTGCATCATCTGTTCTGCCTCTGTTTGGCGCGGCTGAAAGCGCTGAGTGGCGTAAAAGTTCTGAAGATTCGCGGCAGACTGAGAACGCATTACGTCAAAATCTTGAACAGAGTAGTGACGAGTCGGTAAGGCGCTTCCCATGCGCGTTTCTGAACCTGCTGGATGATTAGTTTCGGTCCCAAAGGGGCTTGGAGAAATTATTCCATAGATACTTACCATGTTCAGGGAAACCACGGGGACTCAAGACTGGCAAGGAATCACGGCGCTGAGGGGCAAACATTTTTCCACTCTTAACGAGATTATCGACAGCTCGATCAACCTCTACATACCTCGTTAATACGTTGCAATATAAAGCCAGGGTGGTTTTGCTTATAATGCACTTACCATCAATCTGGGCGCCAAAGGCAGCGGGGTCTTCGGGCTTCATTTGAGCTGTGTACCGTGCGGTCAGATCCGAAGGGTCCGAGGCGTGAGAACGTGGGAAATGCGTCTGAACAGGAGTCGTACCAGCCCGGCCTTCCCAGCTAGGGCGAGAGCTTTGCCAGGTTGACGCCTGGCTTTGAGTTTGATTTTCGTAGTAAGACATGATTGAATCTGCAAGATCTGAAGCGAAAGGAGTTGTATCAACAAGACGGACTATGGTTGCTAGGGTAAAAGGAGGCCTAGATGGCTATTCCACACTGTAATCGAAAGAGGGGATGGGGGTGGGTCCTGTCTAAATGGTGGCGAAGTGGATTAGTTAAGGCCAATAAATAGTGTGAAGGATTTTCTTGATTTTTGACCGGCCAATAGCATTGTGAGGAATCGAGGGATAAGGATGAACAGCGGAGATAGAAGCAGGGCTATTTTTTCGGTACATAAAAAGTGCAGCTAAAATGGGGTACAACAACGTATGCAAGACAACGGCAACAGCTAAGGAAAAATTGACATACCACTAGCACAGCGGGTGAATAGTAGACAAAAAGGAGTTGTCCACTGGATTCCACTGAAGTATGTTGAAAAGGAGGAGCAGGAGGGAGAGAGAGGAGTAGAAGAGTGAGAAGGAGAAGAAAGAAGGAGTTCTTGTGTCCAAGAAGCAAAGAGGGGGATATGAGAGGTTGGGTGTGGAAGTCCTCGGGTTGGGGGTTAGCCTTTTGGGGTTAAACTGGTGATGACGGGGTTGTGCGGGAAAAGGGAAAGGGCCCGTGTGCAGAAGCCAGCAAAGGAGGGAAAGAGAAGGGAGAGAGGGAGAAAAATGGAAGGAAAGGGAAGGGAAAATGTATATAAATATCCCTAGTATTTAGAAAGAGGATAAAATGCTGTTCAACTGGAAAATTTAAGACCTCAGCGCCGACTCCACAAACGCCGAAAGAAGATATCCCGGCAACTACGACAGGCAACAGTCTGGACAGAAAGGGACCTCAAGTAAGGAGGCCAAGTCTGGTTGAGCGATGTGCGGGATGGGGGGAAGATATCGCTCCACGCTTCCCAGTCTTCGTCCAGCGTTGGGGCCGCTGCAGTGCCAGTCTGTCCATTGGCTACCTGCGGAGTAAAAGCATATGCTGTGACCGACCCTTACTCGCTGCTGGATTGGGCAGGTTCGGTGATGGTTCTTCACTTCCTCGCTTTTTGGGTGTAATGTGCATCGTTCGGTAGTCACCCTTTTTCTCAAGGCTCCACAGCTGCGAACGTGTCCTATCCACGACTTAGAACCCCCAAATAATTTCATAAGTTTTGCGAGGCCGAAAATCAATTGCACAAAGGGGTCTCTGGGTTGATTTTGCCATACCCTAATGGCCCCGAAAACCCAAACTAGTCTGCAGTTAAGACCCTTAATACTGCGGCGTACACAAGCCGACCACGAGGAACGTCTGTATGGAATGTTCTACAACAAATTACACGGGGAAACGTCGAAACGGATGAAGGGCAATGCCCTTTTCGGAGTATCCACCAGGACCACTACTTCGCGGCCCAAAATGGACGACCTTTGCGTCTTATTGCATTTGAGAGCCCCATTGGCATGGGGCCTAATAATTTATATGCCATCCATACAGTACCTACTCCAGAGTAGAGTAGGGTAGAGTAAGTACATACATGTAGTACTTATCGGCGGCAGACATGTGCCCCCCAGTGGAACACGCCGAACTTGCTGTAGGTACATATCATCTCTAGAGTACTTCCCAGGGCTTAAGCCTAGGTTAGGAACACAGTCTCTACATGCTGTGTTAAGCCGATAGGGCAGTGAGAAAAAGCAAAAACAGAAGATAAATCACACTAGCAGCTCGAAGTCTTCATCGTGAGAACAACCCTTTTTATGCTCCGGTCACAAAACTGGTGGGACAAATACCATGGTAAAAATGATATTTTCGTACAAAGTCGTGTTGTATATTTCCACCGACCTTTTCCGTACGAGGAAAATCCATCTTTACCTTTCCTTTCCAGAATAATAGGTAACCCCGTGATACACCCCAACACTTTGCGCCTCAATTACCAAACCGTACCATAGGGAGATCAACGTCCGATTTCAACCGCCACTGGTACTGGCAAAGCAGGAATACCTACTGGATGAAAAACCGAAAAATGAAATTTAGGCCACAAAAACCAGAACCGCCGATCTCTTTTGTGGCTTTTGGGCCAGTGACGCCATAGCTGGCATTCCTCCAACAGAGAAAAAGGGTGTGCGGAGAAAGCCTATGTTTACGCATCGTCACATCTCACACGGGCTCTCATCCGGCACGTTCGCCTTTAGGATCAGTCGATCTCTCCACGTCTATTCGTCTTTCTCTGCTTTTAGACCTTGAAAATACTTCTTCCGGGAGCGCCCAGTTCACTCATCCCCGTTTGCTGGTGCCCGGAACAGTACCTGGCAGTATCTCACTCGGGATATCGGGAAAGACAGAATTCCCGTCGATTCCCTTGCAACCGAGACAATAAAATGTGCCTGCCTGTATTTGCGCTTGTCAGAGATATATGTAGATACGGGCCAGGATGTAGCTCCAGTAGCGTATTTGTAGGAAATTTATCATAAAGAAGTCACACTGCAGATATCATCACCAACAGCACTCCTGGACAATTTCCGGTACTGTTTTTATCACACTCTGCATATCTGCCTGCTCCAAGTAGAAGCCACTGCGCACGCATAGTATGTAGAATTAGAGACGCCCTGCGAAAAAAATTCGGATAGTGGTGGAGTAGGCTTTCTTTCAGACCGCACGGGTTCCTAGGTCACAGGATCGCCAATTTTGCTCACAGTAGGGTACTGTCACTCACTGGGTATTGACGAATAAGAACAAATAAACCGGACTTGGCTGTCTCTACACGAAAAACTGGCAGGCAGGCAATGGAGGCTGAAAACCCTGAAACAGAAACAAGGCAACTGTTGGCTGCGTGCAAGACCAGAGTCTTCGGCAGGCTTGGCATTAGGGCACCAAGGCCGATAAACTTGACCCACTGGGAGTAACATTAGCTACTTTATACTCGCATACACCCAAAACTACATTTTTCTATGGCATGTAATAGCGGCGTGTTCAGAAACGCTATGGGGTACGTTTTTTTTTTTTTATGAGTGTTGTTTTTTTATGAGTGTTGCATTGGGACGAAGTTGTAAGTGATTGCTAATGCAGGGATCTATAGTTACATGAGCATACTGCATGTAGAATACTGTGTTTACATGTAGTACCTCAAATTTTTATTCCGTGCAATAAATACAAGTACATATAGTACCGAAAATGCTCAGAAATTGACTACCGTATTCCAGTCGTTACGTTAGTGATACTGTAAGGGTGCGGTATTGACGCGGTATCGATATGGTACTCTACTTACGATGCTGACTCGATACCGTAGCCCTACGGTTACATTTTTACCCTTATTTTCGAGACTGTATGTCAACGGATATAGAATACATGTAGATATTGTATTCTTACAATACGCATTCTGTCCAAATAAGGTATGTAAGATGTAAGTATTTGGTAACTATAGCATTTGCAATTGCTTTACTACGGTATTCCAATGATATTATCATGTAAAACACCAATCGCCTAACCCTAGTCTATATAATAGGAGTGAGAACATAGAACGGTGGGTATTATCTCACCAATAACTAAATCAGCTTTTATAATAGTGTGATAGGTATGCAGAGATTACAAGATATTTTTGAAAATATTTTTATTCTTAAAAGTTGTCAGGCCATTACTTTGTAAGTCCTATAACAAAAACCTGAAGTTGATGCTGGTTGTATGTTTGGTAGGAAAGCAGCCAAACTACTAGTACATATAGCGGAAGCTTGCTATATAACGGTACCTTCTATAAGGGTATTCTCTCTATAACGGTAGCACTTCCCGGTCCTTTTTCCCCGGCCTTCAGCACCAGTAGCACCTTTATATAAGGATATATAACCTCTCTATAACGGTACCAAATTCTGGTCCTGAGCGTACCGTTATAGCAAGCTTTCGCTGTAGGTGGTAAAGTTAGGGTAAGGCGGCCAACTTGCGGAGAGATGCGGCGATGATACCATATATTTTAGCAGCCTTATTGATACGGTATTGATATAGTAAGTATTTTATGGAATACGTATAAGTACTTGCGGCGAGGATAAGAAGTATGGAGTGTTCTCTAGGTTACAGTAATGTTGCAGCATTATATGTAGTAATTATCACATCAAATGCAGAAATGAACTAGCATTCAAAGAAGTACAGCATTTTGTTAAATTCGATCCCATCCCCATTTTTGATACTGTGTAACGGGCACCCTCCATAGGTTAAAATACATGTATACGTGTATTTAAATCGCAGTCCTAGATGCACGTACATGTAGGTAAAAACATTTACAAGTACTTGTATGTATGTGACTACAAGAGCTTACATGTACAGTTGTAGCAGAAGGCTCAATTACAGTACAATCTCGCTATGGATATGAGTAAATTCGCATCCAAAAATATCCTTATAGGCCATTTATCAGAGGCGCTCTGTTCCTTAAGATAATCCCTGTCCATACTAAAGTTGCATCCTTACAAACAATACATACATGTATATCATATAACGAGATTGTGCTGCATGAATGTGGTAGCGAATAAGGGTTAGGGTTACTACTTGGTAAGACAATAACAAGATACTCTCTAGGCAAGGATAATGATGTTGAGGTGGCAATAAGTCTCAAGTATTGTTCTCCTGCAATTGCGGTCTTGAGGTCGAGACAAGGTGTCTGGGTTTGGGGTAGATGCTTACATAGCGGATTCCCCTCGGTCCCCCGCTTCATCAAATGGGAAACTACATGTATGTATATGTCGAGCCATTGATCAAGAGTCAAACACCCTCCAGACGTTGGAGAAGGGAGAGATGTAGCATGAGTCGACTTTTCTAAAGCCTTAAGCCCGGTACCCAGTTGGATATTAAATCAAGTTGTAACGAGTGATAAACTATGAGTGCCTCGATAACATTCGAGTGATTTCTTATGCTTGTAATTTTTCAGATGTAGTAAGGTCCTATTTAGCTATTGCCTAGCCTTCTACATCCTGATAAAAGAGCCCTATTAGCACGCAAAGCAATCCTACTCATAACAAACTTCCCCCTATCCTCGTTTAAAGCATAATTCTTCCGAGATTAACCTAACCCAGATCAAGAGCGACTATTTTTGAATAGTTTTGGCAACTCTTTTGCTGCCTCCGCAATTTTTGGAGAATAGTGTTTTCTCAGCAAAACAGTTTCCCAAATTGTGGCAGCGTATGGATTGCTAATCTCCGGTTCATCTATATCCATTTTATGTGTTCCGTCACCAACTCTATCCTCCGTCGAGAATAGACCATGGAGCCTCCGTTGATGCTTCCTCGCCATTTTGTTTAGCATTCCTAGTGTTGCTAGTGCTGACCTTTCCGGCATGTTTAAACTAGATGTCATTAGACGCTTTGTAAACGCTGCGATACGTATCGGTGTATTTGACTTGTTCGCGTTTTGCTGGAAGAAGATTGTGTTGAGAGCACGGATCAACATCTCGATCTCGGTGGATACGTTAATCCGTTTTGAAGGTGGGGTGGTATCGTTCGGATCGGGAAGACGTAAAGACTTTAGGGATAACTCGAGGTCAGGGGACATTGAGAGAGGCAGTAAGGTAGCATAGAGATGTGTTGTGAAATATGTCAAGTCGATGTTCATTCCTTCCCCTGTGTGCGAGTAAGCAATCTTTACCTGATGGGATGTGTGACGGAGCATACCTTGGCCAGATAATAGGGTAAATGCCGTTATGACACAGAGAAGCGCTTCTCGACTGGCGTTGCGTTGGATAGGGCTTTCGGAGTCATTATCCTCTTCCTCGTCTTCCAATGCTGCTGCAATGAGTTCCTTCAAGGCCACGAGAAGATCTCCAAAAAAGTCCAAATTTATTAGGTGTGCGTATCTGCATATCTAGTTAGTTCTGGCAGCCTGGTATCACGGAGACCGGAAAATTCTCACTTTGCCAATCCTTCTAACGTTGCGCCCATAAGTGCCGATGGCCTCTCCTTTAAGATTCTAAAGTAAGTTCCAAATACCAACTTCAAAGTCTCAGACTGACGTTCTTCTCTCTCCTCATGCGAAACTGTTGCGTCCGCTTCGTCCATCTCCTTTTCCGAAATTTTCCTCTCCTTCTCTGATTTCCTAGCCTTCTTAGTCCTGAACTGGCGGTCCTTCTTACGTTTTCTTGGGTTTTCGACTGCTTCTAGAGAGGCCTTTACGTCGAGCTCTGAGAGCAAACGCAGCGATAAGAAGGTGTTTAATACGGACTCATCAACCGCGAAACCCTTGGCCTTGAACATTTTTGCAAGTAACTGGACTGCCTCGAAGGAAGCTGCGCCATCGTCGTCATTACGGAAAAGATCTTCCAACGTAGTACGACACTTAATAAACACATCGTCCACAGTCTTAACACTAACCCTTTCAACAATGATCTTGAGAAGCTGGTTGCGGAAGTTGAAATGTGGGACTGTAGAAATAAGTCCGCAGGAGCAATTCACAGCAATCTTTCCGACAGCAACAACATTCTGTGAATGGTCGGTTCTGGAAGCTATTTTAGTTTAGTAACGAATTCCCGAGAAACTCCAAGGAAGTAGGGAGTTTATACCCCTAGACAGCTCCGCTAGCTTTTCGACATAGGCCTGATAGTTTGAGACCAGAGACTCCTCAAAACTTCTGAGCTTCTTCACCTCCTTCGTAACCTTTGCCTTCTGTTCCTCTTCCGTCAAGGGCCTTATCCGATACCCAGGGATAATATCTTTGTATATAGCCAATTGTGTTCCTAATGCTAGTTTCTGTATCGTGGCGTTTTTATCTTCCGACATTTCGCGCAGCCTCTTGAGCAGCCCAACCTAAACCACAGATTTGGTGAGTAAAGTTCCCAAGTAAAAGGTGCTCCCCCACTATAGAACGTACATTCTCCTCCGGGTCCTCATTCAGAAGAATTGCAATATTTGAAAGCTCTTCTTTAGCGTCTACTACCCTCTGGCGCTCTGAAACCTTTGGGCGCACTTCCAATTCCTTCACCACCGGCTGAGGTTGGCCTTCTTCTTCAACCCCCGCCCACTCTTCTCCCTTATACTCCTCGCTGTCATCTACCCTTTCTGGAAGAGTAGATTGAAGCACTACTCCGCTGAGGGTCTTGATCGGAAGCCTGGTGCTTTCCTTTTCGGCTTTGCGCTTCTTGAGCGCGCGCGGTCGGCGCTCGTAGTCCTGTTCAAGGTCCCATTGCGCCGCGGCGGCGAATTGGTGTGCAGTCTCAATGGACGAACCGGACGACTTCTTTTTGGGCATCAGGCGTAATTTGAAGGTGGTTTGCTAAATCCTGGTGTCGTGGTGGGTTGGGTTAGTTACAGCTTTTTTTTTTCCTGCGGTTCCAGAGCCGCCATGCAGCCAGCCAGGTTGTCACGTGGCGGGCACCCGCTCTAAGAATATAGACTATGAAAAAATGGGGGGAAATCACTACCATAGGACTACAAAGGTCTTATTGCAGTACCGATTGCATGGGACTATGACCGATTCTGCGCATTACATACAAGTATATCGGTGCGATGAAGTGATCGATATATCATACACATGAAGTACTGTATGTACTACGTACTTACTTGTATGTAACTCTCTGAAGGATTCATCAATTGTACGCTACTACACGTAGATTGATTTACCAGGATTAGAAAACGTACATGTATACGTACTACAAAGGACTGAGAAGGCCGGGCTCTTCGCTACAGTACAAAACAATAGGACGACGTACAAATTTCTTGCTCGCAACACCACGGGGTGATTCAATTGAGTAGGAACTTTTATATTAGAGGGGAGATAGTAGCATAATATAATAGTTCAGTACCACTGCAGCCCTCGTACCTGACTCGTCGCCCCCTTTTTTTCATGATGCACCTACTTAACTAATCATCGGCGCAAACATCTCACCAACAAGTAATCACGAGTTGCACCTTCTGCCATTTGGCCACTCGGGGTTTCCAAGGTTCCTTAAGGCACCGTAAATCTCCTGGGATATATGGGCGCTTTGACCCCCTCCGATATTTATATGACAGGCTCATACCTGTGTTTTCTAGGGTACTGTCATAAGTACATGTACTTGGCTATTTACATGTAGGTACATGTATGTATGCACATATGAATACATGTATGTATCAGGGAGGCTGTGGCTCCTTGTGGTGTTTCCTATCGTCGAGAGCATTGGTAGCCTTTTAGACGCCACGCCATCATTCCACATATATCAGTATCTTTATTATAGCTACTATCCTGGAACGTACGATATTACTTATACATACATGTAAGTACATGTAGTTCTACATGTCATTTATCATAATCACAGAATATCACTCGTAGCACAATTTATTCAGAAAGCAGTTTGCGCGGAACGTTGTTCTATGGAAGCTGAGATCTTTAATGGCGGCATGTGGTTGTTTATATTTATACGCCAATATTGTTCTACCCAATTAGTAAAGTTTCGCCGAATGTTTGGGTTTCGTTCTCTAAGCAACGCCGTGCAGGATACTTTTATTGAATCCGGCCGCGGGGGATCCGCGAGTGTTTCTGTCAAAACAAATCCCTGGGCACATGCACATGTATCGTGGACGTCATATTGCACTAGGTAGATTCCGAGCTTTTGGGTCTGGAGGTGAGGTTGCTGGCGTACCTAAGTGATGGGAGTGGTGTAGATCACTCACCGTAACGAAGGCGCCACCCGGGCGCTAAGACATTTAGCGAGCCGACAACCATTTGGATCTGTAACATACATACATACATGTACATGTACTTACATGTAGGGTTTGGAGATGAGGTGCAGAAAAAATAAGAATATATATGTAGAAAACTTCGGCTTCAAGGATGATATCACAGAATAATTATTTACAACTTCTTCTTCTCCCTCTTCTTGATTTTTTTGAAATTCGTTAGTCATCAATACATGTATTCAGATACCCGTTCGTTCATCAATTTGTAATTGAAAACACCATAAAACCATTTCCTGGGTCAACAAACCTCAACCTAATGTAGAGCCTTTCTCGTCCTTCCAAGTTCTTCGTTGGCGCCCTTCTAAGTCTGCATTATTCAAAGGCATGTAACCGTCCCCGGTCTTCCATAATGACATTGCATAGTGCCGTACCATCACAGCAAAGAACATTTGCACTAGCATAGAGGTAAAGAGCCCGATCCATCCAACCATAATTGAAATTTGCATCATTTCCGAACAGCCCCACGCTTCCGATTTAGGGGCTGGGGGCTCAAGCCCGGCCCCATCAACTCCTGCAGCTTCAATGATATCGCTAATATGGTTGAAGGTCGTTGTGTGGAAGGTTCCGTGGGGTAATGTAAAGGAAAGTAGCCCCGAGCTAGGCGATTCTACATCGCAGAGGTGATCACGGAAAGTTGAAAATATAAAGAGTAAGACAAAACGCGAAGATGCTGAGACGATGGTGTCTAGAATAAAAAAATTTGCGAACACCGATAGCGTATAGGCATGTTGCTGTAAAGGTCAGTGGGGTGGTTGGGGAGGAAGGGGCGCATGTATGCTCACTCTTATGGAGCCATATATACCCATTACACTAATAAATGCAGCAAAATATGTATACAATGCGAGGCTATCCGAACTTCGATAGGTGGTATCGCGAGATAATTTGTGAAAAAGGCAAGCTGAAAGTCCATTTGAAACCAACGCTAAGATACTGATAGCAATAGTAAAACCGCTGCAAAATTATTAGTATATTGGCCATTTGTTATTGGGGCAAGGGTAGGAGAGAGCTGTCGGATGCACGTACCGAAGGTGTTTCAACGCCATCCTGGTCAGATTGCGATTAAATAAAAGGCCGTCAAATAAATTCTCCGGTTTTGAAAACGAAATATAATGCTCCCCTCAAATTCGATCCCGTAATAAGGAAAAATCAAAAACAGTGTCGTATATACTCAAATCCTACTACCCAAAAAAGAAAGGAAAAAAAGGAAAAAAAGAAAGTTGAATCCAGTCTAATGAGGACTAGCTTCTATGATGTCGATATGCTCGCTGTGCCCGCGATGCTCGTCGTGTCCGTGATGGTGGTGGTGGTGGTGGTGGTGGTGACCGTGGCTGCTATCAGGCTCTGCTTCGACAACGTCTAATTCCTCGGCGCTGTAGTCTGAATGGTCCGAATGGTCCGACGGTTGCCTTGCCGCAGTTTCCTGTAGGTGCATTCCATCAGCCTGATTCATATATGTGTGGAATATACCCGGAATATATAAAGAAAAAGTATAGGGTATCTGTGCAGAACTTACAGTGGTTAAGCCAACTACCCTTCCACGGGGAGCCTTTTCAATGTCTTCGTCACTACTACCACTAACAGAAGTGCTTGTGTAGTCAGAAGAATCCGACGGTGATTTAGTCCGCCGACCACCAAGAAAAAAGCTCGGTTTATAACAGTAGAAGCAGGTACAAATGACGACAGCACAGAGTATTATAGTAGCAAAGAAGATAGCGAGGAAGAGAGAAGTTTGAGCTTTTGTCATCCCCATCCTGAGAGTGCGGCGGCGGACTGTGTGGTTATTATGATGTAGCGATTTTTAGCCTGGCTCAGATTGACGTATTCCGAATGATCCGATCAATTTCTCAGCAGCAACAACGCTGCAGTTTCACTTTCGGTAATCGCAAGGTCGGAAACGATTGGTCCGCGGAGGGGAGCGCCAGGATCCTGCGACCAATAAAATCTGGCCGGCAACGGTGGAGGTACAGAGTGCTTGAGGAATTGACTGTTTATGAGTGCAGCGGTTGACAGCAATGGAGATTTGTAATCGGCCACTAGTAAGATCAAGGCTGGGTGATGGGTGGATCTGTAACCGTAGAATTCTTACTGAAGAATCTGAAGACGAGCAAAGTCTAAGTAAGCCAGAGGGAGGGGGTCTAAGATCAAGGAGAACAGCGGGCACGAAGAGTTTTGTATGATCGGACACGTCGACCTCCGCTCATCCTTTGAAGAAAATAAGAGGCGGAGGTTCAGGGTTTAGTTCTCGGCCGCCGTAGGTACAGCTCTCATTGGGTGTAAGCGCCTCTGTCTGCGAAATCCCGTGGCCGGCCAACCTCCCTTCGCCTTTTAGACGATATGTGATAAGTTAAGTTGGCGTAGACGTAAAGCATATGGGGTAGGCCTACGAGTCATGTCCCTCATGCTGTTACACAACCTGCACAACCCATGTCGTAGGTCTATGCTAGGGGTACTTACAGTGAAAGGGTCACTAAGAGGCCTCTCTACTTAAAAATATTCTTCGCTGCGTGCAACCTTTAAACCCCATCCTAAATTTACCCGTCTGGGTAAATTTGACTGTTTCCTTCGTTCCTGTTTCCAAAACCCATCACCCCTCATCGAGATCTTGCCACGGCAGTTTCAGCCCCACGCTCTTCCAAGATGGCCTTCCTATCAACGGGAGTGCATTTCTCTGCTTCCGAGATTCTAAAATATCATAGGAGACTGCCTAAAACCACTCAACTGTTCCCTCTCCGGTAGTGTTCTTTATTAGAATAATTAGGGTATAATCCTTCTGGAAACAACCATAAAGAGATGGAAGGTTCTGTCAAGACCCAATCCATGTGTTTCTGAATCGTAAGGAAACGCTGCATCAACAACCAGGAATTTTCTTTTTAAGTGAAGTTGGTCCCCAGGTCACTTGATGTAAGAGAGAACTCTGCAAACGGTAGTCGGGAGGTAATGGATAGTGTAGAACTGATCTCGCCCTGGGTGGCCATCAACGGAACCCTAACCTGTAAGCATCAGTGAGATTTGTGCTGAAACTAGCTGAGAATCAGCTGGTTAAGTGTAGAGGTGTATATTGTGCATTAATCGGCCGCATGAGAGTCGAAAGCTCCCAAAGCAATTTAGTTGTACCCTTGGATCTGGTTTGCCGTCTGTAATAATTGAATCTATTTCGGAATGCACACACTTCTCCACTTTTTGCTCTTTCTGCATGGCCTTGCGTTCGACAGTCATTTGTTTTCGGAGTGTGCCTGACTGCAGGCCGGGGTGCAGCGATGCTCGGGAAAGTTGTCAACCTCAACCTTTAACCCGCCAGGGCCAGATACATGTAACTCTGGCCAGTGTCCGGGGATACGGAATCTTTCCTTGCACCTATTCGTATTTTGGTTTGTGTCTTCTCTTGGCTCCATCCACCCTCTAGTTCTACATATTTTATTGGCTATCTTTTTTTCCCCCTTCCCTCTTGTGTACATGTGTAGTCTATTCCAGTTGGGTGTGACGTAAATGATAGGACTTTTATATCCCCAGGTATTTGGTGAATCTATGTCCAACATCTTATAATGAGCAGAAGAGGGTGGTTTATATTATGATCTAAGAACCCTGGTGAAAAAGGTGGGGATAAGAAAAGGGGGGATAAATCAAGTTCGAAAACAATTAATCCCAAGGAAAAAGAAAAAAGGGACAAGTCGCAGGAACAGCAGGGTCAGGAACAGGAACACCGCAGAGGCTGTCAGACATCGATTTGCCAGCTATGTGTAGATGCCTGATCCGAATACTTACTGACAAAGATGAGCACGGGGAAATAGAGGAAATACATGTATTCCAGCACAGACAGCTCTCTGCTGCCTTTGCCTGAGGTTGTCTGCTGTCGGTGCACACTGTGCTGCCTCATTCAAGCATTCAAGCAACTTCGCGCTCTCCTCTAACATCTACTCACACACGCCCTCTTTTCACTTTCCCACACCGTTCTCTAGGTCGGCCCTACTTACATTCACTCTCAAACAAACCCTCTCCGTCTCTTGCGGTTAGCCTGCAATCCGTTGCTCACCACACCCTTTTGTCCCTCTTCTCCCTCTCTTGCGCCCTATATCCTTCCACCCTCTCCTCTGCCCCCCTCCTATTGCCATCCCTCTCTTTCTTTGCCCCCTGCCTCTACTTCCATTACACTTCTCCTATTACGGTACCCCGTTTTAGCTACGTCAACTGTCTTTTTGAAGCTCTGAAATTTGTAGTCCCTTTCCGTTTCTACTGGTTTCTGGGTGCCCCTCTCTCCCATCTCAATACACCTACACATCTGCCCCTCCTCGGCATTGATATAAAATATCTCGCAAAATCCTAGATTTTCGGTCCCTCTTCGCTGGCCGAATTTTCCAACTTCACTTTTGCATCTTACGGAAGCTGGGTGTGGGACTCTTGCTCCGTGATACCGTATTCGACCGTTCCTACGCCACCGTCCGGTTACTACTGCTGGCCTTAATACAATTCTTGAAGGGCCTATTGACTCTCTGTCCTCACGGCAGTTCTCATACTAAGCCCTTGCAACCCAAAGCACTCCACCTCCTTGAAGTTTTATGACGTTGAACGTTGGAACGGGTGCTCCCCCGTCTCTTCACCAGCAACAGACACATTCTTCTCAGATTCTTGAACCAAGCAGTCGGTATACAGTTGGTTCACCCAAGTCTTCAACCGTCAAGCCTGCTACTTCGTCCACTCCAACATTTGCCCCACAACAATTTCTCCCTCTACTATCACCACATCAAGAACTCACAATACAGCCTCGTAGCTTCTTGACAGAACAATCCCAACAGACTAGAGTTGGTTCTCAATCTCGCAAAGTTTACTCTCCCGCTCGACGACGGCATAATTCAAAGTCACCGGAGCGAAATCGAGGAACTGGGGGACAAGGGAATGGGCGGAGGAGTTACCCCAACCAAACAGCTAGTTCAAAACATAGCACACCGGCCATGCAAGGAAGGAGGAATGAAGGAGGACAGTCGATAGCAATACAGAGGCCTTCACTAAAGTACAACCGATCAAACTCGTCGGTTCAATCCAGCTCACTGCCATCAACCCCCAATCATAATCCTCGCCAATCAAACGGACTTTCTCGAAGTCCTTCGCCATCATGCGCTCTTGATTCGCCAAGATCAGCATTATCAGAACCCGTCACAGTATCTCCGTATAGGCCGCCAGTTGGCGGATGTATATACGAGACTGCACTGGTCAACGCACGCAGGCGGATGCCGTATTCTCTTGGCAATGACAAGATCGCCCCCGAGAAGCCAAAGCTAGAAAAGCTGACTCCTGAGCAGGAGGCCAAGCTAACAAAGGATATGATAGAATTATTTGAAAAACTAAAACCCAGTAGTGAGAGCAATGAGAAGCGGAGGCGATTTTTGGTCAAGCTTGAAAACCTATTGAATGATGAGTGGCCAGGCCATGACATAAAAGTGCATGCTTTTGGCTCAACGGAAAACCATCTCTGCATGAGTGACTCTGACGGTACTAAACACATATTTATACGTCTTCTGTAAGAAATATCTTGCTGACATCATACAGTGGATGTGTGTATAACAACAAAGTGGAAAGAATTCAACCATGTCTGTAGGCTGGCAAGAACACTTGCTAAACGTTTGTACTCACATGATCGGGACTAGTATTATTGTGTCTAACGATCCTGGTAGATGGCATGGAAAGAGTTGTTTGTGTCCCTGGAGCAAAAGTTCCTATCGTAAAGGTATGGGATCCAGAATACCAAGTTGCCTGCGACATGAACATCAACAACACACTTGCTTTGGACAACACTAAGATGATCAAAACCTATGTTGAAATTGATGATCGGGTTCGTCCTCTGGCAATGATCATCAAATACTGGACAAAACAGAGTTCATTGAACGATGCTGGTAAGCAGATTTTTGGATGCAATGTTGACCTCAGAAATTAACATGACGTATTAGCTGGTGGTGGAACATTAAGTTCATACACATGGATTTGTATGATATTGAACTTTCTTCAGACTAGAGACCCGCCTATTCTCCCTTCATTACATCAAAGGCCTCACAAGAAAAGGCCGCCTATAAGCGGGGTCGACATATCCTTTGATGATGATATCGAGGCGTTAAGAGGGTTTGGAATGAACAATAAGGAAACCCTTGGCGAGTTGTTGTTTGCTTTTTTCAAGAAATATGGGTATGACTTGGACTATGATACTAGTGTGATATCAGTAAGGCATGGGAAACTTTTGACAAAGGAGGAGAAAGAATGGCAATTCAAGCAAAATAATCGACTTTGCGTTGAGGAACCATTCAATACATCTCGGAATCTTGGGAACACTGCAGACGACTACTCGTGGAGGGGTTTACACAAAGAATTTAGAAAAGTCTATGAGATTTTAGCAGATAAAGCTGATTTAGATGCCTGCTTGGAACTTTATGTACCACCCGAGGAACCGCAGACATCTGCCCCGCCACCCCAAGCCCAACATCGTCCTGTATTTATCACCAAAGGTAACTCGAGTCATACGAAGCGGCGTGACTTTAGTGGAAATGTGAGGGGACGGGGACCACAATGGCACAACAGTAACAGTCACAACACTCACAACAGCCACAACAACCACAACCACAACAACCACAATCATAACAGCCATGGAAACCATAATAACAGGTCAAATCAGAACAAAAGAGCTTCAAATGGTGCTTATGGAGCCCAATTATCTCAACAGTATCTCCAACAAGAAACCTTTGGATACATTCCTTCACCACAAGACCAAATCCTTGCTTTACAAGCCCAATTTCATCAAGCGCACATACGCGCACAGGCTCTTGCTCAAGTACAGGCTGTTCAACAAGCCCAAGTCCATGCCCAGACGTACGGCCAACAATCTCAGTCATCTGCAACTTCCATTAATTCATTAGGGTCTGCTCAAAATCACCAAGATGTTCTTGCCTTGCACCCAACACTGGCAACTTATGCGTATTTTGCACAACTTTATGGAATGAATCTTTATTATCCAAATCCTTTACATTCTGAGGTTTCATCGACGCCAGCATCCCCGCATATCGCCAATGATACTAGGAGCGGGTATGGCCGGGGGAGGCGTCAAAATGGGTATAACATGGGCCCAAGGTCACAGTCACAACCGCCTCCTGAAATGTACCCAACACCAGGTTATGGAAATGGAACATCTGCAGCCGGGGCGCCTGGCTCGGAAGATGAAGATTTTGCCGATCACTCTTCAAACGGGAACCCTGTAACACCCCCGGCAGAGGAGCAGGATGAGTATGTGGGTTACTATGCCATTGGTGGTTCATTGCAACATGTACCTGCTGTTGTTGATTCAGTTGAGGAAGAGGAGGAGCCTTTTCTAGAACAAAAAAGCTTAGTAGACCGACAAAAGCGTTTGTCGCAGGAGAAACTACCAACGCCACTATTAGGGACGTCACGAGATGCATCAGGTGCTCTTGGTTTGGAAAATGTCCCTGCTCCTCGTGATCATCTCAACGACCATTGTGGTCCTGTCATCGTCAATGGGTCAATTCCCGTGCAATCATCGACCTCTATAGATACCCCCTTTTCAAGCCTCTCGCCCCCATCGGAGACCCTTTACTCCTACGATGGGACACCTCTAAGTATAAGTCATCATGGATCAGATGGGACATTAGATCCAGCAGCTGTGGGACCGAAGGAAGTCTCTGGACACACTCAGTTATATGCTCAGAAGCTATTGGAGGTGCATACACAAGCTGCTGGAAATCGCCCTGAGCATAACCTGGCAGCTTCCAATATGGCCCAACAGCATACCGATACCCCTACATCCGATTCCGGTATTGTATTATCGTCAAAAGCGGAATCCCAGCCTTTGCTATCAACATCAGATGATGAAGTCGCGGAGTCTATCAGTTCCACAAGGTTGTCTCCCAATCTCCGACAGCGTGCAGCCACCCAACAGTTGCTTTGGAGCAACACTAGAGTCCCAGTAATCGATACCTTGAAACCCAAGGGTTCCGGTTTGTCCCAAGGGGAACTTGATGCACCACCTACACCTCTGCCAGATACTTTGGTGCCTGCGTCTATATCTAAAAAGGACGATAAGAATGACGTTCCTACAAAACAGCAACATAAAAATGGCCGAAATCGTAAATCGACCCGACCCAATAATAATAGTTCGGAAAAACCCCCCCCAACTCCTGCCGAAAAATCGACTTCAAGGGGTGGGGTTGGTTCGAAACAGAGGAATGGGACGGTAAGTAATAATAAAGCTAATGCCGGCCCCAAGTCTGGCGCAAAGAATGGGTCATGGGAAAAGATAGGAAATACCGGGAAGGGAAGGAAAACAGTGGCTCAAAAAACCGTGGATCCTGTGTCATTGAACGAAGTCGAACGAAAGGGCGGCTGAGCCGGTACTATTTCAACTGCCCTCATTTCCTTTCGGGATCAGGGCGTGTATAACGAACTTGTGAATACTTACGACAAAAGAAGGGATGAATTTGGCGCAGGAGAGGGGATAGGCCATTTTTGTTTTTGTTTTTAGTTTTCTTCTTTTTTTCTTTTTTTCTTTTTCTCCCTCTTTTTTTTGACCTTGTGATCAATTTTCTCCTTTCTCCTTTTCTTTTATCTTTCTATACCTGGGATTCACGGTGGCGGGGTTTTTTCAGAATGCTTGTGTTTTCCTTCTTTTTATTTCGTTCTAAAACCACTAGTGTTTGTGTGTCTATGTGTGTGTTTTCTTGGTGCAACTTTCTTTCCTCTTTACTCATTAATATGGAAGTGGAGCGACTCACGGCAAAACGGCATTTTCTCTTTCCCCCTTTTTATTATTTGCACCCTTTTCAATTAGATTTATCATCTTTCTGTTATAGGCGTCATCTTATCGTTTTGTGTCCCTATATGTACCCTTTCCGCGTGGTTTTACAAGAACAAAATCTACGGGAGAGGGTAAATGGAATTATATGGGGAGCAAAGTTTTGCTATTATACCAATAAACATGAAGGCGGACATGCAAGCATCTAACCATTCTAAAAGGATTGGATGATGCAGGATTGCTGGTGGAAAAATTGCTTAATTTCTGCAGGGTTTTCTCTCCCTTATTTTTCCATACCATCACCCGCCTGTTAACTTTTCTTTGTCAAATACTTTCCCCTAATGTGGAGCTACAGGTGTGAATGGGGAATTGGATGATATCCCTATCATGTTTCCCAAACCTGAGTACTATACAAATTTTTCTTAATTTACTTTACTTTACTTTTCCTTCTTGTTTTTGATTAGCGCAAGGGAAGGTGTTTCTACAGTGGAGTAGAAATGGAGAAACGAAGTTGCTGGTTACGACTTGTGTAGGGGAGCATTGCTTATAGGTGTCTTTTTTCTTCCTGGTTCTTGATGGTATTTCCTTTTCTTTTGTGTGGTTATTGCGGGTAAGGTTCGGTTTGTGGTTCGGTTTGATCTGCGGGTTTGGGATGTAGAGGTGGATTTAAGGCTTGTTATCATCTTTTGCGGTTCTATTTTCGGTTTCTTCTTCTTCCTCCCCCTCTTCATTTCCCCCTTTCGATTACCTTTTATATCTCCCTTCATCACCCTTAAAAATAGCTTTATTTATACTAGCTATGTCACTTTGGATATGGTAATCGACCATGGGTCTATCGTTTTTCTTCTATATATACTCTTTGTCCGTATTCCCGTACTTTTATACCGATGCTATGGCTTACAAAGAGGTGGAGGGTTGTTTAATGGTAGCCTTTTGTTCTATGGTACCATGGTTATCTTCGTTGCTATTTCCCCTTCAATGTAATGTAAATGTACATGTATTATCGTTGGTGGTGTTGGGGGTGGTTTGGCTAGGTGGTATAGATGGGTGAATGGATATTTGGGTGAATGAGCCTTTGCCTTGATCGCTTTACGCGCTTTGGTGTGTATGTGATGCAGGTACCGGAAAGTACGCAGCGACTCGATTTACCACTCACGATTTCCACCACATGCGACCCAATTGCAACCATAGTGAAGCAACAATATTTCGTATACAGAGTAGACAGAGTATAAAGAATTCATCAATCATATTCAAATAAAAGAAATTAAGGTGGTTGTGAATTTATAATTTACTAAGGCCTCACCTAATAGTGTAATCCCAAGCCGTTGCATCACTTTTAGGGGCCCCTGGGTACATGAATGTACCTAGAGTACATACAGTAACTACATGTACATATGTACATGTATGTACACATACGTGACGCGGTTGGACACATGTAAGCTAGCCCCGTATGTGCATGTAAATTCTACTCATAAAATTCTACATCCCCAAAGACACAAAATAAAATTTGCTACCATAATTACATGATTATACGGCAGCCACATGATATATCATTTCTGTCAATGGTAACGGTCGCAATTGTACTAAGGGCTGGTGGCTACAGATCTGGAATCCTAAGATTATAATTACTTCTTATACTAAAGAGGTCTATGCATATAAGGCTATAACACTAATAGATATATTATATTTAAAATGCACAATTCGTCAAAGTTCATCTCCCATTTTTCCATAGCCTACGGGCTGCATGCATGTATGAGGTATCAATCCTATAACCTGACCTCTCCGAGTGATAATTTATGATTAGAGATAGGTTCTAGTATCTTTCGTCTCGAAATACTGCCTAAAACGCATGTTATTCGTCAATAAAAACTCGGGATCGATAAGACGGTCGGGCAATAAAGCTTGGCAGTTTCTATTTAAACTGGGGGCCCCAGTTTAAAATTGTGAGTTAAGTCTTGGAATACATTACACGAATCTTTTATTCTTCCCACAAGCGATTTATCGACCGTTTTTTGAGTCATGCATGCCATAGGTTACTGTGGTGTTCTTTGGAATCTCAAAGTATTAGGATCACTGCTATAGTGTGTTCGAGGATAAAACTAAGCGTATTTGTCTGTTGAGCATTCGATAACCTTTTGTGAGCTGGTGATACTTATAGCCTTAATGCTAGGACAACTAGGAATGGCATTTAATATAGGATAGATACTAGATATGGTTAGTTTTATGACTGAACGTCTAGCTAAGGGACACCGCTATGGCCTGTGGAGGTGACTTAGTGTTGATGAGTATGAGTGGCATGGCATGACTTTTTGTGATTGGAAACTCTAGGGAAACACTGCATGATATATATCAGTGCTTCATTATTCAAAAAATGGAATAACCACCTAAGGTTCCGCCGCTCCTGATGCATCGATCTCCTCTTTCGTCTGGTGCTAGTAACTACATATCTGCATGTAGTACGTCTAATAGTGTACTAGCCCCCCCCCCCCCGGTTTTCACCAGGAGTCACTCCTGGGCCCTAACGGTTGCATTAATGAACCGGACCTCCACGGGACTCACGGTTCAGATATATACTCTCCACATAATTACGTGAATGGACATTAGTTACATCGAGATATTAACCAGGACTCCAGGCCTAAGCAGGCATTTGAAGGTTTACAGTCACATCCATCCACCAGATACCGGTCACACAAGACGTCGAAGTTGCCTTTTCAAGCCAGAGTGAGGGGAGATTAGGGGGCGTATTCAAGACAAACAACCTAATATGGGAATTTCAACGTCTTGTGTGACCGGCCGTCTATTCGAATTAATGCACGTGCGTACGGTAGATCAGAGCCATGGCCAAGCAACACAATCTTTCTATCATATAAAGTCAGAATTAATTAGGTCCTTTTAAGCTATATATAGCAGACGTACCCAAGTAAAGTATACATATGATTGTGTTGCGAGTTCTCTAGTATACCATATATTAGGTTTTTAATTATATGGACTAGCCAAATACTCTGGTTTAAAATGGTTTTAAACGAGGGGTGAAAGATCATTGAAAGTCCTAATATTTCTTAAGTACCGGTACGTATATTGGTGGTACTGAATACATGTGGACTGTCATCCTTAATAAACCGCCATATCCCTAAAAAAATCGGCTGTAGTACATATGAGATCAAAATTCTTATTAGCAGACATGATCTACACCGTTCAACCAATCGTTAAGCAAATAATCCAGATCCCTGGCCGGGAATAGCCAATTTTTCGGGTTTTTGCGGTATTTGATCAATCTAACGTGTCGTTTAATTACAATCATGAACAAACGACGCTGTTCTATACCATAGTCTACGATTAACTGTATATACACGCATTTTTTATAAACATCTATATGTATGTATTTTAGTAAGAGGGTTAGATGGTTCATATGGTGCGGTAAATGTGTCAAAAGTAATTTTGCCGACGGTGGTGAATTGTTTTACCACCAGTGGTATAGGCGCTAAATTTCAGCTAGTTATGCTGCGCTATCATTATTACAAACACTTATGAAGGTTTCCTACCAGTGGTGCCACCAGTGGTGAAATTCCCCACCGGTACCGGTGGACAATAGGGCTCATATGTTGGCACTATATAGCATATAGCCCCTTTCGGCCGAAATGTCTGTGCTTTTACCATAAAAAGTGACATTATAGGTATAAATTATGGTATTTCCGTGCATATAGGTTTTAATTGATGGTATAACTGTTAAGATATACATGTATACATGTATAAGGGTGAATAAGATCATTACCGACACGGATTCGATTATTCATTCTACATGCCTGTGTCGTTCTGAGCGGTGGAGTTGTCCTTTGCCATAGAGCAGCATCGAGGTTCTGACTGATTTCGGTCTACCTATCCCGACAACTAAGGTTTCATTTGTAGGTACTGGTTTATAATATTTATTCAGATCTCCTCCGCGGCCGATAGAGAAGATATGTCTACTCTAGGCACAGGCACCCCTCAATGTTACTTTATTTAGTTTATGCTCAAGACACGTTGTCGCATCAAATGGTAAATCAGCAGCCCTGTGCTCGGGCACGGGCCACATGCACGCCCGGCTTTCGGCTGTCTCGGGTCAGAGCCGCATGCAAGCGAACAAGCTTGTACTTTTACTACGCTATGTAAAGCTCCGCGAATACCTTCTATTTCCTCTCCCCCGGCCTTCCCAACGTGGTAGTTAGATTGCACTCTTTCGATCCCAGGACTTTGCAAAAGTTGTGACAAAAAACCGTTACATACATACATACATACATACATTCAGAAAAATGTTCGCACATGCATGTAATTTGTTGAATTTGAGATCATTGGCCTTTTCGTCATTGGCTCTGTGCAAAAGTGATTCTCAGTCTCACTTTCTCGCTTCTCCAACTTTCGGTGATTTACGGGAGCTTATATCGCGGTATAGCAATATTTTGCCGGTTCTAGGTCTAGTGCCGTAGCTTTATCTTCCCCAATATTGTGCCTATCTCGGGTCCTTAGTTCATCTTTTCGAGAATTAGAATTTCAAGGAGCTAGCTACATGTAGATAGATGTTCCCTAATAAAAAAGCATCTGAACAATGTCCTTTCTTTAACCTCGCACTGCCTGCCCTCTCACCCCCACGACCGGAGAAATTCGATGTCCCACACGGAGAAGCTGCCCGTCATTTGGTTATTTGTTATCTATAGATTTGACATCATCTCTGGCCTTTGAAAACGTTAATCTTTTTGTCATTAACCACCCGAACCCGAAGGCCCACCAGCTTCGAAAAATATAAATATAACAAAGAATTGACGCAGATGCTATTAGAAAGCGTCTGACCTCATATCGGGAAAGAAGAACAAAACTGCAATATCTTAATTCAGCCTTCAAAAAAGAAACAGCTTCAAGTCTAATGCCCCGACAAGAATCTATCCCAATCGCAGCGAATGTGCTCGGCACCATAGGTACCATCCTATGGTGTATCCAGCTCATGCCTCAGATATGGAGAAACTACCGATCAAAATCTACCGAGGGCCTCCCCGCACTAATGATGTTCATCTGGGCAACCTGTAAGTTTCGCAACACACCCAACTCTAAGCTATCTATTAAGAATTAAAATATATAGCTGGAGTACCCTTCGGAACCTATGCAATTGTACAAAATCTCAACATTCCCATTCAGGTACAAGCACAGGTTTTTGCTTCTCTATCCCTCATCTCATGGGCACAGTGCCTCTGCTATGCCCATGGATGGAGAGTCTGGACGGCTTCCCTGTTAGCATTGGGGACGGGTATCGTGTATGGCGGTGCTGAAGCTGCTTTGGTCCTCACCCTTAAACCGTTATACGGGAAAGGGACTGAGTGGCCAATGTTAATTGTTGGGGTTATTGCTTCTATTCTTCTTGCTGCGGGATTGATACCGCCATATTTCGAGATTTGGAAAAGGCACGGGAGGGTTGTCGGTATCGGTATGTAAATAGTATCTCTGAGGTGAGGCTACTGAGATGATGTGCTAACTTGGGGGTGGGGTGCAGATTTCGTGTTTCTTTCTATTGACTGGGCGGGAGCTTTCTTTTCGCTTATGAGTTTAGTAGCGCAGACGACATTTGATTATATGGGAGGGGTTCTGTATCTTGTGTGCATTCTCCTCGAGACCGGGATATTTTTCTCGCACTGGGTCTGGCTATTCCGCACTAGAAAGCAAAGAGCAGCGGAGAAGGCGATAGAGCGAGAAACAGGAGATGCGGGCATCGGCTATTCAGTAGAAGAGAAGGAGATACAATCAAGTAGGAATAGTGTCAAGGAGGATGTAGGAAGTAAGGTTTGATTGGGAATTAAAACTTTGTTTTAATTTTTATTTTCGCGGTAGTGACATGAACAATCTTGGGTAGAAAAGTATTATGATTATTCTTAGTTCATGGGCCGCATAGAGTTACTTGCAAAGCTCTATGAGTGTAGGAAAGAAAGCCCGCTCTATGAACGTCCAATAGACAGATTTCAATGAGTTGAGCCTTGTGATATAGGATCACCCGATATCACTCGCAATTGAGCAAATATTTCAGACGAGAAATGAAAACAAAAAGACAATAGAAATGTGCAATTTGAAATGTGGGAACGTCAATCGGTAAACTGACATGATTTCAATAAGTCTCGTTCAGTCATGCTGATGGGAGTAGTGGCCATGAGGACCGTGTAGCCGTTGTGAAGCTTAATACTATGGTACTACTATATAATATCTCCGAGCTGGCTATGACACAAATTATAACTGCGTGATTTAAGAGCCTATAATTTGTGCAGAAAGCTAACTCGTAGAAAGTCCACTGGATCTTCTTTCCCGATTGAAAGCCAAGGCTTCATCGGTGATAATAACGCCCTATCGGCCTTTATTGGGGTGGTCGAGCCGGATTCGAGAAGCCTAACCCAACACAAATAGGTTGCCATTGGCCGCACAGTGCCAGGGCTTTGCAAAATGCAACCCACACTAAGCCTCGACCCTCTCGAGTCGTGAACACAATAATGTAGCACGACTTGGTTGCCTGATTAAACATAAAAAGGTTCCAACTGCCAATAATACTTTCCGGATTGCAAGCACTGATATTTACTCTAACTGAATAACCTATGATATGAAGGTGACGGAAATTTGCATTTATCGGAATTGATCCTTATAGTAGGTAAGCGTTGACAGCTATTAGATATTTGTCTGTGGATCTTATTCAAATAAGAAAATCTAATTTTAATTAGTGATAGGCCCATAGTTTGCATGCCGTTCTGCTACCCCATAACTTTATAGTCAATCCTTTTAATATCCATAGACAAAGAGCGGAAAAATACCCGCTGATACCTGTATGAAGAAACATTCTAAAGTACAGTTTAATTTATGCCAAAGGATATAAGAAACGAAGAAAAAGGGAGTCTAGAAAAAATAAGAGCAAGAGATAAAATAAGTATTCGGTGTTTTCTATCGCGTTAGCATGTGCTCTCTTCCAGGACCAACTCCAATGTTCCCTACTGGTACACCGACGAACTTCTCAATGAAATCGACGTAGTTTTTTGCTTCAGCTGGAAGTTCGTCCCAAGAGGTGAGCTTGGTTGTTGGTGAGGACCATCCAGGAAGGTTTTTGTAGATAGGCTCGCATTTTTCAAGGATCGTAAGGTCCGCTATGTATGTGTTAGATTTTCAGATATTGTTAGAGGGCAAGGGACATACCAGGGAAAGATTCAAGTTCCGTGCCTTCGAACTTGTAGCCGATTGCAACTCTAATCTCGGAAAGACCATCGAGGATGTCAAGCTTGGTCAGGTTGAGGGAGGTATAGTGGTTTACAGCAGTGGAATACTTGACGATGACAAGGTCGAGCCATCCACAACGACGCTTACGACCAGTGGTGACTCCGACCTCCCTCCCAACATTCTGGAGGTGCTCGCCAATTTCCTAAGAGAATATCGTGAGTAGATGATGTCTTACAGATCAAGATCATGCGCGGAAACCTACATTCAGCTGTTCAGTAGGGAATGGACCGCCTCCAACACGGGTTGTGTAAGCTTTGACAACACCAATGATGTTCTTTATTTTAAAGGGTGAAATAGCTAATCCGGTGATAACACCACCAATTCCAGTATTGGAGCTAGTGACATAAGGGTATGTGCCGTAGTCGATATCCAACATAAGGGCATTCGCACCCTCGACCAAAATTCTCTTATTGGTGTCGAAAGCTCTCTGAATGAAGAGGACCGCATCCACTACATATGGCCTCAACGTTTCATAGTAGACCTTGTACTGCGCTAATTCCTCCTCAACATCATAAACCAATAAGTCCCCGTGAAGCTTCTTGAATGACCTTGCAAGACCTCTCAATTTCCTCTCGAATGTCTCCCAATGGAAGAGTTCGTAAACACGAATGCCGCTACGGGCGGCTTTCGTAGAGTATGTTGGGCCGATACCCTTCCTGGTGGTACCAACTTGTGATGAGCCAAGGGCGCTCTCCTCAAGCCCGTCAACCTTTTGGTGAAGATCGAAAACAAGATGGGCGCGGTCGGAGATGAATATACGACCAGTGGTGTCAAGCCCTTTCTTTTGAATGTTTTCGAGCTCGTAGAAGAAAGATGGCACATGGACAACGACACCGGAACCGATGAGGTTGAGGCAATTGGGATTCACAAGACCTGAAGCGGAGGGTGGTATTAGTAGTGGATACGACGAGACGTTACATTGATACAAAATTAAGGGGGCACTCTATAAATTTTGCGATTGTAGCAATACCGATCTTTTTTTGATACTGGAATGAGTCATAACTAACCTGAGGGTAGAAGGTGGAAATCATAGGTGATTCCCTTCACCACAATAGTATGTCCAGCATTGTTTCCTCCTGCGCTCCTTGCACACACATCAGCCTCGCTGCAGAGGATATCAACAAGTTTTCCCTTCCCCTCGTCACCGAACTGACTGCCCAGAACTACGGTAGCCATGATTTAAGCAGGTTGTAGATTTTTTCCTTCGTATAGTCGCCTGGCTAGGTCGTCGGAAAAGAACAGACAACCAGCGAAGATGGCACGGTTAAGTAAAAATCAAAACAGGCCCACCGCTTGGTGGGGTGAGGGGTGGAAAGAAAAGTGGGGGGGAAAAAAATGGAGTAAAGCTTGGCATTGGGGCACGCAATCGTTGCTCGGGCCGTGGGTTTGTGTCTCGTACCTCGCTATAAGGGACCTGCATAACCGGGCCCGTTTTGTTAATTCCTGGTTCATAGATTTATTTTATATAGGAACAGGGGGTAGCAGGGATATATGTACTCTATTCAGAGAATTCCCATGAATTATTGCTTGCTCTATATCGAGGCATGGCAATCTTCAAATTCTGTTCCTTATCAAGCACGCCGGGCTCCTTATGGCGGGGTGCGGGTGAACCTGAAACAGGTAAATACAAAAGCCCGGAATGCATAGTACCTCACCCCCCACCAAGCGAGTTCACCACCTACCGAGTGTGAGATGGCCGCTAAAGCGGGAATTGGGTGCTGCACTCGGTGGGTGGTGAGCTCGCTGGGCAGGGAACGAGGGCATGTACTAACTCTACAATCACTGGGACCCCGATAGTAGCAGACTCGATAGTGACACTAGTAGCATACTCTCGATAATTCATCGCAACCCCAATAGTGGCATATAGGTACAGCCGTATAACTTAAGGCCTGGAGACTCCGCCTTGTCTAGTTGCCAAACGGGCCCTTAATTACAATACATGTAATTTACCTCTATAAACCGGATTCTTCTAATAATGATTATTACTAACCAACCAAGACGGGTCAAGTTCACATTCGTAGTGCCACATTGTTGATACCGGGGCCCGGCCACAGGGCCTGGTTCTGGGTCTGGTCTAACCTAGAGTACCTTAAGGCAAGATCTTAAGAAAAGACAGCTCTATTATTTGAATAAAAGGAATATATGAACCATAGGTTGACTATAATACTACCTACATTAATCTCACTCCGGCTTGCTTACTCTTTTTCGCAGCAGACTGGACTGCCGTCGCTGAAGTACTATTAAGGCTTGAAGCCGCTTCCCTCTTTTTCTCGTCTTCAATTTTCTTGAGTCTCTTCTCAGTTTTAGCTTTCCCAGAGCCTTTGCCATGGAATTGATGTGAAAGGTGTTTGAATGCCTACATATTTGCCAGTTGTTTAGAGATGGGATATAGCATAAAAACTAAACGGATGTAGCATACCTCTTTTTGAGTCATGTCTCGCCCAAACTCATCTTTGTAGCTTAGATTAACATCCGGTTTGTATTCCTTAAACCTCTGTGCCATTTCCCTTGCTTCTTGTAGATCTCTCTGTCTATTCTCCCACCTAGCATGCTCTTCTCTCTCTCTAGCAGACATGCGATCAAACTTCCCGCTTTGTCTATCACGGAGTCTTTGCTGCTTGGCCTTCTCTTCTGCTTCAAGTTCACGTATCTTCTTTTCGATGCGAAATTTCTCACGATCGCGAAGGAGATTGATTTTATGATCTGCCCCTTCGTCTCGTTTGAGTAGGCCACGTTGGTTTAGCATAGCTAGTGTTGCACCCACGCCACGAGATATTGTCATCTCCTCGTCCAGGCCGGTACTTGAGATCTCCGGTGGTGCTGGAGCAATTGATCCCAAATCCTTTTGTTCCTCCTCTCCATCTTCCATCTTGACATCTTCATCGCGCTCATGCTCGGGGGGATCTGCCATGGCAGTAGTAGCAGCAGGTGCGGATCTAGATTTCCTCCGTTCCGGAATAACAGGTGCCCTGAGTGCTGCGACAAACTCGGTCGTCTCATCAATGACAAGGCCAACCTCATCATCGTCGTCACCCTTCATTTGGGTATCTTCTGCATTACTCTCTTCACGTAGTTGACGTGCTAAATCGTCGGGCTTCAAAATCTTACGTTTTTTTAGCGCCATTTTTCGCTGCATAGCAAGTGAGCTCTGCAAATCATCATCGTCTATGAAGGAGACATCTTCATAGATTCTCTTAGGTTTGATGGTTGGTTTACGGTCAACATCCATAGTTTCCCCACCCGCCTCCGCCTCAATTAGTGGTGGTGGTGCAAGTGAATCCTCGACATCACCTGACCTCTTTCTTGTGCTCTTCTTCTTCGGCTTCCTGATCTTTATGGTAGATGGGTCCACATAATCCGACATAATTTCTGGCCCTACGCCAATCCTCAATTAGTCCATTCGAGAATGTGAGTGCACATATACTCACTTGGTATATCTAAAGTAATGGGTTTTGCCTTGAGTCTCTCAGCGATTTCTTGCCGGTGAATATCAGACATGTCTTCGGTGTTCCCACTACCATCTAGCACAAACTTCTTCTGCCTCTTGCCTTCTATCTCCTCGTCATACTGGGAAAGTATAGATGTTTCCCCATCAGCGGCCTCATGGGGGTTATAAGCCGGCTTTTTCTTTTTAAGCTCGAGCCGCTCCTTGAGGCGCTCGCGTTCCGCCAGAGATGTAGAAATAAGCTCATCTCCCTCTTCTATCCACCCCAATTATCAGACCAACCCTTACTTGAAGTACAACTAAACATACTCACCTTCGTCCTCCCCAATCGTTGAGTCCTTCAGTGTCAACACTACGCCCTCCTCTCCAATTGCAAGCTCCTCCAAATCATGCCCCACCCTCACACCCTTCAAATCCTCTGCTGTATAGTCCTTGGTCTCCCTTGCTAACCTTTCTAGCTCTTCCTCCTTTTCTTTCGCCATCTTCTCTGCTAACTTCTTCTGGCGCTTCTTCATCTTCCGTACCCATGTTGTCGTGTCCTCTTCGGTCTCGCCCGCCTCACCAAGTCCCTTGCCTTCCAACACGGCAAACCGCTTCGCTGCATCGCGTGCCTTTTTAATGCCTTCGGCACGTGAACGACGTGCGGAGTCAGCTTCGAGAGTAGACTGGTGGGTTTTCCAGTTATCAACAGCGCGACGATCCTGGGCTTCAGTTGAGTTATCGTATATGGGGGTGGTATCTGCAGTGGCGGCGGTATTGGTAGAAGGAGGGTCGGCTTTGAGAGGTTTGAGACCGAGTGAGATACGAAGCTTATTTGTTTCTTCCAGGGAAAGTGACTCTTCCATTATTGAGGTAGGTGAGGTGGGTAGCTCGAGGAACGGAGTTTGATAATCGTGAATCATAAACCCAATCCCGTGCCTGGTGAGACTTGGCGCCAAGCTAACTACAATATGGTGAATAATATCATTAGAGGGCATCTAAACTTCTGAGATACTGGAGATAGGTGGGTGTACTTATAGTAGCCTAAATCATTCTAATGCTTTCTGACAAATATCAAAATAGTTAAGTCGCTCAGAGTTGGTGCAATTTGTGAAATTTGTCTAACCATACAAAATTGAGAGTACTACGGGTGTAGGGATAAGTCTCCAGAACTATGGCCTGTTGCAACCATGGCCGTAGTTCTGGAGACTTACCCCTACCCCCGTAGTACATGTAGTTTTCAGAACTGCGCCCACAAAACCCACAGTTCTTGCAAAAGTGTTGTTTTTATAAGAAAGGCTTGAGTAACGGTTATCCCTTAGGTTGTCAGTAAATGCTGCCCCCCCAGAAAAAAGCAAAAGTTGATAATAGATCTTATTATATCTCTTATCAAATATTTGATCTCCCATACTAATTCTTACCCTCTATTATAGGGGAGGCAGCATTGACAGCTTATTACTATAACCTCCACTAGACAGGGCCTCATGGCTCTCAGGACCTGGTGGCCATTTTTGGGTGTTCTATACTCAGTCGTTATTAAAAAGTCGGAATTTTTGATAAGCGTTTGGTTGCAACGATATCTGGCGACTTAGTTAACGCGCGAGTATATAAAGTAAAAGTTTTCTATTCGCTAAATTTGTTCTACTCAGTTACTAAGGCAAATAAAATATAGTGGGCGGCTTCCCATAAGCAAGTGGTGCCGAGATCCAGTTCCCATGAGCAAGTAAGATTTTTCTATTCGCTGGACTTTTTCTGTTCACGAACATGATTTGGCCAACACCGAGTGATATTCCATGAGCCAAGGGCTATTGAAGCCAATCGTTCTAGGTATTGCATGAACGACATTAAGAATGCTATAAGCGGAGCTAGCCTTCTGTTGTATGTATTTATGCCCTCCAATTGTGAATCGTGAAGACCATAACCGCTCCAAACTACATACATAAGCGCTAACAAAAGAGACAAATATGAGCGCACCAACGTACCTAAATATTTAAGGCCCGCATCAACAAAGCGGGAGTCCAGGCCCTAATGATACCCCCATACTATCATGCCTATTTCGAGAAAATAGAGACGAAAAAAGGCAAGAGAAAAAAATGAAATCAAGTGGCGACGAGCCAAGGGTATAAACATTAAATGAACCGACTTAAGGTTGAATAATAATCTCATACCCCAGCAATACCTCTGTGCTTGCGCCTTCCCAGCCCCTATTACCCGCGGTTGAGATCATGTATTGGCAGGTCGTATCAACATCTATATACATGTTAGAATTTGAGACTGATTTGGAAAGAAATGTTGGGATATAATATAAGGCTTACATATTGACGATATAACACCTCCATGGTGCCCCGGAATGATTAAAAATGGGACGGTCGACTTTGTCCCTTGGTCGCTCAAATCATACAAACGTAGATTATCAAATGATGCACTACATGTATTTTCCGGGTTAGTTGTTGTTGAGGTAAGATGCGGGTGGAGAAAACCGACCAAACCAGGTGCCTACCATTGGGCATTGCGGATAATGCTGAAACAGGTCCGCTTCCCATAGGAAATCTCATTGTCCTCACAGGCTCTCCAACTCCTTTATGAACGCTGAATTCCTCTACTGTACCATTTCGTCTACCGACATAGACAAAGTTGCCATCTGTGCTCCAACAAGCATCCATGCACCAAGGCGGGACTCCTTTGGATGGTGTACTTGTTGCGACAGGTGTGAGCTGTCGACGGTCCCAAATCCTGAATGTCCCATCCATAGAGGATACTAAGAACACATTTTGGTCCGTCGTGGAGGCAGATGATGCTGCCGCCGTAGGTATATGGTTGGTAGACGAAACATCGTGATGATGCACGCCATTGGTACCGTTTAAACTCTCGCCATTTTTAGTCCCACCCGAGCCACTATCACCCATGGTGATATCCCCGTCTTCGTCACCTTTTTGGCTCCCGCTCCCGTTTTGGGAAGGTTTTATGTCACCATTAAGCCCAGATCCACTGGCGATGGCTTGACTCATCTCATCTACCTCACCACCTCCCATGCCCATTTCATCATCGTCGTCACCGAATAAACTCCCATAACTCCTCGTGCTTTCCGCCGGGCTTCCCGGCGCATCCTCGTCGCCGTCATCTTTATTCGCTCCACTAAGACCGTTGGGGAGGCCGCCCTCCCCCCTTCGCCCCCCAGATGCCCCGTTTATTAGACTATCTCTTCTAATCTCTTGCCAGCTATCTGAATATGGCCTAAAAGCAATGCTTGAAACCTGCCCTGCATTGGAAAGAAAATCCCGTGTTGTTTGTCCCGTGTTTAAATCCCAATCGTAGACATTTCTGTCCCAACTCCCGGATAAAAGGGACCTTTCATCCGAGGAAAGCGTGAGTACACTAACTGCCGAAGTGTGTTTTCGTAGCGTAGTTATAATCTTCCCTTCATCATGCCGTACGGATTGAAGATTTATGCCACCGCTCTAAATGGGCTACGGTAAGTATGATTCATGCTAGAATTGGAGGCTTGAAATACCTCTAGACCACTTAAGAGCCATAGACTTTGGTTTTGAACTGCTAAGCTATATACGGGACTTAGCTTTAGATCATCCGTGGTTTCTGGTATATAAAGGTGTTCAGATTTAACTGCATTCATGTCAGTCCACAAGCGTTTCAATGAACTAGATAGACGAACCAACTGGCTCTTCGTTCTCCCAGTAAGATAATAAGATGCCAGCCTGTCCAATAGCGATATCGCGTTAACCGCTTGCCTACCGTAGTTCATGTTTCAAGTGGACTCACCCTCGTAACGCTATCAACAAACGGATGCCTTTGGGCAACCGTCAAGGGAACCCTTCCGTTGATGCTCCCAAACCAATCAAAGCGTCTTATATACCCGTCACTTCCACCTGTAAATATCCATCGCATGCAAGGCGTTGCGCAAAAAGCGTTTATACTTGTGGATTGCGGTGCTGCTACATAAGGCACAATATCATATGTAGAAGCTGTCCCAGCGCCTTCTCTCAGCTTTGGGCGTGGCCGGACATCCTTAGGCTCCTTTGAGCTTGAACGCGAGCGGTGAGGTCCCTGAGGATGTTGTGAATCTAACAAAGAGGTTAGTTCAGAGGTAGATGGAACGTGATGTGGATCCCCGGGAGTTACCCTCGCCGTCGCCGTCGCCCTCCTCATCGCCCTCGTTTTGATCGTCCCCGTCGGGGTCAGCGTCCCCATCCACATCGTCATCATCATCCGAGTTGTGGTCAGATTCATCTTCGTTTTCCTGGTCGTGGTCATCCATATGGTCATCCTGCTCATTGTCCGAAGATCCGACATTGGAAGCTAGAATGAGTAGCTGGCTCAGTATTGGTTCTCTAAAACTATCGGTGATACACTCATGAGGCTTCCTTGATTCGTAAAATAACGTGACGTATGGGGCTCTATGAAAAAGGTTTAAGTACCATTATCATTATGGTTCCGTTCATCATCTGAATCCATCTCGCCGCGCATTCTAGTTCTCTGCTTGTTTGGCCTGACCGCGTATCTTCTCGTCTCCTCTCTGATACTGTAGCTAATGTGGGCCTACGCGACAGTATTCCAAAGTTCGCGGTAAGTGTGTGGAGGGTCCCCAGCGAGTATTTCGTGAAATTGTAATGTGATAATCTACGAATGTCTACATATATGTGTGTGGTGATAGTAGGCGCCCCTAAGTTAATGAACAACGCGATCTAAATCCCCTTACCCTAATCGATACGCTCTGCCAAGAATCGTATGTATGTGCACCTAGCTTTCTGTCTCCACATTCTAATATTAAAAAAAGTACGTACACACGTGCAAGTATGTACTAGCAACGGTAAATTTTCTTGCAGGTCAAGCGACTTCCTACTACCATTGAATGTCTACATCAATGCCTACATGCATACATGGTAGTCTGGCCATATGTACCTACATGTACTTACATGTAACTTATGTACGTGGAAGTACATAAGTAAACGAACATACTACACTAAATGTACCGTATACCATGCCATATAACCTTAGCTACAGCATTGACTTCATGTAGTATCAATCGCTAAAATGGCTTTCTCAAGTACTGGTCTGGACAGTGAAAGTAAATATATGTACGAGATCCCACCTTGCCCATACATGTAGCCATGGAGCCGGTTTGTAATATGCGGTTAACTGCGTGACTTAAGCTCGTACTGGTGGCCTGAAAAAGTGCCAAGACGCCCCACTTACTTTCGAAGGCGCGACTGCTTTTGGCGGGATGCCTGGAACGCTTTATAACTCAAATGGTCCACCGAACTATTCATCTACCGCATCTCTATTAGTTCTATCGATGATTTGACATCTCTGCCGCGTCTCTTTCGAATCGAAACCACTCTAGTCACTTCTATAACTTCTCCTCGCCCTTCCATTTTCTTCCTATTTTCGCTGTAGTTAACATGCCTACACTTACTAGTAGTAGTAGTAGTAGTAGTGGCGGCGGCGGCGGCGGCAACGTAAATGGAGGTAGCAGGAAAGACCAACGGAAGAGAAACCGTGAATCCAAGCTTACAAAGGGAAAATCCGCAGTTTCAAAGAAAGACGACCTAGAAGAGACAACCGACCAAACTTCCAATGACACTCCCGAGGAAGTTGAGGATGGCATCAAAGAAAGGGTTGAGAATAGTACACAGGATGTACAGAATTCAGAGAATAAAAACGAAGAACCACCACAAATAACCTACGATGGTGATAACTGGGGACCAGAGACTCCCCATACGGTCCAGACTAAGATTCTCAAGAAGGGGCGAAGGAAGCAAGGAATTCACGATCTTCCACCACTTCAGATTGCCGGGGTGGTGGTTTCACCAAGCAAGGACAAAATTATAAGAGATAGAGAAGCAGCGCTTTCCCAAGAAGAGTTCCATACGGATATCTCCGAGAAGATAGGTAGAGGTGGGAGGGGGAGAGAGGGAGAAATACCTGCAGGAAGGAATCCAGGGGTACCGAGGAACGAAAATGTGGCTCGGTAATAGCTATCAATACTTCCTTTGAGACTCATCTGACCTAACCCTGAAAATTTCTACCTACAGTTTCGAGAGAGAGAGTACAGACCACTTCGAAGCAGCATGGCGTAAACGTCCGGACGTGCCGACAACTGAAGAATTGATGAGCACGGCCGTAAAAATTCCAACAAACCGCATCAGTGGGGCCTTCGACAGTGTGGACGATTACCTCGAAACACACTACGAACTTCTGAGGGAGGATGCGTTCGCAACCCTTAGAGATGCTGTATTACTTATGAAAGAGAACCCAAACACAGAGGATAGTCATGATGTTTCGGTCTATGAGAATGTGAGTTCGTCCGCCTGTATAATTTGCCCGTTCTTGCGTCGGTGCTAAAGCCTATGTACATTATTTCTAGGTTCGTGTACTTGGCATAACGTTCTCAAGTATGGGAATCGCCACCAAGGTATCATTTTCTACCAATCGTGCAGGGAAGAAGATTCCCTGGAAGCAATCAAAGCGACTTCTTCCAGGCACACTCGTATGTCTCTCACATGACAACTTCCAAACAGTCAAAGTGGCTACTGTTGCAGCCAGGCCTTTGTCTGGACTTGGAATGAACCCCCCCGAGGTTGATCTACTCTTCGGCGAAACCGAACTTGAGATTGATACGGAAAAGGTTTTTCTCATGGTAGAATCACGTACTGGGTATTATGAGGCGTATAAGTGGACTCTCAGGGCATTACAGAGGATGACAGAAGACAAGTAAGTTCACCATTAACCCCTCAATTGCTAAATTCATTATCATTATTGTTATGCTGTTACTAATTCCTAATAGTTTTCCCTTACACGAGCATATATGCTTCCTTGAAAAAAATATTCCACCACCAAATTATGTCATACAAAAACCTTTCCTTAACCTTTCCCCCATATTTCCAGATATTCCAGATAAGGAGCCCTTGGAAGATGTTAATATCATTAAATCATGGCCCCAAAACATTTTAACCGCCATGGACCACACCCAAATGAAAGCTTTACATTCGATTCTAACTAGACGTGTTTCGATTGTCCAAGGGCCCCCGGGGACAGGAAAAACATACGTTAGTGTCCGGGCACTGGAGATTTTACTGCATAATATGGATGCGGGAGATCCGCCTATTATTGTGGCCTGCCAAACGAACCATGCATTAGGTAATCCTTTGGTTTCCCCTATAGCTTGTTTAAGTCTCTAATTAATTTCGGTGTAGACCAACTACTAAATCACATCATTAAATTTGAAGACGATGTCGTGCGCATGGGAGGCCGTACACAAGATAAGGACAAAATCAAAGAGCATACAATGTATGAATTAAGGACCAAGGGGGGGGGGAATATTAGAGTCCAGGGCTCCCAGCATAGTTTCGCGTCCGGAAATTTGAAGAGGATCAAGGATAGGATAACAAAGCTGTTCGAATGTCTCAAACAAGAGGTTTTAACGGTAGATGACTTATACGATAATCGCCTCATAACTCCTTCTCAAGCCAAAAGCTTTATCGAGCGCTCAGCAGGTTGGATAGTACCCGAGGAAACTGGTGCACAGGGGGGTCTCATGGGCCAATGGCTTGGTGAGTATTTCAAGGAAATCCAGATTCAAGACATCATCGATGGTGAATATGAAGAAGGAGACATCGAAGAGGAGACGAGAAAGGAGGTTGAAGAAGACTTTCTTTCTGGACCGGGGGAAAATGGTGATAAAATAGATGACAAGCTCAAGGGTGATTGGTTTGGGATGGGCCGTCGATATACCGTCGAACGCCCGGTCGGTGTTACAATGGCGGAAATCCAGCAGGCAAAACGTGTGCAAAATGTTTGGGACCTTGAAGGCTATATGAGAGCAGCCCTCTACCATTACCTCAGGCAGGAGTTGATAAACAAGATTTGGAATGAGGTTAGAGCTCTTAACAAGGACTACCAGCGTTTTTGTCAGATGCTTAAGATAGCAAGAATGGAAAAAGACGCGCACATAGTCGCCAATTCGAAGCTCGTCGGAATGACAACAACTGGGTTGGCTAAATATAGGAGTATCATTGCAGCTGTACGCCCCAAAATCGTACTGATCGAAGAGGCAGCAGAGGCATTGGAGGGACCTGTTGTGGTCGCATGCATGCCGAGCGTCGAGCACTTAATCCTAGTGGGGGATCACAAACAGCTTAGGGGCCATTGTTCTGATATGAACCTCTCCGATGATCCATACTATCTAGACATTTCAATGTTTGAACGTTTGGTTACAAACGAATTACCATACGAGACATTGAGAACACAGAGACGTGGGTTTTGTTAGAAACAATATGAAAAGGAAATTACTAATAGACCTGGACAGGCATGAGGCCGGAAATCCGAGAAATCTTGAGGCCTATTTGTATGTCAAATGCCCCAAATTAACTTGTTTTCTTAGATGTATTAACCAATTGGCACATAGATAATGATACGCTTGTGGATGACAAGAGTGTTCTAGGCCGTGAATCAGTTCAGGGAATGGGTGACGTAAATGTAAGGATCCATCTTCTAAAAACTTCCTTATACTTATTTGTGTGTCTAGGTTTATTGGTATACACATTACTATCCAGAGAGCACGGATGAGGTCCATTCGCGCGTGAATCATAATGAAGCGGACATGATAGTTCGCTTTGCGGACTACCTTGTGTTGAACGAGTTGGAACCCAAAGATATAACAATTCTTACATTTTATGCCGGACAGAGAACCAGGATTCTCCAAGCCTTGAGGAAAAACATCAATCTGGCACAAGAGGATATCAAGGTCAAAACCGTGGATAGTTACCAGGGAGAGGAGAATACCGTGATTCTTCTAAGTCTGGTGAGGAGTAATGATTATGGCCAAATTGGATTCTTAGATGTACTATTGACCCTTCTATAGCCAGGCATTGAAATGGCTGACACGATTTAGGTCGAAAATCGTGTTTGCGTCGCGTTATCACGCGCCAGAAGAGGTCTCTACATCTTCGGAAATGCTACAATAATTACTCAGGCCAGTAAATTATGGTGGGAGGTCGGTAGTATTCTCAATGTAGCACCATCTCGGCTTGGGATTGCCCTTCCCTTGACGTGCCAGAAACATAAAGTCAAAATAGCAATTGAAGGTATGGCTTGCTCCTACTGAAATTATTCATAATCAATTGACAAGTTACGGGACTCTAGACCCCCTGGATTGGGTTGACATCAACGGAGGTTGTCGTAAATGGTGCAAGGAAGTTTTACCGTGTGGCCACGGCTGTATCTTTAGATGCCATCCGTGAGTTCAAGACCCTCAGCAAATATACTAGGGTTGCTAACCGATATTTAGGTTTTCGCACGACATGGTACGATGTACTTCTCAATGCAATAAAATTCTTTCATGCTCTCATCAATGCGGTAATATTTGTTCAAAAGAGTGTAGCTGTCTAAAATGTGGCAAGCAACCAGCGAAGCCACGATCACCACCACCAGGCCGTCCCAGTAATCAAATCAGCGCCCCTGGCCCACAAACACCTACTCTTCCCCTTATCGCTGTTGAAAACCGCGCAGCAGAAAGGCATGTGGTAGCTACTGGAAACACTGATAGATCACAAGCCACCCCACCTAGGCTTGTCGATGTCGATGATGAATGGGAGGCTGCGCTGCCGGTCAGCCGAGTACAACAGGTAGTAAAAACTGGGGACGATCTCCCAAGGGTTTCCAGAGGAACTGCGCCCTTAGAGTACACTCAGGGTAATGACCCTCGGATGCAGAACGATTACTCCCAGAAAACCTATCAAGATGGCCGACCTAGGGATGATTACCCCAATGGCAATTACTCTCCAAATAATTATTCTCAGAACAATCATTCTCTACAGGGCCGTCCCCCACCCCCTCAGGGCCGCCCCCCACTCCCTCAGGGCCGCCCCCCACTCCCTCAGGGCCGCCCCCCACCCCCTCAGGGCCGTCCCCCACCCCCTCAGGGCCGTCCCCCACCCCCTCAGGGCCGTCCCCCGCCCCCTCAAGGTCATCCTCCGCTATCTCCTCAAAACCGTCTTCCTCCCGCCCAGAACCGCCCTCCTCCCGACCAGAGTCGCCCTCCTCACCCACAAAGCCGCTCCCGAGGAAATTATGAACAGGAGGGTTATCGGCATGGCGGCGACCAGGACGACTACCCGCGGGACGATTACCAATGCCCTCGCAGTAACAACTACCCTCCAAACAACTATTCCCAAAACGATTACTTCCAGGAAGAAGCCATCAACCATCAAGGAGGGTATGACGAGGCTGATTATAACAGAAACAATTGCTATCACAGCCGTGGAGGTCCTGCCGCGGCACCTCGTGGCACGGCTTATCGTGGTTCCGGTCGTCGTCAGCAGGTCAGAGAGTCATGGCCAGAGGATGATGGGGGCCCGCGTTATATAGAAGATAGAGAAGGTGGGATGCAGCCGAGGGGAGCAACGTACAATCAATGGGAAAACAGGGACTACCCGCCGCAGGACCGTAGGGCTCCGGACGCGTGGCCACCCCTTGAAAGAGGACCCGGAGCTATGGGTCCCCCCAGAGGTCTTGAACCGGTCCATAGAAATATTAATAGTGTGTGGCATAGGAATGGGCAGTCTAATAGAGGTGGGGGGAGGAGAGATCATATCTCATATACTACTTACCGCTAGGTATTAAACGTTTTTCCTGTTGATTTCTAGTTGGGGAGGTTGCAAGATATTTCGTTTGCGTTTGAGCCTTTTCCTTCGAAAAGCTAAGAGCTTCTAGGGTATATGCTTGCATGATGGAGACAATTTTTTTTTCTTATAGCAATTTTTTTTCCTTTGTATGGGATCTTCCAACCCATAGAGATGTTATATTTTTAACTCCGAAAGTTAAGGCCACCACCGAGTGATGATCTGTGATCTACTCTCATTTTGTTCATGTTGTTCGGCGAGAGTGCGGGGACTCTTATCGTTATAGACAATAGAGGCTTTATGGCCACGCTACTAGCCAACCTCTCATACATCCCCATAACTTGCACCAGGATGTATTCTTATCAGTTTGTGGGCCGAGATTTTGGCGGCGGGCGTCACCACGAATCACTCGCCTGAATCCGCAGCTCTAAGGGTTTGAAATATACAGTACTAACGGTGGGGGATCGCTATAGTAACACTACGGTATTCTCATCTACTTTATACTACGGTATTCTTATCTATATCGTATTCTTATCTATACCACATTCTTTCCAATATCGATTTATGAGAAATATATAGGGTAGAGAATGCCAATTAGCGTCTTCCGGTACAGCAAATTAGGACTAGTAGGGGTAGACACCATGCTGCTGCGAAGGTTGTATGAGGAGTGTCTTATCATCCTACTGCCAAAGTACACCGGCACCACCACGATAATCATCGCCTGACCAATTGAGTAGATCACACTCTTCCCCATTGAAAGTACCTAGCCTATACCATGAAAATTTATTTTTAAAGCATTTCCCAGCTCTGGGAAGCCCACCATCAGGGGATAAGTCGTGAGGTATATATAGGTGAGTTACTAACTTGAAATATCTGGTGATGTTTATATTTGAGATGCTTCTTGAAAATGAGGAAATAGGGTTAGGTAATAAGAGTTTTGAGCATTGATCTATGTTCAGTACTTTTACCGGAACACTACCGTAGTGAGTAGGGCTCAGTATTGCCATTACTTCTGCACTTTCCGAATTACGTATACTATTCTGGCTATATACTAACCGTATTTCCTCAACTCTGGCACTTCCAAAAACAAAGAATTTCTATTATACAGCATTTAATTACAGTACTGTATTTCCAGTGGCAGTACCGTATAATTCCTCTTACCGTAGTGATACAATAGTGACCCCACCCCCCATTTTCCGTACTGTACATGTATTTATCCTTAACCTTCGAAGCGGCTCCATCAATCAAGACTGCACACCTATCAGCCCCCTGTTTTCCCTTTCAGGGTCGAGATACCACACGGAGAGTTCCTGGAGTAGTCCTAGGCCTCGCCTGGGCTTTCTAGGTTTGTACTGCAGGACTCTCCGGTCTCCGGGAAACTTACAAGAGGTCTATGAATTAGTGGGTCCCATTTTTAGATGTTTTGAGTTCACTTGAGCTCTTCAGGTTTATCCGGCAATAGTTTTTGGGAGTCTACTTCCGCGGTGTTATAATTGGGGAGGACTTTTTGATCTCTGGGAGGTTTCCGAGGGACCAATGAACTGGAGGCTTTTGACTATTTTTCTTTCTTCTTATTCAGGTTCGAGATGGCCACATCCCGGCCCGCAATATTCCTTTTGATGCTCCGAGGGTCTTATATATATATATAATCGTATTTCGATCATACCTACTCCGAAAGTTTGTCCCTGAAGCTAATCAGATTTTTTAATGAGTCTTCTACCCTTTGTAAAAATCAAGCACACCTCCAGTAAAGATACTTAGCGTTAAACACCAATGCCCCCCCCCCACCCCCCACCCCCGGGCCAAAACAACATCCGGACCAGAAGGGAAAGCGAGAATCTTCTTTTTATACATTACCCTTAATTACAGTTTCCCCTCACAAACCTTTCTAGGGCCTTGACTAAACAGCACACGCATACATACACATACGCACACACTTGGTAGATTTTTATCATAGACATTAGTCTCGTTCCCAGACCCCAGCGGTATTTTTTTTGGTTGTATGGCCCAAAAAGTTTGACCAGTCCTTGCCTGGTTGCTATGCCAAAAGTCCGGTTTCTATGCCAAAAGTCCCCAAAACTCCGGATTCTACACCGGTTGCCCTCCAAAATCCCCAGTTGCTATGCCAAAAACTCCGAAAAGTTATTGCTCCAGACCATACTGTGATGAACCTAAATTATACAACCACCACCACCACTAACATCACCGTATGGGCTGGGAACGAGACTACATAGACATCTACAACAAGAGATAGCGCAAGGCTATGTCTCCAACGAACTTCTCAACCCGTATTACTGATGGGTACCAATGAAACCCCAAAGCTGATCTTCCTTCTAGATAAGCAAGATTAAGCGCTGAGCCGTCCTGGCAGTCTTCCACTCCCTTCCCCTTTCCCACGGTCCGTTAAGCTTAGTCGATCCTTGCCATGAGGCTCTAGAGAATACTCCAAGCCTTACACCGGCAGCACCATCGCCCAGCACAGCGGCCAAGGCTGTAATGAGCAGGCTCACAATGAAGCTTCGGGAGCCGCTTCTTGGGTCAGACAAATCACTACAACGAAGACGGGCCTCAGATCAGAAGCTCGCCACCCCCGACACCGGTTTCTAAGTAAAAAAAAAAAAAAAAGAGGAGGGCCTTACATAGAGGAATCTGGGGGAGAATGTCTTGTTTGGGCACTCTAGGAGGGCCCCGCACATAGCGAGCAGTCTTCAATGAAGGACCATCAGAGTAACGAGTGGTCCTATAACCCGAGACGGTACTAAAATGACGATGGATAAGATAGGATTACTGGTCAGCATACGCCGCTTGGGTTGAATACAACCCTCAATCCATAAATTGGCCTGAAATAGGGCAGGCATGAGGGTCAAAAACCAACCCCCAGACCAGGATTCTCCTAGCGCAAATAAAAGACGGTCTGGTACAATTATCATAATTAAGATGGGGGGACTGCCCCACCTCCAGCGCGGTGACATGCCACAACTGATTTTATAAATTCACTGAGAACCACGGTTGCCGCGGTTAACTCGAGCTGATATTAAGCAGAGCACAGTTGGACGAGCAAGACTGTACCAGCCTTTCCAATAGTGCTACTTATCTTTACTAAAAACCTAGTTTTATTACACTCCAACACCAAGAATCGGGATACCTAGGTGCTAGATCTTGGATTTCATGAATACGAGAGCTACAGGTCTACGTTACAAGTAGCAACTTTATAGACCTATATTCCTCCTTGTACCCTTGAGCCCGTATTACTGGCAGGACATATCTGGCCCAGACAGACTTCAGGACACGAATGATGTCTTGCTTCGTACCGGGCAATATAGCTCCGCGAGTGATATCATATGATCCACTCACCGCATCAGTCTGTGTAGTGATCATCGCTACTATTACAGCAGAACTGTATGGTTTGCGGGCGACTAGAGTACTTATTGCTCGCCGCTGACGGCTGCATCATAAGGCTGTCAACAATATTTATTCGCTTACTTTGGGGTCATACATGTCGGCATAAATCAGACCACGACTCTACTCCTGTCTCGACTGCCTGGTTAACACGGAGATTCCAAACAGCCGAAAGCCTAGCCACGAGTCATAGACAAAACTTGACCCTGATGGGCTCAAAATCACTGAGTTTTAAGGCTCCATGCTTTTTTGCGAGCTTCGACCAATCCCCGCTGTCTGATTATTCTGAGGAACTCCGCCATGAGGAAATGGAGACACCAAGCAGCAGACTACCAATCAGGTACTGCCTCTACAGGAAGCCAATTGAAGCATGTTAAGTATATTTACGCGAAAGAAAAATCCTTTGCTGTTTAATTTCTTAATATCATTCAGAACACACACACGCAAAAAAAAATGAGAGAAGACGAAACCGCCATTTAAACCAAGTTTACACTTTAAATTTTTCCAGTTTTTTCCTTTCCATTTCTCAAGACTTATTAGGGCAGGTGGCAAATTGGTACTTATAGCAATTTAAAAGGGTTTGAAGTAATTGGGATAAAACGAGAAGAAGAGAAAGACTGTGATACTGCATGAAGAATTTGAGAGATAAGGAAAGAAAAAGGGAGCTTCTCTAGACTCAAAGAATCATCTCCTCGTCCTCATCAACCACTGGAGCAGAGATGTTGGTATTGACCGCAGGGACCGAAGCTTCTGCACCGGCCTCGGCAAAGTAGTTGTTCATCTCCTCATCCAGCTCCTCTACAGTCTTTCTAGTTCTTCCATTACCGGCACCGGACCTAGTATTCTCCTTCCTTGTGCCATTATTGTTGTTCCTTCCGCCATCCCGCCCGCCACGATTCCTCTCACCCCCCCTTATGGGCTCATCAGCTCTGGCACGCTCACGTCGCCTTTCTGGAGGCACATAGCGGTCGATACCTGGAGGTGTAGGGCGACGGGTGGGATCACGTCGCACGTCGGGGCCAGGAGAGGATTTCGCCTCTCGTCTGCCAGATCCGCCGCGGCGCATTGGTTCAGAGCTGGAGCGCTCATCCAAAGTAGGGGCCTTAATACGGTCGAATAAGGACTTGGATGTTGAGACGGGCTTGACAAAGGTGAGCCGGATTGGTTGGCCGTTTGCGTTTGCGCCGTCGAATTCGGCCACAGCGCGCCTGGCATCTTCCTCGCGCTCGTAGGTCACGAATGCTGTACCTTCTGAGCGGCCGGCACGGTCGTACTGGAGCTCGAGCTTTGTGACAATACCCTGACGCTCAAAGAGCTCCTACAAGATATTAGATATCGCTTGCAGACAATCACTTGAACCCGAATGGCACATTACCATAAGATCATCGCGTCCAAGTTCGTAATGGATGTTTTCAACTCTCAATTTCCCTGATCCAGGGGCACTAAATCACCATTATTATACTGCGTCAGGAACCCAAGGATATATCAAAAACTCACACCCTGGTTGTCTCTGAAGGAAAGCGAGCATCGGCAGATCCGCCGCGCCTGAAAACTTCTCCGCCGGAAGCATCGCCTTCGTATTTATCGTGAACCCAGGCTCTATATAACCGTTAGCCACACTCTCCCACCAATCAAGCTATGGGGAAACGGGGAGCTCAAACAGGGAATCGTTGTATCCTCTCTGATTTCCGGTCTGTCAATTCCAAACAGAAAAAAGAAGCAAGACGATCACGTTAGCCAGGCTGGAACTTTTTTTTCATTTTTTTCTGCGACAATTTGCGTGTATGTAGAAATAAAAGGTGTTTTTTTTTGCCGTTAATCCTCTCCTGGCCCATAATGCGATTCTTGTAACACAAAGAATCTGGAAGGAAGAGGAGTACTAAGACTTATGACTTATGATAGGAGGATCATGATGAGAGGCAAAAAACTGGAGGAGATCAAAGGAGGAGGTGGTGGTAACACGCCTGTGGCTACAAACAACATCTCGCGTTAGATTTCCTTCTATCTCCCCCCCCCCCCTTCCCAAGCGGGGGAGAAAGTGCAAGAAATAAGACAAACCTTTCTGATGCCGCCCCTTCGATCTGTCCTACGGCGGCTTCGGTTCCCATTCCCGGTCCCGTTTCCGCCATTGTTTCCGCCATTATTGTTTCCGCGCTTTGGGGAGCGTTAGTCTAGGCAGCCAGCACACGCCCACAAACGAGAAGAAAAACCCACCGAGCGCTCTCTCACAACGTCGTCAAGAGCTCTATCCATAGTTCGCCGAGATATAGGAAGTGGAGTATTTGCCGGGCGGGAAAAAAGGAAAGAAAAAAAGGCTGTTAAAAAGGGGGGTGGTGGAGGTTGTGAGGAAGATATCGAGAGGTGTGAGCGAGGTGAGGAGAGGAGAAGAGAAGGGAGTCAAGCTGGCAGAGGAGAGAGAGAGAGAGAGAGAGAGAGAGAGGTGGGAGGATCAACCAACGTTGCACGTTACACCTTTGCCAAACCCTATCCCCCCCCCTCCCCCGAAGAGACGATCCTGAAACCAACGAAGCGCCAAGCACGGCTGATGCCTTGATGCGTATATGTTTGCGGTTAGATGGTTGCAGGAGCCGCAGTCGCAGATTCATGGATGGTCACTCGGTAGATGCTCAGGGAGGAGATGGACAGCCTATATAGATCTGCATATAATTCCCTTCCATCAACTCGCCACGACTCCTGCGGTTTTTCAAAAGGTAATGATATGATGACGCCACACCCAACACAGCACGTAATTAACATCCTTCTAAACGAGGACCCCTAGTCCCTTTCTCATGGATAGCATCATGTCCGCGTATTGTTAGCAATCATCACACTTGCGCTCTATCTACGTGTTGTAACTTATTCCTTCCACCCACTAGGTACTTAACCTCAGCCTGTGGACATTTAAAAAGAGAGGGGGTAATAAATAAAACAGCCCCCCCTAAAAGCAGTACTACTATATCCCCGGGGGAAAGTCCCCACTAGTATATAGGTCCATATATATATAGCGATCGCAACATCTCGGTGTCTCACCCAAAGACGGAGCCAGCTCCAGAGCGGCAATTGGCCTTTTTCCCCTCCTGGTTTCTCAGAAGCGTGTTTGAGATAGTGTCTTTCTGGCGGGCTGTTCCATGGCATATTTATTCTAGACTAGGGACAGTTCTTTTTTACTACCAACCGGGGACACTACGGGCCTGGCTGTCGGAGCCGATAGCAGAGCCCTTTCAGCCCCACGTCAAACCCGAGTTGTAGTAAGGTCTTGTAACACTATCGGCTTTTGCACTCGCAATGCGGTTGCCCGCCTGAAGTAATTAAGGTTGTTCTGAATGTTTAGGCCGTTGATATGCTTACGTTATTGGTATTGCATTGATACCCGGAAAGGGGGGAAATCAAAGTATAGAGCGCAGCAGCAGTAGGGATGGTTCAAGACTTATGGGCCTTTTAGAGTGCTTTAAACGTAGTGATGGGGGAGGAGGCCTATATAATTCACGCTATATATGATCAGTCCCAATCACAAAATGTCACTCGCTCTATTCTACATATAAAAAAAAAAGGACTAAAGGGGGTAAAAGTGTAGGTAAGGGCCCGCAACCGAAAAGAGAAAGAAGAAGAACAAAAGTAGAAGACACCCCTCTATCTTGTCATCCGCTTAATCCTCTCCTCGGCGGCCCTCGCCCTCCTCTCCCTCTCCAACTTCATCCTTGCGTCGGCCCCCAGCCCCCTCTCCTCCTCCTCCCTCTTCCCCATTGCCATCTGCACGCCCCCAAGATTTCTCCCCCCCCTCCCCGGCAGCTTCCTACTCTCCGCAGCAGCCTTCGCTTCCTCCTCCTTCAATCTTCTCACCTCTCTCTCCCTCCTCTCCTTCTCCCCCTTCTCCCCATCTCCCTTCTCCCGCCGTTCCCGCTCCTCGGCCTCCGCGCGTGTCAGCGCAGCTGGCACTCCTGCTGCCTCCCAGTCCCACGCGCTGTCCCCGAGCTCATGCCGCGCGACACGGAATGCATCACGCGTGGCGCGGTCGCCGCAGAGGACAAAGGCCGGGTGCGGTTGCGTGGGCGTTGTGAGCGTGGGGTCGGCACGAGCCTTGAGTAGGAGGGCGGAGACGACGGCAGGGGATGATGAGGCGGCAGCGAAGTGGAGAAGTGTCGGTGTGTGGTGGTTCGGTGGCGTGAAGGTGAAGGTGGTGGGGAGGGAGTGTGTGCTGAGATAGGTGAGCAGCGCGGGGGCCTTTGAGCGCCGAATCAGCGCAGTGAGTTGTGTGCTGTGCATTTGTGCGGTTTCTTCGGCGGGGGTGAGTTTTGGTGGGGCGGGCTTGGGTTTGGAGGTGCTGGCGGGAGGAGAGGTGGTGGTGGATGAGAGAGTGGCGAGGGAGGCGGTGGTCAGTGTTGAGAGCTTACTACGCGTCAGTTCGACGAAGCACCGCATAAGCTCGGACTGGGTTGCGCGGCGGGTACTGAATGGGAAGCCGCGGACTCGTGGGTCGTTGCTCTTCAGCGGCGCGCCCTCCCCGAACAGCGTACGGCGGTTCGAATTGCCCACTGCGCGTACATAGAGCAGCTCCGCGCTATCTAGCCACTCCTTCCACCCACTCAGCAGCTCCCTAATCTCTGCCGTCAGCGCGACCTCGTTGTAACGTCGCAACGAGCTACCCGCCGAGTGCGCCGCGCCCTTCGCCGCATCACTCGCGGACTGCGCGCCTCCCTGCTTCCGCCGCGTCGTGTAGCGGTGGAACGTCTTGTGCGCTATGATCGCTGCGGAACGCTCACCGCCGCCGACTTTAGAAACCTTAGGTGCAAGGGAGACGACCATAGCTGCAAAGTGGCCGCCACCGATCATGCACATGAAGATGTGTGGCTCGCGGCCCTTTGGCTGCGCAGAGAGCTGCTTTGAGCGCAGCGCAGAGAGCCATGAAGCCTCTGACTGCTCGGCGGTGGTGAAGATCGCGCGGTAAACCCCGAGCGAGGATTCCGCAGGTAGCAGTGGCGAGTTGAACCATATTATTGGTGCCTTTCCAGCGCCCTGCTTCCAGCCGGTAACGGTGGCGGCAGTGGCAGGCTCGTCATTGGGGTGAGAGAGGATGGCGTTGCGCTTAAGGAGGGCGGAGAGCTGATCGGTGGGGCCACTGTTTTCATCCTCATCATCAGAGGGAGAGCTACTGTCAGAGCCGGAGATGCTCTCGTTGAGACCCTCGAGGAGGTCGTCGAACTCAGCTTCAGCAACGGGGGGTTGGCCACGGAGCTTGCGTTTGAGGTTGAAGTGGTGGAGGTCGGAGCGGACGTGGGCACGCTGGTCGGCAACGGTCTTGTTGGTGATTTTACAGAGAGCACAGGAGGTTGAGGAAATGTCAGGGTCTTGCGGCACCGTGGTTATAGTGGTAGAAGAGGGCTGAGTTTCGTCGGGGGTGGTGGGATGGTCGGTGCGGAGTGTGAGGGACTCGAGGAGGTCGGGAGGGATATCGTATACTAATTTATTGTTAGATATGAAATGGATCTTAGGGATAGATGGATGCAAACCGTAGACGGGACGCTTGAGGATATCCTCTTCTTCTTTAGCCATTATTGGTTTGCGAACTTCCGTATGTGGTTTTTTTTCTAGTCACTAGGATTTAGACTATTATAACTCGAAGATGGTGTTCTCTGCTCTTTGGTTATCAGTGTTGTTGTTGTTGTTGCCCTTCTGATATTGGTCGTGGTGATGATGGTGATGTTGGGGGCCCAAGCTGTAGATCTTGTCAGGCTTCCACAAATTGAATGACGCAGAGATTCCGAGAGGTTCAAATGCCAAGATTTCCTTTTCTTGGCTGAGTCATCCTCACTCACATCTGGCGATCAATGTTGACTAAGCTTTTTAGAGACTAGTCAGGACATAGATCCTGGAGGGAGAAGAGAGCTTTTTGATGCAACGGGCAGGAGTCTCCTTCCCTTGAAGGTGAGCTTCTTCTTCTTCTTCTTCCTCTTCTGCTTCTTCTTCTGCTTCTGCTTCTTTTCCGCATTTGCTTGACATGGAGAGAAGATTCATACATGAAGAAGTAAATATGTACCGTAGATTGCAGGTTCACACATGATCTGAGGCTCAATTTAACTACATGCCATCTCTCTCTGGGCATGTACTTGTTAATGACCGAGTACATGTATTTACTCGACACGACCTGTGCTCTCCCGTAGACAATCCCAATTGGCAAACCCCCTCCCCCTTATCCTACCAAAGCAGAATAGAGCATACATGCACGTGTGTATATAGTGGAATCCAAGTAGAGCATAACATGTAATAATGCCAGAATCTAATAAAAACCCCGGTAAGAGACATCCCAAAATTAATTCCCCCACACATCCCACCCCCCTCCCCTCTCCGGCAGCTTTCTACCGATGCCCCTACCACACCCCAAAGTCGAGATGGTCGCACCAGCTCAGACGTTTTCTGAAGCAGGACGACGAGGCTGAGACCTCCCTCCCTCCCCTCCTTCCTTTTGCTTGCATGCATGCACAAGCAAGACCAGGGTGGTTTTTTTAGACTTCTTCTACCCACTGTTCCCTCCCCCTCACACACACAACCAAAACCACAACTCACTCAATCCTCACGCCAGTGGGAATGTATATGTAGACAGTAGCTACTACCATCTACCATCGCCTCCCCCAACTTCACGAATATATATATACCTACATCACGCAAAAACATAACAATTAAGCAGAACGTCCACGGGCAGATTCATATGCCGATCAATCCCCCGAAACTTCAGCACCAGAAACAGCCATAATGACAACGACCATCCACCGCCAGATCGGGCGTATGAGCAAACGGTCCGCCGACGATGTATTGCCCATCGTAACCCACTGGAATTAAGCTGCGAATTGCTGACGAAAACCTCACAGGCCAGCGTAGCAATGATCATCAAAGAGGTCCACGACGCCGAGTTGCTTTTGACGAAGGTTACTCCCCCCCCCCCCAAACACACACTCCCCGCCTTATCTCAACTTCCTCCGCGGAATCCCCCCACGGCTAACACCTACATGTACCTACCTGCAGCTTCTAGAACACTCAAAGGCCTGGCGGGATGCGTGGTCGTCTATCCTCGTCAACCAGGTTACCCTCTCGGATTCCTTCCATGATGTCTACAAGACGATCCCCATGCCCGGGGACTCAAAGGTGGAGGTGCTCGAGACGCCGACGGACACGTTGCGTCGTGTTGCGACGCTGCATGCCGCACAGAATGATCTGAAGGCGGATATGCTGGATGAGATTGAGAAGGTGGATCGGTTGCTTGTCGAGAGATTGAACGAGGCCAAGGTATGTTGGGGCATTGGGAGCTTTGTTAGGGTTGGATTAGGTTGGCTGATAGAGATATGTGTCTGTGCATGATATAGGCATCGTTGAAACCGGTAAAGAAGGCAATTGAAAAGAGGGAAAACAAGAAGCTGGACTATGAGCGCTTCCACAAGCAAGTTGAAAATTCGCGCGCAAAGAAGAACAAGTCGGACAGGTGAGAGAACCACTGTCGCGTGCTTGGGTGGATCGGGTCACTTTTGCTAATACATTTTAATAGGGAGTATTCGGTCCAATCAAAAGCAGAGATGGACGCCGAGCGGTCCAAGATTGTATGCAAAACCACCACCGCCACCATGGCTACCTAGTAGCTATAGAAAACTAACATATAATAACTCTCAGGCCTACGAAAATGCCGACGAGCACATCAAATCCTTCGTGCCTCCCCTTCTAGCAAAGATCCTTGAATTCGTCCCATGCATCGTCGAGTTCATCGTCATCACCCAGCACACTCTCCTCCAAAACACCTACAGCGCCATCTACGAGTACGCCAATGACTACGGCTACACCGACCCCGACGGCGCTACCGTCATCTCCGAGTGGGAGTCTCAATTCATGCCTATCCGAGAGCACCTCGAATCCGAGATCACCTTCATCGCTCGCGGCAAAGCCGTCACCCAACCCATGAACGTTATTGTCCCCGAAAAGAGCATTATCCCGCGCCTCGGCCGCTCCAGCAAGCCGCCTCCACCCCCACCGCCGTCTAACCCCCCTGCCGGCGGCGCCCCCCCCAGTTACCACGAACGTCCCCCCATCACCACCCGCATCTCATCCAAATCCAGCCGCGGCGATCCTCCACCCCCACCCGCAAGCATTAGACCAATCATACGCTCCAAGACCTCCAACTCCAACTTCTCCGCTCACTCGCGTGACGAGTCCCCACCTCCGCCACTCCCGGGCCCACGCCCCGGCACAGCCAATCCCCCGCGCAGCGACACCCACAAGGGCATTGTCAAGAGTCGCTCCTATGGTAGCAACAACCCCCTCGCCGCGGCCGCCCAGCGCCATGCCATAGATCCCCCATCAAACTCCTATCTCTCGCCCAAGTCCCCCGCCGAGATGGCGCGGCGCAAGAGCGACTCTGCCGGCGAGTTCCAGGGTGGCATCGGCGGCGCCGGTAGCAGCGTCCAGGAGCGACTGGCTGCGATCCGTGCGGGCCAGAACAGCCTCGCGAGGGCTGAGAAGGTTGCTGGGAATGGCGGGGCGCCGAAGCCACCGATATCGAGGCAACCGACGGGCGCGAGTATGGCAAGCGTGGCGAGCTATAAGAGTGCTGCGAGCTATAAGAGTACTGCGAGCGATCTGAGTAGCATTGCGGGGAAAAAGAAGCCGCCGCCACCACCACCGCCGAAGAAGAAGCCTGGATTGGGGCAGACGTGGGTGCGTGCGTTGTATGATTTTGAGGGGCAGGACGCCGGGGACCTGAGTTTTAGGGAAGGGGATAAGATATTGGTGGTTAGGAAGACGGGGAGTGTTGATGGTGGGCTTTTTTTTTTTAATTTTCTATTACTTTGTTTGGATTTAGTAGCTAACTGTGAGGGTAGATTGGTGGGAGGGAGAGCTGAATGGGCGTAAGGGACAGTTCCCGGCGAACTACACCGAGATGGCGTAGTTTGGCTGGGAAATTCACCACTGGGTAGTTAGCTAGGGGGGGTTAGATGGCGGTATTTATTTATTGGGGTGAGAAACCCCCCTTTTTTTTTGACTTGCTATGGTTTTAGGAGTATGTAGTCAATTGCACACCTTACTTTAAGTAGTTACTAGCTTGGTCAGAGGTGTTGGCGGGAGGGGCCGACATCATTACATGGGTTTTTCTTTTCTTCCTTATTATCTTTGTTTGAATTCCTTTTGTCTGTCGGTGTGATTAAGTGCGTCTAGCCAGTTTTAGTTTTAGTTTAGTTTACCCCAATACCCCCCCCTCCCTACCTACCCTCGCTCTAGACCGGGGGTATTGTAGTATAGGGTTTTAGTGATGTATGAGTGTATGGGGGCGATGAGAATTGCACGTGTGCGTCCAGCAACTAATCGAGGGATATACATGTTACATGCTGATGTAGTTATATCCATCAAAACTGCGGTCAGGCTCGTTCCCAACCCTCTAGAAAATGTCCGGTTTCTGTGTCGGGGCCTAAAGCGGTTTAGATTCCCATGTTGAGGTGCTAGAATATGCCCGTTCCCGCCCGGAAAAAAAAACTTAATTTTTTTTGTACATATGTGAAGTGAGAACCGGACACCCCGACAGAGCATATTATGCTTCCAGGCCCTACGGGAATACATGAGCGGGCGGGTAGGTACATGTATGTCATAATAATGCACGCACTCGAGTGATACCTCATGACGCTGCGAATGCGCGGCGGGGGGTACGTACCCGGTGCTTTAGTGTACGGGTATAAATACTTAATACACACGAACACCTGCGTAGCTGGCTAGCTTGCTATGTATAGGTAGGCCTAGTCTCGTACCCATCTCCCTACGAGCAGCTTGCTGCTCGCCGTAGGGTCTGCAGCATTGAAGTTTCCGACATGCAAGCGCCAGGTAAAAACCCGACACTCTCTAGTGTTTACTATGTCGGAGACCTAATTAAATGAAGCCCGGGCCAGGGAGGCTATGAAAAAAAGTTGGGTTTCCCGTCGGAGGACCTAAATGAGCCCCGGGGCTATGTAAACTCATGCCCAGGCCTGACAGCACCCTCAAACCACGACAGCGACCCCCGAGCTCCCAATACTCCGCAAAAAGATCTTACCAAAAGCTGGAATAATAGTGCTCTAGCCCCCTCTGATAGGAGGACTGGGTGGGTCAGGGTCAGGGTCGGTTTCCTGTTTTTGTGTGCATGCGGTGGTGGTGGGAGCTAGTGGCGGCGTACGTAGTAGGGTATAGTATTGCTTATGGTATTCAGTGGCCGGGCGCCCTCATCTAAATAATGGTGTTGTAATATGTGTTACGTCCGTACCTGCGGAACAGATCCTTATGCCCTTTTGGTAATACGGTTATAGAGTATGGAGCGGTAAATGTGCCAAAAGTAACTTTGCCAGCGGTGGTACTCAGCCGTTAATTAGAAAGTCGGGATTTTTGATAAGCGTTTGGTTGCAATGATATCCGACGACTTAGTTAACGCGCGAGTATAACACGCCGTCAGAATACCCGTGCGTATTAGTCCTGAAATTAAGCACTTGGTGAATTTCCTTGGCATTTATTCGCCACCGGTGGTAAATTGTGAATTGACGGCCACCGGCGAAATAACAAGTGTCAGTGCGAATATGTCCTTAAGTCCATGGCCAGCTCTTATCCTATGAAACAACACCTCTAAGCTCGGGACATGGCGTTCAAATTGGGACGTATGAGCTTCTGAACTCGGAATTCTGAGCCCGTGATTCTGAGCTCGGGATTCTGGGGGGGGGGCGGGGAAGCAGTAATAACATAATACAATATTGGTCTAAACCCTACAACAATTATTACAGCTAGGATATATTTTCCCGGCTCGCAATGATAGTTCCAGCAAGTACTTAGTTGCGGGCTGCCATATATAACCTACGGGTTGCATGCATGTATGAAGTATAAATAAATAAATAATATGGTGCGAGAAGGCTTGGAGGGCGGCGTTGTCAACCTGTTCACACCAGTGTAATATCTTATTGCAATTGGCTCTGACGGCCATAGAGTCAGGGTGAGGCCCTTCAATGTTTGCCTCCTAGAGCTAATGAAAGAATTGGTGCATAGTGTCGTCAAAGCCGCCCTCTACTCCCTCCCGCACCATAGCAAGTACATGTACCTACATGTAGTTGCGTTTGGCGAACGAGTGATATCTGATGACCAACGACCCACCGCGCGCTGGCGCTATAAGTCATAACGCACCGACCGAATTAAAAGCTAGGCTATATGGCAGAAACGTGATGCTGATCCCCCCCAGAAGAAGTAAATTTTTACTTGCAGATCTCGTTATCTCTCTTATCAGACCTCTACTATAGGGGGGCCAGCATCGAGGCTCCAGCATTGGTAACTAATGACCCACGACTGGTTAGCGTTAGGACCTGGCCGAGGACCCATGGGTTGTAAATGGTAATGACCTAGGTCGTATCCTCTTCCGGGGTCGTATCACCAAGTTGTAGTTTTTGCTACTAGAACCACCTACATTATGACCGGTCCCGTCAAAATCGCTATGACCCCGACCATTAAGAGAGCCGCTACGACCCCCGGCTGCTGTTGGCGGACCATGAGATGCGGCCCGCTTTGTGTAACCGGTACTGACACGTGGAGTAGCTAACACCCGCTCGGAAACACACCCAAACCCGCTACGATCACCCGCCATCGAACTCATCGGGGATATCCCGCCACCCGCCAAGACCCAGCTCTCGTTATCCCGAGATGACCGGGCCGCGAGGAATTGGAAGCCCCCACCGCCCGGGAGAATAGGAAAGTAATGTTGTCTCTGCCCGGAATAGGTGTCTATTCGTGCTGATCTAGGAGTGATAGGGCAGCTAGTTAGCCAAGGCCGTAAATGGCGAGCCGGTGTGTCGAGTGACACCCCATGATGCAGATGATCTACGGATGACTGGATTCATGCATCTCTTTCGCTGGTGATTAAATGCTGCCAACTTTTGAGGGGCCACCTGCGCCACCGTGACAACCATAAACCGGGTCTTAGAAATATTTCTGAGGGAACTCCCGGGTGCACGGTGCACTATGCGGCCTCCTAAGATGTTGGCAGCTTCACCAGCAAAAGAGATAAGCTTTATTTCGGCCCACACCAACCACTGTGGACCCCTGTATCCAGTCGGCCTGGCCACCGATCTAGGATTACTAACTTTGTTAAGAGAGTGGGGCCTGGGAATAGCTTTGTTAACTAATTATGCAGGCTATGTGGGAGCCATCTAGTTCACTATGAAAATTTGTAGTCGTTACCTGTCGTCGAGCTTCTATGCAGACTGGTAGGAGTGGATAGAGAGAGGCAGGGGTGTGGTAGATACCGCTTCCTTCCTATGTATTCATGACCGTAAGATCTATGATTACATAATGATAGACACCATACATGTATATACTTCCACCCAGGGAAGCACCTCCACGAGCTCCTTCTCCCAAGGCCACACCAACCACAACACCAACCCGCCCGCATAGAGCCGTCTAGACCTACTCGAGAATTTCCCTATGAGACTACCAAAGTCACATACGAGTATTCAGGCTTCAAGCGGGAACACACGGTACGTCTTAGTCTTAGTCCTAGCCTTAGTGTTACTTTTGGCTACGGGGGATAAATAAAAGCAGATCACCCGAAGCGGAGCGAAGGCCCCCCCGCGGCTGCCAAACACCCGCCAGCAAATGCCGGGCGCAAGCCTCGTTTCAGGGAAGGGGCGATTTATTGGGGACACCGATTTGGCTCACGGAAATGATGTTTCCAGTCTAGGTTTTATAACTGGCGTTTTAAGCATATCAAACGTTCCCAAAGTTCCAACTAGAGCTTGGCCCCATGGAACGCCTTGTCAGGCCCCGAACGGGCCTTTAAGCGTGCGTGTAAGTGGCCCCTATAATTGGGTTGATACGGCGCTTATTGCCTTAAGTACTATGACCTTCAGAATAGGGTGATTATTATAAGGTTGTTCTAGAATTACCAGGGATAGAGCAGCCCATGGATCATGGAGCGGCAGGGTTCCAGCCGAGTTCTAGATCTCCGAGAAGATTGTGGATACAAGGCTGCTCCTTGACACCAGGGCGGGCGGGATCAGAAATTATATCTACTTTAAAGAGGTTTGGGTAGCGATTAACTGTGCCTCAAGTCGGATTGACTTAATTTAAACGCAATATATGTCAATAACCACTGAGTCTGAAGTAAAAGTATGCAACTGAAGGTACTGCTAAGGCAGGTACACCGGCAGCACAATGAGGACTTAGGTCAGTGCCTCCACATGTTCTCGGGTCAGGTAATAAGAACCTGAAAATGCGAACTACAAAGCAGGGGCCCAATTTGGTGTATTTTTTGCTAGTAGCGAATCAGAGATTGTTACCGTTAAAAGCCGTTTTCAGGTTCTTCTTACCTGACCCGAATACGTGTAGTTTCGCACCCCTTTCCTTGGGGTGAAGTTTTCTAACGGTGGTTGCAATAAAGGATAGCGTTTGTATACCTCATAAAGTCTCACCCATATGTACGACCTAGTCTGATTGGAGGATTGGGGGTAGTAGTGCCCTGAGTTTGCTTTTTCTGCATGTCCAAAACAGGTATGGCGCCCGTTTAGGTTCAAAGTCGCCGGGTTATGATCTTTGAATCTGTATGAAAACCTTGAAGTTCTCAACCGGGTCTTGATTTTCCATGGGTGAGTGCTCAGGTTCTACCAGAATTATTAATATAGTGGTACCGGCTAATGGTTTAACAGTAACAACAATATCATCCTAGGTGGTACCGAGTGCGATGCCATGATGCTGGGCTTCAATACCCCCCTCCCCTTGTAAATCAAGGTTTCTACGCGCCAATAGATAGGCTGGGCTCATGAGAGACAAAAACCTACACCCGCAAACCCTTTGCCTTTCCACCCGCCAACAAAACTTCATCAATCCCACTGTAGACTGCCCTGTCCATATAAACGAGACCTAGCCAAGCTTGTAGACATAGCTGGGAGTACTATCTCTAGATCTTCCAAGGGGCCAGTTTTTGGAACAAAAACAAGAATTGCGGATAAATTCATACCCTGTCTCGCCAAGTATGACTATGCACCATGATGTGATGTGAACCCCTATATTGGCCGCATTTCGCCAGGAAATTGGTGCGTACTTTACAGATCCCGAACCAGCCGTTTTGCAAGGTTTGCTGCTAGCAATATTAATCAGCCCACATAGAAAGTAGTTCCAGCTGCCTGGATCCGGCGGGCTTGCTTCACCAGATTTCGATCTGGACCATCGTTGACAGGTCAATCTACATATGTAGACATTGCCTGTTTTTAGAGCCGGATAGGGAGGGAGCTGACAATAAGCCTTCGCCATCGAGGGGCATGACCAAGCAGATAATCCAAACGGAGGAACCACATTGTCTAGTAACGTCAGGCCTGTTTTAATTACATGTAAGTAATTCTCCGTGCGGGTTTAACTAGAGGCCATCTCGTTATCACCGCGGCGCCTTCCGTGCAGAATAGTCTTGGTCTTGTGTAGGCAGGCTTGTATGTACTTCAATTACTCCGAGATCAACGAGTAATGTAAACAGATCATCCCGACCCGTTGCTCCAGGGTGACTACTCAATACCGGCCCGGTTTGATCCTGATGCCGGATGTGCAAAGCATTGACCCCAATAAACTCGTCAGCTGCTACACGCGTTCAACTGGGTCACCTCTGATGGGCTCGTATGATAAATATTCTGTCCTAAACACTAAGCAATGAGCACGGAAGCCGGCAAGGAAGCCTCGATCAATTGTTTGACGAGGCCGTGCGTCTCACGTCTCTCGCTCGCGTATCTATGCTCTGACTCTTTGTTTCGGTTAATAAATACAGGTTCCTCGTCCCGCACGTGAGATGGCTTGGGCGCGCTGCCACAAACCTGCCTATTTAGCGTAAAAAAAAACTTTCCGGCTCGGGGTCGTGGGCCCATGTTGTGTTTGTGAACTCTCAGGCCCTCTCACCCTGAATTTTATGAACGGGGAGGGTTGGTAAGGGACCGACAGTTCGGGAGAAACATTTGTCCATGGCGTGAAGGGAGGAAAGGGCTAAGACACTCCCACGTTGCGTTCCCGCCCCAAGAGCTAGAGAACACTGGGATAACGTCAAGAAGAAAGAAAAAAAAAGCTTCATGCGGGCCGGAGGATCTTTGATCCTTCACACCAAGCAGCACCCGGCCATAGTCGGGCCGAAGGCGGGACCGGGGTTTTGTTTAGTGCTGGTTTTGGTGCTAGATTAAGGGCACATACAAGATACATACCTCGGCATAACTTAAATTTTCAAACGCTGGGCCTCTGCAAGAGAAATCTCCTGAGGCAAGCATGTCCCGAGTGTAGGAAGATTAACATCTATAACCCAATCGCCATACTTTGCGTAACTCATGGTAGATTGCATTTCGCCAAATGAATCTTGCTCGATCAAGATTGGAGTTTTTTGGTAAGCATCAGGGGCGTAGACCTCTCGTCCGAGAGGTAGATAATTAGGCCCGCCTGCAAACGGGTTTCTCTAGGACTTACTCGAAACTTCTAGAAACAAATGCCAAATCCATAAATCCTTAATGCAAGCCTGAAGCCACACAAACGTCAGCCTGCGCAAGATTAAAAATTTGCACTCATCGTTACACTTCCGTAAACGAAAGAAACCCTATTTTTTCCCCCTTGGATTTCATGTCTCGCTTTTTTTCCCATGTGGCACCGGCACCTTTATCCGAGCTCTTGGCATCAGGCATCAGGTCTGACAGTAAATTGAACGCATGTGGGTGTTTCGATAGTCCGAGAGTTTCCCTATCGCCCTACAACGGCTGCCTTAAAGCCGGTATTAGATCACCAAATCAGGGTAGTGGTGGCTCTTACCTCGGCATCTTTGTCCACCTTAGTCACTAGTAGATGATTAATGTCAAGCTTTTTTCTCAGTTACGCCCGTGGGTCAGGACCTCCCGGAATGATACCTTCCGTGCTGTAAAAAAATATAGTTCAGGATATCAAGAATCCTTATTAAATAAGAGCATTTCCTCTCTCGACTTTGATCTCCCATCATTGAATCCAAACAACTCAAGCATAGTACTTGAAGCATAAACAGCCATCTCAGTTGAATAGCTCTAAAGTACTTTGACAAGTAGCTCCAATCAGGGAATATAAACGTACTTTTCCGGAATATTCAATTTTAAGGTTATTTCAATGGCGACATCAAACACTCCCAGCGAGGGAGTATTGGAGAAAACTTTGTCCGCTTCCTCAGCATCGTCCTCAAACTCATCTTCAAAAACCGTTGCCGAAAACGGCCCCCACTACGTCGATCTCGAATCCCAAAGCGGGCCCAGCGCCTATAAGTCCCGTGGGCGAGGAGCTTCAATCTCATCTGCAGCTACTCAAAAGGATATATATCAAGATTTATCGACAGAAGACGCAAATCTTCGGCGACAGGAGACACTGCAAGAACTTCGATCTGTATATTCACGACGGACCGAAAATGAGGGTGAATTGGACGCTCCAGACGATGCTTCTGAATTTAGAGATATCGATCCTGAACTGATTACATGGTAAGCTTGATTTTCTCGACATACTTGGTGCTGGGTAGTGTGTTAACGATTTTATGAATTATAGGGACGGCCCAGATGACCCAGCAAATCCTCGTAACTTCCACACAAAAAGGAAATGGACCATTACTTTGATCGTTTCCCTTTATACATTTGTCTCCCCATTTGCTAGTTCTATCGCTGCACCTGCCGCTCAGGCGTACGCAAAAGAATTCGGCATCACCAATAGCACAGTTGCCTCTATGACAGTTTCAGTATTTTTGATCGGTTTCGCATTCGGCCCCCTGTTCTTCGCCCCACTCTCCGAGATCTTCGGACGTGTAAAGGTCATGCAAACTTCTATCTTCCTCTTTTTGATCTTCAACATTGCCTGTGCCGTCGCCCAGACAACTGGACAAATGATTGCATTCCGTCTCCTTGCCGGTTTGGCTGGAAGTTCCCCCCTGGCTCTTGGTGCTGGTATCTTGTCTGATATCTGGGCACCCGTTGATTTGGCCCGAGCAATGGCTTTTTTCGCTCTTGGCCCGCTTGTGGGGCCTGTTTGCGCGCCAATCATCGCTGGCTTCATTGTCCAGCACATCTCATGGAGATGGGTTTTCTGGGTCTTGTCCATTGTTACAGGTGTAACGGCAGTTGCTGGTGCTATTATCTTTAAGGATGAGACATACGCTATTGTTATTCTCAACCGCAAGGCTGCTGCAGCAAGGAAGGAGACTGGAAATGAAAACCTTCACACTGTCTTTGAGGTCAGCAGAGATATCAAGACTAGCTTCAAGATCGCTCTTACTAGGCCATTCCTGATGTTGGCATTAAACCCTGTGCTGTTGTCCCTTGGACTATTCATGGCCTTCACTTATGGGTTCCTTTACTTGATGTTCGTCACTTTCCCGACTTTGTTCCAGGGTGAATACGCCGAGACCGTCGGTATTGCCGGTTTGAACTATCTCGCTCCCGGGGTTGGGTTCATGATTGGACTTGCAACCTTCACTCCAGCACTCCAAAAGACTTACCTCAAGCTTACCGCTGCCAACGGTGGTGTTGCAAAGCCCGAGTTCCGTCTTCCTACTCTCTTTGTTGGCGCCATTTTGATCTCTAGCGGTCTTTTCTGGTACGGATGGTCCGCTGAGAAGGGTCTCCATTGGATTATGCCGCTCATCGGAACCTCCATCTTTTCTATGGGGCTTATCTCTGTTTTCACGTCCGTCCAGACCTATCTGATTGACATGACACCACGATATGCCGCCTCCGCCGTTAGTGCAGCTACCCTCTTCAGGTCCCTCTTTGGGTTCGCGTTCCCGCTGTTTGGAAAGCAGATGTACGACAAACTCGGGTACGGATGGGGTAACTCTTTGATGGGTTTCATTGCATTGCCATTGGGACTGTTGTTCCCGCTGTTGATCTTCCGTTATGGTGAAGGGTGGAGGATGGCCGCGGAGAAGAGGATTGAGAGGGTTGAAGCGGGCCAGAGGGCTTCCGCCGCTGCTAAGGATGCGAAAAGGGCTCAGCAACAGGCGGAGAAGTCATAGTCACTCATAATTCTTCTTCTGATTTATATTATTTTTCTTTTGTGAATATTTTGGGGGTTTTGGGTTCAATGGTTATCATGTATTTTTTGTGTTTCATATTGGACTGGTTTCTTTTGTCATTAGCGGGTTGGGTATGTTCGATTGATGTTTAAAATACTATTTGGAGCGCTATGCTGTGTAATTATTAGTTGGTTATAATGCCTTGATATTTATAGATTTGAAGATAATGTAGAACGTTGTTCTTGGTATATCCGGTTCCAAAAATCGTTTTGAAAGCATTACTTTCAATTTTTCCTCCTATCAATTGCGATCAGCCATACATTTAACACCTCTATGTTCCATCCAGGGTCTTACCATCCTGGGGGACTTTTGTGGCTAACCGTGAAACACCCAACGAAACGGATGTGATAAAGATTTATCCACCCGTACACTCGACTGTATTTCAATGTTAGGGATTTTAAACCAATAGTTGGACTCACATTGTCGACGCTGGGCCACTAAACTACCACTACGAGTCAGAATCCGTCTTCGCCAGGCGAGCGAGTGCACCCGGTACTCTACCAGGTATTCTCATCATCCAATGCTGGTGTCTCCCGAGAGAAGATCTTATCGATTTACTGCAGGCTGATGTTCGTGCATGGAGGCGTTCTGGTGTTGACTGGGTTTTTGAGCTCAAGTGGAAAGGCTACCCAACCCAAAGCCGCGCCAAAATCAAGCTTAATGCACGCCAAGCTGAGACTGGGGGGCACGAACCAACAGCAGGTGTTGGGAAGGGGAGAGCAGGGGAGAGGTCTAACCGCGTTTGTAACGGTTTCTTAGTAGCCCGAGCGTTAGGAACCCTTACTGATCGGGTTTAGAAGGCTGGTAGCTGTTTGCGCCGCTGTCTAATTTCGGAGAAAGCTCGAAACGAAACAGCTCCTTTTTTTTTTTTTTCTTTCCCTTTGTGCGCGAGTGTCCTGCTGTCAGTCAAGTCTGTTTCCTGTTGTCTGAGTTGATTTTGATGGACCGCCAGCGAAACGATGCAGATGGTTGATTAATGTGTTTATGCATGAATACATACATGTAGTACTTACATGTATGTGTCTAAAGGTACCTACTATAGTAGTGCCTTGCCTGGGTATCATACATGTATGTAGCTGTGAGACGCGTTTTTTTTTCCTCTTTGCAGGCTGTGTTCGGTAAAGTACCGGGACAGCTCATGGTAGGGCAGATAAACGAGGACTCTAAAGGAACTGCCGGGACGGGCGCGTTGAAATCTTGAAGACCTCAAGGGGTCAAAGGAATTGAACGATAGTAGGTAGGGGAAAGAACTCTTGCAAAGCGCGCCCCCACAAACAACCCATGCCCGCGCCCGCTTTTTCACAATTGAACCCAGCAACTCGGGGAAGGAAATTAAGCTCGGTTTCCTTAATTAGGATCGTAAGTTACCTTTCTGGTTTATGGACAACAACAACGGTGTGTAACTGCAGTTTTTTTTTTTTTTTTTGCTCTTCTATCCTAGGCCTCTCCCTTCCCATTTTGCACCGGCGTATTAGCTCTCCCAAGCTTCCAGAACGCGGTTGATCATTTTCGCGCCCGGTTTCTCACTCGATCTTTTCCTTACTCTGCATTCTGCTTTCCTCTTTCTTTACACTCTTGGACTTAATGATATACTTTTCTTGTCTCTAACCTCTCTAGCTCATATTTATCTCTCCTCCAGTCGTTTGAGATTTTATTTTATTCCACTTACTTGAAGTCTTATATCTTTTTTTTTCTTTTTTTCCCTTTTTCGTTCTTGTATTGTATTTCATTCTTTCCCTGAAGACCTTCGGTTCCAGCCTGCTCTCTATCTTCCGCGTCTCCCCACTTCATCCTCTCACTCGTCATCTGGCCGTGGTGTGTTTTGGTTGTCTGTCTCCTGCTGCACCGTACATACATATCCTACCCACATTACATTAACATTGCCCACCAATACACTACTATATACAAGGCGGCTCTCTACATACACATCAAATACAATTCCAGTGCACACTCAAACTATCTATGCAGCACAGGTACGGTCTGCACCTAGCTCCTATATCCTTCCCCACCCCCCACCACTACCTCCCGCTTCCTCTCACGTACAGTGAGTGCTGTGCTGTGCTGTGCTGTGTCGTCTGTCGTTCCCCTTTTTCGAGTGGAGAATACCATGTGTAAAAACGTACTGCGGCTAATAACGGGGTCTACTTCCTCTCGGTCCAGCAGAAGACGAGAATACAACATCGTGATACTAGGAGCCGGTAAGAAATCACTGTTGCCATACGAAATCTAGCTTCATCTCCCTCTTTTGGTCTCGCTGACTGGTGTTCGGTGGTGCAGGTGGTGTTGGTAAAAGCTGTCTTACAGGTTCATTCTTTCCTCTCCACTTCCTTCGGGGCTGGTGTCGCGTGCTTGGAGGACTAAACGATTCGTCGATGCGTAGCACAATTCGTTCACAATGAGTGGATAGAATCCTATGACCCCACTATAGAGGACTCTTACCGGAAGGTCATCGACGTTGATGTGAGTTTTTTTTTTTTTTTTTTTTTTTGACAGCCTTCCCATTGTGTCCGTTACTACGACGGAAGACTAATGAAATATTTCGTTGCAGGGTCGGTCATGCGTGCTCGAGATGTCAGTATACCCTTCTACCAATGCGAAATAAAATTCCACTCCCAACCCACAGCTTGAGTGTTTAGGAAAGGCTAATATGAAGCCCACTACTTTTTCGCGGCGAATTATAATACAGCTTGGACACTGCAGGAACAGAACAGTTTAGTCAGTAGCCTTTGTTTTTGTTTTTGTTTTTTTTGCTTGTGATCGGGGAGAGGGCCAATCAGTATGGGAAATTGTGAATAATCGAGGAGCTAACGCAATGAAATTATCCCGAATGTAAACAGCCGCCATGAGGTAAGAAAAAAGCTTCCACCTAACTACCTTCCATTAGAAGCAAAAAGCTAACGTCATTCCAGAGAAATATATATGAAAACCGGTACCTACCTTAGCTCTATTAAATCCCCGTCCCAAACCCCTGACTAACGCTTATCACCTCACGTAGGCCAAGGCTTTCTTCTCGTCTACTCAATAACAAGTCTTAATACGTTGACCGAACTCTCCGACCTCCGTGACCAGATCTTGCGCATCAAGGAAGCCGAAAGCGTCCCGATCGTCATCGTCGGCAATAAATCAGACCTCGAAGAAGATCGTGCCGTTAATAGCCAGCGAGCAATCAACCTTTCGCAAAAATGGGGCCGTGTCCCGTTTTATGAGACCTCAGCAAGGAAACGGCAGAACGTGGATGAGGTGTTTTTGGATCTATGCAGGCAGATGATGAGAGCGGATGCAAATTCCGGTTGGGCAGCAGATGGATATGGAAAAGAAAAGCCTTCCGGAGGAAAAAAGTCGCCGAAGACGTCTGGCGGAAGACAGAGCAGATCAAGGTTCTGTGTGATCCTGTAATGCGGGGATGGCAGGCAGAAAGGGAGAAGGGTATGGGATAATCTCTTTTGGTCAATGGTATCGGGTTTTTTTTAAGATCGGACTTTTTTTTTTTTTTTTACATTTATTATTTTCACTGACCCCCGCCGGGACATAATTCCCTTTTTATCAAGCCTTCCCTTTGGATATCCTGTTATCGGAGGTGTTCTGCGTTTGAGCCCTCCTCAATTTTGTTTGTATATAATATGTTTCATTCGGCGCCATTTGGGAAAGAGAGGGGACGTCTACAAAGACATGGGAAATAAGGTAAAGGGCGAGAACAGGGCGCGCGGATTATAGGGGCATTATCATCTTTTTTTTTCTTTTTCATTTTATTTGGCGATCATTGGCGTCGACTGCTGTTTATGTTTTTTTGATTTTGGGTAACCCATTTTTGAATTTTCCAATTTGTGCTGTAGCCGCCACTGTTACTGTTTTACTTTTTCACTCTCTATCCATCTCTTTTTATATCGTGGTTCAGTTTGGGCATTTTTTTGGTCGTTTGTCAATGAAAGGGAAGGAATGATTTTTAGTCTCTTTCTTTATTTGAATCTCGGTCTTTTTCCCGTGGGTTTTTCTTTCTTTCTCGCTCTCTTCCTTTTTTCATTTCCTTTTTTTTTTGTTGCATGTCGTGTAGCGGATATTTAGGGATAGGGAAAGGCTTGATTCTCATCGATGCATCATCACACCTAGCAGCTTGAACTCCTACAAACTGGCAATTGCGCCAATTGACCCGCAATCATATTCCTGTACACAAAGCACATGTAGATACTCCCATGTACCAAAAACCTAGGTTTTCTCCCAGTTACATGTATAATAGGTAGGGCAGCTATACATGTACCTAGCCACCCGCGAACCCAGGCATCTCCTGCGGCGCCATCCCCGGTGAGGGCGTCATAAGGCGCAAAGCGTAACTGGGAGATCTAGGTACATACCTCTCTACTCTTAGAGCCCATCGTACGTACCTACATATGCATATACATTCCCCCTGTACGTACCTGGTCGTACTCCGCAGGACTCCACAGCTGCAGGATTATGGTTATTATGGCAGGGACAATGGGTACTGTACTCACCTCTCTCTCCACACACCTACATGTACCTACCTACAGCGCCTCGGCATAGCGAAACGTCCTGTGCGTGGGTTACATGCATGCATGCATGCACCGGGAAAAAAACAGAAAAAGAAAAAGAGGAAGAAGGGCATAATCTCTCCTCTTGAAACGGCCGGTCGGTGCCCTGGCACCGTGGGACAGGCAGGAGATGCGTATGTAATGGCGAGGTGAGGTGTGAGGTGAGGTGAGGTGATGCGGAGGAGTAAATTAGGTTCGCCCCCAGTGGCGAGCAGAGCAGAGCAAGTAACAATTGCCGTATGTGGGATTCCCGGCAGTCCGTCTGTAGGCTCGCAGAGTACCGGGTAGAGTCATCCACCCTGTCCTGTCCTGTCCTGTCCTGTCCTGTCCTGTCCTGTCCGTCCTGTCCGTCCTGTCCTGTCCTGCTTCTTCGGTCTGTGCCTCCGCTCTGACAGGGACTGATAGAACGTCGATTCCGTACCCTAGTCCTCCCTCCTTCATGTAAGCTATACCCCTCGATCCCCACATAGGGGAAATAGAGTATCCACCTAGGTACTACATGTACCGCCAGCCAGCTCGTTCCCACCGCAGCAAGATTAAAATAGTGGTCATTGCGCTCGCTGCCCGCCCCCATGGCATGGACGGAGCTTGTAGCGTCTTTGGGCCTAGCCAGCCCCAGCAGTCAGGTCCCCGGAACCCAGAAATTTGGTTTGGTTTTTTTTTTAATCTGTTTGGGGAGGGGGCGGTGAAGAAAATATAGGCTCTGGGTTTTTTTGTGTTTTTGTTTTTTTTGTTTTTTTTTTGTTTCGTCCTAGGTTGGGAGACCGGGGGGGGTGCTCGGGTGAGGAAGGAAGGAAGGGAAAGGACGTTTTGTAATTTGTAAAATTGGGGAAGCCGTACCGGATGCTACTGGTGGTGGTGGTGGTGTTTGGGGGCGAGGGAGATAGGTGTGAGGGTTCGAGTCGTCTTGCCTTCGATCGTTGACCGGCGATAGGAATCGAATTGCTAGACTGATTGGCATTCCGATGAGGGGAGGGAGAGGGGGAGTGGACAAAAGGAAGAGGAGGAGGAGGAGGAGGAAGAAAGGAAGGCACGGGCCTCATCTCATCTTCATCCTCATCGGTGGGTGCTTCCCAGCTTTACCACCTTGTAGGTAGCTATAGGTACATGTTGCTAACCTACATGTAAAATCTACCTGCATACATGTTAATACCCGCGACATTGTCTCCACCCCTACTCTACTCCAAACGGGGCTTGAACATTTCCTCTTTAATTCTGGGAATTGTAATTATTATTTTTTGTTACCCCCCCCAGTAGACGCGGCTCCCGTAATACGATGGATGAATCGTGATGAGGCCTCCGGAAATTTTTCAAGAGATGAGCTACATGTAGCTAGCTGCAGCTCTTTGGCTATTCTCACCGCTCGCTCGCTAGCATGCGTACAGACATACACAAATTCAAATTCATTGTAGAGATTTACCGTACCTGTCTGTACATATCCTTTTCATCTGCCCCCCCCCGGGTCGGCCCTACATACCAACTCTTCTATTCTGTCCGTCCACTACCTACCCCCCTCTCCCTAGCTAACCCCCTCCCATCCACATCGGGCCGGGCAATAGCCAGAATAAATTACCCGCGCGGAAAAGCACACCCCCCCCCTCCCCAGGGCCCGAGCGGTGCCGAGTGTCTGTTCGTCCCGGGACATCGGAAATGTTCCCGTAGCTGGGGTGCGATGCTTGGGACGGTGCGCGTGTGCGGTAGGATAGATATGTGATAGATGGGGCGGCCCCCACCTGGCTAGATGGCTGGCTGGCCGGTTGGCCACTTGGAGATGGTGATGGTGGTTGGTTGGTGGTTGATTGGTTGGTGGCGCTTAACGCGTCATTCATATAGGGCCAACTCGTGCGTGCGGGAGATAATTGGTGGTTGGTTGGCGGGTTGGTGGGCGCTTAACACGCCACTCATATGGGTGCGTGCGGGTGCGGTACTCATCACGCTTACTCACTCGCGGTGTGGGTGGATTCATCACTTATCACTCACTCGCATGTTCCCGCCCGCGCTTGTCTACTACGCCCGTCATATACGCTCACCCGCACCCACACATCGCATCATGGCTGCTCACCCGGTGGTCCGTTCTCTCTCACCCCCCCCCCCCAAGACACACAAAACACAAAACACAAAAGAAAAAACAAGTAAAAACTCCCATTATGGTATCTAACTACCCCCACTTTATGCGCCGCAGGCTACATCCTAAAGACGCCAAATCTAGTCTCCTTCGCCTCTCCCCTTCCGCCCAACGCGGCCCTCAACCCCAGGCCCAGAACCTTCCTCGTATCCTCCGGTGGGATGACACCATCGTCCCACAACCTCGCCGACGAGAATGTCGCCTCGCTCTCGGCGTCGATCCGGTCTTTGAGCGCCGGATCCACCGTCTTCCCCACCGTCCTCATTACCGACGAGAGCTGCTCTGAACCCATGACCTATCCCCCCCAACCGTTAGCCCTTCTTCCTATACAAACAAGACATGGTATGGAAAGACCAAGAACTCACCCCAATCTTTGCGTTCGGCCACATCCACAAGAACCTAGGGTTGTAGGCCCTGCCACACATGCCGTAGTTCCCCGCGCCATAGCTGGCGCCCACGACAACCGTGAACTTTGGCACCTCGGCGCACGCAACCGCGTTGACGAGCTTTGCGCCGTTCTTTGCGATCCCGCCCGCCTCGGCGTCGCGCCCCACCATGAACCCGGAGATGTTCTGCAGGAAGAGCAGCGGGATCTGGCGCTGCGTGCACAGCTGGATGAAGTGGGCGCCCTTGAGGCTGCTCTCGGAGAAGAGGATGCCGTTGTTGCCCAGGATGCCGATCGGATAGCCGTGGATTTTGGCGAAGCCTACCGGGGTGTTAGTGCGAGGAAGGGGAGAATGGAGTGGGGGGGAGTGGGCGGACCAGTGACGAGAGTACTCCCATATAGGGGCTTGAACTCGCTGAACTCGCTCCCGTCGACGATGCGGGCAATCACCTCGCGGATGTCCACCTGCTTCCTGAGGTTCGGGCCAACGATGCCATTGAGCTCCTTCGGGTCGTAGAGCGGCTCCTTGACCCCGGCTTCACTGCCCGTGGGCGGGAGGGTGGCCGGCCAGTTGAGGTTCGCGATGCAGCGGCGCGCGAGCACGAGCGCGTGCGCGTCGTTGACGGCGAGGTAGTCGGTCACGCCCGAGGTCTTGGAGTGCAGCTCGCCGCCGCCGAGCTCCTCGGCGGTCACCTCTTCGCCGGTCGCCGCCTTGACGAGCGGGGGCCCGGCGAGGAAGATGGTGCCTGACTTTTCGACGATGATGGATTCGTCGGACATGGACGGGACGTAGGCGCCGCTGGGGAGGGGTCAGTTATGGGGTGGTAGTTTTGGGGGGGGGGGGGACAAACCCGGCGGTGCAGGGACCCATGACGACGGAGAGCTGGGGGATGCCCTGGGATGACACTGGGGGGTGGACACTATCTGTAAGCTTAATTCTACCAGCACTACTATCACTGCTATCACTGCTACGACTACGACTACTACTACTGCTGCTATGTAAAAAATAATAATAACCGCGGGGTGGGCCATACTTCGCGCCTGGTTGTAAAAGATCCTCCCAAAGTGCTCGCGGTCAGGAAACACATCGGCCTGGTGCGGCAGGTTGGCCCCGCCAGAGTCGACAAGGTATATGCACGGCAACCCTAAACCACCGACCCACCCATGAAGTGTCAGTGATCGCCGCAACGGGTATTTTGCAGGGGAGCGGGGCTAACGGTTTTCGAGGGCGACGGCTTGCGCGCGGAGGTGCTTCTTGACGGTGATTGGGTAGTAGGTTCCGCCCTTGCAGCTGTGTGTAGTAGCAGTAGTTGTAGTAGTTAGTACATACAAGTATAATACAGCTATGGTTTAAACCGGGAGAGCTCGAGAGGGGACGGGGACATACGTGCTATCGTTAGCCACAATCATGCACTCCACGCCAGACACCCTTCCGATCCCGGTGATGATCGCACCCGCCGGCACCTCCTCGCCAGGGTACAGCTTATACCCCGCGAGGGGCGAGAGCTCGAGGAACGCGGCCCCCGTGTCCAGGAGCGCCGTTATACGGCTATACACCCTCAGCACCACCACCACTACCAGCTCCAGGGATGGGGGGGGACTCACTCTCTGGGCAGCATCTTGTTCCTTGCCAGGTGCTTCTCGCGGGCGGCCGCGGACCCGCCGAGCGCGATCGAGCTGTGCAGGTCGCGCAGCGAGGCGTTGAGAGTGGCCATGTGTGCGGCGTTGGAGAGGTAGAGCTCGCTGCCGGTGTCGAGGTGCGTGCGGAGGGCCGAGACGGGGGTCGTGAAGTGCGGGTGGGTGTGGGTTGTGAGGGGGCGGCGGAGGAGGAGGGGGAGGGTCCGGCGGAGCAGGAGGGGGAGGGGGCGGAGCTGGGGGGGCGGCATTGGTGCTGCGTGTTGGGGAGATGTAGATTTGGATTGGGATTGACGGGCCCTCTGTATAATGATAGTTATTATAGTAATTGTTATTGTTGTGGGTAATTGAGGAGTAGGAGATTCGGCGGGGGCGTCTACAGGTAAATACTTGATACAAATACTCATACGAGAGCTGCCAATTGCTGTTGCTGCAGACTTTCGCCGACGGTAACCGCTGGGCTGACCCGTGACCACTGACGCCCTCGAGATTCACTCAATTGAGATATTCCAATCAGGTATTTATTTAATTCAATTTCACAACAGCAGTCAGTCTCTCTCCATCTCTCGTATACAATTAACTATATACACTCAAAGCTATAATATCTACAATCATGGCCACCCTCACCCTGACCCGGAGTCTCCTTGCCCGCCGCCTCATCCTCCCCCGTCCCCTCCTCCTCGCCCCAGCTCAGGCCCGCTCAAAGCACACAAAGAACTTTACGCCCCCGACCAACAGCGACCTCCTCGAGCTCCGCGAGCGAGTCCGCGAGTTCACCAGTACCTCCCCCTGTCCTAATCTTCCCTCCTACCCTACTATAGCTAACCTACACAGAACGCGAGATCCCCGAGACGCTCGCCGCCCACGTCGACTCCAGCAACGCCTTCCCGGACGCCATGTGGGGCAAGCTCGGGTCCGCGGGGTTCCTGGGCATCACGGCCGAGGAGGAGTACGGCGGGCTGGAGATGGGGTACCAGGCGCACTGCATCGTGATGGAGGAGCTGTCGCGCGCGTCGGGGAGCATCGGGCTGTCGTATGCGGCGCACTCGCAGCTGTGCGTCAACCAGCTCACGGTGCACGGCACGGCCGAGCAGAAGGCGCGGCTGCTGCCCGGGCTGATTGGGGGCGAGTGCGTGGGGGCGTTGGCTATGAGCGAGCACTCGGCCGGCAGCGATGTGGTCAGCATGAAGAGCGTGTGTAGGAAGGTGGATGGCGGGTGGGTGCTCAATGGGACAAAGATGTGGATCACGAATGTAGGTCTCTGTGGTGTTCCTGGGGGTGCGGGTTGGTGACTGGTGTGTGTGTATTTATAGGGCCCGGACGCGGACGTGGTGGTCGTGTATGCAAAGTCGGAGCCCGACAAGGGATCAAAGGGCATCACGGCGCTCATCGTGGAGAAGGGGATGGGCGGCGTTAGCTGCGCGAGGAAGCTCGATAAGCTCGGTATGCGCGGGTCAAACACTGGCGAGCTCGTCTTCGAGGACGTCTTTGTCCCGGACGCGAACCAGCTCGGCGCCACGAACGAGGGCGTCAAGGTCCTCATGAAGGGCCTGGACCTGGAGCGTCTCGTCCTCTCTGCCGGCCCCGTCGGGTATGCCCCCCCTCCCTCCGTCCCCGTCCCCCTCTGACTACAGGCTAACAACCCCTACAGACTCATGCAGGCCTGCCTGGACATCACCCTCCCCTACGTGCACCAGCGCAAGCAGTTCTCCATCCCCATCGCGCACAACCAGCTGATCCAGGCCAAGCTCGCATCCATGCACATCAAGCTCTCCGCCGCACGCGCCTACACCTATGCCGCGGCGCGTGCCGTGGACGAGGGCGACAGCGGCGCAGCGGCGGACACCAAGGACTGCGCGGGGGCCATCCTGTTTGCCAGCGACGCGGCCACCGAGTGTGCGCTGGACGCGATACAGTGCCTCGGCGGGAACGGATACGTCAATGAGCTCCCTGCGGGCCGCTTGCTGCGCGATGCAAAGCTCTACGAGATTGGCGCTGGCACCACGCAGATACGCCAGATTGTCATTGGGAGGGCGTTTAATCGCGAGTACAGCGATCAGGTTATCTAGCTGGACCTGGGGGGTGGTTTGTACTTTGTTTTTGTTTTATAGGGAGTGAATAGAAACTAGTATTGATTATTGTTATTGTTTGTTGACGTCTATGACCGTGACAATGCTTCACCCGAAATCACCTGAAGCATCAATCAATCAAACAAACAATCACTCGAAATCACCCGGGTGAGTGAGTGACATTCCATGACCGACGACCAGATACCAACCCTAGCCCACTGCTCCACTCCCCAAGCGCCCGGCACCGCATCAGCCCCACTCGGCCCTTCCCCGCACTCCCCTCACTCGCGCCTCCCCCACACCCGAAGGCCTACCTCGGGCCCGCACCCCACACCCGGCAAGGGTTAGGTTTGTTACGTAAAGGGGCCAGGGCCAATGATTGCGGCTCCAGTTTCTGTCTGGGCGGGGGTGCGGCAGATGTAAATACATGTACCTACAAGTACCTGCAAGTACCGGGTGCATGTACCGCACGCCTTCTCTGGGCAGCTCTGGATAGGCAGGGCCTGGACAGCGAAGGTGCGCTTTCTTGTATCAGGGCCAATGCCGACAGCAGACCAGTCCTAGTCCAGACCTGGTGATTTGCGGGTGCTGCAGCAGTCAAGTAGAGCAAGACAGGTTGACCATAGTCAGACTGTGGTCCGGTAGTTCGCTTTGTGGTGTTTGGCACTGGGTAGTTCGCTTTGTGGTGTTTGGCACTGGGTAGTTCGCTTTGTGGTGTTTGGTACTGGGTAGTTCGCTTTGTGGTGTTTGGTACTGGGTAGTTCGCTTGGTGTACTTGGTGGGTAGTTCGCATTGTAGTAGGTAACTACATATAGTGGCCATGGTTACCCGATGCGATCTGTCTTTTGCTTGTATAGGTCGCGTAACCTTCTCTTCCCTTCCTCCAAATCATAACATCAACACAACTCGCATCAACACAACGGATCCATTAGTTGGGAATACAGGACTGGTAGGTCTTGATTCTGGACTTATAATATTTAGACTAGTAGGTCTTCAATTATAGTCCGTCAACTAATTGCTCTACAGCAAAACCTCCAGAGCTTTCCGCTAGTACCACCTATTAGCAAAATGACAACTTTACAATTTCCTACGGCAAAAATGACAACAAAAGGTGGTGTCCTGAAAGCACCACCTTATGTAAACGAAGGGCAGAGAGTCTCAACCTCCGGTTTCCTAAAGCCAGTAACACAAGCAGATATTATTACGGATCAGTTCCAGCCTACGCATGCTAGGAGAGATTTTCCTGCACCAGGTGCTGTCAAAAAAATGTCGGATAGAGATATTGAGAAGGCACTCGACAAATACATGACTCTTTCTAGTACTGCTTTGGTGGACTGCCAACTTGCTAAAAATAGAGGCGATAAAACCTTTACACAATCATTTGGCCAAAAAGGTAATATTCGCCTATTTGTTAATGTTAATTTTGAAATATCTTTAACTAATATTATTAGGCAATATGATTGAGGTATTTTTCCAAATCGATTTAGATGCTTCACCTTCGAAGAAAAAGTCGGAAACATTACACGGAAAATCTTCAGAAGAAATTCAGCAGATTGTAGACAAATATCCTACTATTAATCTGCCTTCGGGGGCATTTTATGTAGCTTTGGATTCCAAATTCCGCCGCCTCTTTGTTTACTTTAACAAAGGTTTGGAGATAGTCTACGGGCCACAGATTGGAAAATGGGTTTTGGATTCGACAACTTGGAACATTGACGAATACTCTCAAATCCAGCCTCCAGATATGCCTAAAGATAAAAAACATCTTAACTGGAAAGATTAGCTTTTGTCTAATCCTCATTTGTGCTGGGCACCTTGGTCAAGAGCTGGCGTTTATCATTGGGGTTGTTGGATGGAACTTGGACATACGGCAAAAGGTTCTTGCATTACAAAGGATGTTGCCAATATTCCTTCAAGAATACAACCAGTTCTTTCAGATCTTTTCAAGTCTTTCGGCAATATTACAAGGGCTCAAAGAATCCTATTAGGAGCTGTCGACAAAGAAGTCAGAGACATGACTGAAGAGATGGTTAAAAGATTTCATGACGGCAAAAAAAAACAGTGGATCACAGATGACAAAGATTGCTTCTCTTTGAGAGCATGTTTGATCAACGTATTTACTGAACCTCATTATGATGGTGGTGATCTTAATAATGGTTGGGCTTCAATGTTGCCAATGGGTGACTTTCGTGGAGGCGAACTTTGTATCAGAGAATTGGGCAGGAAATTTAATTACCAACCTGGTGGTATTGGGTTTATTAGGGGAAGTCGTTTGGAGCATTGCACAACTAAATGGGAAGGTATTCGGTTTAGTTTGGTGGCAACTTTTCATGAGAACGTTAAGCAAGAATTGGATGCTATGAAAGTATTCAATTAATGTAAATAAAAAAACAGTTGCTATCAACAGAAAATAAACTATTCAATAACTTTTGAAAAGAAAAACAATCATAATTATTGGTTTAAAATAACTGACGTTAAACTATCTCTCTCACATTTTTGAAGGTAATCAGACATATCTCTAGCCTCATCAAACCCGATTAAACCTGCATGCGCCCATGACTTTTGACACTCCCCTGCCTCAATGATTTGCTCATCTAACCGGTTCCGCCTGTCGGTGATATTTTGTTTCGCACTATAAAGTAATTAGTAATTGAAATTTGATAGAGAGAGTTAATTCGAACCTGCTAAAAACACGTTCACATTCAGCTGACATTGCAGGTGTTGAAAAGGTATCCAGTGCTAAAATAGATAACCGAGGATACGTTGGTCGAGCTTTAATCCACCATAGTATAGGTTCGCCTACTTCGTGTCGGTTTTGAGATATCCAATGTAGATAGCGCGAAAGCTCATCCTCAATTGAATCAGGATTCAATCTTGGTTTTTTAAAGGTCCTGACTTTTTTGAAGGAGTACGAATTTGGGTCTAGCGTACGTTTGGGAGAATTAGGAGTTGCTGACGGTGCGGCATGCAATGCTATCTGCTTATATGAAGATTCCCATAAAGATTTTACTAAATCTTTTGCTTTAAATCCCCATTCCGGACGGTCGCCCCAACCAGACTCTGAATCGTCAAAAAAATTGTCCATATCGGGATGCAATACAATTGAAGCACATATAATTGGACTCAATTCATCAATTGAGTAATATTTTTCTAGCTTTTGGGCCGCAAGTTGTAATGGAGTTGCCAGAACGTCTGATGCTAAATTTTCTCAAGTATAGGAAATATGTCGTCTCAACAACTCGAATGAAGGGTAGATCTCATATAAAGACCCCTGAGTATGATGGCCCTCCAGAAGTAGTGTTTCGTCCCGAAATGGTTTCAAAAATTCGAAAACTTGTTGTAATACTAACCAATCGCCTGCAGATAATTGATCTTTTTCGAGTGTTGATTTTCCAGCTATTGAAGCCTCTCGTATTATTTGGTGGATATGAAAATCAATTGCATGCCTTAACTTTAAAGCTCTTTCCAAACCATTATAATCACCAGTCCAACGTGTGACATTTCCTAAAATCAAAGTTCGGGCTTGGGTTGAATTTCCCAATATAGTGGCTACCGATTGACAAAATGCGTCTCTCCTCTGTGGACTACCATGTATCCAAACTGTTATATTTCGAAGCTTGCCCAAAGGCCCCAACTTCCTCCATCTATCAATTTCCAGATTTTCTCGTTCAACTGTATTCTTATCTTCGTAGGACAGTAGTTGGCTTGATTTCTTGCCATAGAGGAATACTTTGACAATCAAATTTAAAATATGACCGTAACAACGAACATATCGTAAATTGATCTGCCCAAATGTATTATTGAATTGAATACCGGCGGATGGTGTATTGATATGGTTTTGAATGAATCGAAGTGTGGTAATATTATTCGAGGCGTTGTCAAGTGTAAAGTATCTGATTGAATTTTGGATCTGGAAATCTTGAATAATTGTCCAGACAATACTGCCTTGATTTTCTCCTGTATGCAAGACTCAAAAGTCGCCAGAACTCTAGAGGCCATTTACAGAAATTCTCTTCATCTAATCAATAATGTCCCGTGAGTGCCCGACAGTGAGGCGATGCGATTGTGGTGGTTAAGGTAATGATAAGCGAGTGGAGGCTGTCGTCATTAGGTTCTAGGAGGTTCGATGGCGTGATGGATTGGTAATGTAGAATAGCGGAGATGGTGGGGAGGATTACGAGGTGTGGTAGCGACGGGTTTCTATGAGGTTCTATGAGCAAGAGTGTGAGTAATAGCGGACTAGTGGAGGAAGTGTGTTAAATAATGTGATAGATGTTTTCCTGGGCTTCTTTCTTTCTTCGTCTCTGTCCTGCCTTCCTGTTATCTCAGACATAGGAATCTACTCCTATCTCTAAAAAGCCATAGCCTCTCGCACCAAAGACTCGATCCTCGACAAGAGGAAACTCATAAGATCCTCATCGTTTCCGCTTGAGTCCCTTCGGTCCTCACTCTCGATCTGCGCTCTGCGCTTGCTCTTGCCTTTGTCTCACGCCTGTGCTTGTGCCTGCCTGGCGTTGTCCCTGTCTCCATCGGCCCTGCCGAAGACATCGCGCCTCGAGCCCTCTCGTCATCATTGTCATCTTCTTTCATTTGCGCGCATTCTCACAGAAGAGATGGCATTATTTAAAACCCGACGGAGACAGTTTTTACTCTTTGTAAATGATTCGTGAACCCAACTACTAACAGTGGCGGAAGATTTAGGCATTGCTTTACCCAGTTCTGTATATGATGCTTGCTACCCCTATAGTCGTTTAGTTTTCAAAGTCTATTTATATATATAACTTACCACGGCACATAAATACATCAACAAAAATCTCAAACTAGTGGATGTTGCTTGCTGAAAAGGAATATTATTGGTAACGATCCAACGTATATAAAGTTGTTTAAACACGTCGCTATTGAATAAAATACGTGTTGCTGTATTTGGCGACACTTTGTTGTTTGTTGTAGCTAGAGAACCACTATCTACAAGAGCTACGCCACTAGTAACCATCTGTTTTTCTCCGTTTTGGTGGAATTGATGGACTTTAACCAAATGATTGATTGCATTTTTAGTAGTCGTATCTGAATAGTGTACAGCCGTTTCAGGATTAGGACCTGCGTGAGATTTAGTAATCTGTGAGCAGTCGGAACTGGATTACGTGTTTATCTTACATAGATTGCATTTCCAGCGATCTTTCATTACACCGTTTCTATCAGGTCCTTGGAAAAGATATCCATGCTTCCAAACCCAACTCGTTCGTTCTCTGACTCTTGGAAGAAAAGCTGCCGGAATACGTGGATTATTAGGGGGTAGGCCACTAACATTCACCGATTGAGCTGTATCAGCTATTGATGGCTCATAAAGTGAATCTTCGCCAGTTTGGATGTTGTTTTCATTGAAGGACATTTTTGTACTTGGAGATGGTTATGTATTGTAGTATGATTAGAATTACAAAAGAGGCGGGAATACATTCTTAGTTCTTATATATATCATAACATCACTATTTTGGGATGTTATGTAGTCTATAGTCCAACAGTCCGTCCCCTGTTGGGACGGACTGGCTTGGCTGAAAAACTGCAGTCGACTGCAGTCCATGCAGTCCATTAAAGTATGGACCAGACTGGCTTGGCACAGGCGGACTGTAGTCGACTGCAGGCGGATTAGACTATTGGCGGCGTTGATCAGGGCAGTGGACTAGCGGTGCGTTGTTGTGCCGTCGATAGCCGAGCTGGTCATCTGCAGCTGTTCCTGCCTCTGCAGCTATTCAGAGCTCTAAACTCAACTCCACTTCAGCTTCAACAATCGCCAACAATCATCTCCAATCCATCCAATTCCATCCAATCCAACTAGAGCAGAGCAGAGCAGAGGGAGGGCCAGAATGTACATCCGCCGCACCACAACCCACACCGCCCGCCGCCTCCTCCGTCACTCCTCCTCCTCCTCCTCCTCCTCCGCCGCTGCAAAACCACTGACCTCAATCCTCATTGCCAATCGCGGCGAGATCGCCCTGTAACTCCCCTCCTCCCCTCCCTCCCCTCCCTCCCTCCCCGCCCCAGGGACACCCAGCTAACACCACAGCAGCCGTGTCAACCGCACCGCAGCCCTCCACGGCATCCGCACAACAACAGTCTACACAGACCCCGACGCGCGCGCCCAGCACGCCCTGGTCACGCCCCACGCATACAATATCGGCCCCGTTGCGGCCTACCTGGATGGCGAGAAGATCATTGGCGTTGCGAAGCGGGCCGGCTGCGATTCGGTCCATCCGGGGTATGGGTTTGTATGTGCCCCTCCCCCAGTCTGGGTGGGATTGGGGACTGGGGCTAATTGGGGTGTGTGGGACAGTTGAGTGAGAATTCAAGGTTCGCGAAGCGCTGCGAGGAGGAGGGGTTGGTGTTTATTGGCCCGCCGCCAGAGGCCATCGAGAGGATGGGGAATAAGAGGTCTACATTTCTAGTCCAATACTACTTGGGGTGAAATTAAGTATTGTCTCAATTGCGCTGGCAACAATGCTATCACGAGAGATAATACTTGACTTCACCGCAACTACACCTACAGGAATACTGGCTAATATAACCCCGGACAGTGAATCCAAAGACATCATGCTCGCCGCCGGCGTCCCATGCATCCCCGGCTACCACGGCCCCAACCAGGACGCCGCCTTCCTCCTATCCGAGGCAGAAAAGATCGGCTTCCCCGTCCTGATCAAGGCCGTCAAGGGCGGCGGCGGAAAGGGCATGCGCATCGCTCGCACCGCCGCAGACTTCCCCTCCGCCCTCGCCTCGGCAAAGTCCGAGGCCCGCTCCTCCTTCAGCGACGACGTCGTCCTCATCGAGCGGTACATCACCACGCCGCGCCACATCGAGGTCCAGGTGTTTGCCGACGCGCACGGGACCTGCGTCGCCCTGGGCGAGCGCGACTGCTCCGTGCAGCGCCGCCACCAAAAGATCCTCGAGGAGTCGCCCGCGCCCTTCCTGGACCCCGCCGTGCGCCGCGACCTCTGGAAGAAGGCGCGCGATGCCGCGGTCGCCGTGGGGTACCGCGGCGCCGGGACCGTCGAGTTCATCTTTGACAACGACACGGGCGAGTTCTTCTTCATGGAGATGAACACGCGGCTGCAGGTGGAGCATCCCGTGACGGAGGCCGTGACGGGGACCGACCTCGTGCACTGGCAGATCCTGGTCGCGAGCGGGCAGCCAATCCCGTCACAGGAGGAGGTCGAGGCCCAGATGACCGGACACGCCTTCGAGGCCCGCATCTACGCCGAAAACCCGTCCAACAACTTCAGCCCGGACTCGGGCTACCTGCAGCACCTACGAACGCCCACTCCCACAGCCGACATCCGCATCGACGCCGGCTTCACCCAGGGCGACACCGTCTCGCCGCACTACGACCCCATGATCGCAAAACTCATCGTCAAGGGCCCTACCCGCACCGCCGCCCTCGCAAAGCTCCGCGCCGCGCTCGAGGAGTACGAGGTTGTTGGCCCGCACACAAACATCGAGTTCCTCAAGCGCCTCGCCGCGCACCCGGCCTTTATCGCCGGCGACGTCGAGACGGGCTTCATCGAGAAGCACCGCGAGGCGCTCTTCGCCCACGAACCTGCACCGCCAGAGGTCTTTTCGCAGGCGGCGCTCGCGCTCGTCGCTGCCCAGAACGTCCCGCTGGCTGACACCGACCCGTTTAGTGTCTACGGGGGCGGCGTGGGCTTTGTGGGGGGCCCGCAGGCGCGGGTGCTGGAGTTTGTGGAGAAGACGGGCGGCGGCGGGGAGAAAACGGAGCGCAAGGTTTCTGTGACGGTCGTGCAGACTGGCGTGGGGCGCTACGACGTCAGTGTTGACGGCGACACGGCCTTCACTGGCGTGACGGTGGCGACCGGCACAAAGGAGAAGGAGATTGTGGGCTTCTACGAGCACGCACGGCTGGAGACGACGGTGGTGCGCAAGGAGGAGGGGGAAGAGGACCTGCTGGTGGTGTTTCAGCGCGGGAGGGAGCACAGGCTTGGGCTCCCGCGCCCGAGCTGGTACGAGAAGGCACTGGGCGTGGTCGAGGTCAAGAACAGCGTCGTGGCGCCCATGCCGTGTAAGGTGCTCAGGGTTGAGGTGGAGGCCGGCAGTCGCGTCAAGAAGGATGAGGTGCTGGTGGTCATTGAGAGCATGAAGATGGAGACGGTAAGTTGCATCCTCCCCTTTGATATAGACTGAGTGTGCGTGGCTAATGGTGGATGGGTGGGTGTAGGTGATTCGCGCACCGCACGACGGCGTGATAGCGAGGATTGTGCATAAAGAGGGCGTAAGTGTCCCCTTTCCTCCCCGGGTGTGTGAGTGAGCGGGGTGCTGACAGTTTGTTTGGGTTTAGGATGTCGTCAAGGCGGGTGTGGCGCTGGTTCTGTTTGAGGAGGGGAGCGAGTAGTATTCTCCTTCTGTTCTTGTTTTTGTGTTTTTATACCTGGTGGTTTCTCATGTTTACATCGTGTAGCTAAATATGTAGTTTGTGGCTTCGTAAACGGGGGAGGGAATAAATATTTGGTTCCTACATGTAGTCTTGGGGTAATGATAGATGGTACTCTTGATTTGTAAGAATATGGCGGACGTTTATTAATTACGGGGGTACATACATAGCTATACCCAGGAGAGGGGATATAAATCATTGACAGGCGCGCGCAGAATAGTATTACATACATGTAGCTATCCCCACAACCCTATCCCTGCCCCTACCCCTACCTCTACCCGACCCACCCCTACCATAGCTCCCGCGAGCTAGGGAGCTCCAAAAATAAAGTCGAGTAGCTACTCTAGTTTGGCGCTGGCGTTTAGCGAAACAACCGGGGCTAGCTACATAGCTAGCTAAGCGAGGCAGGGTTTGCCTGCACGGTGAGATCATTGACATGTGGTAGGTTATCAGCTGCCCACTTGCCCTGTTTTTTTTTTTTTTTGCTGAGCTGGTGTTTCTGAACCAACCACCTGGCGCAAAGCGTGGGATACACTGTATATAAAGAGGGGGGCCTGGTCGTCTTTGCATCGATTGAAGTTAAAATATCGACAATTGGAATAACGTACAATTATTTCACCAAACCCGCTCATCAGTTATAGCTATATACACAATGCCCAAAACAACCCGCCTAACGCGCCCCGCCCTCCCAGAGCTCCTCTGGTCGCTGCTGCGCGCACTGCAACTAATCCTCGCGCTGACCGCAATAGGCATCTACGGGCGCGACCTCCACCGCGCGAGCAGCGCACACGAGCACGCCGACAGCCGCTGGGTCTACGCCGCGGTCGTGGGCGGTCTGTCGGTCCTGTGCGCGGTGGCGGCGCTGGCGGTGCCCGCGCTGCGGCGCCGCACGTGGGCGTGGTGGTGGCCCGTCGACGGCGTGATGTTCTTTCTGTGGCTGGTGCTGTTTGCCGTCTTTGCGCGGCTGTATCTGCGCGAGGACTGTGAGGGGAGTGGCGCGTGCGAGAGGATGAAGGCTGGGGTGTGGGTCGATTTGGTGGCGATGGTGGCGTGGGTTGTGGCGTTTGCTGGTAGGTGCTCTTGTTGTTGTTGTTGTGGTGGTGTGGGCTAACGTGGGTTGGGGTAGCGGGTGCGTTTTGCTTTTGGAGGGAGAGGCATAGTAGGTCGCTTTTTACGGGGAGGGCGGCGGTCGTCTAGGTGGATGGTCAACTTGGGGTCACGGCCGGAGGGACAGACTGGACAGATAGTTGGAGGGAGTTGTAGGGCGCATTCTTTTGTTTTTTTCTTCTTCCGTCTGCTGTTTTGTTCGCCTTTTTTATGTGTTTATTTGGGGCGTGCTCATCTCGGGGTGGGGGTGCCATGCATTGTGTACTATCGTCAGGTGGGAGGCCTGGGGACGCTGAATACGTAGTAATGGACGCTGCCTTTATCGTTACTGAGTGCGGCCCTCTTGTGAGTACGCTTGTCCTTTGATTTGCAATTGTCGGGTTAATTGCGTCCCTGGAAAGTAGTGCACTGGAGTGGCAGTTGGTGCATGTGCCGGTACGCTGAACGCGGGACCTAAGCTATCATGGTAGTCTTGACTTTTGACCCATGGTCCTCCCAGTGGGATCCGGATGATATGCGTTATTCTCATTGACCTGTTTGACCTGCCCCATATGCATGCACTGGCGGGGCCGTTGCACGGCGTCGGCCGTCCACTGCGTTGTATGGGTCAGGAATTCTGACATCTACCCCAGATGGTGGTGCTTGGGGTCATGGGGTGTCACTCGGTACCAGTTACCCCCTGGTCCGCTGGGTATATACTACAGTACAATACATGCCCATTGCACACCCACAGCGGCTGCATGGGGCGATGGTGTGTGGCTGCCCCCTGCACGCCCGGTTGGCCCGGGCGTCTGTAGATCTGGTGCGTGCGCATGTGGTGCGGCTCGGGGGGGGGGGGGGCGAGGCGACCTCCAGGCGTTTGGTGGGCCCTAAAACGGTCTAGACCCGCATCGACTAAAAACCTTACTTTAGGACGTAAGATGAGGGCCGGGAATTACTAAACCTGTTTGGGGGCGGGAACGGGCGCCCCGAGGTGCTTCCAGGCCCTGCGGCGGTGGGTTGTCCGTGTGGGGTGGGTGCGGGGGACGTATGCATATTTGCTGCGTGAATATATCCGTAACGTTGACCGGGTGGGTGTTTAGCTGGCGAGGAGGGATAGCGGTGATAAGGCCGGTCGGGTTATTTGCATCTGGGGTAACTGCCCTGGCGCGCTGCGATGGTTTATGCACTCAAATTACATGTAACGGTACACCACAAGCCCAACTGCGGCGGGGGTACGGTGTTAGTGCCGGTACCGCTGTCTCGGGGCCCGGGGGGGCGCATGTATGCTGGGCAACGGGCATCCTGCTATTACCTACGTATACAGCCAGCTGCATATATGTAGATCTAGAGTAGACATGAATGGCCCGGTAAATGTGATTGGGCGGTATAGGATCTTACACAGTACTAGACTGATCTGCCAGCAGCCCGGTACACACCTCTGCTTTCTCACTTAGATTAAGGGAGGGCGTGTGTGTGCCTGGTTCTTGCCACCAGGGCTAGAGATGGCCGGGGCCCCATATTTCCCCGTAAGTTAAGGTATAAGTTCTAAAAAGATAGGTTATGTACCTCCCACACGACACGATGGAGTACCACCTGTGAGCGGCAGCTGGACCCACCTCACGAGCTACCCTCAGGTGGGGTGAGATAGGGTGGTAAGGGTGGACTCGAGGGTGGCCGCACAAAGCCGCCAAACGCGGCTGTCCCCAATGCCACAGGCGGTAACAGTGGGCCCGTGCCGGCCAGCGAGCTACCTTCAGGGGATGGGTACGAGGCTATGTCCCAACCATCGTTTTTTAATCCTCACCACCGAGATTAGTGCTTACCATTGTGGTCACTGTAGTTATAGGAGCCCAATCGCCCAACCTATTTTTTACTAAATAGTTCTTGTAGATGGTTCCCCAACCCTGGCAGTCCAAGTGGTGGAAGAGGTGTTATTGGTGGGGGGCGGTGATATAATGGTTGGTGGTGGTGGGGTGGCGGCCCGCCAGAGTACACCCGCGCCCACCTGCCGGGCGCGCCTATGCGTGATCATGGGTGTGTAGAGCGGCCTACAGTACTCTACAAGGGTACGTCGGGGGCCAAAGATTGGTACCCTTATAGGGCTCCTATCCTTAATATACTAAGAAGTGGAATATGTATTGACAAAACCCACAAGGGCCGTGAACATAGGTAATGACCGGGGGTCAGAGTGGTTCTTCTTGGGCCGGGGTCGGGGTCGAGATCATAACGACTTTGGCGGGGCCGGTCTTTGACTGCTTGTATAAGTAGCGGGATTTAGAGTATACAATTGCAACTTGATGATACGACCATTTACAACCCGTGAGTCCTCGACCGGGCCCCTAGCGCTGACCGGCCGTTACGAGCCATGGGTCATCACCAACACTGGGGCTTACTCTTATAGGGAGTATCCTTATGGGAGATTCGACTGTATATCTCTGGGGCAACGTATCCTATCTTACCGCAATACAAATATCCCGCCCAAAAGATGACCTCACCCCCTGGGCCAACCACCACCACCACCCCCCACCCCCAGCATGCTGATTGCTGTACCCTAGGGTTCTGCGTTGGGGCGGGGTTTGAGTGACGCCAACTTTGGCTGCTCGTTCCTGGCCCTGTTCATCGCGGGGAGGAAGGACTAAGGTCGGTTGGCCTCTCTTGGGTCTTGTGGGAGAGACTTGTCTCGAGAGCGGGTCTGAGTGCATGTGATGTATAACCATGTACATGTACTGTACTAATGCCATTCTATATTTTATATCATTGATTAGAGAGAGGCGCGTCACTTTCACGCATTGCGGACTGTAGCTTATACACCGAGAAGCTTGAGTAGTCTCTCTCTCTCTCTCTCCGCAAAATAGAATGCAATAAGCCTAACTCTCCTCTTTTTTCGCCGGGTACAGCCGCAACAAATATTTCCTTCAAGACGATCATTGACACAACAAAGTCCAACGCTTACTCATCACACACTACGCCCTAACCCTTACCGTGTTGTAGATCCTCCCACTGTTTGAGCACACGAATCCTTCATCTCTTCTTTTTAGCGCATCACGGCCGGCAATCAACAAAAACCAACCAACGAAACAATCAACCCATAACCAGCCCCTCCGGCCCCACTCGTACAAAGAGCTATCCAAACCTCCTCCCTTACCTTGACATTACACCCACCACCACCACCACCACCACCACTACTACTACTGCGGAAATCTAGATCTATTATAGAGCTAGATCACCACAATCATCATGTCCGACGGAGGTTTCGATGACTACGATGACGGCTTCGGCTACTACGACGACGACATGGACTACCAAGACGATGAAGACTTGGTCTCTACTCCCTCCCCCCTCCCCACCCCCTCCTCTTCCTGCACCCTACAGGACCTCCCCCACACCATCCCCCCACAATAGTCCCAGCTGATCCCTCCAGCATAGTCCAACCTAGTCGACTCCATGGCCGAGACCGCATTCGCCCAGGGCGAACCCATCTGGGACGAATTCGACGCCGAGTACAACACGGCCGAGTACCACAGCGACTGGTCCTACTACTCTGACGGCGGCTTCTTCAGCGACGAGGAGCAGGCCCCCACCCCCGCCGACGGCGGTGGCGGCGGCGGCGAAGGTGGCGGCGAAGGTGGTGGTGGTGCGCGGAATCAACCACAGCCGCCCAACGACGCCGCGGAGAAAAACGCAAGGACAAACAACAGCAGCGGCAGGCCGCTGCGGAAGCGCCGGAAGCTCATGGCCGCGGATGAGAGTGGGGGGAGGCTGCTGGAGTCGGTGCCGATGCCCATGCCGATGCCCATGCCGATGCCGGGGCGGGAGCAGCAGCAGCAGCAGCAGCAGGAGGAGGAGGACCAGCAGGCAAAGGTCACGGCTACAGTGATTGTGCCGCCGCCCCCGACCCCGCCGGGGATGCGGCGCGGGAGTGAGGCGGGTAGGCAGAATGGGGTGGTGAAGGAGGATGGGAAGACTGTGGCTTTGTCTACGAGCGTTGATGGGCTCAGGGCCGCGATGAAGCGGAAACCAAGTACAGATGAGGCTGTACCCTCCCCTTGAGTTTTTCTTCTAAGTTGTCTTTAGGGAATTGACGGACAGATAATGGTGTTATTGATGGTTAAAGGGAAAATTTCGCTTTTTCATTTTTTCATTTTTTTCATTTTCGTTTTTTTCATTTCATTTTATTCTCCATCTCAGTAAAAGTGTTTACGATAGTATTCATTGTTCAGAAAGTTTATGATTTTACTATTCACGTAGAATATATCTTAACTGCGCAGCATGGAATTAATTGAATCACAAGAATATTTACGAATAGAATTTGTTGGTTGGATGTTCACAGTCCCATGATCAATTTACTAGCCGCCGTTTCATACTAGAGAGTCCTCCCAGTCAAAAGGAACAAAAAAAACACAAGCGCAGTAATTATGTCGAGATCGCATTACAAGTCCATGATAGCCAAAGAAAGAAAAGAAAGAAAAACGCCAAAAACCCGGTCATCAAGCCCCACCCACACTGCAGCTACAAATGCCACGCATACAACCTCTTGAAAATATTACTGCCCTCAGTCTCGATAACATCACCGTGACAGGAAATGATCGTGTCAAAATCCCACCCGGCGACTACCTTCGCGCTTTGACTGAAAGAGCTCTTATCCTTTGCGGTAGCCCACCATATGAAGCGCTGTTGGCCCTTCCCATGGATCCCCAAAATCGCAGTCATCAATTTCCCATATATCCCGGACGCTGGGTTTTGTCCAGTTTTAGAGTACTGCTCATATGCCGGTAGGTTGAAGATGAGGTCGGCGTTTATAAGTGTCCGCGAGGGTTTATGTAAGAAGGCAAGCTCCTTATTTGAATGTCTAATATTTGCTTCCAAATCAGCAAAAACTTCCCGAGCTAGTCTAGTAGACTATCTAAATAAGGGGTTTAACCATACCCATCAAAGTACTCGACCTCAAACTCTCTCGCAAAGTCTTCTGGGAGCTTGATGCTCCTCTTATTCTCCTTTGTAAAAATGTGATCAATTACTACATCCTCATTACCTTGCTTTGCCCTCTTCTCGCGAAGCCCCTCTGGCCCAATGACCTGCGCATTCTGGAACGCGGCTTTCCATGGGCCAAGCTGCATATGATGCTCAATATCGGGCGCGATGATATAGGATACATTGCCACCGAGAGAGGCGACGGTATCCCGGGCCTCCTGGGTCAAGGTGACGGGAGAAAAGACAGCAAGGCTTCCGGTTTGGAGACGAACTAAAGAGTTGGCGATAATCAGTCAGAACTAAGGCCCAAAGAATGTGGGAGAGAGGGGTTTTTCTCTCCTCTTGTTTTTTTTTTTTTTTTTTTTGGGGGGGGGGGGTAAGTACCGATTGTGGCCCTCCCGCCAAATTTGAAACGGTTAAACCGGAGGAAAGGGACGGAGAGAGTGACTATCTGGGGAGATACACTGCGGATGACCATTGCTGCAGACATGTTTTGTTCTTTTGACATTGTTTTTTTTGTTGGGGGTTGATGTGGTATTGAGGGAGTGAGCGGGGGGGGGGGGAAGACTGTTCTTATAGGATATGATATTTTAACGAAGTGGTGATTTCCGTCGACTGTCTATGACGTTGTTGTCCCTAATGGAGTGGATAGGTAAGTGGATCTTTATACTTGTCCCTTACGGGATTTCTCATTCCTTGTGGTTCCCATAATTACACACTACATACATGTACTTAGCTACATGTATGCATGTAATACGGAGCCACTAGTGCCGATCCACGAATTGACAGCTCCCCATCTCGCTTAACCACCTATCGCAGTATGGCCGTGCAAGTGGGGATTTGACTAAACAAACAAATATGCTACTGCTTATGAAATCCCGAGCCGAACTTGCACGATATTTGATGATGTGGATTTCAGATAATACAACTACAGGGTGGAATTCCAAATTCTTGCATGGTTCTAGTACCGAGGTCGAATTACTAGATATGTCGCTTACTATTCTAGAATTCGAGGGCTGGGATTTGTAACAAATCCATGCCATTTAATTTGAAATACTCAGACCTACATCCATGAAGGCTAGGATACTAGCGGTATCTTACTCCTAAGTTGTTAATTTTTGTTATGAAAATAAAAACCAGGGGGATGTACCTACATGTACTTACATAGGATTTCTTATTATAACATGCCCTCTGGCGAGAGTAACAGCTAATATAAGGCTGGAAGTGCGTTAAGTAGTCGCGATCGAACAATATGGAGAATACCTACTGGATACTGCGATATCCGCCGTCGTCACGGCCGCAGAGGCATGTAATCAATAAACTTAGCCCTGAAGGTTAGGCTGTACTCTCATATTGTGTGTTTAGGAACCCTCTAGTGATGCCCGCGACTACGTGACAAGGTGTGAATTAAGGAAGTCGCAACAAGTAGAATTAAACCAACCCAGAGAGGAAATAGGGTCAACCTAAGGGGAACATGTATCTGATAATCAGCAACTACCTGCAGGAGATACATCTTAAAGCTGAAATATCGGCTTGTTACAACGGTAGTAGAAGCTGAAGACACGATACAACTCGGAGGCATGAGTTATGGTTTATTTGAAATGTGCATATTCTATTGTATCACTGATTCAACTGATAAGATACACACAGTTATTGCGGTTTGTCAAAATTATCCGGACGCAACGGGTATGATGCTACGGTTTAACAGCCCAAAGAAATACTCGCCAGCCTAGTTAATACCGGTTTTCAGCTTTGGGGCGCCTTGCACCAGGCGTCCGGGTGATTTTGACAACCCACAATACAGTCTAATTATAAGCTAAAAAGGAGAAATGGAGAAATTGGCCCATCTCACAGCCCTACCACGGTTCTCAGGTTTCGTACTTACCTATCATACCAATCATTGCGTAAGCTCCAGTACCAACAAAATTATCTCAGAGTTCTAGGCTGGTTTTCTTCTAGTTACAACAGCTTCAGAGTGCCTTTGTAGCACACTAGCTTCAGGCAAGGGAGATCCCTACATCGATGGAGCCGCTGCAGCCAATGTCTCGGACGGGGAAAGCTTCCACACCGAATTACCCATATCTCGTTACCAACAAGACCGCATGTTGATAATATTCTAGTTCTAGACTGTTACTGTTCTAGGCATGTTTTTCATTATGCCCCTAAACACGGATCTGCCACATGTCAGCAGCAACACCAATGTCAGCAGCAACACCGAGAACTCTTAAGGTCATTAATTATTAAATACCACACTGTGAGTTCCATTTCGGTACCAACAAATTCTAGACTAGAGGGATTCTGCAACGCCCGGTATCGACTGTGCGGGATCTTTTTCAGGTTGTTGCCATGAGTATCTAAAAGTTCTGTTAGGATAGCGGAAGTTTTTTAAGGGCTCTACCATGACAACAGCTGACTTGGCACAATAGCGATCCCTAAACAGCAGAAAATCATTTGGCAACTGCCCGCTTGTTGCACTTCAGGGAACTTCACCGATAGCTAACGGAACCCTCTACTAACGTTTCTCGTACTCGTTTCATGTTTGTTTATCACGGCCGCGCCCACTATGCGCTGGTATGCATGCACAACTAGCCCCCGTTTGTGTGGTGGGCCAGATCTGGCGGCCAGCCGCCATAATAAATCACACTTGTGGTCTAGACCAAATACATGCCTATTTCTCTGAGACAAGAATAAGAGTTATAAATGACCAAGGTGGGAGGTATAATGACGTTGCACCCTATGCACCTGAAGCGTTTCAAACGGTTGCGGATCTCTTGCGGCTGGAATCTTGAAGTTTTGGTTCTGCGTGTAACCATTGCCCAACTTCCCTTCTAAACTTTAATCCTGCCAAGACGCTATCGACAAAATCCATTGATTGGGCCTAATAAAACAATCACCTACCTCCGGAGGTGTTTTTGTTTGAATTGCAACCTATTCAGACCGAACAGGTCCTATGTATTCATATTTATGAACACCACCTCAGGCCTATCTGGTTGGCCTACTGAGTCAGGGCGGCCAAGCCCGCACTGCACCCATGACAGCCAATCGCCCTGTCCAGGACGGGAGTCCTTTCTAGAGAGTTCCGCTTGTATGGGTAAAATAACTTTACGAGCTGGACCTTTAATACTTCCATAACACTCTGGATACATGGAAGGAAAAAAATTAGCCCTTAAGTTATAACGGTTAGCCTGTTTTGGAACATCCGGGGTGCATTGCATGACTAGGTTCCAGACTCTCGGGTTCACCAAATCTTCTGGCGTGGAGAAAAGGGCACGCAACCCTAGACATGCTATGTATGGGTGGTAGGTAATAAGTAGGCAAAATCTGATTAATTAAAAAATAAAAGTAGCAAAAAAGCAAAAAAAGCAAAAAAAAAGGGCCAGACAAACGGATCAAACAGAATTAATGATGATACCAACAAAACAATCAAACGGACAAACCAGCCAACCGACTACCTACATGATACCGCTACCAGATGATGCCTCCCAAACCTAGAAATAGGTAATGGCTTTTTTTTTTACAGTACTCCTTCGTCCCAACCACAAAACAATTCATCCGACATTCCTATGATAAACAGTGGTCTTTAATCTGTTCCTACCCTTGGAACGCTACCGCGTCTTGTCGGGTTCAGTTTCTCACTCGGTGCAAGCAAGAATTCGTTCTTTCCAGATGCAGATGACGCCGAATCATTGAAGGGGTTTAGGGTAGTATCAGCGGTTGCTCGCCCCTGTGCCTATAGAAACGACACGTTAGGTATATTTTGAGAGAATTGGATTGATGTTATATGGAGAGTGAAAGAACATACAGTGCACTGATTACATTTCTCTCCCCAGTTGCGGACTTGGTTCTTGCATTGGTGGTAGCCCTATAGTAACATTAGTGAACTGCGGTAGTGTATGTAGCATTTGTAGTCGGTAATGGTAGGCTTGGACCAGGTGGGATTTGGGCACCAACGTAGTAGTTTGAACAATAATAAGCCCCGTTTGCACTCATGATTGATGCTTATCTTTTTTGATGGGCTTGTTTTGAAGGTAGGGGAGGACGGTGTAAGATGTACGAAGAAATGGAAATCCTCTTGCAGAGAGTGATTGTAGAGCTAGAGTGCGATGGGTGGTGCAGGAGAGCGGAGTAGGTAAGAGTGGAGGAGCGCTGCTGTAGTTATGTATGTATGTATGGCTGGCCTGATCAGATAAATAAGGTCTACAGACAAAACAAAAGCAGTGAATCGAAGACTAGACAACAACTAAAGGGATGGAACTAGGGTAGAGAGTGAAAAGAAGACGATCTGCAAATCAGATACGGTCCAATCGATCAGGAGCCGGTATGGAAGACTTATATATAACGACATTTCCTACTCGTGGAACGCTGTCAAACCCACTTATGAGAGAAAAAAAATTATGAAAAAGAAAGTAGCAAGAAAAAACAAATAAAAACATCCGTGTCAATGCCCAAGCGCCCCCCCCCCCTCCCCCCATTTAATCACAATTTCGACCATTGCCATTATGTCTCCCGCTGCTGCAAGTCATTGTTTCAGGATCTTTCCAGAGCTCTACCCTCGAGTTGCAGGATTAGGCTGGGTAACACAGCACGTTGGACAAGCTCCGAGGATAGGGGATGATCTATAAACTCGATCAATCACAAGCTTGCTAAAGGGAACGCTATATCGACTGCACATAGAAAATTTGGGTATGGCTATGAAGAGAGTATTGGAAAGGGAGGAGGGGGCAGTGACTGGATAAGAATTTACATAGGATACCCCCAACTGCAACCCGAACAACGTGTAGGGGTAAGTCTGGCGACAGTCAGAGCTGTTGCAACCACGGCTAGTGTCGCCTATACACCCGTGGTATAGCAATACGTTTGGATAACCTACATACTTCCGAATAAAGTACTACGAGAGTACACGGTCCAGTAGGTAAGTAGGGGACTCCGGAAATTGCGTCTTCTCTCTCCGAAAATCACCAGAGACTTCACTCGGGTTTTCGCGATCTTCCGGGGTAAAAGGCGAGTGATCGCCGGGATGGAAGACTTTTCCAAAGTTACTTTTTTCGTCTGGAAAGGCGGGAACCAAATCGTGATAAGGTTGTACCCTGGAACTTGAAACACTACTTTCCCGGGTTGACCTCCGCCCCCACTACTGCACTGCACTGCACCGCACTTCCTGCAATGAGGCGGTATTGAGCTTTGTATGGAGTCCATATATTGGTAATAGAGATTTTAGGCCAAGCATCAATTTTGAGAAATGATGTTTGCCCACCCAGCAAAAGGACCAAAAGTTATGGTTGGCCTAAGGTTTCTAATGTGAATTTTTTTGCTAATAATCCTCCCACAAACGAACACGAATGGTAGGTTATGTTATAAAATGGGAATAGAAAAATGTAAAACACACAAAGTTTATGACAAGACAATATATGAATCAATAACTTCTTCAAAGTCCTAAAAAAAAAAAAAAGAAAAAAAAAACGCCATAGACGATCATTAAAAATTTCCGCGAGTCGCCAACGTGAACATCGAAACATACCACCCATGCCCCCTCTAACCACAGCGCTTGTTGCCACCTCCTTTTCTATCTTACCGCCATCAATGAAGAAGAAATAGACAACAATTATTTGGGTCTCATGTTATTCCGAAGAACTGAGAGATCCAATCATAATAAAAGAAAGGTCGCTCTGATGACGACGGAAGGATATAGAAACACAACCGATTATCAAACCAACCCACATTAAAATGCAAGCTCCCCTAACCAAAGTAAAAATCCCAAGACACTAAACCAGCTACGATTTGCTCCTGGACCAGAAATCCAGGGAGGCAATAACATCATCGCCATTTCCCTCATCCTCGTACGCATACAAGATCTAATATGTGTAAGTGAATGAAATCAATAGTTCAAATATGTTTGGCTTACCTCTCTCGTTGATTCATGAAGCATTCGAATGTTCTTTCCTGTAACAATATGCACTAACCCGCCAGTCTCCACATTTCGAATCTCGATGAAACTAGGCTCGAAAGCAAGGATATAGGGGTATGAAAGCGCAAAGGAGGTAGGTTGACCTTCCCAAGCAATCTGCCAGTCCGGTCTCGCTCTCCATCCATTTCTGTTAACAAAGAACGAAAAGTCTGAGTAGTTGAGTAAGAATTCGCCGTTTAGCCTATAGATGGCTATCGGTTTTACATTTTCCCTCTGGAAAAGTTCTAGGGATGTATCCGCAGGATCAAGAAGTGATTGGGTTTCCAAAGTTTCCAAGCTGACAACTTCAAATCCTTTTGAACATCCAACACACAACTTAGATTTCAAGAAGTGTATCGAGGTTGATTCTGATGGGATATAAAATTCCTTGAGCCTAGTCAGCACCTTATATCTATGCAATAATTAATATTTTAGATATCCCACCTTAAAAGGTTTTAAGGTGTCCTGTCCGCCTTGTAAGAGTTTACGGAATGCAGGTGTCCTTTTACCACGGGCCAGAGTGTCATGCGGTTCTAACACTTTAACGGTCGACGATAGTGATGAACTCCTTACACAACAAACAAGTACTCTTCCCAAGCAGACACCAGCCTTGAAGAAATTAGTGTGTCCAATAACTTTCTTCGGTCGTTTATTGGCAAGGGTTGTATCGTTGGGATCAAGGCCTTCAACAGGGACAGACATAAGAGTCTTTTCCGAGAGAATGAGAATAATCGAAAACTCCTCCAATACGTCGATCTGTTCGACTTTACTAACTTCGATGACTTTCTTTGGCATAGATCCATCTTTGTACTTCCGGTCAGATATGTAAATGCCATTTTCCGTTCCATATACCAGCTTTCGGCCACCGTCTAATAATAGTTAGTGTGATTAAATCCGTCCATATAAAATATTAAACATACCGATGGGGACGAGGCAGCTAACACGATTGCCAGCATTAAAAAACTGGTCGCAAAGAATTGTTCGTGTAAATATGTTACTTCTCTCCCTCAGCACAGTTTGTTGAGCTTCAATGTGTTCAATCCACTTCCTCCGACTGACCACCGAACCAGCAAACAAAGGAACGATGTAACCTCGCTTCCCCAAATGTTGAAAAGTGATGGGATAGCCCTTTTCTTTGCTATTGAAGTCATTCGGTATCTTTTTTGTGTCTGTTTTAGATGATCCGGGGATGAGGCTCGAAGAAGGCCGTTTTGCAATCCCCCCTGCTCTTCCAGGAAGAACCTCTTCCATTTGAGTAATAACAAGCAATTCAAGGGGTATTGGCTATACTGGATTTTAGAATATAGTCTTCAACAAATATATAAACGGGGCAATATTAAATTAGTAGATATACCTTTCGATGCACTTTGTACTGTTCCCGCTTGTTCACAACCTTTATTCTAACCAGCAGTAGGGCATGATCAAATAGAAAAGCTTGAATATCCCCCCCACCATCTGTAGATGCACTCTTCTTCAAGCTTCCTTTGAATAGGAGTTGTCTTCCCTCCTCTGTCAGTTTCAGATCAACTGTCTCGCCTGGTCTGAATACAAGCTGTTCATTGAGCTGCATGAGATTAAAGTGATTCTCTGCCTTCCCTGACTCGATATTCACTCGGGTAAGAAATTCTCGAATCAGCTCGGTTGCCATCTTCAGGTCCTTTTTATCAGGATTATCTTCAGATGTAGGCTTAAGTATAGCCTCAAGTAGTAAGGGGTATCGAGCGAGTCGAGTCGTTGGTTTAGTAAGATAGCCATTCAGCTCTAATTTCCGGGATTCCTTCTTACGCTCCGTTTCTTCCACGAAGCGTGCAAAAACTGGGTTTGCGGCCTTCTCCTTTTCAAACTCATGCTTCCCGTACAACTGATTGGAACCGTACCTAATGAAGGGCTCAAATTGCGGTACAAATTCTAGAAATATGTCACCGACATTGTGAACAACGGGTGAAGTCTGTTGCCTTCGAGTAAGAGCTTCTGCCAGACGTGAATTGACGGCATGAACTTCCATTACATCGCCGAAAACTGTACGGATAAATATCTCCCGGCGATGTTCAGGAATCGGTGAGGGATTATTGGGGTTCTTCGAAAGCAACGGCTTCATCCAGAAATCTCGAAGGTACTCCAAATCCTTCACAAAATCTCTCTCGGTATATATTAACTCGCAAATGACTTCCTGCCTCTTCTGCTCCTTCTCCGAGACACCCTCTGCAATCTCCTTTGGCACTGTGTGAATCCACAACTTTTGTTCCTTCTCGTCATCCCCATGCAAGCTTGACCTGGACTCTTCCCTCCTCAAACCAGGCTGTGGCTTCATATTCAGCCTCGCTTGCTGTTCCAAGCGACGAGGACAAGCTATGGAATAACATAGTTGCTGTGGTGTGCATGTAGGCGAATAGCAGTCCGTCAAGAGAGTAAATACCCCATTAACTTCGTTTTCCTCATCGACAATACCAGCATTTCCATCCCTGAACTGATAAACCTCCGAGTGTGAATCCCTTAACCGATGGTCGTATGTTACATCGTGAAAGAATTTTTGGGCATCAAGAGCCCTGCCCAAAAGCAATGCGAGACTTCGATCGCTTGTCTTGATTATATATGCGATTACATCCACAGCTTCCGCACCCGTAAATGCTGATTTGTAGGTCAGCTGATTCTTCTCTCGATCTCCTACCAATATCCGCTCCCTTAATACGAATGCAACCCGAGATAACAGAGCTGGATACACAAGTGGTGCTCGCTTCTGGGGTGGAATTTCCATCCCTCCTCCTCCTCCTCCTCCGGAGGATGTTCCAGATTTGTGCATTGGGGGTCGTTCAGTACCTTGCGTGAATGTCGAAGTTGTTGACGGGGCAGCGGAAGCAGAAAATGCAGTGATGCTTGAAGAGTTACTTGCTGAGCTTGGTGTTCTTTGTTTAGCGGCGAAATTATTTTCCCTCGCAGGCATGGAGTTAAGTCGCTGCTGACCCGATGGTTGCCCATTCTGACTATATTGGCTATATTGACTTTCCTGGGAATCTTTGCGCCTATGTGGTATCACTCTCCCACTCATCGTTTGTGCATGATCCCGCTCATGAGAATACGTGGTCAATGACATTGTCCTTTCATCATGCCTTTCTGGAACAACCCTGCCCTGAGCTGTGGTTCTCGACATTTGTGGACCCGGAGGTCTTGCTCCTTGATAGCCAGCGAACGAAGGCCCTGGGGGTCCCATATTAGGTGAGTATGAAGCTGCCATAGATCTAGAACGGTAAGGGTCGTTATTCAGCGCAGGTGGTGGTGGGTAGTACCGGTGTGGCGCTGGTTTGGTCATATTTGGGTTTGGGAGGGGGGCACCAGGGGGTTGAATACGCATTGGCTGGGGATAAGGTCTTCGCTCGGGATACATAGGTTGCGGTAAGTTTTGGGGCTGTGATTGCACCCTAGGATTTTGTGTGTGTTGGGTATAGCCAGATGGAGCCTGGGGTGGGTAGCCATTCGGCGGGTGCCCTTGTCTTTGTTGACGCGGTGATCCATTTGGCCCACTACCACCGCCATAGCCAGGGGCAGACACCTGTGAGGCAGATGTCATTGTCTGCGAGCGCCCACTTAGGGGCATTGGGTTTGATTGGGAGGTCATGGTGTGTGAACGCCCGGAAGGAGCAGTGCCAAAGATGTTTGCGAAATCATTGTCGCGTTGAGACCCCGGAGCGGGAGGATTGTGATGAGCACGGTACCGTGAGTTCTGCTGAGAATCGGCCATGATTACCGGGAAAGCTTATCTGTGCAACAAGATCATAATAATTGGTTAGCTATCTGAGCATATGTACACCAGAAATATGTTATTTGTGAGAGTGGATAGGTAGGAAAAAAAAAAAAAAAAAAAGGGATCAATATTTAACTAGCCAAATAACCAGCCAGTCTAGAGCAAGATAGAAAGTATGTTTTGGGTTTTCCAGAGAAGAATTATGAGATGGTGAGTACAAACGGGAGTACAATTTCAGATGCTGTAACGACATGCAGCTTTTCTGAGGAGGGGGGTAGGGGAGAGTGGGGGTGTAGGTTGTAGCGGCGGTGGTGGTAAAGGTAGGAGTTTGGGCGTTAAGTGAGGTAGATAGACACTGGAGGTCAAGTTAGGGGATGGACAGCCGGATAGAGTGTTGGGTGTCGTGGTGGTGGTGGGGACCGTTGTCCGGAGATTCTCTGTTACCCGGCCTATGTTTATGTATGTTTCTGAGCCCAGGGTCCGTACCTGTAGCTTGGGGACTGGTCCGTGGTCTAGGGCATACCGGCTTCGGGGTACAGTTTAGATACATGTATTTACCAGAGAAAGTGAGGATGAACCCATAATTTAATTCGCACACCCGTGCCTGGAGATCGGAAAGTATGAAGTACATGTACTTAAGTACTATGTATATAGGTCCTACTATTGTTAATCTGTTTTAGATGTCCGTAGAAACGCTAGAATCTTATTAAACAACTCATAAAAAGCCCCATAGCTATACCAAAACTGCAACGGCCGCTTCAAATTCCTGGCCTAATTGAGATAGTAAATGTGTAGAGGAAAGCAATGAAAGGACCCTTCGCCTCGTTCTTTATGGGTATGACCTAAAAGTGGCCTGTAGAGTCTTTCAGGTGTCTAGATAAAAGATGCACAATTTCAGGGGAGATAGGAAAGCTCTCGAGATTCTGTGTGTTTTTCTGGTTGCGCAAATACATACTTGATATGCGAGTACATGTACCTACTATACTTACAGTGAAGTTAAGTAAAGTTGTCTCTTGCGCGTGAGAGCAACCATCGACCCACCGTTTTCATGATCCCACCAACAACCATCATTACCATGATAGGTTTGTTTTGGGGGTGTGACTTTAACACTTGGATTTAGCTAGTGATTGTGATTCTGTAGGGTCTCAAGCCTGGTGGGGTTGAATACGGTACTGTAGTTCCAGCGCCATTAATTGGACAATACCTAATTTTACCCTAGCACCCGGTGTAGTTCACTCAGAGCCTTGTAAGGAATTTATGTTGGTATCGTATTCTCTGATAGCTACTGTCGGGCTTCTCTCCGCTACCAGCGTTGGATAACAGCAAAAAAAGTTGCTTGTATAAAAAAGAAGGTGGCCTTCTTGTTGTACTGCTCACACGGGTGTTTTTTTTTTCCAACCCGTACGTCCGCTCTGTCATTTGGACAGGTCCGCTGTTTATTATCTCGATCTGCGGTGCCGAACCGTGGGCCGCACATAATATGGCTGTCTGTATTACAGTATTGGACCCCCAGTCCCCTCTGCCTTCTGCCCCTCCCTGACTCCTCCTTGTGACGCGAAGTTTGGGAAAAAAGTAGGCGATCATTCAGTCCACAACGCAGCGAACAGCGCCTAGAGCTCAGACAATAAAGGCCCGCATCTGCGACGCCGTGTGGCCACTATCTTGTGGGAGATCGAGCCACGCTTGGATAACTTAACTTCTGCAAACCGGTTTTCTGGTTAATGCTCCTTGAGGAGCTTACAACATATCTCTTGCAGCTGCTTAACCATCGTTTGATCACATACTATACTCTCTATTTCCACCGAAACATGGAGCCCAACATGCACTGTGGACCTTCGAACCTTCCTACACCTCCCCCAGATAGCATCACGGAGGAAAAGCCTGGCCTCAAGTTTGATCCGGGAATGGATATTGACTTTCAAAGCGACTCGTTGCACTCCCCGGTATCATCCGCTCAGCCGCCTGTCTCACAACTAGAACCTGCTGCTTCTACTTCTACTACAACGCAGACCGACTTCAAAGAAGAGATGAAGGATGGTTCGGAGTGGAGGAAACCTTCTGTTGATGATTTCGATTTCATGACAACCTTGGGGTAATAAACGAGTCGGTCATGCGTGATAACGGTTACCTTTTTTCTGACTGCGGGACAGCACCGGGACTTTCGCCAGGGTGTGGCTTGTAAAACCTCGGAGCGTGCCGAACTCTGGCGAGGCACCTCTATTTGCCCTAAAACAGTTGAAAAAATCCGATAGTAAGGGAGAATTAATTCCTCGGAATGTGCTGGGGGTGGGGGGGGGGGGCTGCAATTTTGATATCCGGAGGCTGATATTTTGTACCATGATGTTTTAGTTGTTCGGCTGAAACAATGTGAACATGTATGTGATTCTCTTTGTTTGCTTACAAGTTATAGGTTTTCTACCACGTAAAATATAGGGCGATACTTGATTGCTGAAAAAACGACTTAGGTGCGTAACGAAAGAAAAATTCTGGAAGTCTGCCGGCCACATCCATTTATCACACATTACCTATGCTCGTGGCAAGATCGAAATTCGTTATATATACTTGTATGTTCATTCCGGGATTTACCGCAGTGATAAATTAGTTGCACATGCTAACACTATCGATAAAGCTTGAATACTCACCAGGTGCACCTATCTTCTCCCTAAACACCTAAGTCAGAAGGTCTAATATTCCCTATTTTCAACAGGAGGTGAAATTTTCGGATATCTACGACGAGCGCGCCGTTTCGACTTTGCTACGACACAATTCTACGCAGCAGAAATCGCGATGATCCTTGTATTTCTACATAGCCACGGTATCGTGTATCGGGATCTGAAGCCTGAGAATATCTTACTTGATGCAAGAGGGCATGTAAAGCTGGTAGATTTTGGCTTTGCCAAGGTTGTCGGTGATCGTAAGTCTTGTCTCATTCCCTACAAAATAAATCGCTCGACTGACAAGCATATCGCTCCATAGGTGAAACCTATACACTTTGCGGTATAAGAACGTTCAAAACATCCCATTTTTCTCCTAGGGTGTTGCTAATATGATTCCACTCTTAATTTATAGGCACGCCGGAATACCTAAGTCCTGAAGTTATCCAGAGTAAGGGCCACGGCAAAGCTGTTGACTGGTGGGCCCTAGGTGTGCTGATATACGAGATGAGTTGTGGATTTCCTCCATTTTATGATAACTCTCCCTTCGCAATATACGAGAAGATTGTGGCGGGACGCATATCATTTCCTTCACTAGTGCCTGAGGAAACCAAGGACATCGTAAGGAAACTTTGCACCAAAGATTTATCCGCACGGTTAGGAAACATGCGTGGTGGTGGCCATCAGGTGATGGCTCACAGGTTTTTTGATGGGATTGACTGGCAGGAGTTGGAAAGCCAAGTCAACCCGGTATGCCTCCCGATGTCTCTATGCAGTTCCTCTTTCATTCCCCCCCTTTCCCTAGTTTTTTCGAACTAACTTTCGATGAAAACAGGGACCCATAATACCACACCTTAGGTTCGCGGGCGACACAAGGTATTTTGACCACTACGAGCCCCCGGCACCCACAACCGACGATGAATATCCCAAAGAAATGATGGAAAAGTACGACATACAATTCCAGGACTTTTAGCAGAGCGGCGCGGGCGTTTAAATTTATTTTTACCGGACTCAACACTCGACATGAGATAAATGTGTGTAAATAGCTAGCGTTGGTTTGGGTAATTCTTACCTATGTATATCATTGTGACTTAACTTTTGTTCCACCCTCATCTTCTGCTATTAAGTTTCTAGGCGGGGGAAGTACCTGCAGGAGGTCAGATTACTCAGACGACAGAGTTCATCCAGTATGGTGTTATTTTTGAGGAATACGATGCTGAGTTTCAGCCGCTGTAGTGTGTTGTATAGCTGGCGGACTTTTCTGTGTAAATACATGTACCCACGGAGGATAACTTGATATGCGCTGTATTAACTTCAGGGAAGCGTAGATGGTTAAGACCGTTAGGACCATAAGTTTTTGTCATAATTGCTGACTTGGTGGACCTGCTACACGTGATATTCCGGGACTCGCCGGAATTACTCTCTATACCAGTTGATTATGTTGAGCGTAACAGCCTCTAAATCTAAATATTTAGTTCTTGGCGACAGTTTTGTGTGAAAATCCCGCCAAGAGCTCCCAAAACCTTAAGAACAGGGATTGGCCAAACCGCTGTAGATAATGAATCACATATGATGAAAGCACATCTCGATCTTAACCATTCTCACATGAAAGTGTCATACATGAGAGTCTAGATCTCATTTTACCATCATAAACTGTCACTCGGGCTATGAATGATGGAAATCTGCGTTCTACCTTAGTCTTATTGAACCAAAAACGATGCAAGTTGAGAATTCCAATGTCAGACACCCCGCCTCAGCGCTCCAGAAGGGTTGGGTAAGTTAGGAATTCTAGAACTCCACCATGTGATGATGAGTGCTCCACGCGGCCTACAAAGGAGAGCGAATGAAGTAGTATTGCTGAATACACAAGAAACCATGACTAAGGATCGATAGAGAACGGCGGTGTGTAAATAGAAAACCCCCCAAAGGATATATAGAACAATAAATGAAAGAGGCCGTGTGGTTTGTTAGACTCTTTTCTGAGGGTTTGCTTTTGCTAATGAGAATCACCAGTCAATGACTCTCTCAGGGAAAAATTCATCAATAAGCCCCAGGTAGTATGGCTAGATAAGGTGTTAAAATCGGAGATTCCAGGTAGTGTGGAGGTGTATCTATACCTTAAGCTCTTCCACGGTTGGTGTGTCGTCACTCTTTGAGTATAAATCATAAGGGTTGAAAGCTTGGACAGCCTTCAACATTTTTCGGTCGTGGTCGTTCATAAGTTTGTGATAGGCACCCTCCTTATGCCAAGGGTAAAATGAGTGAAACCTAATCATCGCAAGACCCTCATCTGGAATTCTGGATTGGTGTTTAACAACGTGGTAAAGATACTCATCATGTCCCCATGAAAGCATGACGTTGTCTAGACCGCAACCCTCGTGATAGATGCCAAGTTCTGTGCTGTATACGGGGTGATTGTAATCGGGGTTATTCACAAAAGTCTCTGGTAGAATTATTCGCTTATCAAAGGCACACCCCACTGTCACGAAAGAAAGAAAAAAACTTATAAGTTACCACTCTACCGCATTGAATGAAGGAGTACTCACCCGGGAAAGTATCTCCAACCACATCCCATTGGCCCTCGGCATCAAAAAAGAACAGCAGCTTTCCTAAATCATGAATTAAGCCAGTGACTTGCATCCAACGGGGCTTTCCATCCCTGCGAATAGCCTCGGCAGTCTGGAGTAGGTGCTCTATCTGAGTAAGGTTGGTGTCGGGATCGCTCTCGTCGATTAAAGTGTTTAGTTTCTCCATTGCTTCCCAAATGCTCATCCTGGCCCTCTTCTTTGTTTTAAAATTTATCCTAGCCCTGAGATTATAGGCAACTGTTTGCTTTTCATGCTGCTCGCGGTAGAAATTCTTGACACGTTCACTGGCATCAAGATACTGCCGAAATTGTGTTTTATCTTTTTCGGAATCGAACTCAGACGCATCGTCGAAGCTGATGTTTCTGTCCTTCAAAGCCGCTTTGAGAACATTGACATTATCAATAGCGTCAGATGTGTCCTCAAGTTGATGCCCATCGCGACCATTGTAAATAGCGAGTTGTTGAAAAACACCAGGTGCCATTTTAGAGAGTTCTATGAAACTGATAACCCTAGCGTTATTAGTAGGTCAAGAATTTACCTAAAGTGATGGACAGATATACTAATGAAACTATTCAAAAGCGTGGGACCGAGATCAAGTGATAATTGAATACGGTAGTAATGAAATTGACCGGGAAACGTATACGATTGTTTAAACCTGACAAAAAAGTATTAGTTATGTCGAGCACAGAAAAACTAGTGAAAAGGGCAAAGCGTATGCTTTGGTGAAAGGGTCTAGTGATGTTGGAGAGGGATATATTTCTTAGAAGGAAATATATTGAAGAGGATGTTTTTAGATATGGATTCGTAAATGGGAGATAACAGATCAGTCTTCCTACCTTTGAGGGCTATGGTTCTATGAATACGTATATGTATGTAGGTACGTAGAAGGGGGACTACCTTTTATAATAAACCTATATGTATATGTACTGTATTAACACAGGATTCGCTTTATTTCACCCCCGAAAGAAGTATGTTAACCTCGGGTGAGCGTTGTAAGGGATTGCCACATCAGGTTGTCATCGTGCGCAATACTGAAAAAACGTGGGGTAAAGTATGTACAACAGTGGAGGGGATCCACGGTTGATAATGCTGATAGGTAAGTACATGTAACTAAAGTTGACATGTATTGATATTAAGACGCCTACAGATAACCACTGATACCCCATCTCACCCGAATATTCAGAAAAGCCGGGACTACCAAGGAGAGTTGCACAATCAGCGGGTATCGGTTCTTCTGAATGAATACATAGTTGGTCGCATACCCTAGTATCTTGCATACAATCAAGGTCGGTGTTCAGTCCGCACTCGTTTTGGTCGGGTGTCTTTGAAGTTGCTAACCGGGATCGGCGGATACCTTGATCGACGTTTAACGTTTACTGTATTTTGTGCAATTAAAATATATATCTACATGTACATGTATTTACTCCATCTACTCATGTCCATACTTCACCCCTTGCCAGTACACTGGGCATATGCATCATAACAAAGAACAAAGTTTCCAAACAGTGCGGAGAAGCTACAGCGAGGGATAGGATGTAACCAGGGTCTGAAGTCATTCTGCATAAAAACGTGGCATTAGTATTTTACGGGGGATGACGGTGCATCCACATCGCTCACGATGCCCAGCTTGTATATAGAGTATATTCCTTTACCCTCCACCCCCTCCCTTCAGTGCTCAAATTAAATTCGGGGAAATCTCGGGCCTTCTAGGATCTTTTGAACACAACCAGGTCAAGCCATCGCAGCACTTGACATCAGGTGATGTTGTAGATGGCTCCTTGATAAGGTAAATTTCGGTAAACTTGTTCCTAGTGATAACGTATATATATAACGTTGGTCTTAAGAGGGAGAATCTTCACTCCATACAGGGACTTTTATTTAGCGAGGAAAAAAAGGTCTAATTTTCTAGATGACGTACGTACTATAGCCACATTAGTAACCTCAACCTATTAATTAGAAGTACGGGCACCTGATAATTGGCATAGTTTTGAATAGCGGCTTCGTTTGGCTCCTCCAACCAACACACTTACATGTCATGTAGTCAATGGCATCTCGCTTGAGTCACTTGTAATTTCTTCATCCGGCTTGAGGACGCACTGCAGGTGAGCCTTCGAACACAGCGCACCATGTCAGAAATTATTGATCTAGAAATCATGCTATCTTACCCTCACGACTCTCTTTATTTTCTTTATTTGCGATATACTCTACCAAGAAAGTGGAGACCAGTTATCACTCGACGAGGGCTTGGTTCTAAGTAACGAATCACCCGAGTGATATTTGATGACACAAGCCTACATACTCCTAAAGTGCGACTCAGGAGAAATGGTTGGCCCCAATACATCTAGAGCTCCACTTTTGAGTTCCAAAGCCCATCTGAGCGCGACTTTAGAGCTATTGGTTGACATCTACCTACACGCAAAAAAAAAAGAGGAGGTGCTGCACCCTATGCATTATGTTCCTTGGCCCAATAACGCCGTGCCCTCACAAACATGTAACTACGTATATAGCAATAAGAAATAATAAAAGCCTGGACGTTACCACGACAACAGTGTGAAAAAAAAAAAAATAGGTTTCAAGGATAATCTCAAACGTAGAGAAAAGAAAAGAAAAGCATGCCAGCAGTATCACTGACATATTAATTCACATGAAACCCGTAGCAAGTCGGACGCATGACGGCTCACTATCGTTGGGAGATTTGTATGGTTAGTTCACTCAAATCACTCGGTGAACCGTGTTATTATAACAGGAAATACTTCAAGTACCCATGTCTATGCAAATAGCTGCTATTACTTTACTACTATCTACCACTGCCATTCCATTTAGAGTAAAGCCTTAATTTCTGCTACAACGTCCTTGATCCTTTGCTCCGGGAGCCTGTTTTCAACCTTTGAAACTAGTCGGCGTATCTCGTAGATCCCAAGAGCAGCCTCTTTGACCTCGTCTTCAAGTGTCAATAATGTCCCCAATGCTACTAGTGCCCTAAACGTAGCTTCAGAATCTGCTTCAGTGCCAATGATGGTGGTCAGGGGTTTAAGAAGTTCAATAGACCGGTCAAGTGAGTTTGTGGAGCGAAAGAAAACCGCGTAGCTATGCCGTCTGTTATTAGAATTGTTATGTTATAAAGTTTCTGGGAATAGGTAGACCTTACTTGAGGAAAAGTGTCGATTTAGCTTGCTTGAAGTTTCGGTTTGTAGTGCCCTCGGATGAGCTCTCAACCAATTCGATAGTCTTCGATTAAGTTAAAAATCTGTTAAGGATAGAAAGAACATGCGGGTTACATACCCGCTCAAAACGCGTGTTCATATACTCTCTACCTTCTACGGTCTGAAAAAGGTTTACATAGGTTCTGGTTGCTAACATAGCATTGTTAACCAGACCGTTTCCAAAACCACCAGAACTCTCGAGTATTTCTCCTATTTTTTGGCCATTGAATTGGTATGTTGCTACATGAGGACTTGCTGCCGCAAACAACCTCAATAAGTCAAGCCCTGGGAGCTGGTTCTGCGGTGTCCAGCGCTTAATGATCTTGGTAAGCAGATCTAAACTTGCTTCAACAGCAGCAAGTGACTTTACTGCTGGCTTGTTAAGTAAAGCAGACGTTTGAAGAAATTCAATAAGCTTGGCAAGAACAGAAACCTCTTCAGGGTTCAAGGCAATTTCTTTCTCGCCCTTTGCAATGAGGTCTTGGTTAATTTCATGGACTTTCTTTTGGATAGTTGCCAAGTTTGCAGCAACAATAGTAAGGTATGCTGTCTGTGGTATGAACTTTTGCTTGGTTGGCTGCGGGCGTGGGGCGGGAGAAGATGTCTCCCCTGGCCGATACCGATTCTCCGTGCCCCAAGGATCTGGGCCACCTCTATTTTGGCCCCCACCGAGCTCGACTCCCTTTGCATTAGTCACAATAAAATTTCCTACAGTGTCCAAGTAAGTCATTGGAAGTTCATTATCTTCCAGGAATTTTCGGGCTGCATCGAACGGGTTGTCGGACGCGTTGTACGGAAGCTTAAGTGGTGGTGCACCCTCCTGGAAGTCGACGTCGAAGACAAAATCATATTCTTTGCCCTTGTATAACTGTTTACGACTAGACCCTACAGCATCGACAACTGTTCCAACGTTTTCCCAGGAGTTGGTCTGACTAGACCAGGTATGAGCTTCCACTTTCCCCCCATTAAGTATCATGATGGCCTACAAATTGTTAACAATAATTCCTATGGGGCATAGATTGACATTGAAATATAAACATACCTGTCCATCTTTTTTCCCTGGCTGCTGAAGGGCTTCTACGCCTGGTAACTTTTGCTTGTCCACGTCGCCAATTTGGGTACTACAGAAAAAGTTAAAAAGATCAGTCCTATATAAAAGATTGTAGGACATATAGAGGCTAACGCAGGAATACTCGAAGCCGCAACGGTACTATCAAACTCCTAAATTAAACTTAATAAAAAGGCTCCAGTGGCAGCGCATGTAAATGAAATGGTGGAGCCCGGTTTGGTGTCATACTTTTAAGCCATCCTCATCAGCCCACCTAGCTTGATCTCGTGAAAAGACTCGCACAACCCGGTCACTCGCTCCGCTAACAATATCACCAGTCTCGGCACACGCAGCAACAGACCAAACGCTGATAGCAGGGTGGGTTATGGTTTGGATGCAATTACCGTCTGCCACCCATAAGTTTAGAAGAGGCTCAAGATAGAAATATTCTAAATAAAACTTGATCCTTAGATTTACCTTTCCAGATTCTAACTGTTCTATCCTCTCCAGAGGAGACAATCTCCCCAGTTGGCAAAGCAGTGACTGAGTAGATGAAGGATGTGTGCCCATGAAGCTCCTGCAGTTGATATCCTTCCGGGGTCCAAAGACGAATCGTCCTGATTAATTTTAGTATGCGTATTCAAAAGACTTCCGTTGTTTTTTCCCTTTTCCTCCCCCCCGCCTTTCGGGATGCTTACCCGTCATTAGAGCAACTAGCAAAGCCTCCGTTTGGAAGTCTGCACAGCCCTCGGACGACATCCGTATGCTCGCCCAATACCTTAACTTGTTTGCCGTTTCTCCAGAGTCGTATCGTTTTGTCCGCGGACCCAGTAATGACATCTGTTTCCGAAAGCGCAAGAACTGCCCATACAGCTGCCCCATGGCCTTCCAAAAGGTATTGTGTTTCGCCGTTTCGCCAAACTCGAGCAGTGCTACATCATTTACTAAAAGTTCAAAGCAGACAGATCGGGAGAGACAGGGAATATACCTATCCCAAGACCCCGAGACAATGATGTCCCCGTAGTTATCTAATGAGCAAACGTTCTGGCTATGCCCTAATAGCATGTATTTAGGCGACACATCCGAATCCTGTGTCCCAGCTAGTGGTTCTCGGGCTTCAATGATTGTATCCTGACCACCGCTAACAATCAGGCCTGTGAGGAACCTATTTAGCACCTTCTCCTTAAGTGAAGCTATATACGAAGGGATTTTACGGACCATTGGGCCATTCTTTACTAGGAGGGATGAATGTTATGCTGTTGACAAAAGCCTGCCCAGTAGAGTTGATATGGCCATCAAAGGTTGCGGGTTGAGCGTCTTTCCGTTTCCATAATCGAACTGTTGCATCCCGAGAGACCGAAGCAACGAGGTTTGGGGATGGGAAGGCGACACCACGGACCTATAAGTATCATTATAATTAACCTTGGTGTTCTAAAATTCGGGGAAGCCAAGGAGGGGCTGTGGGGAGCTCTAAGATAAGAGATGAAAGCTACTTACATCATCCTCGTGGCCTCGGAGTTGCGCAGAAAGCTTGTACATTCTTAAGATATTATACGAGAAAGCTGGAATATTACAAAGGCTGGAAGAAAGGTGGAGATAGCGGAGTTGCCTAGGCGTCAGAGGGGCAGCCTGGATCGTCATCACTTGGCGGGGCAGCTTGCCTTAGCTCTCTGGGTGACTAAGCCTAAAACCTCCCGTTTGAGGCTCAAATGTCTGATGGTTCTTCTGTCCCTGTACAGGTATCCCCGCTCAACCTCTCCCACACTCAGGGTTCAGTGTTCACCGCTTAGCCAGGTACCTCACCTTCCTTCAACCCCTTCACTTTGCCATTCCGTTAACCCCCGCCTGTCCAGAGCCCGGGAACATACAGTTCAAGTTAAGCCCGAGTTCTCGACGCCACGTTTAACGATTTTACGACCAAATCAATCTACCACCTTTCCGCCTCTTACCTGCGAGCTTACACCCATCCTCCATAGTACATCTCACCTGTAATTTTGTATATTTTGTGAGCTCTGCTCTAGCCTACTAAATCTTGTGACTTTTTGCGGTCTCCACACATTAGACCCTCCTTTATCTCGATCGCTAGCTATCCCTAGAGGCAACCCCAGGGTGAACTGAAACAGTTAGAATGAACTCTGGATCGCCAACAATCAACCTCCCTAATAATGGCCAGAGCACAAATGGCGCGGGCTCAATTCGTTAGTTTTGGTCCCTCTAGAGTTTTGTGGAGAGTTGTCTAATCTTGCACCGTAGATACCCCCCGTGTCGTCCCTCTGACATGTCATGGCCACTCTCGCCCAGTAACACATCTGTCGTTCTCTGATATGTTACCAGATGATGAATATTACCTGATATCTGCCTGTAAAGGTTCGCTTTCTGCCTTTTTCCTTTCTCCTAGGAGCGACGGCAGTTCCGTAGGCAAATGGCTAACAAATACACTCCAGATGGAAACCCAATGATTCGGGATGGCATTACGGGTGATTGGTGGGTGGACTCCATCTGTTAGGTCGAATTAAGCTCAATTTGGATTATTTTGTAGGATCGGGACTTTTCTCGGGCACAAGGGTGCAGTATGGCAGGCACGGCTGTCAAACGATGCAAATCTTGCAGCGACTGCTTCGGCAGATTTCTCAGCGTAAGCTTCAATCAACCCATTATATTGTATCATTCAAGTTTTGATTGTTGGACAGAAAGGTTTGGGATACCTTCACGGGAGAGTGTCTCCAAACCCTAGTGCATAATCATATTGTCCGTACTGTTACTTTCGCCCCGAACCCTACTCATATAGCAACCGGTGGCCCGGAAAAAAAACTTCGAGTTTATGACTTGGCCCGTTCAGATACTCCTACGGAGATTGGGGTAAACGTACATACTGGGACTATCAAGTCCCTCGTTTGGTCCGACAAAAATACAATTGTCTCAGGATCTGATGACAAAAAACTGCGTTGGTGGGATATTCGATCTCGAGAGCTAGTATCACAATTTGACATGGGCGAGGTTGTCACCTCTTGTGAACTGAGCCCGGAGAGAACCCTTATCAGCGCAACGGCTGGAAAGTCGGCATATTTCTTTGACGCACAGAGCATGTCGCTTATCAAGAGCATTACAACAGAGTATGAGCTCTCATGTGTGGCTTTGCATCAACAGAGTCGAAAAATGATAGCAGGGACAAGCCAAGATACTTGGGTTAGAGTGTATGATTACGATACTCAGGCAGAATTAGAGGTTTATAAGGGGCATCATGGAAGCGTCTGGAGCGTTGGATTTTCCCCAGACGGAAAACTATATGCTACAGGCTCTGAAGATGGAACTATCAAATTGGTAAGCAAACAATCCTAAATGGGAGAGTGAGTCTTCTGCTAATTTCCCCTGCAGTGGAAATACACAAACCAGCCATACGGTCTATGGAAATGATTAGTTGGCGTGTAATCGACATTCAAGGAAATATCAGGTATTGGCATTTTATAGGTTATTGTATAACTAGCATTACTGCATGGATGTCTACCAAGTCTTAACAAAGGTACGAGCCAAAGGTTTAGAGTCAGGACAGCCACTGATCATTAGATTGATTTTGGATATCTCTTTATGCCTGAAGCCTGCCTGAAGCCTCATGTATCCATGAATAGTTGCTAGAGGCGAATGAGAAACATGAACAAGCTAAACGCTGCAAGAGTCATTTATGAAGTCATATTCTCGCCTCTTTCTCTCCTCCTTTCCCCTTCTCTCTCAGCCCCTGTAGCTCATTCCAGACCTTTAGTGGTTCGTCCACAAATATTACCATAAGGTTCTGGATTACTCTAGACTATCCGATAAGGAGGGAAATAGTTGAATGGGATAAAGTAAATTCTGGGAAGAGCGCATTGAATAACAGTTGTATACATGCCAATAGATAAAGCCGGTTGGTGGGTTGAGAGTTTGATCCATTTTGACTAGTTGCCAAACGGGCCCTAAGTAAAGTTCTTGGTGCTCTAGTAGGCCACCGAATTTTGAGGGATCAATATGAGGCCTGGTCTAGAAACTCAGAGTCAAGCGAATAGTTATCTAGGTTGATTAGAAAGCATTGAAATTTATGATTTAGACTATTTACAAGTCTATCTTTGAGGGATCCGGCAAACCCACAGGAACGACCTTAAAATCGGTATAGTAAGGGTATTCGAAGTTATGCCTCCATCCGTTCCCGCGATTCACAACTTGCTGAAGGACCGGCGTAGTAATAGTTTACACCATCCCTACTTTGAACAATTTTGCGCGACGAGTCCGACAGCCGTTCTTAGCCAGTGACTGATTTTGTATTGTGAGCCATAGACCGCGACAGGCCTTGAATATAGTGGAAGACATATGTGATCTTGACAATAGGAGGGTGGCTCTCCAGACGCATTTTGCGCCCCAAAGAAGTGTGCTCCGGCAAAGATGGCCTAGATGTAGAGGTCAACCCCACACAAATTTGTATGGGGATTTCTGTTACTATCTCCACAACCACTTAAAATATTCAGTACCAGATTTTTAATGGGTGGATCCCACTTCAAAACACAAGCATTTAAGTACTTTAACGCCGGAATGGATATTCCAATCAGCCAGATAAAATGCTTGCATAATCGACATATTAGCCTTTTTTAAAATTTAATCTAATATTTTTTTTAACATCGCTACCAGATTAACGTTTCACTAAATCTGAAATGTTTGTAGAATTAGGGGACTTGATAGTGCCCATAAAAGTTTCATTGAAAAAATATGTTTGAGAGATATTTATTCACTTAAAAAGCCTGATGCATTCTTACAAGAAAAATCACTGTGGCTCTAGATTTGTGGGTTTTACAGACAAAATATCTATTAAACACTAGATTAAGTGTTGGAGAAACGATATAATTTAATTTCCAAATTTCAGAATCGTAACGAAATGAGGTTTCGAAACTAAACTATATCGTTTCTTGGAAACCTCTTAAACTAACAGTAATGATAATTTTCAAAAACGATATCACCAAGATCCGATACCTCCCCCTTCCAACCATTAGCAGGAACCTACCTCTATCACCTGTACTATGGAAACAGCGAATAAGAACTTTTGGTGGGCATCAGCAAGACTTCATTTATCTCCTGATGTCTCTTAAGCCTCAGGAGACTCAAAAAATATCCAGGAGTCTCAGGAGATTACCAGAAAACCCCACCAGCAAACTCAACTCGTGACTGAAGTCTCTCAACAGTCTCCCGGGCCTCTTGAGAGTCTCCTGAGATTCAGGAGACATTAGGAGACAAATGAAGTCTTGTTGATGCTGGAAGACTGTTGCGAGACTCTAGTCACAAGTTGAGTTTGCTGATGGGTATTGTCCTGACGTTTTGGCATGGTTCCTGATAGTTTGGTAGTAGTAGCGCTGTTGTAACAGAAGGGGTTATGTTAAGCGAGTAGGGGATGAGATGGGGTGAGAATGGCGTCCTTAGGTTCCATGAGGTTCAGTTTGTGATGGAGTAACCCAATGCAAAGTAGAAGATAACAATGATGACGCAGAAGGACTCGAGGAGCACAGCCAATGCGATGAGGAGACCAACGAAGACAGAGACAATGCCGGGCAGGTACAAGCACAAGCACTGGCAAGGGCAAAGGTAAAGGCAATGGCACAAGGGCACAGGGCAGAGTATGAAGGCCGGATGGACTTTAACAAGAATGATAGGAGGTGCTATGAGTTTTCCTCTTCCGAGGACAAGATCTTGAAGACTAGAAACTATGGCTTGAGAATAGGAGTATATTCCTATATACCGAGATAACAGGAAGACGAGACAGAGAGAAAAGAAAGAAAGAACTAAGGAAAACATCTATCCCCGCTATTTAACACCTCTCCTACGCCAGTCCACCATGACTCATACATCAGCTCATGCATCAGCAAGACTTCATTTGTCTCCTGATGTTTCCTGATCCTCAGGAGACTGAAAAAATATCCAGGGGTTTCAGGAGACTCTCAGGAGACTTGGGAGACTGTTGGAAGACTGTTGGGAGACTGCAGGCACAAGTTGAGTTTGTTGATGTGGAAACCCATAGAAATCCGTCGCAACTACACTTTGTATTCTTCCCCACCATCTCCGCCATTTACATTACAAATCCATCACACCATCGAGCCTCCTTGAACCCAATGACGACATCCCTACCTTATCTCACCCCATCCTCACTTACCCTAACTCCATCCATCGCAATAATGCTACGACTACCGAACCGTCGGGACCGATGCCAAGACGCCGGGACATTGAAGTTGCAAGGGGGATTGGTAATAGGTTTTGGTGAGAGGGTGAGCAGGAATACTAGGTGTAGTTACTATGGATTTCTATGGGCTTCTATGAGCTGATGTATGAGCCCTACTGGAATAGCAGGAGAGAAGTGTTAAATATTGGACATAGATGTTTCCCTTAGTTCTTTCTTTATTTTCTCTCTGCATCAGCAAGCTTTACCATTTATGACTGGAGTCTCCTAATTCTCCTGACAGTCTCTTGAGTCTCCTGAGACTCAAATAATCTCCTGAGACTTTTAAAATCTTGCTGATGTGTCCCGTCTTCCTATTATATCACCACTTAGGAACATACTCCTATTATCAAAGCCATCATCTACGAACTCTCCTTCGGTAAAACGAGGAAGCTTATAATACATCTCATTGTTCATGTTAAAGTCTATCAGGTCCTCACTCTCTCTGTCCCATACCTCTTTTGTTTCTGCCCTTGCCACTGCTCTTGCCAGTGCCTATACTTGTACCCGTCCACTATTCTTCTCGTCCTCGTCAGTGTTCTCGTTCTGGCTGTACTCCTCGAGTCCTTCTGCATCATCATTGTCTTCCGCTACCTTGCCTCCCAGTTACTCCATCATATTAAGACGAGACCATCCTTCAATAAGACGAGATCATCCTTTATCAGCAAACTCAGCTTGTGACTAGAGTCTCCCAACAGTCTCCCGGGTCTCCTGAGAGTCTCCTGAGACTCCGGGATATTTTTGGGGTCTCCTGAGGCTCAGGAGACATCAGGAGACAAATGAAGCCTTGCTGAAGTTACTCGTCCAATACAGCATAAGTTCCTCGCACTATAGTTTACTATGATCTTTCCGAACACCAATGTATTTCACCATCAAATGCTCCATACGGATTTCGAAGAGCCCTTTGTCGCTCACCCTGAAGTGGACCCCAGCGCAATGGAAGACTAGGAATAGGTTTATGGCCTCCTCCAAAGGGCATACGTAGGGGTCAAACAGTATGCGATCGACCTCACCACCCTCCACTATGAAATCAAACAAGCCAGGGCCGAATTCTATAAAGAAACACAGGGATTACGAGCTAAGTATAAGAAGTTGCAAGAAGGAATTAAAGAAGGCCTAGAAGAGGTCCATGACGACTTAACTAAGATGGCGAAATCCGAGTAACTTCCTGACCCTGAAAAGTATCGAGGCGATCGGAAGAGTTAGAGGATGTTCCAGAGGCAGCTACAGATTAAACTCACTACTAATCTTTATCACTTCCCCATTTGTGCTCAACAGATTGCCTATTCCATATCTCGATTGAAGGGACCTGCAGCGGATCAGTTCTTCACTTATATTTCCAATAATGGGATTGTTTGGGATTCGATGATAGAATTTTTTGCAATTTTGGAAAATGCTTTTGGAGACCCCGATCGAGCAGCCACAGTGGCACGCAAATTGAGCGAAATTAGACAGTGACAATGTTCGTTTTCAGAATATTTTGCGAAGTTCTAGCAGTTTGCTGCCGACTCAGAGTTCAACGGGGCTGTCCAGATTGAATGCCAATTAGAAAGACTAAACCAGGATTTGATGGCGTTAATGATCCAGAACGAAGCCCTGACGACGATTAAAGAGTGCAGACTTCTGCTTCAACGGCTTGATAATAAAAAATGGCCACTACAGGCTAGGATAGAGAGGTTTAGATTTCAGATTCTTGGTGGCCCTGCCCCTCGTTCCTGTCCCGGGGTCTTAGCATCGATCCCGAGGGTTCGGTAGTCGTCGCGCTGTTGTTACTAACAAAGGAATGTTAAGCGAGGGACATCAGCAAACTCAACTTGTGACTGGAGTCTCCCAATAGTCTCTCGGGTCTCCTGAGAGTCTCCTGAGACTCCTGGAGATTTTTTGAGTCTCCTGAGGCTCAGGAGACATCAGGAGACAAATGAAATCTTGCTGATAGAGGAATACGACAAGGGGAGGGTGTCTTCATTAGATTCTATGGTATTCCATGACGTGATGGATTTGTAATGTAATTAGAGAAGATGGTAGGGAGGAAGACGAGGTTTGGTTGTGATGAATTTCTATGATGTTCTACGGATGAAGGTATGAGTCATAGTGGACTGGCGAAAGAGGGTGTTAAATAGTGCCGGAAGACCTTTTCATAAGTTCTTTCTTTTTTTCTCTCTGTCTCGTCTTCCTGTTATCCTGGTACATAGAAATATACTCCTATCTCTGGCCATAGTTTCCTCGACCTTAGACTTGTCTTCAGTAACGAGGAAGTCCATAGTATCTCTTGTCGTTCTCGTTGAGGTCCTGTGACGGAGCAACACGACGCAAAGTAGAAGATGACAATGATGACGCAGAAGGACTCAAGGAGCACAGTCTATGCAACGAGGGGACCGACGAAGACAGGAACAACGCCAGGCAGGCACAAGCACAGGCACCGGCGAAGGCAACGGCAAGGGCACAAGAGCGTAGGGCAGAGAGAGTGAGGACCAGATGGACCTCAACGAGAACGATGAGAGGCACTATGGCTTTCCTCTTTAGAGGACAGAATCTTGAGGTACGGGAGGCTATGGTTTGAGAATAGGAGTAAATTCCTATGTACTGAGATAACAGGAAGACGAGACAGAGAGAAAAGAAAGAAAGAACTAAGAAAAACATCTATCCCTGCTATTTAACACCTCTTCTCCCCCAGTCCGTTATGACTCATCCATCAACTCATAGAAACCTATAGAAATCCGTCGCAGCCACACTTTGTATTCCTCTCTACCATCTCTGCTATTTACATTACAAATCCATCACGCCATCGAACCTCCTAGAACCCAATGATGACACTCCCTCTTTAGCACACCCCTTCCTTGCTTAACAATACCTAAACAATCGCAGCAACGTTTCTACTACCGAATCCTCGGGACCGATGCTAAAAAACCAGGATAGATCAGGTCCCCTCCCATGGCCTAGCTCCTGATAGTCCGAGGTTTCGAAGGGTATTGATCGTGAAATGCTCTTCTAAGGTCAGAGCTATGTTCGAGATCGCTTAAAGGTTGCCAAGAGAGTTCTTCATATCCAAAATATTTAACCAAATACTCCACCCCTCGTCCTTTCTTCCTGGAATCCAATACTCCCTCCACCTCTCATTCGGGTTCCCCCTCGACTTCCACAGGTGGGGGTTGTTCAACAATTTGCACTCAGACAGGGTCACTAACCGCTGGCGATAACAGCGAAACGTGAAATACCGGATGTATTTTCATGGAGGCGGGGACTTTCAACTCATAGGCATAAGGACTTACGATTTGCTTGACCATATAGGGCCCGATTTGTTTCCAATCCAATTTTTTCGAGGGCCGCTTTGTTTCAATATTTCGAGTAGAGAGCCAAACCAAATCGCTAACCGCATAACAAGGTGCCGGGGTCTGGGGTAAGTTAGCCATTTCCTCCCGTATCCTCTGCGCTCTAAACATCTCGCTCTTCAAAAAATCAAAGACTTGGGACATCTCTCGTGCCAACCCATTAGCCTGATCTTCATTCACCGTCTTTCCATGTTGTAATGGTCCAAACGTCATTTGAGGATGTCTTCCATAGTTTGCTTGGAAGGGGGACATATTAAGAGTTGGGGAAATATGATTATTAGTAGCAAACTCAGCAAGGGAGAGAAAGTTGCTCCAGTTATCTTGTTGATTGGACACATAGCTGCGTAGACATCAGCAAGACTTCATTTGTCTCCTGATGTCTCCTGAACCTCTAGAGACTCAAAAAATATCCAGGGGTCTCATGAGGCTCTCAGGAGACCTGAGAGACTGTTGAGAGACTCCAATAACAAGTTGAGTTTGCTGATGGATATTGTTCCATAATCGCATTGGTTCTTTCCGTTTGTCCGTCAGTCTGAGGATGAAATGCAGTGGGGTATCGAGGCGCAATTTCCAGCCGATCGCAAAGAGCTTTCCAAAACTCAGCAGTAAACTGTGTCCCTCGGTCTGAAACAATAGTCTCTGGCAGCCCATGTAACTTCCATACCTGCTCCAGGTATAGACGAAAGATATCCCTGGCGTTAACATTTTCTATTGTGGGAATTAAATGTTTCATTTTTGTTAACCGATCCACTACCACAAGTATAGCATTAAACCCATTGCTCTCTGGAAGTTCAGTTACGAAATCTATTGTAACATCCGTCCAAGGTCCTTTGGGTACTAATAGTGGTCGTAGGACTCCTTGCAGAGGATTATGATTCACCTTGCTCCGCCGGCAAAGATAGCAATTCTGGACATAGCGGTCTGTATATTTCCGCATGTCCGGCCAATTATAGTCCCAACTAAGGAGTTCCAATGTCTTTGATCTTCCGGAGTGTCCAGCAGAAGGCTTATCGTGGTATTCCCGTAGCAAATGTAGCTTAAGTTCGTCGTATTTAGGGACGTAAAGCAGGTTTCGGTAGAGTAATAACCCTTCCTCACTTTCCTTACACTCAGCCAGTGAAATCTCCTTCGATTGTAGAACACCGTCTCGAAGCATGGTCAATACCTTATTCGGAAAACTATCGCTTTGGTAAGCTTTGTTAAACAAATCAAGTATGGGAGACGATCCTTCAGCGGGTTCATTTGCCAAAGAGTCCGCTAACAAACCTATCTTTGAATCCAAATTTTCCTTCTTCAAAACCACTTGGCTTTACTCTTCCAATCTATCATCTCCCTCCTTGGGTAAATCTATAGTCCTCTATCACGGCCCCGCCCCCTGTACCTCGCCTTCCGCCAAGACGTCTTCGGAACAGGGTTGTTGGATAGTATCGGTCGATGTCGGAAGTAGAATGATGGATTAGGAAGGAGCTCGGGTGATAGAATGTAAGTGCTAGGAAGGAAGGGGCAGTATCGGGATAGAAGTATGGGTATTGGGAATAGTATGGGTGGTACGGAAGTGGGGGAGGTTCTATGAGATTCTATGGTTATGAGTCAGCGGTGTGATGGGATAGTTGTATATATAGTGTCCGTTCTTTCCTATGTTTCTGCCTCTCTAGGCAACGTCTTCTTTCTGTTAGCAATATATTACTTTGGCTTCGGCCCTTCTGTTCTTGCCTCGTTTCTTTATCTGAACCCAAACCCGAACCTGAATCTGTCTCGCCTCGGGTATCTCCTGAGCCGACCCTGTCTCCGCCCTCGTCCCTGGATCTATTTCGCTTAAGCCCTTGACCCGACCTCGCCCCGTTAGATCCTCCTTGTCAAAATATCAACCTTCCTTCCCTGCTTTCCCGGCCTATACTGAATTACAAAATCAAATCGAGACAAGAACTCCGCCCAACGGGTTTGACGCCGATTCAGTAATTTAGTTGACATAAAGTGCTCAAGGTTGCGATGATCTGTAAGCACTTTAACTTGGAATTGAGCAATCTCCAGATGAGGTGTCCATTCCTCAAAACAACGAATAATGGCCAACAACTCCTTGTCATAAATCTCATAGTTGCATTCTGCAGGCGAGTGTGTCTTGGAAAAGAAGGCGACTGGGTGCAATATTCCTTCATCGTCACGTTGTGATAATATCCCTGCTGACACATAATCTGACACATCTGTTTCCACGATAAATTCATTCTCGGGATCAAGGTGCATTAATACTGGAGCGGTGGTGAAAGCAGTCTTGAGTTTTTGAAAAGCTTGTTCAACCTTCTGGGTCTACTCAAATCGTACATGCTTTTTCGTCAAAGCAGTCAATGGCCGAGCCACTCGGTAGTAAGCGTAAACAAAACGTTGATAGAAATTGGCAAACCCAAGAAACTCCTGAACTTCCTTTACTGTCTTTGGCTCATCCTAGACCACAATCGTCTGTACCTTAGCAGGATCCATCTTCATTCCTACAGGGGTCAAAATCATGCCCAAATATTTTGTCTCTTGCACGCTGAACTTGCACTTCTCTGGTTTTAGGTGGACCTCATTAGCTTCCAGGGCTTCTAGCACTTGTTGTACGTCTTGCTGATGCTGTTCCAAAGTTTCCGAATAAATAAGAATATCATCAAGGTAGGCAGTAGCACAAAGATCCAGGAAAGGCCGGAGAATATCATTAATCCAGTGTTGGAAGGTTGCAGGCGCATTGGTTTGACCAACAGGCATCACCAGATATTCTCAACATCAGCAAGACTTCATTTGTCTCCTGATGTCTCCTGAGCCTTAGGAGACTCAAAAAATCTCCAGGAGTCTCAGGAGACTCTCAGGAGACCCGAGTGTCCCGGCGTTTTAGCATTGGTCCCGAGGGTTCGGTAGTCAAAGCGCTGTAGTGGTTGTTGGAGTAATGATAAATGAGGAGGAGGTATACGGAGGAGGAGGTATCGTCATTGGGTTCTAGGAGGTTCGATAGCATGATGGATTGGTAATGTAAATAATGAAAATGGTGTGGAGGAATATGAGGTGTGGTAGCGATAGGTTTCTATGGGGTTCTATGAGCGAAAGTGTGAGTCATAGTGGACTGCTAGAGGAGGGGTGTTAAATAGGAGGGATAAAAGTTTTTCTTAGTTCTTTCTTTCTTTTCTCTCTGTCTCGTCTTCCTGTTATTTCGGTATATAGGAATCTACTCCTATTCTCAAGCCATAGCTTCTCGTACCCAAGATTCCGTTCTCTAAAAAGAGGAAACCCATAGTACCTCTCATCGTTCTCGTTGAGGTCCATTCGGTCCTCACTCTCCCTCCCCTGCGCCCTTGTGCCTTTGCCCTTGCCTTTGCCTACGCTGGTGCCTGTGCTTGTGCCTGCCCAGTGTTGCCTTTGTCTTCGTCGGCCTCCTCGTCGCTTAAGCTGTGCTCCTCGGGTCCTTCAGCGGCATCATTATCATATTCTTCTTTGCGTCGGGTTACTCCGTCACACCGGGAGACTGCTAGGAGACTGCAGTCATAAGTTGAGTTTGCTGATGAATGTCCATAGCGTGTCCTGAAAGCCGTTTTCCACTCGTCCCCCTCTTTAATCCTAATCTAATTATAACCCCACCGTAGGTCCAGCTTGGTAAAATAATTTGCCCGTGCTAGGTTGGCCATGTTTTCTGGTGTAAGGGGAAGAGGATATCGGTCCTTAACTGTAATGACATTCAGCTTCCGGTAATCCACGCACAAGCGTAGAGACCCATCAGATTTCTTAACAAATAGGACAGGAGCCCCGGCTGGAGAGTTGCTAGACTGAGGAAATTCTTTCTTCAAATTGTCGGCTAAATAATCCCTCAGCGCCTTCAATTCTTCCCGCGACATACTATACATGGGACTAAACGGTGGTACTGCTCCTTCCTGTAATTTTATCTTATGATCGTAGGGGCGATGTGCATCAGCAAGACTTCATTTGTCTCCTGATGTCTCCTGAGTCTCAGGAGACCCCAAAAATATCCCAGAGTCTCAAGAGACCCTCAGGAGACCAAGGAGACTGTTGGGAGAGTCTAGTCACCAGTTGAGTTTGCTGATGTGGTGGTAGCCTAGATGCATTGGTTTCATCGAACAGTTGTCGGAAGCATTGATAGTCTATTGGGATCTTTCCATCAGGATTGGCAGACATTTCCAATATCTTATTGACAGCATAGAGAGTACATCAGCAAACTCAACTTGTGACTGGAGTCTCCCAACAGTCTCCCAAGTCTCCTGAGCGTCTCCTGAGACCCCCGGATATTTTTTGAGTCTCCTGAGGCTCAGGAGACATCAGGAGACAAATGAAGTCTTGCTGATGTAGTTGAGTAGACTTGGACGGTAGGATCCTGGGCCAACCTCTTGAATAATCGAGGAGTAACAGCTGAGATATGAGTAACTGACCTTTCTGGTAGTGGAGTAGAAATCCCCTGAGCAACAATAGGTTTGAGGTTGGCTATATGGTGCTCAAGGCATACTGATGACTGAAAGCAAATCTCATTCCTTCCACTGTCAATCAACACCCCATGCTTTCTCATCCAAGGTATTCCCATCACTATTGGATAATGTCCCAGTTTTGTAACAAAGAAAGGACATTCTTCTACATGTCTATTAATCTCCAATTCAAATGTTACCTTCCTTGTTACCCTCCCTGATTCAATAGATGTCTCATCAATTACGTCAATCTCCCTCTCAGTCCTCAAATTTTTCATCTTTAGTTTATGGCTGTCCCGGCGTCTTGGCATTTGTCCCGACAGTTCGGTAGGCGATGTACGGTTGTGATTGTTAGGGTAATGTTAAGCGAGAGCGGGGAGTGCGAAGTGGAGGTTGTCGTCATCAGGTTCTGGGAGGTTTGATGGCGTGATGGATTGGTACTGTAGAATAGCGGAGATGGTGGGGAGGATTACGGGGTGTGGTAGCGATAGGTTTCTATGAGGTTCTATGAGCGAAAATGTGAGTCATAGCGGACTAGGGGAGGAGGTGTGTTAAATAGCGGGGATAGATGTTTTCCTTAGTTCTTTCTTTCTTTTCTCTCTGTCTCATCTTCCTGTTCTTCCGGTACATAGGAATCTACTCCTATTTCTAAGCCATAGTCTCTTGTGCTAAAGACCCGATCCTCTGACAAGAGGAAACTCATAGTACCTCTCATCGTTCTCGTTGAGGTCCATCCGGTCCTCACTCTCCCCGCTTCGTGTTCTCGTGCCCTTGCTCTTGCCTTTGCCTTTGCCGGTGCATGTGCTTGTGCCTGCCCGGTGTTGTCCCTGTCTTCATCAGCCCCCTCGTCGAGTAGACTGTGCTCCTCGAGTTCCTTTGCGTCATCATTGTCATCTTCTTCTTTGCGTCAGTTCACTCCGTCACAGTCAGGGAGTTTCTCAGATTTGGAGGGCTTGGTTAAGTCGTCATGGAGCTCATCTAAATCTCCCTTGACTCCTTCTTGCAATTTCTTGATCTTAGCTCGTAGTTCCTAGATTTCTTTATGGAACTCGGTCCGGCTTTATTCTGTTTTGGAGTGGTGAGTGGTGAGGTCAATCGCATATTGCTGAACCCCTCCGTGCGCTCTTTGGAGGAGGGCAAACGCTTACTCCGCTTCTTCCGTTGCGGCAGGGTCCACTTCAGGGTGAGCGACAAAGAACCAACAAAGACAGGAACAACGCCAGGCAGGCATAAGCACAGGCACCAGCGAAGGCAACGGCAAGGGCACAAGAGCGCAGGGCAGAGAGAGTGAGGACCGGATGGACCTCAACGAAAACGATGAGAGGCACTATGGCTTTCCTCTTTAGAGCATAGAATCTTGAGGTACGAGAGGCTATGGCTTGAGAATATGAGTAGATTCATATGTACTGATATAACAGGAAAACGAGACAGAGGGAAAAGAAAGAAAGGACTAAGGAGAACATCTATCCCTGCTATTTAACACCTTTCCTTCAACAGTCCACTATGACTCATACGTCAGCTCATAGAACCCCTTAGAAATCCATCGCAACCACACCTCGTATTCCTCCCACCATCTCTGTTATTTATATTACAAATCCATCACGTCATCGAACCTCCTAGAATCTAATGATGACACCCCCCCCTTAACTCACCCTTCCCTCGTTTAACATTTTCCTAACAATCATAATAGTACTTCGACTACCAAACACTCGGGACCGATGCCAAGACGCCGGGACACACCCACTCCTTAGCACACCCCTTTCTCACTTAACAATACCGTATCGATCACAACAGTGCTTTGACCACTGAACTCTCAGGACTGATGCCAAGACGCCAAGACAAACTTCGACAATTGTTTCACTGTCAATATCCTTTGAAACCTCAGCCTATCAGGAGCTAGATCCTAGAAAGGGACCTGATCTGTCCTGGCCTCTTGGCAACAGGCCCGAGGATACGGTCGTCAAAGCGCTAACGTAACTAATGGAGGAATGATAAGCGAGGAGGGGATCTGATAAAGTAGAGGTGTCGTGATGAGGCTCTATGGGATTCTATGGCGTGATGGATTTGTAATATAATTAGGGAAGATGGTGGGGAGGAATATGAAGTGTGGTTGCGATGGATTTCTATGAGTTTCTATGTATGAAGGTATGAGTTATAGCGGACTGGTGGAGGAGGGTATTAAATAGTGCAGAAAGACTTTTCCTTTAGTTCTTTCTTTCTTTTCTCTCTGTCTTGTCTTCCTGTTATCTCAGTACATGGGAATATACTCCTATTTTTAAGCTATAGTACTCGCATCCAAGATCTTGTCCTCTTTAGAGAAAATCCATAGTATCTCTTATTGTTCTCGTTGAGGTCCATCTGGTCCTCACTTCCTCTGCCCTGCGTCCTTTTGCCTTTACCTTTACCTTTGCCGGTGCCTGTGCTTGTGCCTACCTGGTGTTGTTTCTGTCTTCGTTGGTGTCCTCGTTGTGCTGACTGTGCTCCTCGAGTCCTTCTGCGTCATCATTGTCATCTTGTACTTTACGTCGGGTTACTCCGTGACACTTTGTTACGGGCCTACCAGAAAGTGAAGGATACGATACTATACTAGTGGTTGTAGATCAGCTAATGAAGATACGCCACTTTCTGCTCTGCAATACTACTGTTAATGCTGAAGATACAGCCAACTTATATTTGCAATATGTTTAGAAGCTACACGGCATACCCACACATATCACATCCGATAGGAGCATCCAATCTACCGCAAAATTCTGGAAATCTCTTTGTGAACAACTTAAGCTCGAAGCCAGGATGTCCACAGCTTTTCACCCGGAGACGGATGGCCAAACAGAGAGATTGAATGCAGTAATGGAATAATACTTCTGAGGATATGTGTCATACCAATTGAAAGATTGAGTTAAGTGGTTGCCGATGGCAGAGTTCGTAGCGAATAACTAAGTGTCAGCCTCTATTAAAGCTACTACCTTCTTCGCCAATTACGGGCACCACCCTGGGTTTACTATAAACCTACAGAAGTCAGAAAGGGCCCCACCGAGCTTGGATGCTCACGAGTTTGCAGGAAAAATGAAGGAATTGCACAACTATCTACAAACACAATTGAGGACGGACAAGATCAATAAGAGAAATCAGTGAATGCAAAATGCACTCCCACTCCACGGTACGGGGTTGAGGATATAATATTTGCGTAAGCAAAGAAAATTCGTACTGCACAGAAATCAAGGGGGTTGGATTGGAAAAAATTAGGGCCGTTCTCCATTCAGGAAGTTATCTCCCCTTATGCCTATCGCCTGAACCTCCCCCATTCCATGAAAATGTATTTTGTTCTTCATGTGTCACTGCTCGATCTCGCCGCTGCCGACCTCGTATTAGACCAAAAACTACCTCCGCCACCACCAGTTATTGTGGATCAAGAAGAGGAGTACGAAGTCGAGGAAATTTTAGATTCTAAGCATCATGGGAAGCAAGGAGTCCAGTATTATATTAAGTGGATGGGGTATACTGATCCCACTTGGAAACTGGCCGAGTGTCACAAATAGACTGCCGCTATTGATATTTTTCATACACGCTATCTGGATAAATCAGGACCAGGGGATATTAAGGCTCGCAGGAGCTTGCGCTTGAAGGAGAGGGCTACTTTCATGGATACACTAGGTACAGAAGATTGGGAGAACTGGCGGGACTGGGATTACTGTGCACTAGGAGGTGAAAATGAGTCAAGATAGGTTCTATGGGTTTCTATTATGCGAAGGTGTAAGTCATAGTTGGGGTTACATGAGTATATGAGTCAGGCTTGGCGATGGAAGTGATGTGTATATAAGGGAGGCAACGGCGCCTACTCCTGTACCTTCTTTCCTTCTCTTCCCCCTTTACGCAACGTTTTCTGTATCTATCAATATATTATAGTCTCTACTACACTAGTGACTATCGCCGCTCCCTTATCTTTCTCCTATACTTTCTCCCTTTTGCGAAGTATCACTGCCACTACCCCACACCCTGCGGAACGAAGCCACACCCTCGATGCCCACTTAAAACATCAGGAGACAAATGAAGTCTTGCTGATGCAAGGTGCGTATTGGGGAAACCCATTTTTTCCTGATGAGCGTTTTGGGAGACACGGTGCGTCTTGGGAAAACCTATTTTTTGCTGATATAATCCTTCAAAAAGTTGGACTGAAAACAAATTGACCTTTCTCTAATTCAAAAAATCATAAATCCTTCGAACTATGAGTTAATTTTACCCCCCTCCATGAAAGTATATTCAGTATTTCATGTTTGACCATTGTCGCTATCAATCGATGACCCAGTACCAGGACATCACATCAGCCCACCACCTACCACTGAAATTGAAAGAGAGATCGGATGGGAAGCAATAGTGATATTGAATTCATGAAAATGAGGCCGTTGAATGGAATATTTAGTTAAATACATTTGCTATTAGGAACTTTCATGTCAATAATCGGAGGATTTTTGGCATGCTTTAATACCTAGAAAAATATTTTTTAAGCGATATTTGTCAAAGCCTCAGCCTATTGGAAGCTAGGCTTTAAATAGAGATATAATCAGTCCTAGTATTCTCAGAGTTATCAGAAGATATGAGAGGAATTGGAATGGACGGAGCATGTAAGAGTGTCATTATAATCGTCATCATAGGATTTGGTCACATTGTTGATTGAGAATAGGAGATTTGGAAGTGGTATGTACTGTGATGGAGTAACTAAGACTTCCTGGAGGACAGATGAAGATGATGATGCAGACGAGGTCGAAGGGCACAGCTAGGAACAACGAGGACACTAGGCAGGCACAAATACAGGCACCGGTGAGGGCAAAGATAAGAGTAGAGGCAAAAAGACGCGGAACAGTGCAGGGAAGGTAAAGACCAGGTAAGGCTCCCGGCGGAGATAAGGAGAAACTATAAAATCATCTTCTGTAAAGGCAAATTTGGAGGCGAAATGCTATAACTATGCATCAGCAAACTCAACTTGTTACTGGAGTCTCCCAATAGTCTCCCGGGTCTCCTGAGAGTCTCCTGAGACTCTTGGATATTTTTTGAGTCTCTTGAGGCTCAGGAGACATCAGGAGATAAATGAAGTCTTGCTGATATGCATAGGAGTATATTCCTATATACCGTTATGACAGGAAGACAAGACAGAGAGAAAGGAGAGAAAGAATTAAGGAAAACATCCACATTCTCTATTTAACATTCTCCTCCACCAGTTCGGCATAACTCATACATTAGCCCATAGAAGCACATAGAAACCCCGTATAACCATACCTCGTATTCCTCCCCACTATCTCCAGAAATCTGATTACATTCTTCCTGCAACCGAATTCCATAAAAACAAATGACAATAACCTCACCTCATGTTACCCTATCTTCTCTTAAAATAACTCCATCGATCGCAAAAGCGCTGCGACTACAGAATCGTCGGAATCAATACTAAGATGCCGAGACATGTTGGGGTTAGTAAGTGATTTGAGAGTTTCTATTGGATTCCATGATGCAAAAATGAGTTATGAAGGAGTAGGGGAGTAAAATGTTAAACATTGGGCTTAGAGACTTTTCTTCGTCTTTTTTTTCTTTTATATTCATCTCGTTTTTCTGTTATTCTAGTATATAGACATCTACTCCTATCTATAGCCTTTAGTCTATTTTGTAACTTACATTGGTTTTTGCCTGTAAGGATCCCTCTTGAGGCATCCTTTATTTCCTAGCTCAAGTTTCCTAAATTGTCTTCACTTTCCCCGCGTTACTTCTTGGTTTTCACTTTAGCTGCTGCCTTATGGTTTCGTTAGTCTTGACTATGCCACTCAATCTCATTTGTATCATCATCTTCATCTGTCCTAGATATACTAGTCTTAGTTGCTCAGTTCGGGGTTCAGGCTATTGGTGTTGTTGTTGGTGATTGTTTACAGGTACAGTATTGGAAGTTAGCGACTATTAATTGATAGTTTTTGATAGACATCAGCAAGACTACATTTGTCTCCTGATGTCTCCTGAACCTCAGGAGACTCAAAAAATATTCAGGACTCTCAAGAGACTCTTAGGAGACCCGGAAGACTATTGGGAGACTCCAATCACAAGTTGAAATTGCTGATGGATAGACCCTAAAGTTAATTTTAGTTGGAAGGGGAACTGTGAATGCTATGGGGAAAGACGCTAATACTTGCAGGGAAAGAGAGAAAACCCGCAAAAACCTAGAGAAAAACGCAATTATTTAAAAAGAGGTAGAGTAAGTTAGAAACCATGCTGCAGTGTTAGTGTTCAAAATAATACTTATAGAAATATATCAAATGACGTTAATGTATCTATTAATATACATTATTTAGCTTGGCAAACCACTAACTACCTATGTAGCTTGAAGGTAGAGAGGAGTGTGATATATTCCTCGCAGTTTGCAGGCTTGTTAGAATATTCTTTGTATTTTATACTAAACACCTAGACAAATAAATGCCATTATGCCATACTACTAACCTTCGGTTTCTTCATTTTATATAGACAAATTCCCCATCCTATGCCATTCATCGATGCAAGTGCATTAATGATGCCACAACTATTACCAGACCGTCCTAATCCCACAAAAGAAGAGAGAAATAAAGGCAAACATGAAATCCGAACAAAAGAAAGGCACCGTGGCCATTTAATATAATATATAACCCACACCCCCCCCCCCTCTCCGACACAAACACACACTAGAGTGCAGTAGATCCAATCTACCGCCTCGTTTTCATTACTTTTCAACAACCTTCTGTTCCGTAACAACTAGAGAAAGACCTAAAGGGGAACAAGGGAAGGAAAGAAACACGCCCACTCGTTCAACCCGTATCCCAACAACCGTAAAATGCACCCAGACCCGTACCCCAATAACACAGCCCGGAGCGCCAGGAACAGGTACTACCACGTATGATTACAACGGCCTGAGAGACTGAAAGGACTTAGGCTGCACTGAAACTATCCTTATCTCCACAGTCTATCTCTTCCGTAGACCTCCGAAGGGGATGGGGCATTTATGCCGTCAGCTGAGGGTTGGCGTTGTAAAAGCTGTTAGAATAAGGTACGGTAAAAAGAGCAGGATAGTGGTAAAACGGCGAAACTAGAGAAGGCAGATGTAAGAACCGATATCCGCATGTAGCAAGAAAGAAAAGGAAGATGGAAAAGAAAAGAAAACAAGGGCATGACCCGAGCCTGTTCCGTCAAGAAAGTCTCCTAGAAGACAAGACTGAGAGGCAAACTCCATCCTAATAAAGGACACAAATAAAAGAAAGGTACTAGTAATATTGAGACGAAGAGGACATAGGTGCCTTGAATAAAAAAAGGAAATCCATTCCCAAGCAGTAGGACACCAAAAAAAAGAGAAAATAAAGAAGGAAGGAGGGAAAGGAAGGAAATGAAAAATGAACAGAAAGGCAGCCTAAAAACACAGTCCAAAGGGTTTCCCCATGCAATTCCAGCGTCCAATACAGTAATATAACATAGCATCAACACGAAGACCTCTGATGCTAATGATGTTTATCAAAAGAATAAGGATGCAGACGAAGAAAATGAGCATATGATCATATGAAGAGACATGTGTAGAAATATAGTAAGAGGAGTAGGATCCGAGATGAGGGGAAGTCACAACGCTATCCAAGAAAGAGAAAAGAAAAATAGAGAAAAAAAGTACAAATAAACACCTAGTCCCATGGCAATGACCTTATGAACCCCCTTAACTCTGATGCGCATGACTGAACCCGGCCGGCTATGAATCTGAACCAAACAGTTCCCACCCCACCAAAAAAGAAAACACCGAATTTTAAACCCAATGCGCCGGTTTGTCGTTCCTCATCACATATATAGCAGGAAATATATATATATATTTTTTTTTTGAATTGTTTTCTCGTTGAATTACCTTCCGTGTGAATAATATCCCCCAGGAACACTAAAAGGGGTGACTCCAAAGCCCTGGCCAGGCTGACCCTGGTCATAGACACCGGGGCTCAGCTGGCGGTTAGCAGGAGCAGGTAGTCCTGGGGGGTTATGGACTGCGGTCGTAAAGGGAAACTGTGAACCACCAGCAGCACCATTGCCGCCAGCCAATAAGGAAGTGCCGATCGGAGTAGGTGCATGGACGTTATTTCCCGACGAGCGGACTCCAAGTGGGTTCTTGGAAAAGCTGAGTCTAATCCCACCCTTGACGCTATTGGAAAGACTGCGGCCATAGAGATCGGCCAAAGCCTTAGTTGCGAAGTCAATATCTTCAAATTCGACAAAACACATTGGACCTTGGGGCTTCGGCTTTAGCATGAGGCGCTTGTAGCCGCGTTGACGGCTGAATAGACTCTTCAGCTCATCTTCGGTGGTGTTGACAGGAAGGTTGCCAACATAGAGAGTGTTGCATGGCGGGTTTTGGTCCGCGGGGTTTGCAGCGGGGAGGTTACGTGGGTGCGGGGAGTGACTACTGTTGGATAGCCATGGAGTGGGCGAAACCAGGTTATTGATAGGCGACGTGATATGGTGGGGTGTGCTCATAAAGCCAGTGCCTGCAGTCGATAGTTGGGGCAGGTGCGGCATGCGACTGGGCCCATTAATAGTTAAAGGGTTTGTCAACGATCTGTTTCTGGGGCCCATGGCCGCTGCACGCTCGTCTACATCATCAGGATCGGCTGCCTGTCTATGGTAGGGCGGCAATTGTTGAAGGAACGATTGTTGTTCGTAGAAGCTGTTATCACTAACACTACCACCAATACTACCAACGCCACTACCAATGATATTTTGACTAGTCCCGCCGACGGTCGCGTTATTGGCATTGCCACCGCCAATAACGCCGCCGCTTCCACCATTATTTCCATTCTTAAGCCCGCTATTATTACTACCAATGGCCCCAACCCCGACCGCCCTCGAAAACAACGGATGGCTAGTTGTGTACCCGCCTCCTAATCCTTCTGATGTCGGCGACGATCCAGGCGAGAGTGGGCCTAAATCTAAAAGCTCCCTGTCCTTGTCGACCAACTGTACCGATAGTACACTCTTGCCTCCGAAACCGTCCACCGGTTTACCATCCAAGCACTGTTGTGCCTGTACTGCACTCTCATAAGAGCCAAATACTGCTATTGCGCCTTCACTGATCATGCGCACGTCTTGGAGATCCTTCGCAAATAACAAAATGTTGCTAATGTCTCGATGGGTCACACCGGAAGGCATATTCTTGATGCGAATGGAGTGAGCTTGCGAGGACTCAGGGACAACATTTTCGAACCCAGGTGGTGGGCTACGGATCTCGCTAGGGGCGTGGGTTTCGGGCGAGATGCCCCGAGGAGTGGACGCGAGAATGCCACCCCGGGTTTGGCTGAATGGGTAGAAAGATTCAAAATGATGTCCTCCGGTACTTGCGCCGACACCCCCATTGATAACCCCTCCGGTACCTCCACCGATGACGCCGTTACTGCCGCCGTTACCGTTGACACTGTAAGATCTGTCGTTACCACCAATAACACCACAGGCCCTATCTGATACTGCTGAGGCCATCATTTCTCGAGTAACTCGCGGGATGCCACCCGGGGGGTAGTTGCCAAATAATATTAGGTGTATGTGTAATAGGAAGTACTATAAATAGGTAAATGGCACGTGGTGTTGTCAATGCACTGGTATGCTATTACGCTATGGATGTTGTATGCAGTTGTTTAATGAAAGAAAAGGCAGTATCCTCTTATTGATTTCTGACTCTTTTCTTTATTTCTTTCTTTGGATATTCCTTTGTGTCGGACCCGTTGATGGGTTAGGCTGGAAATGGGAGTACGTGAGGGTTGACCTGAACAAAACAAGTGACCGCGTTGTAGTAGCGCCACGCCCAATGTGGGTGGAGGGGTTGAAGGGACTGGATGGAGAGTTCTAGTTAGCTAGATAAACTATGATATTGACCGCGACAGAACAGATAGGTCCAAATAATGAAGATGCTCAAAGAAACAACAACCAACAGAAGTTGAGGCGCGCGCCGGTCGGTCCCTGATGCAGATCAATGCAGTGCTGCACAGCGACAGATAGCGACGACTACGTAGAACTTGCGACAACAATATTAAAAAAAAAAAAAAAAAAAAAAAAAAAAAGCGGTGAAAAGAGAGAAAACAAAAGGAACAAAAAAAAGGCGGTTTTTGGTTCAGGTAGTTTGCGCCGGGATGGAAAGGTTTTGTGCAACAGGCAAGAGAGCAAAAAAATAATAAAATATAGGCAGGCTATTGGAGATGAGAAATGTAAAAGGAGTTTTCGCGACAACAAAAAACAAAAGTAAAGCGTTAATAGCGGGGGTAGGGGGGTTACTTAGTTACTGCGCGATGGTTGGAGGAAAGTTTAGGTGAGTGGAAATGAGAGGATGGGGAGAGAATCAGCGAGGCGCGCAACAGACAACTTGTTGGTTGTGGGTTGAGGTCTATCGGTGGTGGTGGTGGGACTCGCCAAAGGGTAAGGTGAGTGGTGGTGGTGTATGCGGACTCACACTGACTGGCAACGATGCAGCTAGGCAGGGCAGGCAGTAGGTAGGCGAGCGAGCACGCACGCGGGCAGCTGTCCTGGTAAGCGATGCCGGGTTTCACGCGGGCTATCCAACGATTCGAGTTTCGACGCTCAGTCTGGCGCAGAAAGTTAAGTTAGCATGATGTTGATCAGAGACGCGCACAGTGATTAGCAAGAGAGAACATGTACATACATACCTAGGGAGGGAGGGAATCAAAGGAAGGGCGTAAAGTATGCAAATCTGGGGAGCGTGAGCGAGCGGGTGAGTGAGAGAGTGTGGTGGGTGTGAATGCAAAGGTACGGTGGGGAGGGTGGATATGATATGGGATGGGGGATGGGGGGATGGGATGGAGTGGTAAGGGAGTGATGATTGCCCGCCAAAGCGCCCTTTAAGATGACCTTACACTTTAGGACTTTGAGGAGGGAGGGAACGAATCATAGGCTGGAACAATACCTTTGGGTCTTGCCTTATACGTGCTTGAGAATGCGAAAAGGAGATGAACGAAAGAGCTAATATAATAAGTACTAGTGAAAGAAAGAGAGTCCTGATGTTACGCTGGATCTGTGAGTAAACAAGTATAAAGTATACAGTATAGTAGTATAATTATATAAACTACGAGAATTCTATGGAGTCTCGTTTAACACAACTTATTTCCAATGCATGTTAACGTGAGTTCGTCACTGATTTCGGTGTGTTTTCTCTCCTTAGCCAGCGCGCGCGACACCCTGCAGTAGACCTCATTGTAAATACCATTGGAGTTTACCACCGCTACTAATTTTGCATCCCTCATTTTCGGTTACCTTAGATCTAGAGAATTCTAGATCTAATGTTCCCATTATGGTCCCTAAATTATTTTACATCAGGATGATCTACATACTTACATGCCCAATTACGCATCTAACTGTCACGCTTTTTCTGTCTAAGATGAGAAAAGAAGAACCCAATGCGATGAGCTAGGCGATTAGGCAAGTAAGAATGCGCGAGCGCGCGCCGGCAGATGAGGAGGCGGGGGAAAGGATGGCCTCTTCCTACGCACCCTATCACCCCCCCTCTTTTGATAGTCAAATGTTGTCTCACCCTCTGCGAAATCCACAAGCGCCGGCGGGGAAGTTTAGAAACTGGTCGCTGGGATTTTTCAGAGCGCACGGTGATGAGCATGTTATCAGCAACGTTACATAACGTATGTGAGAAATGAAGAGTAGGAAGTGTTTTCGCTACGCAGTTGCTTCTTGTTCAGATGTTCCGGTCCTTTGATCAGTTGTGTGTAGTCGAGACCCAAGACGCTTCGAGATTTAATACTTGCTGGATTCATTCTGTTTGCACCCTCACATTCTACTAAATGAAGACTGTATATTGGTAAGGTTGATGGGTCACAGAGAAAGGGGGGTAGAACATGTGAGTACAGCGACAGGTAATATTACCCGCCGCTGTACTTGTACCTTCTCTGTGAGATAATGGGTGATAGGCGGTAGGTATCCTCTGTAGGGACGGAGCGAGTGAGCAGCCCATCTGGGACGGAGTACCTTAATCAGTCATTCATTCACCCCCCTCCTTCCCTCCTGATCATGATAAAGTACCCTATGTGGGATGTAGGTTGATTTCATAGAGAACACCCATGGGGCACAGAACAGATATTTATGCTCGAGTGTGTAATATCACACTTCTCAGCATATAACAAGTAAGCAGGATCCACCGCCTAACGCAACTACTTTTAGAGTCCTGCCCGTGCATTCCTAGCGAGAAACCCCTAAGCCCAATCCCACACACCTGTAATCTACGGAACAGCTGTTGATTGGGCCTCGCTTGCAAACAACTTTGCCGGGTGGAGCTGGGGGCTGATCATTCCTCATGTGATTCAGATGATGGTGTGGATTTAAGCTTTTTTTTTTTGAAGGGCGCCCGTGGAAAGGTGGTGTTGGAGGTTGAGGAGCCGCAACTGTGGCAGGCGGAGGGGCTTTGCTGAACGTATCTTTTAATTGAGGGGGGGGGGGGTTAGGTACCTACAGGTACATGTAGCCACTATTAACGTGATATTTCTGATCTGCCGCTTTTCGCTTTATAAATTTATGATAAGCCCTCCCCGTCTAGGAAGGAATCGGTCCAGAGTAGAACTGAGGAAAGAGAATGGAACCACTCGATTCGATCCGACACTAAAATCACCAACGCGCGATGTATGTAGAGTAGCCAGAGTAGATCTAGAGTAGAGCATGCATGAGCACCCTCTTGACCCTCCTATTTGTGCAACGTGGACTGCAGGTCTCTGGTCGAACCCAACCTCAATCAATCAATTACGAAGCTCCTCAGGTTACTATCTTCCAGCCTGGAACCAACACACAACGACAATGGGCGAACCACCATCAATCTGATCCACTGCGACTGGCTGGTCAACTACCTGCGCCCGCCGTTGAACATACGTACGTGCGAACCTAGATCTGGACACTCTTTATGGTTTGTAGATCTAGCTCGAGTCTCTTTTGTCGGCGTTCTGTGATACCTCTTAATAGGAATGCAGTCATCCGCCAAACGGTTTTCGTTTTCTGGCTATACATACATGTAGTTAGGTCCTTTACTGAAGCTCTAAACCTACATGGGACACATGGTATTGGACAGCGATGGAGCCCTGTCGTATTTTTCTTACTTCTCTCTCATTTTTTTCTTACACGTTCGTCGTCTTCTTTACTCGGGTGTAGGAATTAGAACCAAATGCACCATTTGTATGGCAAAGAGGCGTGTTCTTATTCCCATACCCGTGTACTCCGGCAGGAAGGGGAGAGACTAAGTGACGGTCCAATATTGCCAGCGGTCTTACCTTAGATACATGTACTCTAGCACTATCACACTTACATAGTACTTAGCTACAGTCTTTCACGAATACTGCCAGTTGACGATTCTGAGCGGGGATTCCAATTATGGCAAGAAACAGCTTTTAATTTCTATTGGCCTAAAGTCCCCTATTCGTCAACTAGCGGTATTCGTCAAGCGACGGTGAACGACTGTACCTGCTACTGTACTTACAATACGTACGCATACATACCCTATAACTACATACCTACATGTATTTACAACTGCGATCGCGCCTCACCCGTGTCAAAAAAAAATTGATCATTTCGCCCAAGGCCAGGGCGAGCGGATCAAGATTTGATTCCCACATGATGTTTCACTTGACGTCCGTTTCGCCACTGCCACGTTTGTTGTCTGGGTTCACTTTCAACCCTCGAGCCTTGATAGAGGTGCTGACACAGGACAGATCAAAGCCAAAGCCAGAGCCGATTTTTATCGCGGCAAACTTTTGGCTGTGGATAGTTGACACATCTGTGCACCTGGGTTTAGCTCGTAATTGCCATGCGCATTGCGCACAGCGGGTAGGCATTTCTCCTTGAACGCCTAACTAGACTCGTCTGGTGTCTTATCGGATTCAAGTCTTGACCAAGACCTCAGAATTCGTGTATGGGATTTTTATTACAGTAGGAGGATGCTGCGGGATCCAATCAAGCATAGCCGACAGCGTCCAGAACTCACTGGGCGAAAGGTGGTGGCTAGAGGGAAAGAGATGCGTATGCTGTCTATTGCCACTGTTGTTCGACATGGTGATTTCAATTATCCATGAGACTTACATACATACATATGTATTTCTTGCGGGGAGTCCACGTTTGATCTGTAGTAGGATAAAATAAAGGAAACTGAGTGGATGGACAGCAACAGATACTCTAGAGGTTGTGCCACTAGATTAGGAGGGCCCGAAATGGTACAGATCAGTCTTTTTGGCCGGAATCGGCAGCCACCGGGACAAGGACGGGGGTGGCTCAATTTGCAGCATGCTGTCTGTCTGTAGGGGTGTGCAGTCTGTTGATCCTACCTCGTTAATTCACTATTTTTCGAGAGACAGAGGTCTTTCCCATGTTAGTTTCCTCATGTTCTTAGATTTAGGTCTGGTGGCTGCATGTATGTATGTATGTATGATGTACTTACTGGTTATGATGCATCCGTCAGGAATTGTGATGCGTGCCGTTGAAAGACGGAAAGATCAAGCAAGTAGGCAAAGCAGCTAAAAGCAAGAGCTTACAGAAGAGTAAGTAGAGGAACAGCAAAACCTCCAAGTTTAGAACCCATGGGAGTGGAAGAGAAGGGCGTGAAGTCCATTCCCCCCCACCATCTTTGCTCCAAGCAGATCCCCCATCCATCTATATCCCAGGTGCTTTCTCCAGATTTCCCCGTCTATATTACGCTGGCAGACGCAGCAGCAACAAAGCTACCTTCGATCAATTGACGGACCCTGTTGAATTCTGTGCTGGCCTTCCCGTGAGATCTTGGAAGATCATCAACTAGCATTTAAGCGAAAAAAAAAAAAAAAAAAAAAAGAGGGCCCTTCGTTCGGACATGCTCTCTTGTCTCCCTTCATCAGTCATCTCCAAGGGACAGCAGTAGTACTAGCAGCTCTGCCGGGCCCCGTCCACTCATTTTATTTATTTTTCAAATTCATCAATTTCCTTTTTAGCTTTGTTTTTCTATTGTCTCGACGTTCCTTTTTTCTGCTTCCGCTTGTTAACTGGTGAGTTTCACACTGTTGCTCTGCTGCGCTCGACTCCAGCACCGTCTCTGCCGCTTTTGCTGCTTAGACTCGTGTAGCTGCTCCAAGACGAACTCGAAGAAGTCGAATTCCAACTCAGATAGCCCTCTCGTTGTTGTTGCTACCACTGCTGCTGCTGCTGCTGCTACTCCTCTTACTAGCAGTAGTAGCCGCGAGCGTCCTTGTTGTGAAGAGCAGAGTGAGCGTGAACAACGTGGAGAGGACCGGGACCGCTTGGGGGAAATGCCGATGCCGGCTTTGAGATTGAAGCAGCGAGTGCTAGACGTTCAAGCATATATCACGAAGCGTCGAAATTCACACTCTACCCCACAGCCTCCCGAACGATTAGAGCGATCATCTTCGCCTCTAACGGCAAGGCTCTCGTTAAGCAGTTCGTCCTCGAATGCCGTGGAGATCAAGAACGATCACCAGGGCAGGGAAAGCATCAAGTCAGCTCCAGGCGAACGCCCTACTTCTACTGACAGTACTACCACTGCACCGAGGGGGGAAGGCTCGGGAACAGCGGGAAGTTCATCTCGTAACGACTCAACATTAATATTGTCAGGCGCGCCAAACTCTCCAACGCAGCAGCAGCCGACTCCTTGCCCTCCAACAACACTCCCTCCTCCATTACCACCGCTACCATCTCCGCCGACGCCCAGGTCAGAGCCTCCACTCGTTTCGAAGTCCCTTGAAAACGGCGATCAAGACTCACCTCATTCCACCCCTAAAATCTCCCCCGCCGTATCTCCTGCCGCTAGTATTACTACTGCTACTCCGGTCGTCACACCGGTATCACCACAAGCAGCAGACTCGGCCTTTCCCCTTCAACCGCCGAGGAAGGAGAAAAACAGAGCAGCGCGCCCTGAATTCCAGCAGCCTCTCCTACCCTCCTCCACACAAGCACTGAACGCCGCGTACATTCGCCGTCCATCACAAGTCGCTCGAAGGCAATCGTTGTTCCCTAATACGGAGGGTGCTCTAATTCAGAACCTTCTAGATCCTGACAGCATCAACAGCAACAGCGAACAAAAGCAGCCTGTTCCCGAAGATCAACAGACAAATAGTAATAACTTTCACTCGACACCTGTAGAATTTCACCCACTCCCAACGCCTGCTACACTAGGCCCAGAGATGCCTATCAGGAAGGTTTGGGTAAAACGACCAGGCGGATCACCAACAACTGTTAGTGTCCGCAATGAGGATATGGTGGATGATGTTCGGGATGTGGTTTTGAAGAAATACCAAAATGCCTTGGGCAGGAGCTACGATGCCCCGGATATTACGCTACGAATTATCCCACGGCATACAAGGCCACGTTCTCTAGATCACAATCAAACCCATAACCATCATGGTTACAATAATCACATTTCTGTGGAAAGAATGTTGAACCCAGACGAGACACTTGTACACACCCTGGATGAATATTTTCCTGGTGGTCAGACGATTGATGAGGCTTTGGTTATTGATGTTCCCCCCCTTCCGTTGCGGAAGACACCTCGACCGTCCCCCCATACTTATGCATATGGCTCTGCACACGAATCTCACCTAGGTATTGAAAGCAACGAATACTTTCCACCAATGCCTCTGGTGCAATCTTCTCATAACCAATCACAAATAATGAACGGCGGGCAGCAAAATGGTTTAGGAGGACCCTCAATCGGAATACTGACCACTGGTCAAGTACCAAATCTCCCAGGATCGCCAGGAGGCGGCGCCCGGAACCGCGCATCTCGACCTAGTGCTAGACGGCTAGCAACTGCATCACCAACCATACATGCTTCGAGTTCAGGCGTGGCTGCTGCGGGAACAGTCATGCGAGCTCGTTCAAGGGGCAATTCAGACGCAGCCAATCGAGACCAGCCCCCCCCCCCACCACCAATTCCAACACCACCCACTGAGGATATTCCCCAGAGGGTTTCAACGCCTCCCCCAGCGCGTGTAGCATCACCGTTATCAACTAGAATCAAGAAAGATAAGAAGCAGCACGCATCCCCTGCAGGGTTGCTGCCCGATGGAGCCGTGCCCCCAATTAATGTCCTCATCGTCGAGGACAACGTCATTAATTTGCGGCTTCTGGAAGCATTCATGAAACGTCTCAAAGTCCGATGGCAGTCTGCGATGAACGGAAAGGAAGCAGTTGAAAAATGGCGGGCGGGCGGATTTCATCTAGTGCTCATGGATATTCAGCTCCCCGTTATGAACGGGTTAGAGGCTACGAAAGAGATTCGCCGGTTAGAAAGAGTCAACTCGATAGGATTCCAGGATCCCCCTCTTCCTAAGGACGCAGTGCTTTCGGACGAGGATAAACTTCCGAACTCTATTCTTTTTAAATCGCCTGTCATTATTGTCGCCCTTACTGCATCCTCGTTACAGAGCGATCGTCATGAAGCATTAGCAGCTGGTTGCAATGATTTCTTAACTAAGGTGAGTTTTTTGAGCCACATCATTCCTACTATCTGCCCGCTAACGATGAAATAAAATAGCCTGTAAACTTTATTTGGTTGGAGAGGAAGGTCACTGAATGGGGCTGCATGCAAGCGTTGATCGACTTTGACGGGTGGAGAAAATGGAAGGACTTCACGAACAACAACGCTGGTACAAGCGACGGAAAAGCTAAACCCAGACATGGAAGACAAATGCAAATTGCAAGGGGTACGGCAGCCGCAGAAGGTGAAAGCAGAAGACTGGATTCTAGTAGCCCGATAACGACGGTAGGATGAATGAAGGAGGAATCGAGTTATCAAACGGTGTTGACTGGGTTTATTATTGAGGGGTGCTGCAATAGTTGGGGTTACGATGAAATGTTCCGCGGTTCGTTTTGGGTTCTATGTTAGGAAGAGCTGGCTACACTCTCACTTGTATGTCATGTGATATTTCTTTCTTCCTCTCCACCATATCTTCACACCATTATCTCTTGTTTCCTTACTGTTTACTTGGCATTGAAATCGTCATTATAGTCATCGCGGGCAGGGCATTTCTTGTTGGCGATCATGGGAATTATTTTGTGGTAAAATAGGTTAAACTCAAGCGGGCATAACAAATAGGGCTTGAATTAGTTGCGCGGTTGGTGTTTTTTGCTGTTCTTTTGTGTTGACCCCCCCCCCCTTTTTCCTATACAAATTCCTTATATTGCATTGGTAATAATGTAGTGTGTTTCTTGTTTGTATATATTAGTATATATCGCGGCCTACAACGTTCGTGTAGGGGAAAAAACGAGTTGTGCTTGTTTCTTTGTCTCTTTCCCCTCCCTTTTCTCTTTCCCCTTCATATAATTTTATTACTGTATGATTGTTACATCATTTGGTGGGAAACACCGGTAATGGATGACTTCCCGTGGGAACTTAGATTCTAGAGGGGGGAGGGTTCGGTTCAGATTTCTAAACTTCAGAAACCAGGAAGCCGCTAATATGATTGGTTGTTTGTGAACCTTTGCCACACTGGCCAGCTTCTACGGGAATTCAATATACCCTTTCTAAATTTTGTCTACTTCCTTAGCTTTCCCTCTTTGTATCACCCCCTCCCCTCTCTCTCTCTCTTTGATAGTGGTTTACTATGTTGTAGAGCTTTACGCCCTACCGTCAATTCTCGAATAATCCACTATCCCCGTATTTGTTACGTCCGAACCAAGGTGAATTGGCGAAGATACATACTTTTTCTCACCCGGAATTAAGATTTAGCGACGCGGGGATAAGAATTGTAGTTGGGTTACTTTACATGGACCGAGTCTTGGCCCTCTACCATAGAAAAGTGAAAAACAAAAGGTGGACCTCTCCACGGGGGTATGGTTAGGGACACCTTGAACCGGTGTGTCAAAGTTGCCGAACTTTGAGACTTAATGGCCAACCACCACAACACATTAAAATTAAAACAGTTCTGTAGGGTAATAGAGAGTGAGGTGAATAACACTGTAACAGAGCCCAATCAATTTTATGTGTTGTGGTTGTTGAGCTATCGAATTTCTAAAAGTTGGGTTTTTGGTGGGAGGGTGATTGAACGTCGCTCATAAACTACCTTTCTAGGCCAATAATCACCCAATTAGGAAGTACGCTAATACATAATGACCTAATTGGGAATTCACAATTGGTTCATGGCTGGTATCTTGGCATAAATGCGCTATCTTGGCATTTTTGGCGAAGTCATGCCAAGAAATTACTAGATTAGGAAGGTGATCTTCAGCTGGGACCAATGTCGCACCGGGCCAATGTCGCACCGGGCCACTGTCTCCAGGTGTCCCCAACCATATGGTTCTCACGGGGGGGGGGTAGGTGCAACGCCTAGTAACATCAAGATTGACCACAGAGAGTGCAAGGCAAATTGATAAAATCGATACATGAATAGAATTCTGTGCATAATAAGAATTTTTGTTAATCCCCCCCCAACTCGTTTTCGACGTTCTCGGTCGTTGCACCACACCCCCGTGAAGAGGTCTAGAAACAAAATGGTTTAGATGACAATCCCGATATGAAATACCCCATTGGCCTAGGCTTGAAGAGTACTAGGCAGATAGCGTGGTCAGTGACACATCACACCCGGAACGGTCTCTGAACTGGGATGCGTGGAGGGAGAGGTTTAGCTTTAGGTGATGTGATTGGCTACATCTGTATTTGTATTACATATACTGGAGGACTTCCCGTAAGCTATAGAAGCCGTTCTATCGCTATTTAGAGGTTGGGGTGTCTATCATAGGAGGTTTTCTATTGCTTGTTGCAATGAGTACAATCCCTGCACCTTCCACTACTGGACTAGTAATCGAATAGGGCAGAGAGATCTTTCTTTACCTATGGGAAACCACATTTGTTCTTGGCTTCTATCCTATTGAATAGAAAGAAAATAGGGATAGAACAGCTTACGGAAGTCCTCCACTATCAAATGAGAAGTTAAGTGGGTACTTGAGTATTTTGGATATCCGCTCACTGCTCAGCCAGACTTATAAACTACAAAATCACAGAGAGATTTGGGGATTACTCTACACACTATTTACAGTACAGTAGGAGTAGGGCACAGTATTCGGTTAAATATAGCTAGATACTTGCATGGCACCCGTTCAAAAAAGATCTGATTTTAAGACCTATGTAGTAACATACCAAAAGAAACATACGGAGAGTTGATGGATTCGGATGTCGGTGGGCAGAGGAAAAAATTGCGCCCTAACTTTAGTGATGGCTGTTCCCAGGCCTTGCAGAGAAAGACAGAGAAGATAGGCAAGGGAACAAAGTGAACGAAAAGAAGAAAAATTAAATAAGCCCTTAGGTAGGTATCGATAATGAGCTAGTAAAAACGTACTTGAAAGGAAAATTAGAAGAAAGGTCGCAAAATTGTAGAAGAAAAAAGAGAGACAAAATAGAGGCCAAAGACAGGAGAGCCACCTAACCCCTCCCTCCTCCCCCCACGTATGTTTATCAAAACACCTTTTGAGTTGGAAGACATGAAGAAAATAGCCCTGCTCCCCAACATGTCCTTCAACCTTATTTTTCTCCCATGCTTTCCATCTTATAATTAAGCGCGCCTCATCCCAACCGCTTGGTAACAACTGATCATTGCTTTACTAGTGGTTCAAGCCTCCACCATAAAGAAATTCACCGTGCTCCAAACTCTGTACCTAGACATCGCCATTTGATTTATCATCCATTGGTTGATTGTGTTCACGAGTCATTCTTGCCTCACTAATTTGATAGGCGCGTATTAGACACCTCTTCTATGAACCCCCCTAGGAACGAAATTATTGAAATTATTCAGAAAACTTACATTTCCTTGAGTTGTGATTCACGAGCGAGTAGCTCCTGTCGCTTCTCGTTGATTTCACGTTGAACCTTAACCTCAATTTCTCGGAGTTTTTCTTCCTCACGTCTGAGCTGCTCTTCCTTGAGCCTAACAGATTGCGTGGCAAGATCCTCAGGATTCATAGAGCTTTTTCTTTCGTTTAGTCAGCAATTTCCCCTCCACGCTATGAGTTACTGTAAATTTTACATACGCAGATGTACCGCCCTCTACAGACTTCGACAATTTCTCGGTTCTGTAATTTTCGTAAAGGAAGTCGTGTGTGATTTCCTTCAAATCTGCCAAATGAGAATGCAGTAAGGCCGACCTAATCGCCAAAAAATCAGAGTGCCTTGGGTTATCAACCTCAACAATACCCCATGGATATTGCCGGGCGCGAACCTTGCGACCACCAATCTCCACAATTTCTTCACTTCCTACAATGGCGAAAGGCATCAAGCCGCGCAGCTCGGCATTTTCCTCGACAGTGTCCTCGTCATCTTCCTCAATGTCATATGGAAAATTGTAGACTGGGATGCGGTAATGCTCAATGTCCTCCATCACAAGCTTTTTAGACTCTGCGAGTTCTGCAGGGGTAAGAGCATCCGCCTTTCCAATGACAGGGATAACGTTGACGCGGGGGGAGAGGCGCTTCATCAATTCAATATCCAGTTCACGGAGACTAACGAGAAGATTAGCTATATCTTGCAAAATACAATCAAAACAGACATACCCATGGCCTGTCGGTGTGATAAAGTAGAGTAAAGCGTGAACACGGTTGTCGCGGAATCGAGGGTTACGCTTGATACGGGACTCCTCAGCGAGAATGTCATCGTACTGGCGCTCGAGGTAACCAGAGATTTCACCAAAACTGTTACAAAGGTTAAATTAGGGTAGAAAGATATAATATAATGTCTAATTTTCAGAACGCACCTGGCCTCGTTATCAATTTGGTCACCAAATCCTGGGGTGTCGACAATTGTCAAAGATATGCGAGTTCCCTCCTCCTCAAGCTCTATTGGTCCGATTAGCAAGCTGTCAGGGGGTTCAGTTAAATACAATATAGCGTACCAACAGTAACAGGCTTAATCCGTACACCCTCTTCAACATGTGCATTGGCATAGTCATCACAGTCTTTGGTTTGCAAGACCTTCTTGCCACACAGAGTGTTTACAAAAGTCGTGCGGCCTAGTGTAAAGAAACAAGGTCAGCATGAGACTAGCTATACCTGGTAACGATTCCCTAGACCAGGTATAAAAGGCATTGAAGCCGTGAAAGGCGATTTTACCAGTCCCCGAGGCACCGCAGACCATAAGACAGAATTGAATACCCTTCTTGACATTCTTCTTCCTACGGATCTGTCGGGATGAGAGCATTGTTAGCGGGACTGCTCTGATAAGCAGTAGAACACGGTTCGGTTGGGGTGGGCGGTTGAGACGCGAAGCTCTTAGTGTATGTGTTGAGAACCTTGTAGAAGAAGGCTAGGGATAGAGAAGAGGAGTGGGAGTATTATGATAATGGTGATAGATGATGAAATGAGAATCGAGGGAGGGGAGGGGAAGGTAGGATGTGCAGGTGGTGTAGACGAAGTTCAGGGTTAACCTACAGCACTCAAAGGAGAAGACATGGTGGTGTGGTAGATGACTAGGCGATGTGTAGGAACACGGGTCTCAGGGGGTCGTTAATGAATTAGGAAGAGCGGCCACGGGAGCTAGGTAAGTAAGCACACAAAGAACGTCAAGGCGCGGGGCAAGACGAGGAAAGGTTGAGGAAAAGGAAAGGGAGAGGTTGGAGGTCGTGGTTGGTGGTGAGGGCAGAAAGACAGGAGGTTGCAGTGTTCAGAATTCTGAAGATGCTGGAGACGAGAGCCAGCAGAAGCCCCTTTTCCCGCGAGCCTTGGCAGTCCCCGACCACAAGAAGATCATCGCTTTTATGATTTACCTGGTGAAAATAAACCCCATTGTGATAACGATTAATTTCAGAATGAGAGCCTGAAACATTCTTCTCATAATACTGTTTGTTTCCCATTGGTACACTTTTTTTTTGCAAATTTCCCATGGCTTGTGTAGCTTGTGACATGTAGACTCTGAATAGCTTGGGCCCTGCAACTTAAATGAGATGCAGGCCTGGATGCGCCCAGCAGCCGGGTAACCTTCAACTCTTAATGCATCTCGTCACCAACTGACGCACGCGTGCTACGCGCCGCAGAGTGGAATCCCATCCCAGGCTTCTCTCACCGACCCAGCTTGAATAATAAATAATGAACAATATCCGTGCTATAGAAGCTCTTAACCAGCGTGAGCTCGAATCTTGTGTCGTGAGTCTTATCTCAACTCCTTTATTTTATTCAATACTCTAATCTGCAATTTAGCCATTATCTGCGTCATGGCACACAGATTGGTCCGATACCGCATATATTTTCATCGGTGGGCTTCCATACGAACTTAGCGAAGGGGATATTATCACCATATTCTCCCAATTTGGCGAGCCTGTACATGTCAACCTAGTTCGTGATAAGGACACTGGTAAGAGTAAGGGCTTTGCCTTTTTAAAATACGAGGACCAGCGAAGTGCCAATCTGGCGGTGGATAACCTCGGCGGGGCCACAATCTTGGGAAGAATAATCAGGGTGGACCATACTCGGTACAAACCAAAAGAAGGCGAAGTGGTTGATGAAAATGCCCACGCGAGCGCCGGGACCAGGAACAAAGAAGATGAAGCACGATATATGAAAAGAAGAAGAAGCGATCGTGATCCTGAAGATGAAAGCGACCGAAGAGCAGAGACACCTCCACGGACAATGCTCAAGGAAGAGTTGGAATTACAGAAGCTGATCAGGGAGCACGACGAGGACGACCCAATGAAAGAATACATCATTCGCGAAAAGAAGGCAGAAGTCCAGAAAGCTATTGAGAAGCTGAAGATGGATAAAAAATCATCGAAACATAAACACTATAGTGGAAGGGACAGTAGGAATGAACATAGACACCGATCACATCGGCATAGGAGCTGGTCTAGAGGGCCTTCCAAGCGCCATAGATCACAGTCAGCCGATCGCCGACACCCTACAAGACCGGACGGGGAGGCCCGGCGCCGACAGGATGGCGTTAGGGGGGAGAATCGTGATTGGACCGGTAGTGATCGGGCTAGAGGCGGTGACTTCCGGGGGCGGGGGATGCGTGGTGATGGCGATAGGGAGCGTGGTGGTGATCGGGAAAGTGGAAACAGGAGGGATAGACACAGGGAGAGGGAGCAATGACAGGGGGGGGGGGTACGAGTAAAGAGGAAGCTAGGACCCATCATTGGGACCGAAAAAGAACAGAGGTTGTCCGAAAGGACTGGCGCGGGGATGGTAGGCAATTGAGGCCTCTTGATTAAACTAGTAAATAAACTAATGTTTCGTAACCAGAATCGAGCTATGTGATTGTAAAAGGAACAAAAATGAAACATGCCCAGATCATTTTGATGCTGAAGGCCGCTTGGGAGATATCACCAAAGGACCAATTTTAATTTCAAAGTATACCGCCTCTTTTCACCTATGTAGGTACATGTATGTATGAACTGTTTTCCATATATCTGCATGTTGGAGTAGTTTTGGCAACAGACTTTTGTCCTAATATTTAGTTCTTGGCGGCAGGTATTGGTGGCTTTTTGGCTAATACACCATCGCTACCGCCAGTTGACGGACAGGGGGCTAAAGGCCAATAGAAATGAGATCTCGCTAATTAATGGTCAAATTCGTGACATGGACCGTGCCACCCCTGTTCGCTGAACCTGGCTTCGAACCGTAGGTGATCAGAAATGGTTACCGATCAGTAGACTTCTACTTTTTGACGAGCGTTGTGTCAATTTGAGGGCAGCGAGGAACCTAGGGCAATGACGAAAACACAGGTTTCAGTCGATCAAGCGATTATATACCAGCCTGAACCCCTGTGCTTTGTCCGCGTTCGTCGTTCAACCAGTTTGGTTGTTGTCCCCAAAATGACTTTACTTCAGGGCAAGGACGGCGTCGGCTCGGAATACACCGGAGTTGAGACAGGTTCAGGTTCAGGTTCAGGGACGAGGCGGGGATAGAAGGGCCGGAGCCAACGGTATAGATTACTAGCAGAAAGAAGACGTTGCTTGAAGAGGCAGAAACATAGGAAAGAACGAGTACCATATAGTATACAACTATTCCCTTACACCGATAACTCATACCATAGAACCCCATAGAAACTCCTACACTCCCGTACTAAACACTCAACCCTATCTCACTGCTATCCTTCTCACATTCTATTACCCAGCTCGCCCCCATCACCCATCACTCTTCGACGTCATACTATTATTTAATAGCATAACAAAACTGCCTTTGGCCGAGGTGTAGGAGGTGGATCCGTGATATTCAATTGGATGACATTTCTGTGAATAGTATGTTGTAAGACATTGAAGAAGAAAAGTGTGATGGTATGAGCGAGTAACTGAGGTACAATATGACAGATGACAATAATGACACAGAAAGACTCGAGGAGTACAGCTAAGAACAACGAGGGTGCCGGTTAGGTATAAGTATAGTGTCTCAGCGTCTTGGCATCGGTCCTGTAGGTTTGGTAGATGGAGCACTATTGAAACTGTTGGAGTAGTGGTAAGCTGGAGAGTTGGGTTAGGTTGGGGTTGTCGTCGTTAGGTTCTGTGATGTTCCGTTGCAAGCAGGATTGGTAATAGGTTTTGGAAAGATAGTGGAGAAGAATACGAGGTGTGGTTGCAATAGATTTCTATAAGATTCTATAGGCTGATATGTACGTTATACTGGACTGGCGAAGGAGGGTATTAAATAGCAGGCATAGATGTTTTCCTTAATTCGTTTCTTTCTTTTATCTCTGTCTCGTCTTCCTGTTATTTCAGTACATAGAAATATACCCCTATCTCTTGTAATAGTTCTCTCGACCTCGTCATCTATCTTCGGTAATGAGGAAATCCATAGTACCTCTCATTGTTCTCGTGAAGGTCCATCCGATCCTCACTTCCTCTGCCCAGTGCTTTTTTCTCTCGGCCCTTGCCTTTGCCCTCGCTGGTACCTGTACTTGAGCCTACCCAGTGTTGTCCGTGCCTTCGTCAGTGTTCTCGTTGTATTTGCTGTACTCCTCGAGTCCTTCTGCGACATCATTGTCCTCCGCTACCTTGCCTCCCAGTTACTCAATCCCAATAAGCCATCTTCATTTATTGCTTATAAGCTAACTAGCTCATATCAGTTGAAAACATTAGGATATTACTAAATCACTCTACATGCCCCCAGAAGTGTGAAAGAAGATTCATTTTAATGAGGTTGAAATAAGAAGACTCGTGAAAATCTTCCAGTTCTGCCAGGCCACTATTAATGCTTTCCGAGCCCCATCAGCAAGACTTCATTTGTCTCTTGATGTCTCCTGAGCCTCAGGAGACTCAAAAAAATATCCAGGATTCTCAAGAGACTCTCAGGAGACCTGGGAGACTGTTGGGAGACTCCAGTCACAAGTTGAGTTTGCTGATGCCTGCAGCACCTTTGTTCGATCTTTTGCCTCTTTCCTTAATCATGTGATGGAGTAACCGGGAGACAAGGAAGTGGAAGTCAATGATGACGCAGAAGGACTCGAGGAGAACAGCCAGTACAACGAGAATACTGATAAAGGCACGGATAAGACCAGGCAAGCACAATTACAGGCACCGGCAAAGGCAAAGCCAAGGGCAGAGGCAAAAGAAGCACAAAGCAGGGAGAGTGAGCACTGGATGGACCTCAACGTGAATGATAAGAGATACGATGGACTTCCCCATGTATTGGGGCAGCTTCAAGGGTTTCGTAGACTATGGCTTGGAGGTAGGAATATATTCCTATGTAGCAAGATAACAGGAAGAAGAGGCGAAGAGAAAAAAAAGAAAGAACTAAGGAAAACATCTATCTTCACTATTTGACACTTGTCCCGACGTCGTGACATTGGTGCTCAGGGTTCGGTAGTCGAAGTGCTGTTGTTATTAATAAAGGAATGTTAAGCGGAGAGGAGATGCCGTCAGTGGAGGGTCTCGTCATTGGGTTCTATGGTATTCCACAGCGTGATCGACTTGTAACGCAATCAGAAGAGACGGTGGGGAGAAATACGAGGTGTTGCAGTAATAGGTTTTCGATGAGATTCTATGGATGAAGGCATGAGTCATAGTGGACTAGTGGAGGAGAAAGTTAAATAGCGAGGGAGGATTTTCTTTTTAGTTCTTTCTTTCTTTTCTCTCTGTTTCGTCTTCCTGTTATTTCAGTACATAGGAATATACTCCTATTTATAGCTATAGTTTCTCCTCTCCAAACTCGCCTTCACAGGAGGCAACTGCATAGTCCTCTTGATATTCAGCAAGGTTTGTACATCAGCAAGATTTTACAAGTCTCAGGAGATTACAGGGGTCTCAGGAGACTCAGGAGACTGTCAAGAGCATCAGCAAGACTTCATTGGTCTCCTGATATCTCCTGAGCCTCAGGAGACTCAAAAAATATCCAGAAGTCTCAGGAGACTCTCAGGAGACCCGGGAGACTGTTGGGAGACTCCAGTCACAAGTTGAGTTTGCTGATGAGACTCAGGAGACTCCAGTCACAAATAGTAAAGCTTGCTGATGTACCTGGTCCTCGTTGTCCCTGCCTTGCCCTATGCCCTCTGCCTCTCCTCTTGCCCTTGCTTTTGTGTCCCGGCGTTTTGGTATCAGTTCCGAGGGTTTGGTAGTCGAAGCACTATTGTAATTGTGAAGGTAATGCTAAGCGAGGAAGAGGGTGTGCTGAGGAGAGGGTATCATTATTAGGTTCTAGGAGGTTCGATGGCGTGATGGATTTGTAATGTAAATAGAAGAGATAGTGGGGAGGAATACGAGGTGTGGTTGTGATGGATTTCTATGGGTTTCTATGAGCTGATGTATTAGTCATAGCGGACTGTTGGGGGAGAGTGTTAAATAGCGCGGGAAGACTTTCTCCTTAGTTCTTTCTTTCTTTTCTCCCTATTTTGTCTTCCTGTTATCCCAGTATATATCAGCAAGACTTCATTAATCTCCTAATGTCTCCTGAATCTCAGGAGACTCAAAAAATATCCAGGGGTCTCAGGAGACTCTCAGGAGACCTGGGAGAATGTTGGGAGACTCCAGTCACAAGTTGAGTTTGCTGATGTATAGGAATATACTCCTATCCTCAAACCATAGTTCCTTGTATTCAAGACATTATCTTTTTTTGAGGAAACCTATAGTACCTCTCATCGTTCTCATTGAGGTCCATCCGGTCCTCACTCTCCCTACCCTGCATTCTTTTACCTCTGCCTTTGCCTTTGTCTTTGCCGCCCGCTCGGCTCCCTTTCCTTCCTCGTTATTGTCCTTATAGTACTGGCTATTCTCTTCGAGTTACCCTACTTCATCATTGTCATCTGTGACATTGCACCCGGCTACTCCGTCACAATACTTCTGCCCCATCAGTTCAGTATGACTCACACATCAGCTCATAAAAATCTATCGCAACCACATTTCACATTCCTTTCAACCGTCCCTCCAAAACCTATTACCAAACCTCCCTGCAACCGAACCTTATAGAACCTAATGACGACAACCTTATGTCATCTCTCCCCATCTTCGCTTAACATAACTCTATTCATCATGATTACCAGACCATCGCGACCGATGCCAAAACACCGGGACACTTTATTTATCGGTTCTAAATTCCAGAAACACATTTTTATACTTGTGGAAATCCTCGAGATACCCTTGAAGATAGTCTAGTGTTTCTTTTGTATGCGTAGTGTACTGTGCCATCAAGTGGAAATTGATTAGTGACCGAACACACCTCAAAGATCTCCCAAAGTCACTCTGCAAAGCCTTTGAGGAGTTCCAAAGAGCTACTACAAAGACTCCTATAACGTTCCAGTCGAGATGACGCATTTCTTTACCTTGCCATTGAGTAGTTACCCGATGAGCCTTATTTAGTACAGCGAGCCCTGGATAAGGTTTAAAGGATGCCCAAGCCCAATCAACATTCTCTAGCCGATTGTCTTTTTTCAAAAACAATTGAATCTATTCTATCATATGTTTCAAGAGGCCAAGATAAATATTATGCAACATATCTGGCTTGTAAAGATCATAAACTTGAGTCTTCGGCAAAGCCCACAAAGTATTGTACAGAGCTTTGAAGAATTTCGACACTAGGTAGTCAATGGGTGTTGTATCTGACGTATCCTCCTTATAATACTCTACTATTTCAATATATCGCTCCTGAATGTATGAGGGGTTTTCTTGAAGACTCCCAAAGCCTTTGAAATCAACCTCGCACCTAATGCGTGCTTGATTATTGATGTTTAGCCGCTAGGCTTGTTCTGGTTGATTCGCAATCCATGCATATAGTATCGGATAACATAAGCGCACATAGCTATTCGCGCATATTATAAGCTCACCACTCTCCGTAGGGCCCTACCAGTGAAGGACTTCAAGAACCTCAGAGACGACCTGGTGAAGGACTATCTGGCTCTTACAACGGTGTTCGTTCATACACACTCTAACCTTTGCTGGCACCTGACAGTAGAGCTAGGAGTATGATCGCGTAATTAGAGGATTTATTTCGTATGTCCGAGGTGATATTGCCAACTGTTAGGTATACTGGCCAAGCCTTCTTGTCACCATTGAAATTAGTGAGGTGTGTTCCATCTGATGCACATATTACTGGCACCACCGTTGATCTATCTGTAAGGGTATTCTATAATATTTGTGAAGGGTTAGTGGGGGCTCTTTGAGCCTTCTAAGTAAGTGTTGCGAACCTGCATCTCCTACCCACAGTCTACCGCTTGTATCTCCCTATACATCCGCTCATCCACTTCATTGTATTCCATAGTAGGTGAATACACCAAGGACTCCCTAAATGCACGTTGTCCCAGAAGAAACGCACTATATTCATAGGGTCCCTGTAGTAGTAAGGAATTTTCAGTCCGCCCATGTCCCGGCATTTTGGCATTGGTTCCGAGGGCTCGGTAGTTGAAGTGCTGTTGTGATTATTTAGGAATGGTTAAGCGAGGAAGGGGTGTGCTAAAGGGAGGGTGTCGTCATTGGGTTCTAGGAGGTTCGGTGGCGTGATGGATTTGTAATGTAAATAGCGGAGATGGTGGGGAGGAATACGAGGTGTGGGTGCGATGGGTTTCTATTGGTTTCTATGAATCGATGTATGAGTCATAGCGGACTGGTGGAGGGGAAGTGTTAAATAGCGGAGATAGATGTTTTCCTTAGTTCTTTCTTTCTTTTCTCTCTGTTTCCTCTTTCTGTTATCTCGGTACATAGGGATCAACTCCTATTTCTAAGCCATAGCCTCTCGTACCAAATACTCGATCTTCTGACAAGAGGAAGCCCATAGTACCTCTCATCGTTCTCATTGAGGTCCATCCGGTCCTCACTTTCCCTGCTCTGTGCCCTTGTGCCTTTGCCCTTACCTTTGCCTTCGCTGATGCCTGTGCTTGTGCCTGCCCAGTGTTACCTTTATTTTCGTCGGTCTCCTCGTCGCTTAGGCTGTGCTCCTCGGATCCTTCTGCGTCATCATTGTCATCTTCTTCTTTGCGTCGGGTTACTCCGTCACAGCCCATTTCAACTTCTGAGTATATTCAACTCTCTTTTCCTAACCCCCTCATAGACGATATCTCATCGAGAGGGCACACAAAGCCTCTACCAGTACCGTAGGAGCCTTGTAGAGGATGTACGGTGCAGAAGAAATCGTCTATTTAACCCTGAGATATATTCTATTGTAGGATCCAACGGGATAACTGAAATTCCTCTGCTGATTTGAAAGGCTGCCATGGGTTGATCAAAGGGCTTTCTGGGCCTTCATTATATCTCACTGCAGTGAAATAAGACTCCCCTACACCCTCGTATATGGTAGTTGCTAGATTGAACTACGTGGATCGCAAAGTATAATCTTTATCATTCGATTCAGTATTAGATTCGCTCTCGTCTAGTATATTCAAACGTTCACCCTCGTAGGGACCTCCTGAAAGCTGCCTGTCGTACCATTTGTGGGCTCTTTTCTCTCTATCTCGTCTTGCTTACATAGGAATATATTCCTATCTTAAAAGCCACAGTTCCTCGTATCCAATATCCTATCCTATGTAGAAGAAATCAATAGTACCTCTAATTGTTCTCGTTGAGGTCTATCCCATCCTCACTCTTCCTGCCCTGCGCTCTTTTGCCTCTGCCTTTGCCTTTGCTTTCGCCGGTGCCTGTGCTTGTGTCTGTCCGGTGTTCTTATCTTCATCGGTGACCTCGTCGCGTTGGCTGTGCTCCTCGAGTTCTTCTGCGTCATCATTGTCATCTTCTACTTTGCGTCAGATTACTCTGTCACAACAGTGATGCAATAGCCATCTGTTTACAATATGATATATTTTATGGATGCATTATTGATACATTATGCGATGTATTTACTAAGATGTTAGAGTTATTTAAAAAAGCTATAAAGTTTATTTGATTAAGGCTCATAAGAATACCCGGTCAGGTGTTAAAAAAAGTATTAATCGGAGTTTTTCATGCGAAAGGCAAGTGCGTTATCAATCATTGGTTGCGCCATGCGGCTGGCATTCATCGAGTGATTTATGGTGATTGCCTTTAAATGGCGCATTGTTTTTTTTGTATCCGATGATGGCACATTCTTACTTATGTAATTCCTTTTGGAGACTTGTCTGTATTCTGCACCTACATGTGTAGAGGGACCTTCTCCCTCTTCGTTGTTCCAATCATCAGTCCTATAATACAGTAAAATCTCTCCGTCGGTGTCTCATAGATACAATTCTCAATACGGTAATCCACATCTGATAATACCCTCCTACCCCGGGTACTTGAAGACCAGTACGATGTAGCCCCTAGATGAACCGAACCATATCCTAATAGAACTACGAATTAAAATCCAATCAACTGCGCGTCACGCTCCCGATGAATTATGTGGCAGTCAATTGAATGTAGTACAACTGTTATCATCCATCTACTTGCAAAATTATTATCAATAGCAACCAAAGTCCTATTGGTATGGGCTTGGCTAGTGCTGTTGCTCGACGTCGGGCTGGTGTGACTGTGTGCTACACTCTCGCCCGTAAGTCATACATACAAACCCACAAACCTCAGGTGTGATACCGGGTGAACTGGATGATCGCGAGACTAAAACCGATGAAAACTTGGTGGAGCTCACCTATGAGGCATTTTATTCAAAGCACCCCACCGCGCCGGCCATCGACAAAGCTTTGAGATTTAGTGGCAAGACCACGAGAATTAAAGCCAAGCCCCCTTGATTTGATCGTTAAGACTATTGAAATCACCTGGACAATGAGAGTTCGGGCAAACTATTGCCTAAATGTAGCTGGCCTTCATCTGGTGCACTTCTGTGAAAGGGGGTAGAAAGACTGTGAGTTTTCTCCTCTGGAGGCCTCTAACTAGCGCCCCGCCCCCTACCGGGTCTTGGATGTGCGGTCTCGAGACATGCTCTCTGGTGCCTATCAATACTGTAACGAGCACTGCGTTAGGACAAGATTTCGTTCTGAAACCCTTCTTTCTGAGAACAGGGTGCTCCTGACGCCGACGAAATGCTGGAGAATAAAGGTTTGGGGGCAAGTGGTATTGTAAAGCCCTAGCCCTAGCCCTTTCTCGCTCCAAACTGCTAACAGGAGAGCTATGGGACACGAGAAATATGGGACAGACCCCAACTGACACTGACCAAAGCCCCTAAAGTCCAAGACAATTTAATGTCACTGACAATTGTAGCATCAAATTCTGTTCTACTCACTGCCCAGATCAACGTTTCCCCGCGCAAACAAAAACGCAGCGGCAGCGGCAGCATAATCTTATCTTATAAATCCTGAATTTGAAACGCCGGGAGCTCATCTCAATACAATGATAGATAAACCGCACGGAGAGTAATTGCAACCTCACCTGAGGTAGTTTCTAAAAGTGCTGATCAATTGGGCGAAGGTGTTGGTGGAAGCAAAAGACGAGCAGCGACTGTGTACGAAACACGCAACACGAAGCCCTTGATTAGCGGAGAATTAGTAGCACGATGTCGCCGCCATATCTCAGCAACATATGTATCATCAGCAGCCACCTTTCCATATCCTTCGGAGATCTCAAAGATCACCAGTGCTTACCCGCCTTCATTAATACCGCTCCCTTGGAGCAATCGATGCTATACAGCAAGATCTACCCAGCGCCTTTGTGATAAACCGATTATTAGTTGGGTCGTGGGCCTGGGAGGATGGGCGGTTGATTTTATCCACCCAGATTGCGGTCATGATGCATCACTCGCATCGAGATCGAGTGCATAACAATTCCCACCCTAATTATAACCGCCTGCCAGATCGCGCCGGGTTAAAGACACAATTAATCAATCTCACTTTGACCTTGAAAGCTCAAATACTCGCCCGTCATGTCACGTCACAACCAAGGGGTGTTATCTCTCTGGAGGTGTGGAGATGATCCACGTCAGGACCTAATCATGGTGCATCCACTACTAGAAGTCCCAACATTCTATCCAGCAAATATACACCCTCTTCCCCGCTCTTTTTTGGAATCAAACTCCGATCTTCTCCGGATTCCTGAAACTCCGGGGCTGCCGATCCAAATGTATGCACCCGGCACTCTACGGAGGCTTCCCCGAACCCCAAGGCCTAGCTATGTACATATGTATTTACGTACCTGTTTGCTGTGGCTAGGCAAGCAGCCAACCTGGAGTACAAGATAAAACTGGCCAACAGCAATTCTACCTTCAGAATTTGGCAAAATGGCTTTTTTTTTTGCACTCAACCTAGATGCATGGTTTGGTTTCCAATATATCATCATACCCTAACTAGCTGCTGATTTGCCCAAACGCGGTGATGGTGATTGATCTTTTTGGCGAATTGCAACATCCCTATTCGCCCCATGCACCGCGAAAACCCACAGGCTTGGCACCTGGATAGGGTAACTAAGACGTGCACGATGTCATGAACTAGCTTGGGGGGCCCTGTGCCCTCTGCCCTCTCTGCGTTGTGCCCTGACCAAACATCGAAAATATATGAGAATTAAATTACATATGTAAAGTAGGTACTTTCAAATAGAAAAGTGACCTACATCGTATAATTATATGATAGGATAGAGCAGAACAGAGCAAGAGGGCAAGATCAGACACCTGACCACCGCTCCCTGCCGCCCTACCGCCGCCCCACCCACCGGCTCGCCGCCTCAAAACTAAAAGTCCTGTACACCCGTATCCCCCACCCCCGCCCCCTCACTACACGGACTCGGACTCTCAGCATCAAAATACGCATCCTGCGCATCCCTCTCAATCTGCCTATAATCATCATACTCCTCGCTGTTGTCAATACTCTCATAGTCCGCCTCCTCATCGCGGCCCTCGATGAACCTTAGCGTCATGGCCTCGCGCCACACGGCCTCGGCCTCCTCCTTGCTGCTCACGACCTGTCCAGCGCTATTGAGCGCGAGGTCGGCCGTGTCGGTGTTGTCGCGGAGAGCGGCGACCTTGGCCTCGGAGCGTGAGAGGTCCGCGTGTAGAATGCCAGACCAGCCCTTGGCGCGCCCTTCGGCTTCGCGCTCGGGCGCCGTTTGGTGTTGACGGATGAGCCGGTCGTAGAGGAGGGGATCAGCGAGTTCGAGGTCGGGGGAGCGGAAGTAGGTGTGTGTGTGCTTGGCGAGGTATTGCAGCCTGCGGGCGGGCACTGGTCAGTCCGGGCGGGCAGAGTGGACAGAGGTGGTAGGTTACCGTCTATTTCGCACGGTGATGCGGTTGGGCCGGGAGGAGGAGTGGGGAGGAGCTTGGAAGGGTTAGTATATGTATATATATATATCTGAGTATATCAGTGGGATGAGAGCAGGTGGTGGAGCGATTAGAGGTTGGACCTTGGAGTGACTGTGGCTGTTCAGCCTCAGCACCCGACGCTAATGAGGGTGTGGGGGCATCATCTGAAGGGGCCCTTTTCACTATTAGTCCGGGCATCGTGAGTCTCTGTTTTTGTGATCTAGTGGTGATAATGACGATGGTTTGTGGTTAGAGAATTCGGTACATGGCCACCTCTAGAACCTAGAACCTAGTAGTAGTTAATGGGGAGTCATGATGATGTGTACCCACTAGGGTGGTCCTAGGCACGGGGGGTGTAGACCTACATAGCGGAAGGCCACCACTACATGTATGTATGTAATAGAAGACGTGCTCGATTGGGAATGTAATTAGTAGACAGCAGGCTACTACTAATAATCGAATAGTAGCAAGCCTTCCCTCCCTGTGTAGTAGCACCTTTAAGCATCATTGCGTTAAGACATATAGAGGTGACACGGTCTGTAGTAGATTAAATCGCTGTGGTTAGTGCAGCGTGGTTTGGTCCTATTCATTAATATCTTCCGGGCGCCCCAGCCAAAGGAAGGGACTAGAGCGAGCGGTTTAGGGAGGTAGAGTAGACCTGAACCCTGTAGACTCTCCAAGATAGCGGGAGATCCTACTTCTTTTTAAGACACCTCTCGCCGGAGTAACGGTCTGCTTGTTCCACCTCTACTCTACTCTATACGCTTCTTGACGACACGCTGGCCTTGTCATAACCTTTCGGCATAATCCTTCGGAATATTGGGGGCTTTATTTTTTAAGTTCGAACTTTACTCGACGACAAAACCACTCAAGTTTTCTCTAAACATGGTCTCAAGCCTTTCGGAGAAGGGGAAGAGTGCGCTAGCAAAGAAGCGCCCACAAGCCTCAAAGCAATCGAAGCCCTTTCTAGGGGGTCTCAGCGCTGCCCTGGGGCCCCTAAACGCTATGTCGGTGGTAAAGGCCCTAACCCTCATCACGGCCGCGTCCATGGCCTCCTTCGCTTCTCAGTTGGCACTGGCACCTGTCTATGGTGATATTCCGTCGTCCCTGTATCACTCAAAGATCTCAACAGCCGTCTTTATCGCGGCGTGGTCCGCAAAGTACAGTCCAGGTAGATTGCCGCGTGGTCTCAAGAACCTGCTACCAATCATTGCGCTGTACACACCTGCTATCCAGAGGTATATTTTCCGGTACTCGGAAAATTGGGGGCCAAGGTATGGCCCGATTTATACGGAGGGGACCACTTATTACCCCGTCCTTTTCTTGACAGTGCTACACTCGGCATTGCTCCTGGATCTGGGAAACGCTATCTTCGACTTTGTATTGGGTGCTCTCTCTTTGACCTTTTTCTGGGGCGTGCAGTCTAATATTCCAAACCTCTTGAGAAACTATATTGGATCTTCGTGGATCCTTACCAGATGTGGTCTCCCGCACCTGATTGGGGCGATCTATGCTCTACTGTCGCCTTCACTTTTGCTACTAACAACTATTCCAGCTTTGTATCATACGGCGGCAGTGAATACAATGTGCGTTACAACTCCTGCTCTCAACGAAACACTTTCTTTTTCAAATTACACCTTGCTAGCTCGTGAGGAGTCAAACACTGGATACATTTCTATCCTTGAAAGTAAAACCGAGGGTTATCGGGTCATGCGATGCGACCACTCCTTATTGGGAGGTGAATGGCAGAGAGCTCCTAAAGGGTTTGAGCACCTTGACCTTGGGTATAAAGAGCCAGTTTATGCAATTTTTGTGACTATGGAGGCCGTAAGACTTGTTGACCCACCACCAAAGAACCCCAAGCCGAGGGCATTGGCTATGTATGTATACCAATGAAAATTTCCCTTCTGACATAATTGCTAATAACTATTCTCAGCGGATTGGGGATTGGTACTGCTGTAAACGGCCTACTTTCGCATGGAGTTGAGACAGATCTTGTTGAGCTGGATCCAGTCGTCTACAAATACGCAAAGGAATTTTTCGCATTGAAATTGAACCACACGGCTTATATTGAAGATGCCATTGGGTTTGTTAAGAGAGAAGCTTCTAAGGAGAGGAACCGAAAGCAATATGAATTCATCCTGCATGATGTGTTCACTGGTGGAGCTGTCCCTGCCAACCTTTTTACCAGCGAATTCTTTAGTGATCTACGGACCCTTCTCACAGCAGATGGCGTCATTGCGATTGTGAGTTTCTTCTAGGGTTCCTTCTTATTAAAAGCTCAGAGGCGTGCAAAAAGAAAACCCAGTCTTCTTTTTTAACATTCCAGACTAAGCTGCGGCGGTAGTTGGAAGTGATAAATCCGAAACAATAACTAATCACGTGATATATAGAACTGGGCTGGTGACCTGAAACTGCAAGCCGCAAAGTCAATCATAATGACTGTAATGTCGACCTTTAACAATTGCAGGGTTTTCAGAGAGGATATGCCTGAAGAATATGTTGAAACGGCTGCTGTTGACTTTACAAACATGGTAAGTGTTATTATCAAATGTTTTTCGTATCATTGGGGTTTCCCTCCTCACATTTTCCCCGCCGAATGAGGGCCATGGCCATAATTCTGGAAACATGCTGCTTCCTTTTGGTCCCGGGTCCCATTCCCGTGTGGGTAAGTTTACGACCAGGTCTGTGGTTCGCACCAGCATGAACACTCTTAGGTTGTGCAACAGAGATTCCCCAGCAATGTGGGCCTATCGGCCCTTTGCCAATCATGCTTTTCCTTCTTTTTGATATCCTTTCCTTTCCCGCTGCCGTGGTTTATAGAGCTCCCTCGTAGCCTCTTTGTGTTACTCGGCGGCTAGACGGTTCCTGTGGGATCTTCGTTACCCCACGAAATCATAACCACTGAAACGTCGCTTGATTACCATGTGGCTTAACATACCTCCAGTACTATTTCTTTAATATTTTCTTTTTTTTCGATCAGCAGAAAAAAACTTATCGCCCTTGCATCTTCTATTCATTAGTATTAATCTTTTTTATTACTCTTTTCTTTGCCTGGGGCGTTTATGTGCTGTCCTTTGCCCAGCATGCCGTGATTTCCGGTGGCTTTTTCTTTTCTTTTGTGAAAAGCTTACTTTTTGTCTCGGCTGGCTAACCGGTTGCCGAATATGGCTTCTATACTCCATAGGTTATCTTCTGTACCCGGTCAGAGAAACCCTACACTTTCCGTGCCCCAACCAGGGCCGACTTCCTGGGGTCATATGCGAGAGAGCAGTACCTCTTTCCCAAATATGAGATCAATTTAGAACACTACTTCAGCAACAGTAGCAAAGGGATCCTCCTTAATGACAGGTCAATTGGTTCGCTAGTTGAGTGGCAGCAGACGAGTGCTTTGGGACATTGGAAAGTCATCAGGACGGTGGTTCCTCCTTCAGTTTGGGAGAATTATTGAAGGTCATGTCATCATTGATTCGGTTTGGAGATCCTAGGATTCGTTAGTTTGTTGTCTGAGATGAAATATATCCAATGGCAATTCGTATGCTGAGGGTTAGTGATCCGGTGAGGCTGGAGCTAGTGATGTTGTTAATTTCTCTGCCTGCCTTGACGCTGGTGCCCGCATTTTCGGGTTGGATTGATCTTTCCTTTTGCGTCAGAAGCTAGTAGGTGAGGGCAATGATGATGGTGGTGGTGGTGGTTATTGAGGTTTTGATTGTGCGCGAGTACGAGTACTAGTATTGTAGGTGGTACAATATCATGATGATAGGCAGCAGCTGGCGGCTGGCCTCAAAGTGATGCACGGGTTTCTGCATAAGGACACGTGCCTTACCGAGTTTTCTCTTCAATCTTGGTGGGGTTGGCGGGGACTGCCGTTCAGAGCACTTCTTGGGCTAGAGGTTGTGTAACGCCTGGTAGTTGCTGTGCAATGTACATCTCGGGAGTGCGTACATGCTATTGACTTTACTTAGACGAACACCCACATAAGCAATGCCTAGCAGAGTCGTACCTACATACACGCATGCGCAGTGAAATCTTTACTACTCTAGAGTAGGTGACCCTAGCAACTGCACTTCATTCTATCCTGTCTTCCCCATGTTCAGGTGGCTTCACCCACTCATGTTATGATTGGCTACCAAGCCATTTTTGGAGTAGGTTTATTCTAGAGAGTACATTATGATAGGACAGCTGTGCACCCCCCCCCCACGTCTCCCACAAAAGAGACAAGTCAAGAAATCTAATTTATTCCACACCCCTGCCCCTGCTGCCTCTGTGCTAATTCGACACGATCAAATTACTGGGTCTTCCCTTCGATAAAGACGTAAGCGGGCCCTGAAAAATCACTGTTGCATGAGATGATTAAACTCGATATGTAATCTAAGCCTTCCCTGGAATTGCAGAGTATGTACTCTATACATACAAACGTCGACGTACAGCTTACAGAAGACAAGCTTCCCTGAACTGACCTTGCGTCCCCGAAAGTTCAAACAGGTCCAACGCAAGGCGTATTCAACATCTTTTGTCCGTTTCATCAGCTGGTTCCGGAGTAATTCAGGAGGGAAAGCAGCTGCACGGCTCTATGATCAATCTACCTTCCATCTTCATATTTGTAGATCCTTTAATCGCTTAGAATATCTTACTTTGGCAAAAAAGAATATTTAAACGGAAAACATTTTTATTTTATTTTTTTCCTGCTCTTTTGTCTCTCCCATCTCATCGTGACAATGATCGTGATCATAAATTGAACCACAGTTCACATCATTTAAGTCTGAACCACACCTCTCCCTGCGGGCACAAGAACAAAAAGCTTGTCCGTTCCAGTCTCCTTGTGGAAATCAACTTTTGCTCAACCGTTTTTTTTTTTTTTTTTTTAGATTGGATGGGTGCAAGAAAGAAAAGAAGAAAAAAAATGAAGGAAGATAGTGAATCGAACTGGTGGCTGCTATCGGTTCTTAGTACCCCATTATTTTCACGCAGCTAACCCAGCCAACCAGCAGCAGCCCCTCGGCATGGTCAGCTGTCTAAATTCGCTGCAGGGCCTCTCCCTCTATCTCCTTCGTCCCGACCCTTCCCTCCTAAAAGAGAGACTTCCATTTCATCGGGAACCCTTCTGGAGATCTCGAGACCCTCTTTCCATCATCACCATCATCACCACACACACAACTTGTGCCAAAGAACACCCTCCATTCGTGATAATAGTCTTTCTTTTTATTTCTATCTAGATCTACCGGAGAAGGTGGTGGTGTGCGCGTAAATACCTCGTTGCCAAACCAGACTGATACATACAAGAGAAAAAAAAGCCAAGCCAGGGCCCAAGACTACATGTATGCTGTACCAGCACAAGAGGTTTAGCCAGCACGGCTTAAATTATACATACGCCGACGAAACGAAAAATTGTTAACGTATAAAAAATTGATATGAGGCAGAATTAACAATACATACAGTACCAGTACATTATTTTAGTCCTATAAAGTACCAGCCGCCGCAGTAGAGCAGGAACCGCTCCCCTCTTTATCCGTTGGAAAATGCATTGTCCGCGGAATCTGCCCTGAGCCGGGAAAAAAGCAAGTTATGTTGTGCATCGTCTCGTCGTTAACGCATTTGCTCGGCGATCGAGCATGATCGCTGACAACTGCACTAGGTGGGTGGATGAGCTATCTACTTGGAAATTCATGTGAGTGTGTGTTTGTTCTCACCGACGTTAGCTGGCCACGACATAGAAGTATTCTAGACGTAGGAAGGGACTATCATACCTGTATGTTAGTTTCTTGTTTTGTTGTCTTCCGGGGCCCATCGCCCTGTTTTAAAATAGCCCTTATGTGTTGCTATAAGTGAGTTGATTATGGCATCAGTAAAAAACTTCGTATCAAACGTTGGCAGTTATTTGAACAAGATCATGTTATTATATTGTTATTGATGATGTCTATGCAATGTATAAAATATAAACAATGAAAAAAGGAAGCACACTTATGTGCCAAAGAAACCCAACCCAAGAAATACCGAACCCCCTTATACTTTAACAAGGTGACAGACAAGAATATTGTCACGTCAATTTTAAGTGGTTTAAACATAGTAAAAAGCGCGCAGAGCCGACATGTGAAGACAGAAACAGGCCATCAACAAAAGTAAAATGCTAGGGAAAGGATATCAACCCATTGAACGCCTGAGTAAAGAAAATTCCCAAAAAGCAAACCCGCCCACCCAAGATATGACCCCTCACCCCCCGCACGATCCAAGGAAAAATGAAAACACGTTCTGATTTCGACAAAAATGAAAACGAAAAAAAGATTTCCCACGTCTAAAGAAACCGAACCAATTGAAATTCAAAAGTTACGTATCGGGGGGAGTAGCTGATTGAATGCCGTATCTAAAGTTCTCGACCAAATGGGGAACCAGTCTGGACAGGAAGATGAACGTGTAGCCGGTGAACACCGACCTTTCCGGCTTGTTTGCAGGCCGACTTTGATCCAGCATCCACATGTTTGAACAACGGATCGGTGTGATCATCCACGTTGCAGCACTCGATACTTTGCACCCACCGATCTGCAAGGGCCTCTTGGATGGTAATGCGCTTTGTAGGGTCGAGATGCATCATTTGAAAGAGAAGGCGCTTTGTTGCTGGCTTAAGAGAAGCGAAGACATAATGACGAGGGTATGTGCCGTCTTTTGTCATTTCGGCGCCGGGATACCTTGAACTCCACATCTCGAAGGATTCAACGTACTTGCCGTACTGAGAACTCTCGCTAACATTTGCTTTGTGCCATAACGGCCCGCCGAATGCGAGAACGAAGTATACCATTGCACACGACCAAACATCCAATTTTCGGGCATCGTAAAGTCCTATGTGCGATAATTAGTACATGTCAAGGCCCCTGGAGCAGCTTATCAGAACTAACCTTCTTTATTCTGAACTTCCGGGGATATGTATGGTGCGCTTCCAACAATCCCAGGCTTGCTCAGCCTAACCTCGTTCATCTCGATCCCACATTTAATCCCCGCATCGCCGGGATGTTTCCCACAAAACACCTCCGAAACTCCAAAATCGGTTATTTTGAGGTGGCCATCGCTAGAGATCAAGAGATTCTCTGGCTTAATATCCCGATGAGCAATGCCGTGATCATGCAGATATGCAACACCCCTGAGCAGCTGCTTGAAACAGCACATTTTCTCCTCATCCTTCATGAAATTCTTTTCAATCAAGCTGAAGAGATCACCCCCAGCACAGTATTCCATCACATGACACCATCTATCACTGCTGCTGAAGCAGAGATCCTCAGTCGAAACAATGTTTGGGTGATTTAAACTCTTTGATATGCAAAACTCTGAGTTAATCTTCTCCACATATTCCCCTGCTGTCTCACTCCTGCTCTTTTTGCGGAATTCCTTGATGGCAAACAATTCATTTGGTGGTCCGGAAATCTTGTGCATGACCTTAACAACAGCGGAGACGCCCTCACCGCAAACCTTACTCATCCCAGGCAGATGGCTGTGGTTTGCGTATTTCGATGATAGCGGAATGACTGGAACATTCAAGGCTGGTACAACACTACTCATCACACGTGATTTTGAACCGGCTCCAGACAATGCTGGGTGGGTAATGGGGTTGCCAGTCAAATCTTTAATACCACTTACGCTGTTGGAACGGGAACGTCTCGAGAAGATGCTTGGCCGTTTCGATGGTGAGGGCTTCCCATCGAATGTGCTTGATGGTCGTGATGCAACCGGTATTTCCAATGCTGATGAAAGAGCATCTGTGGGGTGAGGTGTAGTCATTTGTAAATCACTTGGTGAGCGCTGGCTTGAGAAGAAACCTTTTGACTTGGTAGGCGAAGGAGTGCGCTGCCCAGCGTCCGAAACATGACCTGAAGAGTGCACCCTACGCATGAGTCCTTGAATCTTCTCTGACGCATGACGCCTCAGTTTCCCACGCGTGTTTGGCTGTTCATTCGAGGGACTTGCTGTCTTCCTGGATGGGGGTGTAGCAGGTGTGCTGATGATTGCTGGTGCGTTCTTGATGCTATGAAAACCCTCGTTGCTAGAGCTAATGAAGATACCAGAGTGGCCGTCGCTGGTTGGTGTGAGTGGTTCATGGGCTTCACTAGCAGTCTCATCGTCCTCTTCCTCCTCTAGAACAGTGTGGCATTCGTGGGTGTTGTCTTCTAATGATTCTGGTCCAATGTAAAACTTTGGTTTAGAATGGATGTCGGTGTGATCGAGGTCCAGTAGGGGAGGCTCTAATGCAGGGTAGAGCGCAGGCACTACCGAAGGATTATACTCAGGATAGGTTTCTGGAGTCATTGGCAGTGAGGATAGCGAAGCTATCGAGCTTGAGCAGGTAGAGGGGCAGGAATCTTCTGAGTGAAATGAGTTGTTCATCAATGCGGTATCTAGGTGCTGTCGGGAAAAGAGCAGTTGCTGTCGTTGAACGAAGAGTGAGGAGGGACGGCCGTCAAGTAGTAATAGAAGCTGCGATCGCCAGAGTTGCGGTAGCACTAAATTAGTTGAAGAGGGGTGGTGTACTGGTATTAGCGGTACGTATTAGCGGAAGTGCGAGAGATAGCAGCAGCTAGCAGAGGCGTGCAGAGGGTGCAAGTACGTGCAGAGTGCAGGAGAGAAGGGAGGGCGGATATTCAGTGTGAGACCGGTCAGGACTGAAATGGGGAATGGGAGATGTGAAGGCGCCGGGCGCCTTGCTTATAGATATGAGATGAAGTCAGGAGCAAGACGTAAGGGTAAGTGTAGAGGAAAGAGGAGTGTAATTGATTGTCCGAAATCCGGCGGATATCGACGTGCCATGCAGGAGATCAAGGATATATATAAGTATGAAGGAAATGGGAGGAAGAAACCTCGAGGGTCTAGTCTGGGGGCTGTCAGGCTAGAAGAGGCCGAAAGCCCGTGAGTGGTGGGTTTACCAACTTATTGGTGGTTTGAATCCGAGGGGACGGTGAGTGGATGATGGCAAGGAAGAGGCGCACAAGACCAAAGAGGCTATTTGAACGGACGGAATTAAATTATTTGTAAAGATATGTACGTATCTGTACTGTTTATGTATGGACGGAGGTGTTCAAAATCGATTATAGATTTGAAGGAATGTTGTGTCGGGCACAGGACGAGAGCGGAAGCAAGAGGTTGAGGCAAGAGGGTGGGAATATGGTAGTAGTAATAGTAGTCTGCGGCGGCGGGGGAGGGGAAGGGTAAGCGAAGGAATGAGAGGGAGGTGTGTGTAGTGAGTGATGGATGTGATCTAGAAGGAAAACGGGAGCACACAAGTAGGATAGTGGGGTGTAGTACCAACTACAGATGGAACCACAAACTTCTCTTACCCTCGCCAGAATTAGAGAGCCAGCATGAAAGCAGGATCTTGACAATAACTCATCCACTCGTTCACTCCTTGACCTCAAACCTTTACGGAGAGACTTGAATGTTGAATGAATGACACCTGAATTGTGAGTACAGGCGAGACCTGTACCTACAGAGAAACCCTGCCTCACTGGCGGACGGTGATAACCAAGTGCGTGGGCGTTAATACTCCCTTACACCATAATTTCTGGGTGTGTGCGGATCTCGGCATTGCTTTTTTCGATTGATGCTGCTGGTGGGGACAGACAGGGCTCGTTATGGGTGGGGGGCTTCTGCGACCAGAGTGGGTCAGGGAAACAGTGAGAGAGGGTCCAATGCAAGGAGTCCAAGGTCTGCTTGCTAAACTGGGGAAGCGCTCGCTTGATGGGGTAAGGTCTGGGTGGTAAGCAAGATTCCAATGAGGACCCTACCATTTATTCTCCCCGCCCTGCTCGATGACGATATGACGATGATGTCGGAACCCATCATAGGTGTCTATTCTATTTCTCGGCCTTCCTGACTTCCTCTCTTCGTGATCCAGATTCCGGGTATCATTCAAATAAAGATTAAGTTACATGTATGTACCCCATATTTTGAAATTTGGGACACAGCCGCTGCCTCCTCCAACCCACAAAAGCAAAGAAACAGCATATACTACATGTATGTACCCTAGGCAACCCTTCATAATGAGAACTATAATATCGAGTATTATCTATCTTGTTTATCCGTTCACTGGCGCAGGTTATCACAGTCTGTGGGATCTGCTCATTCAACCTCAACACCGGCCCGGTAAGCTACAGCATGTAGGTAAGAATCTACTCTAGGGATATCTATACATGTAGTTACATGTAGGTACACCTAAGTGCCTACAACACTCCTACACCGTCCGTGTAAATTCGTAGCTGCTTTGAGTACCAAGTCAGACTCTGCCTGTCTCAACGGTTTCCTGTCAACCACATACAGAAAGCAACATGTATCATCTGTAAAATGAAATACTACATGTCGAGATTATGCCTGCAACTTCATCATCAACGCCATAGACCCCATGCGTGTGCTACGTACATGTAGGCATTCTACTTCATGTCACTTGGGCTGCTAGTCAGCGGAGGAGGGAGCATGCCCGACTGTCATATCACTTCTATCTCGGCCTGTCAGGTTCCCGCGAGTCGCCTCTTCTCCTATGTATAAGTTGCCCGTGGGGGGGCCCCGTCTGTGGGATAGATCGGAAGAAATGGGATTTCTTGTTGAAAGTTCCTAGGCGATTTGCAACCGCTACATCTTTTCATCCCCACATTTTGTGTTTTATTTTTCTGAACTTTTTTTGCCTTCTTATTTCCCACCGAGGCAATCAATTTAACCCCACCCCATGCCCTTGTTACATACCAAAAACAGAACAAGCCACTTGAGGCTCAAAAGCGGGCCAAAATAAGGGCTTCCCATTTGGCAATACACTAAGCGAAGCAGAAAAAAATAAGAGTCTTTGCCAGCTCACCTTCTCAGCCGCTAGGTGATTTGGTGGATATTTCACTGCGGAGGTAATCCGTAGTGGCGGAGAAGACGGAGACAGCGACAGCATCTCCCCGCAGAGAAGCAACAGTACTACAGCTAGTAGTGAACGCTAATTGATATGCCCCTGGGAGGACGTCCACTTCAGCCCGACTTCACAACATACATGTGCTCCTACATACATGTATATGCGTAGTGAGAATCCCCCCCCCCCCCAGAGAACCACGGGTGGTTATGGTATCGAGCGGTTCAGGCGGCTGGCATGTCATGGCTGTCCCAGCGTCTCAGCTTTCTTTGCACCTTAGCCAAGTTGGCAAAGCCTTGCCGAAGTCAACGCCTTAATTTGATTGGCTGCAAAAAGTTGGGGGCCAATCAATGTCCATCATACGCTGGTTGGACGTCTCCGCGCTTCGCTCTGCCAGGGGAAGCTCTCTGTACATACCGCACCCAGCCAGTGGTCACCCAAACGGTTTTAGTAATTTATATGTGTTTCTCCCTGTTTTCCTTTTAGGTGTACATTCTGAAGATTAAGACAAACCGAAATAAGAGTGGACCAGTGCCAGTGATAATGATTTACAAGACAAAGCATCCACCCCACAGTTTTGAGTTATAACCAACAGAAAGAATTCCCCTAGCTCGCCAAGTTGCTAAAGCCAACCCGCCATCAACTACGCCACTCGTGATTGCCTACATAAGTCTAAGTCGAGTAACATATAACTTCCGAAACACCTACAGGCCACAACCACGGTGCGGCAACATGGATTATTCGATGGCATGTGCACACCGATCTCCCCGAAACTAGTAAAGGAAGAATCTCCAATCTCAGAGACCAGAGGCACCGATAAAACAGGATAGAATTGTAGCTTTAACTCTAGCGGTGGAAATGGGAATAATATTCCTACGTGTTGCTTACAATTTTAATGTTTTTATTCCTGCCCTGCTGCTCTCGGCGTGCCGTAAGATCCGTAATTCTCAGTGATCCTATGGGAGCAGCTGCTTCTTACCCAGGCAGAGCAAGCCGGCACGCTGAGCACACTGAATTATTAGTAATAATAATTCCTATCGGAGTGGGCAATTTTTATCACAGGAGTCGCCTCCCAAAAGCCTTCGCGACAAAGTCCGAGCCTCCTTTACTATCGCGATAGGTAACTATCAGGAGCAGTGGGGCACAACCATCTCCGCAAAATTACGCTTGCTCGCCAGCGGACTTGGCGGCAGATCCAAGGATTTCCCCCTCAAGTGGGGAAGCGGGACATAAACCAACGCCGCTGACTTGACTCTTGACACTAACTATGAGGGGAGGATGTGACCGCCGTCGCCGCAACCTCTGAAATTTCCATTAGCACATAATTTGACCGAGGTTCCGCCGCTAGCAGAGCGGAAGTTACTTGACCTCACTCGGCTGGCATGAGTGTCAATGAACGACCCAAAAAAAGTTTGAGGCTTGTGAACAACTTGTTTTCTCGCCCTCCTTTTCGTCCCCCACCTTTTGCGTTATTCTGGTCGTCTTCCGCCCGACTCCGAGTATACCGGAAGTGAATAAAGTGGCCAAAATAGCTTTACGGAGGTAAAAAAAGAAAGAACAAAACTACATGGCACACACTGAGGATCTTCGTCTATGTGGCCAGATACAGAATATCAATGATCACACAGTTGCTCACATACTCGGACCCTTTCAATCTTTCACTTCCCTCGAACCACCGCGATCACCACCAGGGCCACGTCCGCGTAACGTTATTCTGATCCTGCGTAACTTCATTACGCTGCAATGATGTTGGACTAGAATAATGTCGCCCCCCCCCCTTTGTTCAGATCCTACTCGCTCAGATGGTTTTATAGGCCTCGTCGGACCAAGACTACCAATCCATAGGGTTGCATCAAAGACTTTGAGATTCCTAAATCCCATCCAAGCAACCGACGGGGGTTTTGCTTGAAGAGAGTGCAAGCTGGAAACTGCCAAGAAATACCAAGAGGGTATTTTAAAGTTCGGAGATGGGTTGGGCGCATGCTCGGTCAATCACTCGCGGCCCCGGTTTCGTGGTTGAGCGCACCGGGAGTGCAAATTACTTGGTTTCTCTCTTAGGCTTGAGTTCCAGAGTTCCAAGCTATGACGATCAATTCACAGCCTCAACTTTGGAAAAGGGTGCATGGTGTCCCCCAACTTTAATTTTCACCCAAAAATGTCTCAGGAAGGAAAATACGCCCGTTACAGCTTTCTCCGTACCTTGCCCAGAGAAATTCTCCGTGTTCGAGTGACGCGGCGTGCTTGGCTTCTCCTTCTAGTATCTCTTGCAATCAACAATGCAATCCGTGTCTCCTATCCTCTGACTGAGGATTCGAATGCAGGGCCCGGCTGGCTAGCTATGCTCTCGATGAAACTCCTTTGATACACACGATCGATCAGATAAAAGGTTGGCGCACATGTATCTCCCTACATACACGCATCCCATTAACCTTGGCTCACGCACTGGAGCTCTTGGCTAAACACTTTGGCAAAAATTTTACTGCGCTGCCCTTTGACGACGGAGGAGACTCCGTTGTCTCTGTCACTGACTCTTCCATACATATGCGATCTGCGCGCAATAGGGATAAGAAGGTTGTCTTTTTCGTCCCGTATTCTCCAGATACATATACTTTTTTCCCCGGGCACCACTTGCCCATAAATTTTTTACTTTTTCTCAGAAGGAGCGGATGTGGAATGCGAATTGGGTAGATCTCTGCAATATTTTCGGTCGATGCGTCCTGCCCTACAATAATGAGTTACCCATACATCTATACTCTCCTAGCTAGTAGATCTAGGAGCGTACAATTGTACAATTGTACAAGCTAGCGCCGCAGTACATGCACATATAGATATATACTTAGGCGGTTGGAAGGTAATCCAATTATTCAGGGTCCGCGTGTGAATCTGTAACTGCGTGTGTTATCGCGTTACAAACTCGCTGCTAAATTTACCATGCTAGAATATATGTAGTTGATTACATGTACTCACACTACACATACCACTAGCAACCACATCCTAGCCGCTGCTAGTAACTAGGGTCTCCCAATATATAATCCTATCACGAAAAGTCACTCGGCGGGCCAGTCTGGGCGGTTTTAGATCTGTCCTCTCGCCCACAACTTGAACACAATCGTCTTATCTATGATTCCCATACCTACATGGCCAAAGTATAACTTAAAACAACACCCATCCCTACCTCCAACCAGAGTGAAACGTCTCCACCATGATCGCTGGAACCGAAATCTCTATGCCCTTCCCTGCCCACCCCCTTCTTTTTGTTTCCCTCCCCTTCCCTACTCCACGCACGTAAATGCATGACTTCGTCATCTACGATAATCACTCGCCCGTATTGTCCCTGTATGGAACGGACCAGTATCGGCGTTGGCATCTCACAGTCCTGTTCCACTGCCCTGTTCGTCGAAAACTAGGGTCCCGTTTTGTAATGTGCTCATAGTTGCATTTTTTCGGACTTGTTGCGTGGAGTAACACTGGCTAGATATGTGGGTGTGTACTATACTAAGAGCTTCTCCGGATGAATATGTTTCTGCATACGCTGCCTGTGGCTTTCCGGGGCTCGGCGGGAATTCGGGAGTAGAGGAGTACATGTTGGTGAGAAAGAGGCCCTGGTGGCATACAGTTGGCCCAGCTGCCTAGCGCTGAGTATTAGGGCTTCGATGCAGGAAAGTTTTTTCCCTTCATACACTTCATACACTTCATACACTCTAGCCAGCATGAGTAGTCTATCAGTTATAAATACATTGCATATTTGCCAGTATGTATGTACATGTATATAGGACTACCAATTGGTCCAAGCTCCTTCCCTCAATTCCTCCCCTCCTTATCCCACGCCAGCCTGCTGATGCACAGTAACTCGTAAGCTATGCGGACTTTGTTCGGCCGAAATAACTGTCCAGCCTGCAGAAAGGTCCTCCTCTCCTGACCCTTCCCTGCATGCATATAATTCAAGTCAAGAGTATGAGCGGGCGGCCAAATGAACAGACAGACGGACAGAGAAGCGGGCCTGACGGCTGCCCACAGTGCCAGGACCAGGACCAGGTTATGCGTGTATCCGGGTTGATTATCTGTTTTCTACTCTGTGTTCGTGACTGAGACACGGAGCGAAGCCAAGCCTTCTACCGCTTGGGTGAGGTGTGATTGGGAGGGAGTAACAGAGATGGGCTGATGAATGGATGAAGGGCTTTTAGCTGACCGTTAATTATATCGCGGTATAGCACCGTACCCTGATGGAAGTTATCCTACCAGTAGATGTATTAATAATAATCATAATATAATAACTACAGTACATGTACAAAATACATGTATGCTCTTCCAAGCACCTCCAAGGCAACCAAGCCAATAAGACCTCTGCCGTCATCTCCTTTCACTAGTACAAAACCTTAAAGCAAGGAAACCCCCCAAACGTACATGTATATATGTTATGTTACATGTCCCTGTAGGCTCATGGAACGTCCCGCAGATAGGAAAAAAAGTGAAAGAGAAGAGGGAAAAACTGGCTGTCGAGGCTGGCTTTGGGGGAGGGGGGGTTTAGGTTATACATGCATGTAGCCTGTATGTATATAGGCCTCTGCTGTAGGTAGAGCTGATAAGGGTGGGTGGGAATAGAGATTAGTCGCGTACGTGGAAGTATAACTACATGTACTTAGGTATGCGGAATTATATGTATGTACAGTTTATATATATTAACGTATGGAAGCATGTATGCTACGGTACATTGATATTTGTGAAGGGTAAATACATACATACATGTACTTGTAAGGTAAGTACATGTAATATTCGACTCAGTCACACGGTGTCACTCGTCGCAATACGCCTCACCCCTCCCCCCAAACCAATGTATTGTGCTGGCTAAAATCACTACATGTAGGTACCGTTTCTGGCCTTATAGACTTTGCGCCGTCCTCATTTGGCCCCAATGTGGTTAAGTAGAAGGGACTGTTTGGTCAACCCTTCCCAAATTTTCTGGTAATGATGGGTACATGTAGTTATAGGATTCTTGGCCGCTATAAAATTAACCAACTGGCGGGAGAAATTGACTCAATTCTAAGCCAGACACACAAGTGAAGGGGATTAGTTTTTAGGTTTTAAGTTTATCAATTGTGAATGAGTAGGCTTTAGGTTTGGGTGCGTCATGGTATATCACTCACTATTGTGTCCTGCCCTGGCTTTCGCTAGGTCTGGGCTCGATTTTAAATGGGTAGTTTTGTCTTATACATTTAGGGAAGCTGGGAGTGGTTTCTAACGCATTGATTCACGTTATCGACCCACTCACATGACCCACCACCACTAGACCAATCGTGATTAATACGCGTCCTTACGTGTTCGATGGGATGAGATAACCGTCCGGCCCGGTCCGCATCCCAGCCTGGTGCGTGCACACGCGACCTGTTACTCCCTCGAGGAAGCGCAACGGGCGACAACCCTAACCCAACAGAGAAATTTGAGTACCAGTAGGGAACGCTTGTACCACCCGCAACTACCTGTGATAGACTTCACGAACCGTGAAAAACGAGGTGAAGACGGGCACTAGGTGTTGATAGACTAGTACAGCGCGGCGCGGCTTGGCACAGCGCTCAACGACGAATGTTCAAGAAAGTCTATGAAGAAATAAATATAACAGTTCTTGATACAACACAACCAGTTTTCAAGACACAAAATCATGTGAGAACTAGAAGATGTATATATAATGTACTTTACAGTGTAGCCGACTATGATTGAGTGCATTAGTGCCAGTCCGTATATTTCTATAGTGTCCCGGCGTCTTGGCATCAGCCCCAAGGATTCAATAATGTTACCATGCGATTGGCATGAATGCTAAGTTTATACGATACGCTGAGAGAGGGTGTCATTAGTTCTATGTTAGATAATGCGATGGGATTTGTGAACGTAAATAGAAGAGATGTAGACACGGCCCGCTCGCATCCCGCCGCTAAGAAGGCCTCCTAATGCGTTGTTGGATACAAGATCGGTCAACGCTAAGTTATGATGATGTATTGGAATGAGTTCTATCAGAACGAAGCACTGCGCAGACCCAAGAACGGACAAGCCATTGGTCGTGAATTCAGACGCACAGACGAAACAGAGAGCTTTCTACGATTCTACAGATGAAGCCATCGCCATGGCGATAATAGATATATAGCGTTTTATTCTTTCCTATGTTTTCGCCTCTCTGACAACGCCTTTCTTTCATAACAATATATTACTTTGGCCATTCTGCTTGCCTTTGAGACGGGTTCCCGACAACAGTGAGCTGATGACCATCGCACAGCAGCAGAATGCGTCGGTTTTAATACGAGCGAGCGCTGTCATTATCGCTCTTTATCGATTACTACTGATTGATCGCAGAATGTAGACAATGGATAGACGCTTCCTGGGCTTCTTCTTTCTTTTCTCTGTCTTCGCTCTTCTCACATATCTCTAAGACATGTGACCCACTCCTATTTCCGTGCCCATACCTCGCAGACTAAATACTTCATCCTCTGACGAGGGGAAACTCATAGCATTTCTCATCGTTCTCGTTGAGGTCCACCTGATCCTCGCTCTCTTTCCCTGCTCCTTGTCCTTGCCCTTGCCTTTGCCTTCACCGGTGCCTGTGCTTGTGCCTGCCTCGTGTTGCCTCTGTCTTCGTCAGTCTCCTCGTCCCGAGACTGTGCTCCTCGAGTTCTTCTGCGTCATCATTGTCATCTTCTTCTTTGCGTCGGGTTACTCCGTCACATTCGGCCCTCCTGTCCCTGCCTCGTCCTTGAACCTGAACCTGAACCTGAACCTGAACCTGTCTCACCTCCGGTATACCCCGAGCCGACCCCGTCCTGCCTCTGCCCCTGAATCTACACCGCCCCATCCCGGACCCGACTCCTCCCCGTTAGAGTGGGGAGGAATACGAGGTGTGGTTGCGATGGATTTCTATGAGTTTCTATGGGCTGATGTATAAGTCATGCTGGACTGACGGAGGAGGGTATTAAATAGCGGGCATAGATGCTTTCCTTGATTCTTTTCTTTTTTTCTTCTCTGTCTCAGCTTCCTGTTATCTCAGTACATAGGAATATACTCCTATTTCTAGTCATAGCTCCCTCGACCTCGTGATATGTCTTCAGTAATGAGGAAATCTATAGTATCTCTCATTGTTCTTATTGAGGTCCATCCGGCCCTTACTTCTTCTGTCCTGTGCTCTTTTGCCTCTGCCCTTACCTTTGCCCTCGCCGGTGCCTGTGCTTGTGCCTGCCCAGTGTTGTCCTCGCCTTCGTCAGTGTTCTCGTTGTATGTGCTGTGCCCCTCGAGTCTTTCTGCATCATCATTGTCTTCCGCTAGCTTGTGTCCCGGTTGCTCCATCGCATTAAGACGGGACCGCCCCTACTCGACTGGAGTGGTACGAGTTCCTGGCACCATAGTTTGCCATGACTGCTCCCGCTGCCGATGCATTTGGCTGTCAAAAGCTCCATACTGATCTGGAAGAGTTCTTTGTCACTCACATTGAAGTGAACTCCACTTCAACTCAAGAAGCGAAGCAAGTTTATGGCCTCCTCCAAAACTATCACGGCTCCGTCTCCTGTACCCCGCCTTCCGCCAAGGCGTCTTCGGAGCAGGGTTGTTGGATAGTATCGGTCGATGTCGGAAGTAGAATGACGGGTTAGGAAGGAGCTCGGGTAATGGAATGTAAGCGCTAGGAGGGATTGGGTAGTAACGGGATAGATTTGGGGTTATTGGGAATAGTATGGGTGGTACGGAGGTGTGGGAGTTTCTATGAGTTTCTATGGTATGAGTCATCGGTGTGAGGGGATAGTTGGATATATAGTGTTTGTGTTTTCCTATGTTTCTGCCTCTTCAGACAACGTTTTCTTTCTGTTAGCAATACATTACTTTGGCTTCGGCCCTCCTGTCTGCGCCTCGTCCCTGAATCTGACCCTGAACCTGAACCTGAACCTGCCTCGCCTCGGGTATCTCCTGAGCCGACCCCGTCCTTGTCCTTGTTCCTGGACCTACCCCGCTTTGCCCCCGACCGACCCCGCTCCGTTAGAAAAGGGTGTATAAAGGGGTTAGTATCACGGCGTGGATCGTACTTAGTGACGTTGCGGGAAGAAGGATTAGTCAGGGGTTTTCTATGATGTTCTAGGAGTTTCGGTTGCAGGGATTCTATGAGTCAATGTTGTGCATGTATTTCTAATAGAGGGATTTTCTTGAGGTTCTATGGGTTTCTATGGTATGAGTCAGGGAAGGGATTTTGGGGCTATATATAGGGAGCTCTCTCCCTTGCTTGTAGGGTTTCTCTTTCTTTCCTTTCTTTTTCACGCAATCTTCCTGTCCTTTAGCCAATACAGAGCTTTAGGATCTCTAGCTACTATTGAGTACCCCCGCTCCTACTCTCTAGAAAGTAGGAGGAAACCTATAGGCCTTGTCTCGTACACCGTCCCGTCTCGCTCCGTCCTTCGCCCTGTACCCCCCACTCTTTACCTTGCTTAGTCTTATACGCGTCCGCCTCACCTTGTCTCGCCTCAGTTGTTCTCCCGGCGTTTTGGCATCGGTCCCAGGGGTTTGATGGTCGAAGCGTGGTCGTGATTGTTTAGGTATTGTTAAGCGAGGGAGGGGTGTGTTAAGAGGGGGGTGTCGTCATTAGGTTTTATGAGGTTCGATGGCGTGATGGATTGGTAATGTAAATAGCGGAGATAGTGGGGAGGAATACGAGGTGTGGTAGTGATGGGTTTCTATGAAGTTCTATGAGCGAAAGTATGAGTCATAACGGACTGGTGGAGGAGAAGTGTTAAATAGTGGGGAGAGAGGTTTTCCTTAGTTCTTTCTTTCTTTTCTCTCTGTCTCGTCTTCCTGTCATCTCGGTACATAGGAATCTACTCCTATTTCTGAACCATAGCTTCTTGTATCAAAGACTCTGTTCTCTAGAAAGGGGAAATCTATAGTACCTCTCATCGTTCTCGTTGAAGTCTATCCGGTCCTCACTCTCCCAGCCCTGCGTTCTCGTGCCTTTGCCCTTGCCTTTGCCTTCACCGGTGCCTATGCTTGTGCCTGCCCGGTGTTGCTCTTGTCTTCGTCGGTCTCCTCATCGCTTAGGCTGTACTCCTCGAGTCCTTCTGCGTCATCATTGTCATCTTCTTCTTTGCGTCGGGTTACTCTGTCACAGTTGTGTACCTTGGCACCTCTTGTCCTTGTCCTCGCTTCGCTCCGTGATACTAAGATTGCGTCTCCAACACCAACCTACACAACAAACCTTGCCCAGTACACCACCTAGATATTAGCATCATGTCCCACGCAGACCCTATGGAAGAGTGAGAGGGACTCTACGAGATCCTCCAAAGAGATCTCGATACATTTATAGCCACAAACCCCACTGATGCCGAGAATGCCAGCGAGGAAGCCAAGAAGGTCCATGACCTCATCTTTCGTTTTCAACAAGCCGTCAAGCAACCCATAATAGGGTGGCAAGGTGAACAAGAAGATGGCGATGAGTGTGACGGAGGAAGCCAATGCAAAGTAGAAGATGACAATGATGACACAGAAGGGCTCAAGGAGCACAGCCTACGTGATGAGGAGACCGACGAAGACACGAATAGCGCCGGGCCAGCACAAGCACAGGCACCGGCGAAGGCAAAGGTAAGAGCAAGGGCACAAGAGCACAGGGCAGAAAAGGTGAGGACCGGATGGACCTCAACAAGAACGATGAGAGATACTATAGGTTTTCCTTTGCAAGAGAGCAGAATCGTGGAGGCGAGGAACTATGGCTTGTGAATAGGAGTATATTCCTATGTACCGAGATGACAGGAAGACGAGACGAGGAGAAAAGAAAGAAAGAACTAAGGAAAACATCTATCTCTGCCATTTAACACTTCTCCCCCACCAGTCCGGTATGACTCACACATTCACTCATAGTACCTCATAGAAATCCCTCGATACCACACCTTGTATTTCTCCCTACCATCTTGCCGATTCCTATTACCAATCCATCACGCCATCGAACCTCCTAGAACCCAATGACGACACCCCTCTCAACATCCTTCGCTAACTCTTCCTCATTACTACATCGCCGCTACGTAGACACAGGGATCCCAGCTGAAGCCAATACCCCGACAATGGACAAAGAAGATTACGGAGTTGAGAAGAGAGAACCAGGATCTGGAAAGACAGATAACCATCCTGGAAACTCAGGTTAACACCCTCCAAACCCAAGTCCAAACAGCGAACCAAGCCACGCAATCCGCCGAAGTCGCGCTCGCCGCCCAGATGGTACTTCTGCCCCCGCCTCCGCCTCCGGCTGCAGATTCCATTCCGCCACTTCCCCCTCGTCATCGTAATTGCCTCCTAGAGGGCCCCACCCTCGCCCAAGAACCAAGGACTGAAAGGTCGGAGAAGCTCCCGGACCCGGAGAAATACTGAGGTAATCGGAAGGGACTTCCTCAGTTCCAAAATATGTTGAAGCTCAAGATCTTAGGCAATGCTGACCGGTACCCCACCCTACAAAACCAGTTAACCTATGCTATTTCCTGCCTGGAAGGCCCCGCTGCCGACCAATTTATGCTTTATATTACTGCCACTGGAATATCACAGCGTACCACGGATTTCGTAGAGAAGGAGGATATTCGAGAATGGGTTCTTTGGTTGCGATGTGCTCCTTTGGGTTCTTGGAGTTTCTATGGGTTTCCGTTACACGATGTTATGAGTCATGATTGTACAGGGATTAGGAGGGGTATATATATATTGCTACGGATCTTTCCTTCAAGTTTGTCCTTTTCTTTCTCTTTCTTTTCCTACGTGTTCTTCCTATTATCAACCCTATGGTTTAGTTTCGCTTTGTTATCTTTAGCCCTGAATAGACTACATTATAACTATAGTTTTTGCCAAGATCCTCTTGGGTCTTCCATAGTACCTCGTCTCGTCTCTAGCTCCTGCCTCGTCTCGCCTCGCTTCGCCTCGTCCTTAGTCCATGACCGTAGTACGCATTGTCTACTGGTATCTTCGTCTCCACGTCTTCGTCAGAGAGGCCATCTGGACCCTCTGCCCCACAACCTTGCTCCTCGGTTAGGTTCTCCCGTTCCCGCCTCTCGCCTTCGCCCTCGTTCTCGCCACGGTTGTGTACCTCGGCCCTCTTGTCCGTTGTCTCTGTGTTGCTCCGTAATACTAAGAATACGTCCCCTCCGCCGACCTACACAAAACACCCCCGTCTCGCCTCGCTCTGGTCATAATGACCGACCTTAGTAGGGATGTTCCTATGGGGGACTGCCCCAACCCTGTCTTCTTCTCTCCCGGCCCCCTCGAGTGCTTCTTCCCAGAAAGGAAGGGGTACTGTCACCTCGCTCTCGTCCTCCGCTCCCACTGGTTCGATCTTGGCAATCGCCTCGGCTCGGACCCCCACGTCCACCACCTCCGTCAGTATGCCCTGTCTCATGGCCTCAAGCGCGCCGATGCCCACTGGGCTAAGGCTACCTTCACACAACTCGCCTCGGGTAAGCTTCATATTGGAGCCCCCACCGTCGATGATTCCTGCCCTGCCCACGACTCCGAAGCCATTATTCGTGGCCTCAGGGACTCTGCTCTGGCTGATTATACCATTGGCGGCCACATGGAAACTTCCGATGTCCATGTCCCAGCCACCTTGACCGAGAGACTTACCAGTTTCTTGGAAACTTTTGGCCCTGTCGAAGAGGACTTCGGGTACGAGCTTACCCAGGCCCACACCCTGATCGCAGAGGCCCTTGCCGCCCTGACCGTCCCCGTCGATGTCCCCGCTGTTGCCCCCGAAGAACTGGCCGAATGTACGGCCCATGATGAGGTCATTGAGGACCTCCGTTTCGAACTTGATGTGGCCGAAGAAAAGGCTGCTGATTTGTGGCAACGCCTGTGCGAAGCCAATGAAGTGTCTGCCGAGGCTGAACAAAGTCTCTATAGGGAAGTGACTGTCCTCACGAATGAGAAAGAGGAGTATCGTTATCGTCTGGCTCTGCATCAGGAAGCTCTTGTTGAGGCAGATGCTACCATCGTTGATCTTTGTCGTCGTCTTTCTCTTGCCACCCCCAATGCTACCAGGAAGCCAGTCCCCCCCATCGCCCAGACCTCGAAGCCCCGCTATTTGGTAACTCGTTCCCAGGATTCCAGGACTGCCAGCAACTGGCATAAAGCACCAGTTGAACCAGCAACCACTGAGCCAGCGTTAAAAGGTCAGCCCCTTTAGTAAAAATTGGCACACCAAAGGGGCTAGTCCCGCCACCCACTTTTGTTCTGTCCGCCGCCGCTTTTTCTGAAGATAGGATGTCTGAGGAATCTCTTGTCGTTGCCTGTTCTGTTGCTCAATCGCCCGCCGCCCCTGTCATGACCCATGCCCTGATAGATACAGGCGCGTCCGGTTATGCCTTCATTGACCAAGACTTCGTGCGTACTCATGGCCTTACCCTAGTTCCTCTGAAGAAATCACGCCTACTTGAGGTAATCGATGGTAGGCTGGTGGAATCAGGAAAGATTACCCACGTTGTTCAGCTATCGTTGGATATCAGTGGCCATCAAGAACTTGCTCTGTTTTTCGTGACCAAGCTAGGACACTACCCAATAGTAATGGGTATTCCTTGGATGAGGCGTCATGATCTAGCTATCAGACCAAAGACAAATAAGATCATCTTTGATTCTGATTTCTGCACCCAAAATTGTTCCCGGTCCCATACCTCGGTTACCGCCAAAGAAATTTCGGTTTCGTTCCCAGATGCTCCTGCTATTCAGATTGTAGCCATTGGGGCTGTACCCTTTGTAGGTCTTGCTCGGCGCCGACAGAATAAACTCTTCTGCGCCTCAATTCGGGCTATTGACGAAGCCTTTGCCGGAAAAACGAATCAGGATCTCCAAGCCCACGTACCTAAGGACCTCCAGGAATTTATGTCACTGTTTCAGGAAAGCCAGGCCACCGTTTTGCCGCCGCACCGTCCTCATGATTTGAAAATAGTCCTGCAGGATGGGAAGGCCCCTCCATTTGGTCCGCTATATGGAATGTCCCGCTTGGAGTTACAGGCCCTGAGGGATTACATTACCGAGAACTTGTCCAAGGGGTTTATCCGTTATTCTGAATCTCCTGCTGGTGCCCCAGTTCTGTTTGTCAAGAAGTCCGACGGCTCCCTCCGGTTGTGCGTTGATTATCGAAAGCTCAATGAGATTACGGTCAAAAATCGACACCCGCTGCCCTTGATTCCCGAAACTCTGTCACGCCTGTCCAAGGCAAAATACTATACCAAGTTGGACCTTCGTTGGGGATATCACCAAATTAGGATTCAGGAAGGGGACGAATGGAAGACTGCGTTTAGGATCCGTTATGGCCATTTCGAGTATAACGTTATGCCTTTTGGACTGACTAATGCCCCCGCGGCGTTTCAACATTGGATTAATGATCTTCTGCGCCCCTTTTTGGATGACTTTGCTACGGCTTACCTCGACGATGTATTAATTTACTCCGAGACTCTGGAAGAGCATAAGCAACATGTTCGGGAAATTTTGAAGGTGTTCCAAATTCATGGTGTCCACCTTAAGCCTGAGAAATGCGAGTTCTATCTGCAACAGACCAAGTATCTCGGACTGATTATTACCCCCGAGGGTATTCAGATGGACCCTAGTAAGGTATCAACGATCAAGGATTGAGAAACTCCCACAAAACTCCGGGAAGTCCAGGAATTTCTAGGTTTTGCAAACTTCTACCGGCGATTCATCTATGCGTATTCTCGAGTTGTTGCCCCGCTTACCGCTTTGACCAAGAAAAACGTAAAGTTTGAATGGTCTCCAAGGGCAGAAGCAGCGTTCCAGAAGCTCAAGGATGCATTCACTTCGGCCCCGATTTTGGCCCACTTTGACTTTGAAAAAGAAGTTATTGTAGAAACCGACGCCTCTGATTACGTCTCTGCGGGCATTATGTCCCAGTATGGCGACGATGGAATCTTGTACCCAGTGGCATTCTTTTCCAAGAAACATTCTCCAGCCGAATGCAACTACGAGATCTATGATAAGGAACTGTTGGCAGTGATTAAGAGCTTTGAAGAATGGCGTCCACATTTGGAAGGATCCCGGTACCCTGTTAAAGTATTGAGTGACCATAGGAATCTGGAATACTTTATGTCCACTAAGTTGTTGAACCGTCGCCAAACACGTTGGGCTGAATTTCTGTCTCGATTTAATTTCGTTATTCAGTTTAGACCAGGGAAACAAGGGGGGTAGCCAGATGCACTTACCAGGAGGTCAAGAGATCTGCCAAAGGAAGGGGACGAACGGTTGACGCATCAGTCGCAAGTGATATTGAAGCAAGAGAATTTGGAATCAAAGATTAAGCTAAGTTTGTTGGCGGGCTCTTTGGCAAATGAACCCGCTGAAGGAATGTCTACCGTGAAGGAGTTGTTGATCCAAGCTTACCAAGAAGATAGTTTCCCCGAACAAGTTCTGACGATGCTCCGCAATGGCACCAAACATTCCAAGAAAATTTCCCTTGCCGAATGTATTGAGACAGAGGATGGATTCCTTCTATACCGTCAGGCTATCTATGTCCCAGAGTTTGATAAGCTCCAGCTTCGGTTATTACAGGAACATCATGATAAGTCCTCCGCCGGACACCCCGGCCGTGCAAAGACTCTCGAGCTTCTAAGTCGTAACTATTATTGGCCCAACATGAGAAAGTACGTCGACCGCTACGTGCTGAATTGTAATATATGCTCTCGTAGCAAAGCCTCTCGCAATGCACTCCAAGGTGTCCTTCGACCACTTTCCGTACCCAAGGGACCATGGACCGATGTATCAATGGATTTTGTTACTGGGCTTCCAATAAGCAATGGATTTAACGCCATCCTGGTAGTGGTCGATCGCCTAACAAAGATGCGACACTTTATACCTTGCACCGAGGAAGCAAATGCTAGGGACGTTGCTGCCATGTATCTTGATTCAGTTTGGAAACTTCATGGACTCCCGGAAACTATTGTTTCAGATCGCGGCACTCAATTTACAGCTGAATTCTGGAAGGTTTTATGTTCTCGTCTCGAAATTGCTCCTCGCTATAGCACCGCTTTCCACCCACAGACAGAGGAGCAGACCGAAAGGATCAATGCCGTTATGGAACAATATCTTCGAGCTTATGTGTCATACCAACAGGATGACTGGACCCAATATCTCTCCATGGCTGAATTTGCGACCAATAATCATGTTTCTGAAACCACCAAGATGTCTCCTTTCCAGGCTAATTACGGAAGGAGCCCTCGCATGTCATTTGCACCGCTACAGCATGGAAAGACTATCAATGAGGACCAGGCCAACGGTATGGCTAGGACTATGGCACAGATTTATGATTTTCTTCGTGATGAAATGGCTCGGGCTCAGAAAATACATGAGTATGCGGCAAATCGGAATAGAATCTCCGCCCCGAGGTATGCTATTGGAGATGAAGTCTTCCTCTCAACCCGGGACATCGAGACCAAGCGACCATCCAAGAAGCTGGATTGGAAACGTATTGGACCCTATGTGATTAAGCGTATGGTTAGCCCCTACGCTTATAAACTCGACCTCCCGATATCAATGAAAATTCACCCAGTGTTTCATGTGTCTCTTTTGTTCCTTGCACCCAGTAATCCGGTACCCGGCCAGTTACAATCGCCGCCCCCAGCAATAGAGATCGAAGGTGAACAGGAGTGGGAAGTGGAACGAGTTTTAGATTCTCGCAGGCGTTATGGAAAATTGGAATATTTGGTTCGGTATCTTGGCTATGACGAACCCTCTTGGCAACCCCCCGAAGACTTGGAGCATGCTCCCGATTTAGTCAAAGACTTCCACGATAGTTACCCACGAAAGCCTAGGCCTACCAGGAGTTAGGCCTGAAGGGGGGCCTAATCTATCACGGCGTACCATGGATTTCGTAGAGGAGGAGGATATTCGAGAATGGGTTCTTTGGTTGCGATGTGCTTCTTTGGGTTCTTGGAGTTTCTATGGGTTTCCGTTACACGATGTTATGAGTCATGATTGTACAGGGATTAGGAGGGGTATATATATGTTGCTACGGATCTTTCCTTCGTCCTTTTCTTTCTCTTTCTTTTCCTACGTGTTCTTCCTGTTATCAACCTTATGGTTTAGTTTCGCTTTGTTATCTTTAGCCCTGAATAGACTACATTATAACTATAGTTTTTGCCAAGATCCTCTTGGGTCTTCCATAGTACCTCGTCTCGTCTCTAGCTCCTGCCTCGTCTGCCGCCGCGCGTCCTTAGTCCATGACCGTAGTACGCATTGTCTACTGGTATCTTCGTCTCCATGTCTTCGTCAGAGAGGCCATCTGGACCCTCTGCCCCACAACCTTGCTCCTCGGTTAGGTTCTCCCGTTCCCGCCTCTCGTCTTCGCCCTCGTTCTCGCCACGGTTGTGTACCTCGGCCATCTTGTCCGTTGTCTCCGTGTTGCTCCGTAACATGGAATCAACCTGCCGTCCATGGAGAGGTTTTTTGAAATTTTGAACACAGCCTTCGGGGACCCCGATCAGGTAGGTACCACCCGTCGCGCCCTCAAAAGAATCAGACAACTCAACTGTCCCTTCTCGGAATACTTTGCCGAGTTCCAATGTTATGGAGCCGAAGCTGGAATGAGAGATACGGCCAATGTGGAGGCTCTTATGGAAGGCCTGAGCAAGGAACTCACCAAGCTGATGGTCCATGAGGAGACCCCCGCCACGGTCCATGAACTTGCCACCATTCTCCAACGCTTGGACAACAAGCAGCAGATGCTCACTGCTCGCTACCACCCTCGATACCAGACTCCTGCCAACTCCGCTCCCCTTGTACCTCGCTACGTTGCCCCAGGTCCACCTGCTCCACGTTACCAGACACCTGCTGCCCCTGCGCCACGCTACCAGGCTCCCGTCCCACCTACCCCTCGTTACCAAGTTCCCACTCGCCCCAACCCACCTGCCGTTGCTCACCCGTCTCATACCCCCGGAGGCGTAACCCCTATGGATTTGTCATTTGGTCGTGACCGCCCGGACCTTCAGGAAAGAGAGGCCCGTCGCGTAGAAAATAGACATTTTTATTGTGGTCAAGGTGGACACCTTATTAGGGAATGCCCACAGTCGCCGGCTCCCAGGAACCCAGCTCGCAGGATAAGGGGAGCCAGGTTTGATATTAAGAATGAAGAGAATGAAGAAGCCTCCGGCGATGAGGCGTTAAAAGATTTTTCCCTGGACTGAGTGGCTCACTCCAGGGACGGTTTAAGGATTGGTTTCGGATTTTGCTTTCTAGGTTTTCAGTTTCGGAGAAGGATATAGATGGGAATCAATTAGTCGTAACTTGCTCGATTTCTCAAAATAAAAATTCTATTATCTCATCATGTGCTCTCATTGATACTGGCGCCCCAGTATATGCTTTCATAGGCCAAGACTTCGTATGCCACCACAACCTTACTACCATTCCCCTCCAAGTCCCTCGACACATAGACGTAATCAACGGTAGACCTATCGAATCACTGGCAGGAAAGGTTACTAACAAAGTTATTCTAAGTCTAGACATTAATGGCCACAAGAAGGACGTCCCCTTTTTTGTAACTCAACTTGGCCACTTGTCCCGGCATCTTGGCATCGGTCCCGACGGTTCGGTAGTTGTAGCACTATTGCGATGGATGGAGTTATGTTAAGCGAGAAGATCAGCAAGCTTTACCATTTGTGACTAGAGTCTCCTGAGTCTCCTGGGACCCCTGTAATCTCCTGAAACTTGTAAAATCTTGCTGATGGATGGGGTGAAATGAGGTGAGGTTGCCGTTATTAGGTTCTATAAGATTCGGTTGCAGGGAGGATTGGTAATAGGAATTGGCGAGAAGGTGAAAAGGAATACGAGGTGTGGTAGCGAGGGATTTCTATGAGGTTCTATGAGCAAATGTGTAAGTTATACCGGACTGGTGGAGGAGAAGTGTTAAATAGCGGAGATGGATGTTTTCCTTAGTTCTTTCTTTTATTTCTCTCTGACTCGTCTTTCTGTTATCTCAGTACATAGGAATATACTCCTATTCTTCAGCCATAGTTTCTTGTCCTTAAGACCTCGTCCTCTTTAAGAGGAAAACTCATAGTACATCTCATCGTTCTCGTTGAGGTCCATGTCCCGGCGTCTTGGCATTGGTCCCGACAGTTGGGTAGGCGATGCACGGTTGTGGTTGTTAGGGTAAAGTTAAGCGAGAAGTGGGGAGTGCGAGGTGGAGGTTGTCGTCATTGGGTTCTGGGAGGTTTGATGGTGTGATGGATTGGTAATGTAGAATAGCGGAGATGGTGAGGAGGATTACGAGGTGTGGTAGCGACGGGTTTCTATGAGGTTCTATAAGCGAAAGTGTGAGTCATAGCGGACTAGTGGAGGAGGTTTGTTAAATAGCGGGGATAGATGTTTTCCTTAGTTCTTTCTTTCTTTTCTCTCTGTCTCGTCTTCCTGTTATCTCAGTACATAGGAATCTACTCCTATTCCAAGCCATAGCCTCTCGTACTAAATACTTGATCCTCTGACGAGGGGAAACTCATAACATCTCTCATCGTTCTCGTTGAGGTCCATCTGAACTCGCCCTGCCTTGCGCGCTTGCCTGCTCGCCGCCGGTGCCTGTGCTTGTGCCTGCCCGGTGTTGCCTTTGTCTTCGGCAGTCTCCTCGTCCCTAGACTGTGCTCCTCGGGTTCTTCTGCGTCATCATTGTCATCTTCTTCTTTGCGTCGGGTTACTCCGTCACAGTCCATCCGGTCCTCACTCTCTCTGCCCTGTGCCCTTGTGCTCTTGTCTTTGCCATTGCCTTTACCGGTGCCTGTGCTTGTGCCTGCCTGGCATTGTCCCTGTCTTCTTCAGTCTCCCCGTCGCATTGGCTGTGCTCCTCGAATCCTTCTGCGTCATCATCATTGTCATCTTCTACTTTGCGTCGGGTCACTCCGTTACACCACTATCCTATTGTTATGGGCCTCCCTTGGATGCGCGGACATGCAACAACGATCCTCCCAGCCAATAATGAAATACATTTCGATTCCCCAACTTGTATTACCCATTGCTCCGTCAACCACACAAAGATTATCGCTAAGGGACTCTCGATCGAACCCCTTGCTAAACCCGTTACCAATATTTCAGTTATTAAATCTTATGCCTTCCAACGATTGGTCAATAAGAAAAGAAAAGGGATGCGAATATATTCAACAACACTTAAGGACCTAGATGATCTACTACTCGCCAAACCGCTTAAAGATTTCTGTGCCCTTGTACCAAAGGAGCACCATACCTTGCTCCACCTTCTGAATGAATCCGATGTCCCTGACTTACCACTCCATAGACCTGAATACGACCTGTCTATCAATATCCAAGAAGGCATGATCGTCCCATTCGGACCTATGTATGGAATGACACGGCTGGAATTGCAAGCCCTAAGGGATTATATCGCAGAGTATTTATCCAAGGGACGTATTCGTCATAGTATCTCTCCGGCCAGCTCCCCAGTATTGTTTGTTAAGAAGGCCGATGGTTCCTTGCGCTTGTGTCTGGACTACCGAAAACTAAACGGAGTAACAGTGAAAAACAGTCACCCACTCCCCTTAACCCCAGAAACAGTTATGGGTATTTTCTCAGCCAAGTACTTCACCAAGCTGGATCTGCGCAATAGTTATCATCAATTGAGAATCAGGGAGAGAGATGAGTGGAAAACGGCTTTCAGAACCCGCTACGGACATTTAGAGTACACAGTCATGCCTTTCTGCCTTACCAATGCACCAGCAGCTTTTGAACATTGGGTTAATTATATGCTTGGACCTTATCTCGATTACTTCGCTACGTCATACCTGGATGATATTCTTATATACTCTACCACCCTCGAAGAACATAGGACCCATGTTGACAGAGTCTTACGCATCCTCGACCAGAATATTGTGCAGCTTTAACCAGAGAAATGTGAATGGCACGTTAAGGAAAGTATGTATCTCAGCTTCGTTTTGACACCGGAAGGAATTAAAATGAATGAATCAAAGGTTGCTACTATTAGGAATTGGGAAACCCCAACCTGCCTGAAGGATGTACAGGAACTCCTAGGCTTTGGCAATTTCTATCGGCACTTCATTTATGCCTATTCAAGGGTGCTATCCCCGTTAACGGCCCTAACAAAAGCCAGAGTGGCTTTTAGATGGACAGACAAGACCGAGAAAGCCTTCCAAGGTCTTATTGTATTTACCTCCACTCCGATACTCATACACTTTGACCCCGATCGAGAAATTATTGTGGAAACGGATGCCTCCGATTATGTCTCTGCTGCTATTATGTGACAACGGGATGACGAAGGAATACTACACCCAGTCGCCTTCTTCTCTAAGAAACATACGCCAGCAGAATGCAACTACGAGATAAATGATAAGGAACTGTTAGCAATTATTCGGGGATTCGAAGAATGGCGTTATTTTCTGGAAACCGCCTCATACCCTATCAAGATCCTAACTGATCACAGGAATCTTGAATATTTTATATCAACAAAGCTACTTAACCGACGATAGACCCGTTGGTCAGAATTCCTATCACGTTTTGATTTTATTATTCAATTTAGACCAGGGAAGCAAGGAGGAAAGGCAGATGTGTTGACTAGGCGATCAGAGGATCCCCCTGAGGAGGGGGATGAACGTCTCGAATACCAGTACCAGACCGTTTTAAAAAGAAAAAATTTGGATACTAAGCTAAGTTTGTTGGCGGATTCTTTGGCAAATGAACCCACTGAAGGAACGCCCACTGTCCAAGAGTTATTTTTAAAAGCTTACCAAGAAGATCGTTTCCCAAATAAGGTACTTTCTAATGGGACGGGGTCGGGCTAGGAACGGAACGGGGATAGAGTCGGAGGCCGGGACGGAACGGGGTCAGCTCAGGATATACCAGAGGTGAGGCAGGTCCAGGTTCAGGTTCAGGAACGAGGCGAGGACAGAAGGGCCGAAGCCAAAAGTATTGATTGCTAGCAGAAAGAAGACGTTGCCTAGAGAGGCAGAAACATAGAAAAGAACAAGCCCTATATATACAGCTAATCCCCCACGCCGATGACTCATACCATAGAATCCCATAGAAACTCCTACATCCCCGTACTACCCATACTATTCCCAATAACCCCAATCCTATCCCCTTACTACCCAATACTTCCTAATGCTTACATTCTATTACCCAAGCTTCTTCCTAACCCGTCATTCTACTTCCGACATCGACCAATACTATCCAACAACCTTGTTCCGAAGACGCCTTGGTGGAAGGTGAGATGCAGGATGCGGAGCCGTGATATACTCGCAATGCTGAAGGACGGCACGAAGCAATCGAAACAGATTTCTCTAGCCGAATGCATGGAAAATGAAGACGGACTCCTTCTATATCGACGCAAACTCTTCGTACCAGAATATGAAGAGTTACAACTTAGGCTTCTTTAGGAATATTCCGATAAACTATTAGCAGGTCACCCCGGTAGAGCAAAAACATTGGGACTCCTTAACCGCGAATATTACTGGCCGAACATGCGAAAGTATACCGACCGCTATGTTATGAATTGTCACACATGCCGAAGAAGCAAAGCCAACCGTAATGCCCCTCGAGGAGTCGTCCTCTTTCAGTTCCCAAAGCACTATGGACCAACGTATCAATGGATTTCGTCACAGGCCTATCGCTTAGTAACAGATATAATGCAATACTCGTTGTAGTCGACCGCCTTACTAAAATGAGACACTTTATTCCATGTACCGAAGAATCAGGGGCTAGGGATGTTGCTCGAATGTATTTGGAAAATGTTTGGAAACTACACGGCCTCCCAGAAAAAATAGTTTCAGATCGCGGTACTCAATTTACTGTGGGTTGGCCACCTCGCGACCGCGAGTTGCGAATGCAAGTTATAGTGAGTGCATATATTTGGGTAAGGATTTATTCTTAAATCATACAATATACAGAATACAGAAATTAGATAGAAAAAAAATGCTGAAAAAAAAATACAAAGTTAACAATACTACCCTATTCTACCATCCAATCCAATCTTTGAAAATTATCCAGGCGATCTATTCTGTAGTTGGTCATATCGTTTCAGAGAGTAGAGGAAGGGGGGAATTCACTTACTTTTTGTTAGTTGGTAGAATATATTTGGCCTACACCAATTCCGTAAAGTATACGCATTACCTATGGTTGTGTTAGTAATAGTTGAGAAAAATACTGGAAATAGATACATACCGTATTCTACAAAAACCTCCAACTACCTTCAATACAAACTCTGTCAAACAGAGGCTGTCTGTCCACTATATTTATATTAGTAACACCGAATAATAATACTTAAGCTTGATACATACCGTTTCCCAGAAATCCATCGGCTACCTCCAATACCTATTCTACCAAGTACAACCAATGTCGAGATCCTGTAAATTTGTTAGTAAATACTTAATCACAATAGGAATTCACCTACCATCCTACACCACGATTCTGCCCCAATAACATACACTACCAATCATATTCCACTGCAAATAATCTAGAATTGTTAGTATAAAGCGAAGCTGAAAAGCAATAACATTACTTACCGCCTTTGAGTAGCGTGATAATAGAACTCTACCCAATACTACACCCAAATAATATAAAACCCAAGTGAAATAAAAGAAAATACAAAGCATACAAACATAAGAAAACAACAATAATTTATAACAATACTTCTGGATATACCACATTTTCAGTCTGTGACCCCCGTTCCTCCGTTTGCAGTACTCTTAACCCTCCGATATTGGTAACCCTTGATAACGCCACATACAATTGCCCATGAGAAAATGGTGCGGACCGCAAATCCACTCCTACAACATCCAATGACTGCCCTTGTGACTTGTTTACCGACATAGCAAAGCACAATCGAATAGGAAATTGCCTCCTTGTTAAGATGAATGGCAGTTCCTTCTCGTTAGTTGATAGCTTTATCCTTGGAATAACCTTAACATGCCCATCAAAATCTCCGCCTAAGATCCTAGCCTCAATACACCGCTGCTCGAGTCGGGTGATAGTCATTCGCGTTCCGTTACATAAACCTTGTTTTGGATAAAGATTTCTCAGAAGGATCACTGGAGTGTTACGGAGCAACACGGAGACAACAGGCAAGAGGACCGAGGTACACAACCGAGGCAGGAGTGAGGATGAAAGCAGGAGGCGAGGATACGGGGGCTTATCCGAGAAGTAGAATTGTAGGGCAGAGGGTCCAGATGGCCTCTCTAGGCGAGACGAAGGTACCAGTAGACAACACGGACTACGGTCATGGACTGTGGGCGGCGAGGCGAAGCTAGGCGAGGCGAGGCGAGGCAATACGGGACGAAGCGAGGTACTATGGAAGACCCAAGAGGGGTCTTGGCAAAGACTATGGTTATGACGTAGTATATTCAGAACTAAAGACACAAGACAGAACGAAACTAAACCGTAGGGTTGACAACAGGAAGAACACGTAAGGAAAGAAAGAGAAAGAAAGGAACAAAGGAAAAATCCGTAGCGACACCTATATACCCCTCCTAATCCCTGTACAATCATGACTCATAACCTCGTGTAACGGAAACCCATAGAAACTCCAAGAACCCAAAAGAAACCTTATCCCCGACCGCCTGTTCTACAATATCCTCTCCTTCCTCGAAGTCCGTGGTACGCCGTGATAGATTAGGCCCTCCTTCAGGCCTAACTCCTGGTAGGCCTAGGTTTGCGTGGGTAACTATCATGAAACTCTTTAACCAAATCGGAAGCATGCTCCAGATCCTCGGGGGGTTGCCAAGATGGTTCATCGTAACCAAGATACCGAACCAAATACTCCAATATTCCATAACGCCGTCGGGAGTCTAAGACTTGTTCCACTTCCCATTCCTGTTCACCTTCGATTTCAATAGCTGGAGGCGGAGGCTGTAGCTGGCCGGGGACGGGATTACTAGGCGCAAGAGATAACAGAGAAACATGAAACACCGGATGAATCTTCATAGAGGCTGGAAGCTCGAGTTCATAAGCATAGGGGCTAACCATTCGCTTAATCACATAGGGACCGATACGTTTCCAATCGAGTTTCTTCGAGGGTCGCCTGGTCTCAATATTCCGAGTTGAGAGAAAAACTTCATCTCCAATGGCATACCTAGGAGCGGGAATTCTATTCCGATTTGCTGCATCCTCATGGATCTTCTGAGCCCGAGCCATTTCATCCCGAAGAAACTCATAAACCTGTGCCATAGTCCTGGCCATACCGTTCGCCTGATCCTCATTGGTTGTCTTTCCATGCTGTAACGGAGCAAAGGACATACGAGGGCTCCTCCCATAGTTAGCCTGAAACGGAGACATCCTGATGGTTTCGGAGACGTGGTTATTAGTCGCGAACTCTGCCATCGAAAGATACTGGGTCCAGTCGTCCTGTTGGTACGAAACATAGGCTCGGAGGTACTGTTCCATTATGGCATTAATCCTTTCAGTCTGCCCATCTGTTTGTGGGTGAAAGGCGGTACTGTAGCGTGGGGCAATCTCGAGGCGGGAACATAAAGTCTTCCAAAATTCGGCCGTAAACTGAGTACCGCGATCCGAGACAATAGTTTCGGGGAGTCCGTGAAGTTTCCAAACCGAATCGAGGTACATGGCCGCAACATCCCTGGCGTTTGCCTCTTCGGTGCATGGTATAAAATGGCGCATCTTCGTCAGACGATCCACTACAACTAAAATTGCATTATAACCATTGCTAAGAGGAAGTCCGGTAACGAAGTCCATGGATACATCTGTCCAGGGGCCCTTAGGTACAGAAAGTGGACGGAGGACACCTTGAACTGCATTGCGAGAGGCTTTGCTGCGGGAGCACACATTGCAATTCAGAACATAGCGGTCAACATACTTCCTCATATTTGGCCAATAATAATTCCGACTGAGGAGCTCAAGGGTTTTGGCACGACCTGGATGTCCAGCAGAGGGTTTATCGTGATGTTCCTGTAGCAGACAAAGCTGAAGATCGTTGGACTCGGGAACATAGATAGCCTGGCGATATAAGAGGAATCCATCCTCTGTTTCCATGCATTCGGCAAGGGAGATCTTCTTCGAGTGCTTGGTGCCATTGCGAAGCATCGTCAGAACTTGTTCGGGGAAGCTGTCTTCTTGGTAAGCTTGGATCAACAACTCCTTCACGGTGGGCATTCCTTCAGCGGGTTCATTTGTCAAAGAACCCGCCAACAAACTTAGCTTAATCCTTGTTTCCAGATTTTCCTGCTTCAATATCACCTGCGACTGATGCATCAATCGTTCGTCCCCCTCCTTTGGTAAATCTCTTGACCTCCGAGTAAGTGCATCCGGTTTTCCCCCTTGCTTCCCTGGTCTAAACTGAATAACAAAATTAAATCGAGACAAGAATTCGGCCCATCGTGTTTGACGACGATTCAGCAACTTGGTCGACATAAAGTATTCCAGATTCCTATGATCGCTTAATACCTTAACAGGATACCGAGATCCTTCCAAGTGTGGGCGCCATTCTTCAAAGCTCCTAATCACTGCCAATAGTTCCTTATCATAGATCTCATAATTGCATTCGGCTGGAGAGTGTTTCTTAGAAAAGAATGCCACTGGGTGTAAAATTCCATCGTCGCCGTACTGGGACATGATGCCCGCAGAGACATAATCGGAGGCATCGGTTTCCACGATAACTTCTTTCTCAAAGTCAAAGTGGGCCAGAATAGGGGCCGAAGTAAATGCATCCTTGAGCTTCTGAAACGCTGCTTCTGTCTGTGAAGACCATTCAAACTTTACGTTCTTCTTGGTCAAAGCAGTAAGAGGGGCCACCACTCGAGAATACGCATAGATAAACCGCCGGTAGAAATTCGCAAAGCCTAAGAATTCCTGGACTTCCCGGAGTCTCGAGGGAGTTTCCCAATCCTTAATCGTGGATACCTTACTAGGGTCCATCTGGATACCTTCGGGAGTGATAATCAATCCGAGGTATTTGGTCCGTTGCACATAAAACTCGCATTTCTCCGGTTTGAGGTGGACACCATGAACTTGGAACACCTTCAGGATTTCTCGAACATGTTGCTTATGTTCTTCCAAAGTCTCGGAGTAAATTAATACATCGTCGAGATAAGCCGTAGCAAAATCGTCCAAAAAGGGGCGCAGAAGATCATTAATCCAGTGTTGGAATGCAGCAGGGGCATTCGTCAATCCGAAAGGCATAACGTTATACTCAAAGTGGCCGTAGCGGGTCCTAAAAGCAGTCTTCCACTCGTCCCCTTCCTGAATCCTAATTTGATGATATCCCCAGCGCAGGTCCAGTTTGGTATAATATTTGGCCTTGGACAGACGTGACAGAGTCTCAGGGATCAAGGGTAGCGGATGTCGATTCTTAACCGTAATCTCATTGAGCTTCCGATAATCAACGCACAACCGAAGGGAGCCATCGGATTTCTTAACAAACAGGACTGGGGCACCAGCAGGAGACTCGGAATAGCGAATAAAGCCCTTGGACAAATTCTCAGTAATATAGTCCCTCAGGGCCTGTAGTTCCAAGCGGGACATTCCATACAGCGGGCCAAACGGAGGAACCTTTCCATCCTGTAAGACTATTTTCAAGTCGTGGGGGCGATGTGGTGGCAGGGCGGCGGCATCGGATTCCTTGAACAGCGATGTAAACTCTCGGAGTTCCTGGGGGACGTGGGCGAGAGAATCTATAGTCTGCTTCCCCGCTAAGGCTTCATCTATCGCACGAATTGAGGCGCAGAAGAGTTTATTCTGTCGGCGCCGAGCGAGGCCTACAAAGGGTGCAGCCCCAATGGCCGCGATCTGGATAGCGGGGGCATCCGGGAGCGAGACAGAGATTCCTTTGGCAGTTACCGTAGCATAAGACTGAGAACAATTTCGAACGCAGAAGTCAGAATCGAAGATGATCTTATTCGTCTTCGGTCTGATGGCCAGGTCGTGATGTCTCATCCAGGGGATACCCATGACTATTGGGTAATGCCCTAGCTTAGTAACGAAAAACGGAGCAACTTCCTGGTGGCCGTTAATGTCCAGCGATAGCTTCACCATATGCGTAATTTTCCCCGATTCTACCAGCCTGCCGTCGATTACCTCGAGCAAGCGTGATTTCTTCAGGGGAACCGGGACCAGACCGTGTTGCAAGACAAACCCTTGGTCAACGAAAGCATAACCCGACGCACCTGTATCTATCAGGGCGTGGGTGGCGATGGGCGCAACAGAATCCTGGGCGACAGAGCACGAAACAACAAGGGATTCTTCAGACATTCTGTCTTCGGAAACGGCGGCAGCGGAGAGAACAAAAATAGATGGCGGGACTAGCCCCTTTGGTGTGCCAATTTCTACCAAAGGGGCTGACCTTTTAACGCCGGCTTGGGGGTCACCAACTCAACCGGTGCTTTACGCCAGTTATCAGAGGTACGGGAATCCTGGGAGCAAGGGGCGAGGTAGCGAGGTTTCGGGGCCTGGGGGACGGGGCGGGATGATTTCCTGGTAGCGTTGGGGGTGGCAAGAGGAAGGCGGCGGCAAAGGTCGGCAATGGTGGCGTCGGCATCGGCAAGGGCTTCCTGGTGTAAGGCCAGGCGGTAACGGAACTCCTCCTTCTCAGCTATGAGAGAGGCCACTTCCTCCTGGAGGTCCTCAATGACCTCGACTGTTTCCTCCTGGGCCTCGCACATGCGGGACCAGAGGGCGGCTGCCTTTTCTTCGGCTGCATCGAGTTCGAATTCGAGGTTCTCAATAACCTCATCATGGGCCGTGCATACGGCTGGTTCTTCGGGGACGGAGGCGGCGACATCAGTGGGGGCGATCAGGGCGGCGAGGGCTTCGGCGATAAGGGTATGGGCCTGAGTAAGCTCATACCCGAAGTCCTCCTCAACGGGGCCAAAGGTTTCCAAGAAACTAGTAAGTCTCTCGGTCAGTGCGACAGAGGCGGAGGCAACAACAGTCTCCATGGGGCGGCCGATGGTGTACTGGGCGAGGGCGGGGTCCCTGAGGCCACGGATAATAGCCTCGGAATCGTGGGTGGGGCAGAATCCGTCGGTAATGGGTGCTCCAACATGGAGCTTTCCCGGGGCGGTTTGGGTGAAGGTGGCCTTAGCCCAGTGGGCGTCGGCACGCTTGAGACCGTGGGCGAGGGCGTACTGGCGAAGGAGGTGGACGTGGGGGTCCGAACCGAGGCGATTGCCAAGGTCGAACCAGTGGGAGCGGGGGACGAGAGCGAGGTGACAGTACCCCTTCCTTTCTGGGAAGAAGCACTCAAGGGGGCCGGGAGAAAAGAACACAGGGTTGGGGCAGTCCCCCATGGGGACATCCCAACTAAGGTCGGTCATCGTGACCGGGGCGAGGCGAGACGGGGGCGTTGTGTAGGTCGGCTGAGGGGACGTGTTCTTAGTGTTACGGAGCAACACGGAGACAACAGGCAAGAGGACCGAGGTACACAACCGAGGCAGGAGTGAGGATGAAAGCAGGAGGCGAGGATACGGGGGCTTATCCGAGAAGTAGAATTGTAGGGCAGAGGGTCCAGATGGCCTCTCTGATGAAGACGTGGAGACGAAGGTACCAGTAGACAACACGGACTACGGTCATGGACTGTGGACGAGGCGAGACGAGGCGAAGCTAGGCGAGGCGAGGCGAGGCAATACGGGACGAAGCGAGGTACTATGGAAGACCCAAGAGGGGTCTTGGCAAAGACTATGGTTATGACGTAGTATATTCAGAACTAAAGACACAAGACAGAACGAAACTAAACCGTAGGGTTGACAACAGGAAGAACACGTAAGGAAAGAAAGAGAAAGAAAGGAACAAAGGAAAAATCCGTAGCGACACCTATATACCCCTCCTAATCCCTGTACAATCATGACTCATAACCTCGTGTAACGGAAACCCATAGAAACTCCAAGAACCCAAAAGAAACCTTATCCCCGACCGCCTGTTCTACAATATCCTCTCCTTCCTCGAAGTCCGTGGTACGCCGTGATATGGAGCTCCGATTTTTAACTTAAGGTTGGAGGGTGGTATTGAGGCAGGATTCAAGCTCTGGAGATATTCAACAGGCAACGCATTGGCTTCTTCTTCAGAATTATCAAGACTAACAGCATCAACCGCATAGTAATTATGTACTTCGCCTGGTAACTGCCCAAGAACTATATCATTAAACTCTGCAACAGTATCATTACGCATCGCAAGGATTGCTCTCCCTAAAAATGCCTGATGGTTTACACCTGCACCTCTAACTAAGTCAGGGGGAAAAACATGCTGACAGAGATCTAAGACCGTAGTACACCGCTGAATGAATGGGGGAAGATTTATAACCCCTTGCCACAGACGTTCATGAGACATGAGACCAAGACAACTTTCAAACTCATTATTTTCTCTACCACTACGCACTCTCATATTGATACGGAGACGAAGCAGTTCAAAGCGTAGCCACAGAATTGACCGCTGAAAGCATGCCTCAACCGTTGATCCACGGTTGCCTCTTGGGACCACTGGAAGAATCTGTGCAAAATCACCACCAAGAATAATTGGGATACCACCAAATAATGCATCATCCCCGGAACCACACACATCATTAAGTGTTCTATTAACTGCCTCGAAGCAGTACTTATGCTGCATCTGTACCTCATCCCAAATTATTAGTGCAGTCTGTTTTAGCAGACCGGCTAACATGCTATTCCGACTAATATTGCATACTGATGTTTCATTTATATTGATTGGAATTTCGATGCGGCCACCTGGGAGGAGCTGTGCAGCAATTCCAGAGGAAGCAACACAGAGAACAATTTTCTCTTGAGAACGGAAGTGATTACACAACGCTTTATACAAAAACGTCTTTCCTGTTCCCGCTGGTCCTTGCAGAAAAAATTGTCCAGATCCTGTATTGCTAACTGTCTCAATGATTTTATTGAAACATTCCAGTTGATCATCATTTAGTTGTAGTACTCATTCAGCTCGTAGCGTTTCCTCCACACCATAGTCGTAATTTAGTTCTGCAGCAATCATTTCGTTCCCAGCAGATCGATTCCAATCGAATGTATACTCCGGTAGCCCAAAGTCGGAAAGATTCTTATTAGAATCTGCAAGCATGCGAGCAATAAGATACAACCCGTAGTCAAGATGGGGGTCCGGGAAACCAGCTGGAACATTGAGAAAAGGGTTGTTCCGTAACGTATTTGGTAGATCATCACATATATTTGGTGCGAATTGATTCCATAGAGCAATAGGATCGGTTACATCCCCAAAAAGAATTGCCGTTGAAAAGAGAGTACGTAGTGAGGATCCGCTTGAGAATATAACTGCCTCATTGAAGCATTGTATCCATTCCTGATCATCATCCAATAGACCGAGAGCAATACAGGCAGCTTTGAAAGTTGGTTGAAGAACATTATTGATTGTTCTCAAATGTTCAAAAGATTTGGCACCCCGTACGACCGTCAGTAACAAACGCAGATGATATTTTTCCCCCATCATAGGATTACAGTGGTAAATTCGACCAATAGCAGTTCCTTGCTTACGCCTGCACCATCTTCTCGACTGGCTATTATAAGTAAAATGAGCGGGGAACTCGTGATAGAGATATTGTCTACCATCCTCATTCTCAGCGTTATACTGAAAATGAGCCATCAGTGTTGAACGTGTTCTATCCATCAGTTGCAACAGTTCCTCATGAGTAGCATTAGCATTATAAACGCGATGCTCTCCTGGTAAGTGAATAGCCAGATGAGTAACAGATGGTTGTTCCTCATGCATAGCGTATTCAAACAGTCTCCAAACAGCTTCAGTCGGTCCAATATAGCGGCCTTGGAGATACCGCTGCACCTCATCCAGTTCTCCATCAACTTGTAGAGTTGTACGGTCAGATCCTTTATATATATATTTGTGTATATATTTTATAGCTTGCACTGAGGCGCAAACCTCCACATTAATATGTGCCTTATACCGCCAGGACAGATATGGGTTATAAGGTACTACCCATCGGTTGTCAAGATCGAAAGTTGCTTGTCCTGTTGCTGAACCTCGTAAAGGTACTGTATGAATCCTTCCATTGTTTCTCCTTCGGTATAGTGGGTAACCATCTTCTTGAACTACCGTTTCAGACTGAAAGGCTTTCGGGTACTTTTTGGAACAGGTTTTGATATCTCCAGGAGAGGTTGCTGTCATACATGGTGAATTCGGATTAGCGTTCCCGCAAGGCCCGTGAACCATACAGCTCTTTATAATTGCTTCAAGCTCCCCATTTGGATCTGTTGCTGGATCAGGGAATTCTGCACAGATTATCTGATCAATGCGGTCGGTGTCTATAAATTTATCATCTGGATGCAGGAATAGGAGTAGATGCATGTGTGACAGGCCACGTTTTTGATACTCAATAGTCCAAACACAGCCTAAATATCTACCAAATACATTTTTGTGCTTTAACTCTTTGAGAAGCTCCTGTTGTTTCATATGGAATACCCCTGCTACCAAATCGGGTCTATCCACAGCTGTTTGACCTGGTTTCAACTCCGCTACAATCTCTGTCCACTTGGGATTTGCAGTAAATGTGATAAAGAGGGTGGGCCGGCCAAAATGACGAACAATCGCCATAGAATCTTGAAATAGCTGTTGCATATACCGGTCACCACCGGTATAGCTACTCGGTAGAATAATTCTTCGGCCCGTCTCTTCAGGATTAAAGTCTTGTTGAATCAACGCATCTGCAAGCCCATTGTACAAATCTGAACGGAGCTGATTTTGGTTCAAACGGATCCAGTTTAATTTATTCTGATCACAGACAGCCCACGCATCAACCAAATATCGCTGTAACAGTCTTTACCCCAAGAACAATGTTTTTGGCTCTGTTCCCTGCTCATGTAACCGGTATCTAATGTATGTGAGTATTAATTCATTATATATTCTTATCGAAGAGTCAAATTTACCTATAAAAAGCACGTTGGCTTATTCGAAGATTTTTCCTTGTGCCTCTCTCATTTCGTAGCTCAAGGCTCCAATGGTAACCCAAATCACCACAGGGGAATAACAAAACGTAATGCAATGGCATATACGCAGCATGATTTGGATTGATAACACTGAACAGATTGTTCTCCGTAGGGTTTCGGTATGCAAGTACTATGTCTCAGAAACCTGCTTGACCGTATTCATCTGGAAGTAAAACCGCTACTTCATTGTTTGTAGGCAAATTTTCACGGCGTCGGTCTGCCCCACTCTCCATAATCAATTGTAGCTGAGGATTCAGTAGTACCCGCGCATTCCCATGCTGAGAAGACACAGAGGCTAAACGTTCCTTTGCTGTCTTATAAACCCCAACAAAAGGATTTACATTGTTCAACTCATTTGTTAGACGTTCCAAAATAGTAACGTTTAAGGTAGGATGTCTTTCTTGACGTGCCTGAGTAGCATACCGTGGATCGTAGAAATAAAGTTGCGCAAAAGTTGGTACTGCAGCGGGAGCGGGATCTAGTGGGCCCTGTAAATGATAAAGTTCCCCATGTATCTGAAAACATGTAACACCCGCTCTTACTCTCTCAGCCAGTAGGTTGTCAGCATTATACTTCACCGAAGTGAATGCTAATGCTGAGTTGTACTCTCTTATTTTATTCCTGAACTCTCTTGCAATAGTATCCAACGATTCCAACAAATACCGCAAATACTCAGGCGCTGGGCGTAAATTAGGCAAGATGACATCTCCCTTTTTGCAACAGCTTTCAAAACGTGGCAGGATCATACTGCTACTACATATTCGCTCAGATATCCAATGTGCTGCACTACACTCATTACAAATGACAGTCATTCCCCCAAGATTCAATGATCTCCAATGTAGCCGTGAGGACAAAAATGCTAGAGGCCATGCCGGCTGTCTTTGTGGTCTTCCGATTTCCTATAGTATCTTTTAGAATCAAAAAGTCTAATATATTTCAAATATTTGCTTACATTCATTAGATTGTTTTCTTCGGCATTTCGTAATTGATTCCGCCGTTGTCTTCTGATAGTATTTCTACTCTATTTATTATCATCAGTATAAATACTATCATTTCGTTCAATTGATACCTACTAAGCATTCACGGCACTGTCTTCTTGGCCGTCCTTCATTGTCTACGTTGAAATTATCCAAGGATTTCTCCCTTCTGCATTTCGTACATCTTCTGGTAGACATATTGGCTAAGGTATTTGAATATGTATAGTATCTTCAAAAACCGTTAATCTATTTGGAATCTATAATTCTCCCCATAATCAGTTCCCTATTTCCAACTTATCTCATATCAAGGAATCATATAACGTACAGATTTTGTGTGTAGTAAGTGTTTTGAGAGCTGGGTGCGAGTAGTGTGCGGTAATCAGTAGATAGTCAAAATATCAAAAAGTATTCCCAATGATATTGGTAGGAGTCAATAGTATGGTAGGAATCAACAGTATTGGTAGCAGTCAATAGTAGAGGATCAAAAAGTTTTTTCTCAAAAAAGGTTTTTTTTCATGGAGAGCTCAACACCCAGCTCTCGTATACCCACCGGTGTCATGAGCGGGGGTGCCGGCGCTTTGACGCACCTGGGGTTATTTTCAGGGTCGAAAATGGGTCTTTTTTGGTGCGGAACCGCAACTCCGCAGGTTGCGCACCTAAGCGACACCACACCTGGAAGGTGCGCAAGCCGGGTAACCCTCCACCAAGCCAGGTACCTCCACAATCAAGCCGGGTAACCTGCCAAGCGCGCGCGCAAAAGACCACTTTCCAGTACATAGTAGACTTCTGACTTTTGGAAACCTCTTTGCGAATGCCTTGAGATTTCCCTTCGCTATTCCACTGCTTTCCATCCTCAAACTGACGGCCAGACAGAGGGAATTAATGCTATTATGGAACAGTATCTCCGAAGCTATATGAATTACCAGCAGGACAGCTGGGCTATCTATCTCCCCATGGCCGAGTTTGCTACGAATAACCATGTCTCCAAGTCAACTAAGCTGTCCCCCTTTGAAGCTAACTATGGACGTCACCCCCGGATGAATTTTGGGCCGCTACGGCATGGCACTACTACCAACAAGGATCAAGCCAACAACATGGCAAGGGATATATCAGAAGTATTTGACTTTCTCCATACGGAGATGTTCAGACCTCAACGGATCCAGGAGGAATCAGCTAATGTTAACCGGACTCCCGCACCACGCGATGCTATTGGAGATGAGGTATGGTTATCAACTAGGAATCTACTTACTAAAAGACCTTCAAAAAAGTTAAACTGGAAATAGGTCGGACCATACCCAATTGCAAGAATTGTTAGTCCCTATGCCTGTGAGCTTACGCTACCTTCGTCAATGAAGGTGCACCTGGGGTTCCCCGTTTCATTACTCTCGCCCGCCGCCAATGACCCAGTCCTGGAACAAGTACTACCGCCCCCACCGCCAGTTGAGATCGAGGGAGAACAGGAGTGGGAAGTTGATACTATCTTGGATTCTCAGAGACGACGCGGAAGACTGGAGTATCTTGTTCGGTATACCAGTTACGACGAGCCAGCATAGCAATCCTACGGAGATCTGGATAACTCCCCCGAGTTGATCAAGTACTTCCACAAACGATACCCACGTAAGCCTCAGAGGACTTGGGCCTCAGGGGGGGACCTAATATCTATCACGCGCGTGGAGCGTACTTAGTGACGTTGCGGGAAGAAGGATTAGTCAGGGGTTTTCTATGATGTTCTAGGAGTTTTTGTTGCAGGGATTCTATGAGTCAATGTTGTGCATGTATTTGTAATAGAGAGATTTCCTTGGGGTTCTATGGGTTTCTATGGTATGAGTCAGCGAAAGGATTTTGGGGCTATATATAGAGAGCTCTCTCCCTCCCTTGTAGGGTTTCCCTTTCTTTCCTTTCTTCATCACGCAACCTTCCTGTCCTTTAGCCAATACAAAGCTTTAGGATCTCTAGCTCCTATTGAGTACCCCCACTCCTACTCTCTAGAAGGTAGGAGGAAACCTATAGGCCTTGTCTCGTACACCGTCCCGTCTCGCTCCGTCCTTCGCCCTGTACCCCCCACTCTTTACCTTGCTTAGTCTTATACGTGTCCGCCTCACCTCGTCTCGCCTCGGTTGTGTACCTTGGCACCTCTCGTCCTTGTCCCCGCTTCGCTCCATAATAGTTAGACACTATGCGATCGACCTCACTACCCACCACTCTGAAACGGAGCAAGCCCAGGCCGAGCTCCATAAAGGGACCCACGGACTACGAGCTGAGGTCAGGAGGTTGCAACTAGCAGTCAAGAAAGGTTTAGGAAAGCTCCATTACGACTTAACCAAACCGTACAGGTCAGGGAAGCTCCCTGACCTGGAGAGGTACCGAGTCGACCACAAAAGTCTCAGGATATTTCAGAAACAACTCCAGATTAAGCTCATGGCCAATGTTGATCGTTTTCCTATCTCGGTGCGGCGGATTGCGTATTCCATGTCTCGATTGGAGAGACCTGTGGCGGATCGATTTCTTGCTTATATTACAGATGAAGGAATTGCTCTTGATTCAATGACGGAATTTTTTGAAATTTTGGATAATGCTTTTGGGGATCCGGGCAGCGCTGCCATCGATTTCCGCAACTTGCGGGAGATTAGACAATGCCAACGTTCGTTTTTCGGATATTTTGCGGGGTTCTAGCGTTTAAGTTACACTGGAGATTCTGAGTTCAACGAGGCTATCAAGATTGAATCCCTCTTGGAACCACTTACTAGTAATGAGGATTTAATGCCACTAATGATTCAGGATGAAACCCCAACAATGATTAAGGAGTGCGGACCTATTCTCCAGCGGCTTGACAATAAACAACAAGCACGAGAGGCTCGGATGAGGAGGTTCACATTTCAGATTCCTAGTGGCCCTGCCCATCCGAGTCATTCCTTTACCCCTTGCCCACCTGTTGCATCAGCAACATCCCCAGTCGTAAGGGGACCACCACCATCACTACTGAAGAATACGGGACTAGCAGTCCATCCTTCATACACCCCTGGAGGAGCCGTTCTGATGGATTTGTCTAATAGTCGTTATCGTCCAGACCCGAGGGAAAAGAAATCCCAGCGTATTGAAAATCGTAGTTATTATTGCAGAGGAGTTGGACATTTGATGAGGTAGTACCCCCACTTGCCTTCGGGAAGGGCTCTACCCAGGATGAGGAGAGGATTTTTGGAAACAAGGAAGGCAAAAGAGGAGGAGGTAGTGTCGGAGGAGGAGGAGTTAAAAGATTTGTCCCTGGCATAAGCGGCATAGCCCAGGGACCTCCTAGGATTTTTTCTAAAGTGTCTATTTCAACGTTTTCAGTATCAGAAGGGGAGATGGATGAGAATCAATTGATCGTAGTTTGTTCTATTTCGCAAAATAAAAAATCTATTGTACCCACTTATCCATTGATTGATACTGGAGCGTTGGGATATGCATTTATAGATGAAGACTTTGTAACCCGCCATGAACAGGAAATGAAAAATTTGAGGACCGGGATGGAGATTGATGTGATTGATGGAAAGCCTATTGAATCAGGGAAAGTAACTAGGAAGGTGACGCTGGAATTGGAGATGAATGCATGTGTGAAAGAATGTCTCTTTTTTGTTACTAAATTGGGACACTATCTGATTGTAATAGAAATACCCTGAAGGAGGAAGAATGGAGTTTTGATCGATAGCGGAAAAAATGAAATTCGTTTTCAGTTGTCGGTATGTCTTCAATATTGCATAGCCAACCTCAAACCTATTGGTGCTTGTGGGATTTCAACTCTGCCGCTGGAGAGATCAGTTACACATATTCCGGCAGTTACTCCTCGATCGTTTAAAAAACTTTCCCAGTACCCTACCATTCAAATTTATCCACCTACTCTATATGCTATTGGGAATGTATTGGAGATGCCTGCCAACCCTGATGGAAGAGTTCTGATAGATTATCAACGGTTCCGACAATTGTGCGATGAAACCAATGCATATCGGTTGCCACCACACCATCCCTACAATTATGAGATAAGGCTACAGGAAGGGACGGCATCACCTTTTGGCCTCATATACAGCATGTCGAGTGAGGGATTGAAGGCGTTGAGAGATTACTTGGCTGATAATCTAAAGAAAGGATACTTTCGTTCCAGCAATTCTCCAGCGGGTGCTGTGACGGAGTAAACCGACGCAAAGAAGAAGATGACAATGATGACGCAGAGGAACTCGAGGAGCACAGTCTACTCGACGAGGGGGCTGATGAAGACAGGGACAACACCGGGCAGGCACAAGCACAGGCACCGGCGAAGGCAAAGGCAAGAGCAAGGGCACGAGAACACGGAGCAGGGAGAGTGAGGACCGGATGGACCTCAACGAGAACGATGAGAGGTACTATAAGTTTCCTCTTATCAGAGGATCGAGTCTTTGGCACGAGAGACTATGGCTTAGAAATAGGAGTAGATTCCTATGTACCGGAAGAACAGGAAGACGAGACGAAGAGAAAAGAAAGAAAGAACTAAGGAAAACATCTATCCCCGCTATTTAACACACCTCCTCCCCTAGTCCGCTATGACTCACACCTTCGCTCATAGAACCTCATAGAAACCCGTCGCTACCACACCCCATAATCCTCCCCACCATCCCCGCTATTCTACATTACCAATTCATCACGCCATCGAACCTCCCAGAACCTATTGATGACAGCCTCCACCTCGCACTCCCCGCTCTCGCTTAACAGTACCCTAACAATCACAACCGTACATCGCCTACCGAGCTGTCGGGACAAATGCCAAGACGCCGGGACAGGTGTGCCTGTACTATTGGTTAAATAGGCGGACGGGTCCATACGTTTGTGTGTTGACTATCAGAAATTGAATGCTATTACGGTTAAGGATTGATACCCGCTTCCTCTTACCCCGGCAACCATGGCCAATCTGGCCAGGGCCAATTATTTTACCGAGTTGGATTTGCGTTGGGGCTATAATCAGATTAGAATTAAGGAAGGAAATGAATGGAAGACAGCCTTTAGGACTCGCTATGGACATTGGGAGTACTTGGTGATGCCATTTCGATTGACAAATACCCCCGCTACATTTCAACGATGGATTAATGATATTCTGCATCCTTTTTTAGATTGTTACGCTACGGCATATTTGAATGATATTCTTATTTACTCTAAAACATTAGAGTAACATCAGCAGGATGTGCAATAGGTACTGGAAGCTCTGGAGGCAATGAAGTTCATTTGAAGCTGGAGAAGTGTGAATTTAGTGCACAGGAAACTAAATACCTCAGCATGATCCTAACTCCTGGAGGAATGAACATGGACCCAGCCAAGGTACAGACAATAGTAGATTGGGAGATACCAAAGACTGTGAAGGAAGTGCAGGAGTGTGACAGAGTAACCGGGCGCAACGTAACCGATGACAATGATAGCGCAAGAGAGTTCGAGGAGCACAGACAGTACAATGAGGACACTAATGAGGAAGAGAAGAGAGTCGGGTGGGCACAAGCGCAGGCACCGGCAAGGGCAAAGGCAAGGGCAAAGGCAAGGGCAGAGGCAGAGGGCACACAAAAGGGCAGGGGAAGCGAGGACCAAGTAAAGCCTAAAGCGGGGATCAAAGGGGACCATAAGGTAGCTTTCTGCGAAGGCGAGTTTGGAGGCGGAAAACTATGGTTCTTTGGATAGGAGTATATTCCTATATACCGAGATAACAGGAAGACAAGACAGAGAAAAAAGAAGAAAAGAACTAAAGAAAAAGTCTTTTCGTGCCTTTTAATACTCTCCCCTGCCAGTCCACTATGACTCATACCTTCATTCATAGGAACCCATAGAAACCCATCTCAACCATACTTTGTATTCCTCCCCACCATCTTCTCTAATTATATTACAAATCCATCACGCCATGGGGTCTCATAGAACCAAGTAACGTTACCTCCACTTTACCGTATCCCCTGCTCGCTTAACCTTCCTTCATTAGTTACATCAACGCTTCGACGACTGAACCCTCAGGATTGATGCCAGGACGCCAGGGCAAGGGGTTTCTTGGGTTTGCTAACTTTTATTAGTGGTTTATTTACGCTTATTGTCAACTTGCGAAACCATTAACTGCCTTAACTAAAAAACATGTGCAGTTTGAATCGACTCAAAAGATCAACAAGGCTTTCCAGATGCTTAAGACCGCTTTTACCACCGCCCCGACACAGATGCATCCGGACCCAGAAAAAGAATTTATTGTGGATACTGATGCTTCAGACTATGTATCGGCAGGAATTCTATTACAACAGAACGAAGAACAGATTTTACACCCAGATGCTTTTTTTCCGGAGATACACTTGCCTGCGGAGTGCAACTATGAATTCTATGATAAAGAGTTGCTGGCTATTATTCATTGTTTTGAAGAATTGAGACTTCACCCGGAGACGGCTCAATTCCAAGTTAAAGTTCTTACAGTTTATCGCAATCTTGAGTACTTTATGTCGACCAAATCACTGAATCGGTGTCAAACTCGTTGGGCAGAGTTTCTTTCCCGATTTAATTTTATCATTCAATATCAGCCGGGAAAGCAAGAATGGAAGGTAGATATTTTGACAAGGAGGCCTAAGCATTTATCAAAGGAAGGGGATGAAAGATTGGAGCAAGAAAGTAGAGTGGTATTAAAGAAGGAAAATCTGGATTCAAGGATAGGTTTGTTAGCGGGCCCTTTGGCGGATGAACCCGCTGAAGGATCGTCTCCCGTACACGAATTATTTAACAAAGCTTACCAGTGTGATAGTTTCTCGAATAAAATCCTATACATGCTTCGGGAAGGCGTTCGACAATCGAAGGAAATTTCATTGGCTGAGTGTAAGGAAACTGAAGAGGGGTTATTGCTTTACCGGAATATGCTCTATGTTCTTGAATATGATGAACTCAAGCTCTATTTACCATGAGAACATCACAACAAACCCTCTGCTGGACCATTCAGAAATATACAGACTGCTGTGTCCAGAATTGCCAAACTTGCTGGCGGAGCAAAGTGAATCACAATGCTCTGCAAGGAGTCCTAAGACCGTTATCCGTACCCAAGGACCTTGGACGGATGTTGCAAAGGATTTTGTAACTGGGCTTCCAAAAGGCAATGGCTTTAATGCTCTACTTGTGGTATTGGACCGGTTGACAAAAATGAAACACCTTATCGCCATCACGGAGAATGTTAATGCGAGGGAACTGTCTCGTCTCTACCTGGAACAGGTATGGAAATTGGATAGGTTACCAGAAAGTATTGTTTCGGATCGAGGAACACAGTTTACAGCGGAATTTTGGAAGGTGTGACGGAGTAACCTGACGCAACGTAACAGATGACAATGATGACGCAGAAGGGCTCGAGGAGCACAGCCAGTACAGCGAGGACACTGACGAGGAAGAGAAGAGAACCAGGCGGGCGCAAGCGCAGGCACTGGCAAATGCAAAGGCAAGGGCAGAGGCAGAGGGCGTAGGACACAACAGAGAAAGCGGGAACCAGGTAAGGACCTGGGCAAAAATCAATGGGACTATAGGATTGCCTCCTGCGAAGGCGAGTTTGGAGAGGAGAAACTATTACGATGAATAGGAGTATATTCCTATGTACCGCGATAACAGGAAATGAGACAGAGAGAAAAGAAAGAAAGAACTAAAGGAAAAGTCTTCCTGCACTATTTAATACCATTCTCCACTTCATATTCCTCCCTACCATCTTCCCTAATCATATTACAAATCCATCACGCCATAGAATCCCATAGAACCTCATGACGATACCTCTACCTTATCGTATCCCCTCCTCGCTTATCATTCTTCCATTAGTTACGTTAGCGCTTCGACGACTGGATCCTCGGGCCAGATGCCAAGACGCCGGGACAGAAGATTCTTTGCAACTGTTTGGAAATAGCCCCTGGAAATTCTACTGCATTTTACCTTGAAACTGACTGGCAAACTGAAAGAACTAATGCAATTATGGAACGATACCTATGTAGCTACGTCTCGTACTAGCAAGATAGCTGGACTGACTTCCTAACCCTTGCCGAGTTCGCCATCAATAATGATATTTAGGAAACAACTGATATGTTTCCTGTTTAAGCAAATCATGGAAGACACCCCTAGTTGACATTTGGGCCCTGCAACATGGGAGGACAGTGAATAAGGATCAGGCCAACGGATTGGCAAGGGAGATGTCCCAGGTTTTAAAATTATTAAAGAGTGAAATGTTTAGAGCTCAGAAAATACAGGAGGAAATGGCTAATGTGCATCGTAACCTAAGATCCCGATACGTGGTTGGCGACATTGTCTGGCTCTCTGCTTGAAATATAGAAACTAATTAACCCTCAAAGAAAATTGATTGGAAACAAATTGGTTCCTATTTGGTTAAACGAATCGTAAGCCCCTGCCTGGGCATACGAGCTGGATCTACCTGCATCCATGAAAATTAATCCAGTATTTCATGTTTGTTTATTATCACCATTAGTCAACAATTGAGCCAACCCCACCAGTAGAGATAGAAGGAGAAGTTGAGTTGGAAGTTGAGGAGATATTGAATTCAAGGAAAAGAGGACGACAAGTAGAATATTTAGTTAAATATACTGGATATGAGGAACCTTCCTGGCAGCCATCGAATGACCTCAAACATAGTCCTAAACTTGACAATTTTTCTACCGTTCCTACCCTTCAAAACCTCACCCTATCGGCAACTAAGCTGTGACGGAGTGACCCATCGCAAAGAAGAAGATGACAATGATGACGCAGAGGAACCCAAGAAGCACAGCCTCAGCGACGAGGAGACCGACAAAGACAAGGGCAACACCGGGCAGGCACAAGCACAAGAACCGGCAAAGGCAAAGGCAAGGGCAAAGGCACAAGGGCACAGGACAAGAAGAGTGAGGACTGGATGGACCTCAACGAGAACAATGAGAGGTACTATGGATTTTCTCTTCCTAGAGGACAGAGTTTTTGGTACGAGACACTATGGCTTCGAAATAGGAGTAGATTCCTATGTACCGAAATAACAGGAAGACGGGACAGAGAGAAAAGAAAGAAAGAACTAAGGAAAGCATCTATCCCCGCTATTTAATACCTCTCCTTTACCAGTCCGCTATGACTCATACATCAGTTCATAGAATCCCGTAGAAACCCATCGCAACCACACCTCGTATTCCTCCCCACTATCTCCGCTATTTACATTACAAATCCATCATGCCATCGAACCTCCTAGAACCCAATAACGACACCCCTTCCTTAACTCATCCCTTTCTCGCTTAGCATTACCCTAATCATTATAATAGCGCTTCGACTACCGAACCCTCGGGACCGATGCCAAGACGCCGGGACATAAGCCATGGGAGGGGACCTGATCTGTCCCAGCGTCTTGGCATCTGTTCCGAGGGTTTGGTAGTTGCAGTACGGTTGTAATCGATGGGGAAATGTTAAGCGAAGAGAGGGCATGAGATAGGGTGAGGATGTCATCATTGAGTTCTATAGGTTTCGGTTGGAGGAAGGATTGGTAATAGGATTTAGTGGGATGGTGGAGAGGAATACGAGGTGCGATTGTGATGGATTTCTATAAGTTTCTATGTGCTGATGTATGAGTCACGCTGGACTGGCGGTGGAGGGTGTTCAATAGTGGGCATAGATGTTTTCCTCATTTCTTTTCTTTCTTTCTTCTCTGTCTCATCTTCCTGTTATCTCGGTACATAGAAATATACTCCTATTTCTGGTTATGATTCCCTCGACCTCGTGATCTGTCTTCGGTAATGAGGAAATCTATAGTATCTCTCATCGTTCTCGTTGAGGTCCATCCGGTCCTTACTTTTTCTGCCTTGTGCTCTTTTGCCTCTGCCCTTACCTTTGCCCTTGCCGGTGCCTGTGCTTGTGCCTGTCCGGTGTTGTCCTCGCCTTCGTGTTACGGGGCAGGGCCGGGGGACTCGGGCAGCAGGAAAGTTATAGCAGGAGTAGGGTCGGGCAGAGGGTCCACAAGGAATCTCTGATCAGAACGTGGAGACGAAGGTACCAGTAGACTAACCGAGTTACTGGCATATGCGAGTCGGAACGAGACAGGAGGCCAAGGGGTTATCCGAGGCGAGCGGGGTCGGGACACGGTGTTTACCAAGGGGCACAACCGATAGCGGAGACGGAGGTAAAGAGTATAACCAAGTATATTATAAACCAAGAACCCGAGGGAAAGAGAACTCGAAAGTATAACTAGAAACAAGAATCCAAAGAGAAGGATTGATAACAGGAGGTTGCGTAAGGAAAGAAGAAAGAAGATCCGAACCCATATATATATCCTTTCATCCCACCGATTACTAATCCATACCACGGAATCCCATAGAAACCCAAAGAAAACACTACCAACATCCTTAACCGATCTCCTATACTAAACCCGATCGACCCAACCCGAAGCAACCCGATATAATTACCAATCGTTTCTTCCGTTCCCTACCGCCCATGATATGCCGTGACACTTCGTCAGTATTCTCATTTTACATGCTGTACCCCTCGTGTCCTTCTGCGTCATTATTGTCCTCCGCTACCTTGCCTCCCAGTTACTCTATTACACCTGCCACTTTCAAACATACGATTGTTCAGGCCATTCGAGGCTTTTCAAGGCTTCGATCTTGAATTACTATACAATATTTAAGATGGTACAGTATCCACTCTAAAGCTCTATATTCAAGCCATTGACAGCCGCAGCTTTAAACGTCCCTTCAAATCTTAACACCTACCCTAAAACTCCAAAAAGGCCCACCAAACCTGGAAAAGGCTTCAACTATGCCAGCTCATGGGAGACCAGCGGCTGCGTACAAGTGCATGACAATCCACGACTGCAGAAGAATCCTACAATTGACTGGAAAAGATGCTATCTATAAGGCTTTCTGCAGCAAGCCCGTGGACGAGATGGTAAAATAGTGTGGGTTAATAAAGTCACCTCGGGCGAACAATTATTCAACAATTTGTGTCAATTTTGCATGTACCACAGGGCCATCAAGGCGCTAAAGACCACATTGTCAGCAAAGGCTTCAGAGGACTATATAAAGATCCAAGCAGCCCTCCTCCGCCTCATTATCGATTTATCCCAGAAGAGAAACAGGACAGCCCAACGCCATAGTGGGGCTTTGGGGGGCGCAAATGATTAAGTTAAAAATGCACCCACCTCTGGGGCATCTCCTGCCCGCACAAACGAACTGCAGACCTCATCAGAGGTCTGACAGGCCTTGGGAATACCTTACAGGCCGGCAATAACCATATATACTATTGACCCAGAAAGGGTTACCGGCATCCCAGCAATATATACCACTACTACGATTGGTACAGGCCTAGATCTCTTATCCCCTTTATTAATATCCTTCAGGGGTTGTCTATGCAACATTTAAAAAGACTTGCAATAAAGCGAGTCTCACCAGCGGCTCCAGGGTGCCCCGCGAGGGCTTTCCAAGACTTCCACAAAGCATTGTCCAATTCGGTCCCCCGGGGGCAGGTACTCTATCCTCCAAATCCAAAATATGTGCAGATTGGAGATTGTGAATCGCTGGAAGGTTGGCTCAAAACCACTAAGGCAAAACCCTTAAGGCTTTGTGCGGTGCTTCACAGGCCTTCGTCAATAATTACTGTGTCTACCCAAATGCATCAAACACCTTCACTAGAAGGATATAAGCACCTTACTAGAGGCATCATTGATGGAACAGAGATTGATGTTTATCACGGAGCGAAGCGAGGACAAGGGCAGAAAGTGCCAAGGTACACAACCAAGGCGGAACGAAGCGAGGCTAATAGGTGCGAGACTTAGGCAGAGTAAAGAGCGGGGTTCGGAGACGAGCGACAGAGCGAGGCGGGGGTCACGAGGCGAGGGCTATAGGATTTCCTCCTACCTTCGGAAGGCTAGGAGCGGAGAAACTTCAGAGTAACTAGAGATCCTAAAGTTTTGTATTGGCTAAAAGATAGGAAGGTTGCATAAAGAAGAAAGGAAAGAAAGAGTGTTACGGGATTTGGAGACAGAAAGACCAGCAAAGCCTCCCTATGCTACTGAACTCCCAATTGGTGCCCCAGAGAGGTACAGTGGTGCCAGTATGGGCCAGATTGCGGAGTTGCGGAATCACTAGTTAAAAAACACGTTTTCGACCCTGAAAATAACCCCCGGAGCATCAAAGCGCTGGCACAGCCGCTCAGGACACCAGTGGGTATATGAGGGGGCAGCAGTTCAAGTTTGGGATCAATCGGACCAAAACTGATCAAACGGCGAAGGTTTTGAGAAAGCTGACGCTGGTGACTTCTCAGGGAAAGATAAGACTACCCGACACCTCCGGTGCCTAATCGTTGATAGCCCTAATGTTGAGCCATGCTCCTTAGTGATAGATAAGGATGCGGGAAAAGAGTTGGCAAGTGAAGTCGAGGCCCGGTACTAAGGAGTTATCAGGTAGGCTGACTCCGGCACTTCTCCGCTGACGAAAAACTGAGTGCATGCAGTAGCGCAATGTAACATGAGGGATTTAAAAGGCGTTGGGAACATTGGCGTTGGTGTTTGGTTTCCTTGGCGATTATCAGGGTCTTCTGGGTCTCCCACATACTTGATGTAATGATAGTTTTTAGTCCGCGTGACACTTGCGCGGGATATAAATACAGTCCCATTCTCCAACTTGGTTGAAATCATTATCGACGAAGAAAGAGTCTTAACGATATAAATCTATTACCTCTATTCTATACGCTCTTAGTGATCCTTGAAAATATCCATCTGAACCAATCTTCGTGTTAGCATTACCCCAATCTAAACAACTTTCTGTACTCGTCGGACTAGCATCGGACCGCGGAGATTCTAGTTACGTTTAGACTGAAGTGACCCCGTTCCTTTCTGCCTTTGCAGTTAGCGTTTCGGACTCTGAGCTCTTCACAGTACTACTCTGGTAGTCCGGTGCGACATCCTAATAAAGAGAATCCCTACAAGCGAGGGAGAGAGCTCCCTATATATAGCCCCAAAATCCCTTTGCTGACTCATACCATAGAAACCTATAGAACACAAAGGAAACCCGTCTATTAGAAATACATGCACAGCATTGACTCATATAATCCCTGCTCAGAAACTCATAGAACACCATAGAAAACTCCTGACTAATCCTTCTTCCCGCAACATCACTCCGTACGCTCCACGCCATGATAATGTTGAGGAGGAGATGCTGACGTTTAGGAATAGGGTTGATCAAACAGGTTTGAATATCTCCATGCTCCGTACTGATGATGGGTGCCAGATGGTCCAGGCGGTGGTGCAAGAGCGTTCCGAGATGTACGCAGTGATTGGAAGAAGGCTCTACCCAAATGCCATTACCCTTGAGTCTTGTCAATATGATTGTGAACGTATTTGGACCCAGGCTGAGAGAATTGACCTGTTTAGGCACATCAATGGTCAAGGCGGAGATGCCAACGACTGTGTCACCGAGGGCTCTAGCGACCTAGTGTGAGTTTAGAAGGCCCGAAGGGCATTGATTGAAGCTTAGAAGGCTTGATTAGAGCTTAGAAGGCTTGATTAGAGCTTAGAAGGCCTGATAAGCGGTATGATGTTGACTGCAGTTGTTTTCTGTTTTTTGGAGATGCAGTTGCAATTTTGCCTGTGAATGTATGGTTGCCTATTTGGGTATTGTGTTACCTTATTTAGGTTAGTTATAGAATTGATTTTGTCTTAGCGAGACATCTGGAAGGCTTCTCGCCAAAAGCCTCTAATTGCTGAGAAAAAGCAATGGTGATATGTTGTGCATCGAACCATATATAGTGGGGGTGAAAGCCTTCATGAAGGCTCTTCCAGCCTTACAAACCACCATCATGGCTTCACAGAGAGCGAAAGTCAACAAGCGTGGGGTTGAGGAAGGACATGGCATGCAAGACCTGATTTCCTTCTCCATTAATAAACGTCGAAGGGGGGCATTGAGTGTTTCAAGTGCTGCGAATAGTACGAATTCTGCTACTTCACAACCAGTTACAGACTCCAATTACTATGATGCTTCCCCGAATCATCCAGAAAAGTTTCCGGACAGGGCAATATGATTAGTAAATGGAGCGTTGTAGGGCCCACCAAAAATCTGGAGTGATTTTGATTATCATCAAGAGGAACCTGAGGAAGACTACATTCAAATCCATAAGGATGACTATGAGGATGAGGAGCTAGGAGATGAGAATGCACCACCGCCCTAGTGGATACCTTTATCAAAACGGAGTATATACCCAGTCCCACTATCTCCACTACAACCACTACAACTACCACCACCATCACAACCATCACAACCAATGCCACAACCACCATCAAACCGGGGGTTGCGAGCTGGAAAAACACTAAGGAAGGCCCCTATGGCCTCCGCCAGGGCTCTTGCAGCCACTCGAAGGAGACCTAGTGGATTGGCAGCAGAAGTAATTGCTTCTTCTTCCTTTGCAGAAAATATGGCATAGGTATGTGATATTTAAATCCACCTCGTCTCAGTCAAACCGCTGATTTAACAGAGTATGGAAACCGCCATGTTGTTAATTCACAAAGGCAGGAAACTCCACAGAAGGCTGGAGCAGCCTCTGAAAGAGCTAGTATTACCTCCACAACTTCCTCATTTTGCACGACCAGAAGCACCTTGCGACAAGAGTTCGACCGCCAGAACGAGACAACCCTTTCAAATTCACAACCTTTTCACATGCTTAACTCTCCACAGCAATATCGTAGAGTCCTATCTCTATATATAAAGCCAATACCTTTGCAGTATCGAATGCCAATGCCTTCAGAGTATGGAACACTAGATCCTGACTCCATTTATGAAAATGCAGCAGAGATCAAGTCCGTAATGAAGCATGCGTGATACCTTCTCAGACATTATACATTGCACTAGGAGCCTTGGCCTCAATCTAATTCTCTTAGTATTAACGTCCGTCGGTTTTAGAGTGAGGCAAACGACGATTTTAATAGAAGTCTATCAATGACTAAGTTAGCTAGAAGCGACGTGAGCGCTTCGCGCGCTTTTCGAAGCATTTAGTGAGCCATCGCTAACTGCTGCCATTAGGTTCAAATCAATTGTTTGCGGCTGAGATCGCACCTTGTTTTTATAATTAAGGACTAGTTACGGGTTTTGGAAAATGGAGTCAGGAAGACCAGCAAAGCCTCCCTATGCTACTAAACTCCCAATTGGCGCCCCAGAGAGGTACAGTAGTGCCAGTATGGGCCAGATTGCGGAGTTGCAGAATCACTAGTTAAAAAGCATGTTTTCGACCCGGGAAATAACCCTCGGAGCGTCAAGGTGCTGGCACAGCTACCCATGACACCGGTGGGTATATGAGGGGGCAGTAGTTCAAGTTTGGAATCAATCGGACCAAAACTGATCAAACGGCGAAGGTTTTGAGAAAGCTGATGCTGGTGACTTCTCAGGGAAAGGTAAGACTATCCGACACCTCCAGTACCCAATCGTTGACAGTCCTAATGTTGACCCATGCTCCTTAGTGATAGATAATGATGCAGAGAAAGAGTTGGTGGGTGAAGTCAAGGCCCGATACCAAGGTGTTATCAGGTAGGCTGGCTCTGGCACTTCCCCGCTAACCAAAACTGAGTATATGCAGTAGCGTAATGTAACATGAGCGATTTAAAAAGGCATTGTGAATGTTGGCATTGGTGTTTGGTTTCCTTGGCGTTATCAGGGTCTTCTGGGTCTCCCACATATTTTGTTGTAATGATAGTTCTTAGTCCGCGTGATATTTTCATGGGATATAAATACGGTGTCATTCTCCGACTTTGTTGAAATCATCATCGACGAAGAAAGAGTCTTAACGATATATATCTATTACCTCTATTCTATATGCTCTGAGTGATTCTTGAAAATATCCACCTGCACCAATTTTTGTGTTAGCATTACCCAACTCTAAACGACTTTTTATACTCGTCGGACTAGCATCGGACAACGGAGATTCTGGTTACGTTTAGACTGAAGTGACCCTGTTCTTTTCTGCCTTTGCACTTAGCGTTTTGGGCTCTGAGTTCTTTACAGTACTACTCTAGTAGTCTGGTGCGACACCCTAATAGGACTGCATGTCGAAGGATCTTCATCAGCAAGCTTTACCATTTGTGACTGGAGTCTTCTGAGTCTCCTGAGAAACAAATAATCTCCTGAGACTTGTGAAATCTTGCTGATGTTTTGTATGGCTTGAGCGAGGAGAAAACGCTAGAGGCAAAGAGTAAGAAGATGTCCTTACTCCTCGAAAATGACTGTTGTATAAGCAATGCTGATAATTATACTGTAAGAGCTTTCTCCACTGTTCTATTTGCCTTCGGCAAGGTGCTGACAGCCACTAGATAGGCCAGCTTCACTCTTGGGCCCCGGAAATCGTAGAACTTAAAATTTCTAAAATATTACAAAGGTGATAAAATGCGTAGGGCTAGGGATCCTGGTTTATTAATGATATATCTCAGGTATTTATTAGTCTAGTTTGCACCGCAATCTATTCTATCTTACGATATTGTAAAACAGGCATATAAGTGCAGGGTTGAATTTCAAACCGCATCAGAATCCGGATATCATGAGTAAAGGGCATCAAGTCCTCTAAAAGGCTCCTGCTGACTTCGGCATACCTTCAGCGACCTATAATAGGATGTTAAACACATGGGAAAATTGAAGCAAGGAGAACCAGGAGGACACACTGGAAGTAATACGAATCAATTTGCAAGAATGTAGATGAAAAAGTCTCAAAGAGCCTTATGTATATACTAACAAACGTTTTGGGTCGATGAGTTAACAGTGCCTAAAGAGGTTAAATCCAGAGTCGGCTTGGAGGAGTATGGTGTTGAATTAGTTGCGGATATAGCCACTTGGAGAGCTGCAAAGACGCGCGGGAATGAAGGGAAGGCACTAGCAGTGATTGAGGGAAGTGATTTGAGGGGCATAGGCAAGGCAAAAGCAGGAGAGGCATTTCAAGAGCCTCCTCCCACCTCGACGGTGGATATGTGATTTTGGGGATAGACTGCTATTTTGATATATGGTATTAATAATCAAAGTGGATTTTAAGGTATCAGTAGATTGGTAATAGTTTGAAAGTTCTCGGAGATGTTAAGACAGCCTAGGAGACTGATAGGGATTACATGAGAGCATAGGAGATTGTCCCGGCGTCTTAGCATTGGTCCTGAGGCTTTGGTAGTTGTGACACTGTTGTGACAGATGGAGTTAGTAGGTTAAGCGAGGAGGGGATGCAATGAGGTGATATTGTCGTCATTAGATTCTAGGAGGTTCGGCTACAGAGAGGATTGGTAATGGGATCTGGTGGGGTGGTGGGGAGGATTATGAAGTATGGTTGCGATGGATTGCTATGAGTTTCCATGGGCTAATGTATGAGCCATATCGGACTGGTAAGGGAAGGGTGTTAAATAGCGGGTATAGATGTTTTCCTTAGTTCTTTCTTTCTTTTCTCTCTATCTCATCTTCCTGTTATCTCAATACATAGGAATATACTCCTATCTCTAAGCCATAGCTCCCTGAACCCTGAGTTTTGTCCTCAGCAACGAGGAAACCCATAGCACCTTTCATCGTTCTCGTTGAGGTCCATCTAGTCCCCACCCAACCTGCCTTGTGCCTCTTTTGCCACTGCCCTTGCTTTTGCCCCTGCCGGTCCCTGTGCTTGTGCCTGTCTGGTGTTGTCTGTGCCCTCATCAGTGTTCTCGTTGTGCTGGCTGTGCTCCTCGAGCCCTTTTGCATCATCATTGCCTTTTGCTTCCTTGCCTCCTGGTTACTCCGTCACCGAGATCTAGCTTAATCTTCAAGAGTCTCCGGAGATATCAGGAGGGTTTAGAGAACCCTCAGAAGAGCTTAGAAGATTGACAGGGATTACAGGAGAGGTGTGACGGAGTAACGCGACACAAAGTAGAGAGGATGACAATGATGACGCAGAAGGTCTCGCGAACCACAGCCAACGCGACGAGGACACCGACAAACACAGGAACAACACCAGGCAGGCACAAGCACAAGCACCGGCAAAGGCAAAGGCAAAGGCAGAGGCAAAAGAGCACAGAGCAGGGAAAGTGAGGACCGGATGGACCTCAACGAGAACGAAAAGAGGTACTATGGATTTCCTCCGAAGAGAACAGGATCTTGGATGTGAGGAACTATGGCTTGGAGATAGGAGTATATTCCCATGTACTGAAATAACAGGAAGACGAGACAGAGAAAAAAGAAAGAAAGGACTAAAGGAAAAGTCTTCCCGCGCTACTTAACACCCTCCTCCGCCAGTCTGCTATGGCTCATACTTTCATCCGTAGAACCCGATAGAAATCCATTGCAACCACACCTCCCCTTCCTCCCCACCATCTTCTCTAATCATATTACAAATACATCACGCCATAGAATACCATAGAATTCAATGACGACACTCTCCCCTTGTCGCATCCCTCCCTCGCTTAACATTCCTTCATTAGTAACAACAGTGCGACAACTACCGAACCCTTGGGATCGATGCCAAGATGCTGGGACAAGAGGTTCGGAGATCACGCTTAATCCTTCGGAGATATCAGGAGGGCTTGCAGAGCTTTCACGAGAACACCCTACTCATCTGTAGGTTTATAACTGAGCGTCTCTGAAGCCTCTCTAAACGAGAAACTCTTACTAGTGTGGATGTCTATTAGGGTGTCGCACAAGACTACTAGAGTAGTTTTGTAAAAAAGCTCAGAGTTCCAAATGCTAACCGCAGAGGCAGGAAGCAACGGAGTCACTTCAGTCTAAACTTAACTAGAATCTCCGTTGTCCAATGCTACTCCAACAAGTATAAAAGTCTTTGGAGTTGGGTAATGCTAAACACGAAGATTGGTTCAGGTAGATATTTTCAAGAATCCCTAAGAGCGTATAGAATAGAAGTAATGGATTTATAACATTAAGACTTCTTCTTCGACGATGATGATTTCAACAAAGTTGGAGAATGATACCGTATCTATATCCCGCACAAATATCCCGCAGACTAAGGACTACCATTACAACAAATATGTGGGAGACCCTGATAACGCCAAGAAAACCAAACACCAATGCCAACATTCAATACGCCTTTTAAATCCCTCATGTTACATTGCGCTACTGCGTGGACTCAACCTTCGTCAGTGGTTTAGGAGAAGTACCAGAGTCACCCTACCTGATAACCCCTTGGTATCCGGCCTTGACTTCGGTCGCCAACTCATTCCCGCATCGTTATCTATCACTAAGGAGTATGGCTCAACATTAGGTCTTTCAACGATTGGGTACCGGAGGTGTCAGTTAGTCTTAACTTTCCCTGAAGATTTCATGGACACGCTAGGTCCGGGGGCTTGGAACGATTGGTAAGGCTGGAATTACTGTAAGCTAGGAGGCGGAGATGAGTTAGAATAGGTTCTATAGGTTTCTGTTACACGAAGGTGTAAGTCATGGTTGGGATTACGCAAGGGTATTGTCCCGGCATCTTGGCATCGTTCCCGAGGGTTCGGTAGTCGAAGTACTGTCGTAATTGTTTAGGGATAGTTAAGCATGGAAGGGGTGTGCTAAAGGAGGTTGTTGTCATTGGGTTCTAGGAGGTTCGATGGCGTAATGGATTTGTAATGTAAATAGCGGAGATGGTGGGGAGGAATACGAGGTGTGGATGTGACGGGGTTCTGTGGATTTCTATGAACTGATGTATGAGTCATAGCGGACTGGTAGAGGAGAAGGGTTAAATAGTGGGGTTAGATGTTTTCCTTAGTTCTTTCTTTCTTTTCTCTCTGTCTCGTCTTCCTGTTATCTCGGTACATAGGAATCTACTCCTATTTATAAGCCATAGCCTCTCGTACCAAATACTTGATTCTCTGACGAGAGGAAACTCATAGCACCTCTCATCGTTCTCGTTGAGGTCCATCCGGTCCTCACTCTCCCTGCTTTGCGCTCCTGTGCCTTTGACCTTGCCTTTGCCTTTACTGGTGCCTGTGCTTGTGCCTGTCCGGTGTTGCTCTTGTCTTCGTCGGTCTCCTCGTCGCTAAGACTGTGCTCCTCGAGTCCTTCTTCATCATCATTGTCATCTTCTTTCTTTGCGTCGGGTTACTCCGTCACAGGTATGAGTCAGGCTTGGCTTTGGAAATGGTGGGTATATAAGGGAGTGTGACTGTGAAGAGAGTCACCTCCGACCACCAAGTAGTTCAACACAGAGCCCGGAGTTCCCAGGGACCATGCCTAAGGCCATCGGGTACTAGGAGTCTCCCCAGTCTGTATCGCGCATGTGTCCCAGTGGCCGGAGGCAGCCCTGCGAGTCTGTGTCTCCGGGGAGCGTATGGCTCTATAAAAAGGGGGGAATTCATCAGGCAGAGTAGATAATCACAGAATACTAAAGTTCAAAGAGAAAAAACCCTCTCCCCAATGGGAAGAGGTAAAAAACTCAGAAGTCTCATTACCAGCGCCTCGCGCTGGCCTATCGATCTCGCTATTATAATATTAGACTCTTTCTTCCCCGTGGGGCATGATGGATGAAGATCAAGTGGCAGCCCATTTCTATCCCGCGGGTATACCTCGGCGGCCAAGCCAGGGTTACTAACTATATACATGACTCTTAACCCCGACGGATTTTGGATATTAACTCCGGGGCTGATGCCCTTTCTCTACCTTCCCCTCCAGTAGTATTGTGATGGGTCTTTCTTCGATTCGTTTCCTTGTACTTGTTGTTTAGGAGGTCAGTTGAGCTTCGGTAAGTCCTTTGGTAGGTACTTGATGACGTACATCGTTCCCTTTCCTCTGGACATAAGCCAGTGTTGTTGGGTGTACTAAACACGTCTGCCCCCACTGCATAGTCTTCTTCCCCTCCGAGAGAGTTGTACTAGCCCTTAGGGCCCTCCATTACTCTCCCCGGTACCGGAAGACCTTGTCGTGGTGCTCCGTAGAGTACTCACCCACACCACCCTGCTCCCTCAGCTTCCCCTTCCCCGCAATCCAACCAGTAGTAGTCCTGAAGACCCCCATAGTCTGCTTCCTATAGGCTCCGCGCTTCCTCCGCGGCCCCCGGCAGGCTGTCCGAAGTCTTTTGCTTCGCTTGTCTCATAGCTCCATCAGTTTTTCTCCGATTGACTCCAAACTTGAACTGCTGTCCCCTCATATACCCACCAGTGTCCAGAGTGGCGATGCTGGCGCTTTGACACTGCAGGGCTATTATTGGGGTCCAAAATGTGTCCATTTGCTAGTGTTTCTGCAACTCCGCTTTTCCGGTCATATTGGCCGCACCGCGTGCCCAAAGGACTCCTTTAGTGAAGTAGAGACTGGGAATATCATTCCTCCCATCTTCCCTCAACTCATAATTGAGTTACTGCTCGATCGGAGGTCATTTGGTGAGGATACAGTTACTCCCAACTCCTAAACCACTGATGCCCCGATTCGGAAGCTATACCCGTAACAGTGACGGAGTAACCCGACACAAAGTAGAAGATGACAATGTACGACGCAGGAGGACTCGAGGAGCACAGCTTACGCAACGAGGAGACGGACGAAGACAGGAACAACGCCAGGTGGGCACAAGCACAGGCACTGGCGAAGGCAAAGGCAAGAGCAAGGGCACAAGAGCACAGAACAAAGAGGGTGAGGACCGGATGGACCTCAACGTGAACGATAAAAGGTACTATGGCTTTCCTCCTTAGAGGACCAAATCTTGGTTCCAGAGGCTATGGCTTGAGAGTAGGTGTACATTCCTATGTACCGATATAACAGGAAGACGAGACAGAGAGAAAAGAAAGAAAGAACTAAGGAAAACATCTACACCCGCTATTTAACACCTCTCCTCCACCAGTCCGCTATGACTCATACATCAGCCTATAGAAACTCGTAGAAACCCATCGCAATCACACCTCGTATTCCTCCCCACCATCTCTGCTATTTACATTACAAAGCCATCACGCCATCGAAACTCATAGAACTCAATGACGACACCCCCCTCCCTAGTACACCCTTTTCTCGCTTAGCAATACCATATCAATCACAACAGCGATTCAACTACCGAACCCTCGGAACTGATGCCAAGATGCCGGGACAGATCAGGTCCCTTCTCAGGGCCTAGCTCCTGATGGGCTGAGGTATCGAAGGGTACCGATGATGAAATAACTGTCGAAGTTCAGAACTATGTTCGAGATCACTTGATGGCGGCCAGGAAGGTTCCTCATATCCACCATATCTAACCAAGTACTCCAACCGTCGTCCCCTCTTCCTAGAATCCAATATCTCCACAACTTCCCATTCAATCTTCCCTTCAACCTCCACAGGTGGGGGTGGTTCAACAATTTGTCCTGGAACAGGATCATTAATCGCCGGCGATAGTAGCGAAACATGAAGTACCGGATGTATTTTCATGGAGGTACGTATTTCCAATCCATATGCATAGGGGCTTACAATTCGTTTAACTAAGTAGAGGCTGATTTGCTTCCAGTCGAGTTTCTTCAATATTTCGAGTAGAGAGCCATACGGGATCGCCAACAGCATAACGATATGACGGGGTCCGATGTAGATTTGTTATTTCCTCTTGTATCTTTTGAGCCCTAAAGATTTCGCTTTTTAGGAAGTCAAAGACTTGTGACATTTCCCGTACCAACTGATTGGCTTGGTCCTCATTTAAGGTTTGCCCATCTTGTAACAGTTCAAATGTCATTCAAGGATGCCTTCCATAGTTTGCTTGGAAGGGGGACATATTAGTGGTTTCAGAAATGTGATTATTAGTAGCAAACTCAGCAAGGGGGAGGAAGTTGGTCCAGTCATCTTGTTGATAGGAAACATAGCTGTGTAGGTATTGCTCCATAATGGCATTGGTGCTTTCCGTTTGTCCATCAGTCTGAGGATGAAATGCAGTGGAATATCAAGGAGCAATTTCCAACCGATTGCAAAGAGCTTTCCAAATCTCAGCAGTAAACTGTGTCCTTTGATCTGAACAATAGTCTCTGGCAGCCCATGTAACTCCCATACCTGCTCCAGGTATAGACGAGACAGATCCCTGGCATTGACATTTTCTGTTGTGGGAATCAAATGCTTCGTCTTTGTTAACCGATCCATTACCACCAGTATAGCATTAAACTCATTGCTCTCTGGAAGTCCCGTTACGAAATCCATTGTAACATCCGCCCAAGGTCCTTTAGGTATTGGTAGTGGTCGTAGAACTCCTTGGAGAGGGTTGTGATTCACTTTGTTCCGCCGGCAAATATGGCAGTTCTGGACATAGCGATTTGTATATTTCAGCATAGTTGGCCAATAGTAGCTCCGGCTAAGAGGTTCTAATGTCTTTGATCTTCCGGGATGTCCAGCAAAAGGATTATCATGGTAATCTCATAACAAATAGAGTTTGAGTCCGTTATAGTCGGGGACACAGAGTGGATTTCGATAAAGTAATAACTCGTCCTCACTTTCCTTGCACTCAGCCAGTGAAATCTCCTTCAATTGTCGAACACCGTCTTGAAGCATGGTCAATATTTTATTCGGGAAGCTATCGCATTGGTAAGCTTTGTTAAACAAATCAAGTACGGGAGACGATCCTTCAGCGAGTTCGTTTGTCAAAGAGCCCGCTAACAAACCTATCTTTGGGTCCAAATTCTCCTTCTTCAAAACTATTCGACTCTGTTGTTCCAATCTTTCATCCCCCTCTTTTGGTAAATCTCTAGATCTCCTTGTCAAAACATCCACCTTCCTCCCTTGCTTTCCCGGACGGTACTGAATAATAAAATTAAATCAGGAAAGAAATTCTGCCCAACGAGTTTGGCGCCCATTTAACAATTTAGTCGACATAAAATATTGAAGATTGCGATGATCTGTGAGTACTTTGACTTGGAACTGGGCTGTGTCCAAATGAGGTCTCCATTCCTCAAAGCAGCGAATAACCGCTAACAACTCCTTGTCATAAATCCCATAGTTGCATTCCGCAGGCGAGTGTGTCTCAGAGAAGAAAGCGACTGGGTGAAGTATTCCTTCATCATCACGTTGTGATAATATCCCTGCCGACACATAATCCGACGCATCGGTTTCCACGATAAATTCTTTCTCAGGGTCAGGGTGCATCAATACTGTAGCGGTGGTGAAAGCAGTCTTAAGTTTCTGAAAGGCTTGTTCAACCTTCTGGGTCCACTCGAATCGTACATGCTTTTTCGTCAGCGCAGTCAATGGCCGAGCCACCCGGGCGTAAGCATAAATAAAGCGTCGATGGAAATTAGCAAATTCAAGAAACTCCTGAACCTTCTTCACTGTCCTTGGCGCATCTCAATCCACAATCGTGTGTACCTTAGCAGGGTCCATCTTCATTCCTCTAGGAGTCAAAATCATGCCCAAATATTTTGTTTCTTATACGCTGGATTCGCACTTCTCTGGTTTTAGGTGAACCTTGTTGGCTTCCAGGGCTTCTAGCATCTGCTGTATGTCTTGCTGATGCTGTTCCAAGGACATCTACCTGAATCAATCTTTGTTTTTAGCATTACCCAACTCCAAGACTTTTATACTCGTTGGACTAGCATTGGACAACGGAAATTCTAGTTATGTTGAGACTGAAGTGACCCTGTTCCTTTCTGCCTTTGCAGTTAGCGTTATGGACTCTGAGCTCTTTACAAAACTACTCTAGCGGTCGGGTGCAACACCCTAATAATAACGTACAGAGACGCCCCTAATAGGTGTATCCATTGGTGTGATCTTTGCGTACCAAGGGGTCATTGGTGCCGTGTTTGAATAATATAGATCAAAGTGTCGCTTGACCTGTTGGAATCGCACTAGTCCCATATATTGCATAGGTTCAAACTTCATAGATTTCCGCTAATACACATCAACCCGTGAATTTTTTGCTCCAGTCTTCACCAAAGCCATAAAAATCAATAGTCCAAACCAAACCATCAATTCGTTCACAGTTGTAGCAAACCATGGCATCAGCTTCTTACTTGTATTACTGGTAGCAGAGGTAGCGCCCTTTGACTCTTCATAGGAATTTGTATTTTTTGCAAAGGTCTCAAACTCCCAATTTGAAATACAAAGCATGAAGAAGGCTGAAGGACTATCTCAGGTAACAGTATCCTGAACTTGATGTTTTGCTTGGTGTTGAGGAAAAGAAGATTCAAATGGAGTGAAGTCTGGTGGGTCATTGAGGGATGGGAGTACATAAACTGGATCGTTGTCAATCTCCTCCTCTTCCAGCTCTGACTGTTACGGGTATAGTTTCTGAATCCAGACATCATCGGTATAGTGGCAGAGAATGACTGTATCCCCGCCAAATAACCTCCGATCGAGCTTTAACTCGACTACGTGCAGAAGGATGACAAAAGAAATATTATTCTTAGCTTCTACTATGCTAGATAAGTCTATTGAGTTGTGACGGAGTACATCAGCAAGCCTATTCAACCCTACCAGAGGCCCGGGAGGTGTGGGAGATGTTCGGAGACACCCGTCAAACTTTCGATCTCTAGGGGCTTACCCGCCCGTACAAGGGCCTCCTGAGCCCTTGCAGGAGCCTCCAGAGCCTTCAAGAAGGCTTAGTGGGCTCTCCTGATGCTAAGCGGTGCTCTCCTGGCGCCATCTGGAGGCATTGTTATTCTCTCCCAAAAGGCTACGATATATCGTAGACCTCCACACTAGTAAGAGGTTTTCGTTTAGAGAGGCTTCAGAGACGCTCTGTTATAAGCCCAAGGATGAGTAGGGCGTTCTCGTGAGGGCTCCCCAAGCCCTCCTGATATCTCCGGAGGATTAAGCGAGATCTCCCAAGCTCTCCTGTGATCCCTGCCAATCTCCTGGGCTCTTCTGAGGGCTCCCCAAGCACTCCTGATATCTCCGGAGACTACTGATGATTAAACGAAACCTCCCAAGCTCTCCTGTAATCCCAGTCAATCTCCTGGGCTCTCCTGAGGGCTCGCCAAGCCCTCCTGATATCCCCAGAGACTACTGATGATTAAGTGAAACCTCCCAAGCTCTCCTGTGATCCCTGTCAATCTCCTGGGCTCTCCCAATATCTCCGAGGACTTTCAAACTATTACTAATCTACTGATACCTCAAAATCCACTTTGATTATTCATACCATACATAAAAATAGGAGCCCTCCCCCAAAATCACATATCCACCGTCGAGGCGGGAGGAGGCCCTTGAAATGTCTCTCCCGCCTTCGCCATGCCCACGTCCCCCAAATCACTCAATCGCTGCTGGTGCCTTCCCTTTCTTCCCGCACGCCTTTGCAGCTCTCCATGCGGCTATATCCGCAGCTAATTGAACATCATCCTCCTCCAGGCCGACTCTGGATATAACTTCTTAGGCCCTCTTAACTCATCGACCTAAAAGGTTTATTAGTATATAGATAAGGCTCTTTGAGACTTTTTTATTTACCATCTCGCGAATTGATTCTCGTATTACTTCCAGTGTGCCCTCCTGGTTCTCCTTGCTTCTCTTCCCCCATGTGCTTAACATCCTGTTATAGGTAGCTGGCGGTATCCCGAAGTCAGAAGGAGCCTTTTAGAGGGCTTGGTGCGCCTTACTCATGAAGTCCGGATTCTGATGCGGATTGAAGTTCAACCCTTCGACGTATATGCCTGTTTTCCAAGATCGTAAGATAAACCAGATTGCGGTGCAAACTAGGCTAATAAACACCTGAGATATATCATCCCACGCATTTCATCACCTTTGTAATATTTTAGAAATATTACTTCTACGATTTCCGGGGCCCAAAAGTGAAGCCGCTATCAGCACTTCTGCAAAAGCCATGTGCGAAGACTAATGGTGAGAGAGCCTTTCACAGTATAATTATCAGGATCGCTTATAAAACGGTCATTCTCAAGGAGAAAAGACACCTTCTTACCCTTTGCCTCTGGCATTTTCTCCTCGCTTAAGCTATATAAAAGATCCTTCGACAGGCAGTCCTTCACTGTAAAAACAAGGTGCGATCTCACCCGCGAACAATTGATTTGAACCTAATGGAAGCAGTTAGCGAAGGCTCACTAAGCCCTCCGAAAGGCGCACGAGGCACTCACGTCGCTCCTAGCTAACTTAGTCATTGGTAGACTTGTATTAAAATGGTCGTTTGCCTCACTCCAAAACCGACGGACGTTAATACTAAGAGAATCAGCTTGAGGCCAAGGCTCCTCGAGCAATGTATAACGTCCGAGAAGGTATCCCGCATGCTTGATTATGGACTTGATCTCTGCTGCGTTTTCATTAATGGAGTCAGGCGTTGGCGTTCCATACTGCGAAGGTGTTGGCGTTCTATATGGAGATAGGGTTCTACGATATTGCTGTGGAGAGCTAGGCATGCGAAAGGGTTGTGAATTTGAAGGGCTTGTCTCGTTCTCGCGGTCGAGCTCTTGTCGCAAGGTGCTGCTGGTCGTGCGAAATGAGGAACTTGTGGAGGCAATCCTAGCCCTTTCGGAGGCTGTTCCAGCCTTCCGTGGAGTTTCCTGCCTTCGTGAATTCACGACATGACGGTTTCCGTGCTCCGTTATATCAGCGGTTTGACTGAGACGAAGAGGATTTAAATATCACATACCTGCATCATATTTATTGCAAAAGAAGGAGAAGTAATTGCTTCTGCCGCCAGTCCACTAGGTCTCCTTCGAGTGGCTGCAAGAGCCCTGGTGGAGGCCACAGGGGCCTCCCTTGGTGTTTTTCCAGCTCGCGACCCCTGGTTTGATGGTGGTCGTGACAGTAGTCGTGATGGTGGTGGCGGTTGTGGTGGTTGTGGTAGGTATGGTGGGACTGGGGATATACTCCGTTCTGATAAAGGCATACGCTGGGGCGGTGGTGCATTCTCATCTCCTGGCTCCTCGTCCTCATAGTCATCCTCATGGATTTGAACGTAGTCTTCCTCCTCTGGATGATCATCAAAATCACTCCAGGTTTTTGGTGGGCCCTGCAACGCTCCGTTTACCAATATTGCCCCGTCCGGAAACCTTTCTGGAGGGTTCGGGGAGCCATAGTAATCAGGGTCAGTATCTGGTTCTGTAGTACTGGAATTCCTACTGCTCGCAGCACTCGAACACTCATCGCCCCCCTTAGACTTTTATTAATGGAGGAGGAGATTGGGGCTTGCATGCCATGTCCTTCCTCAACGCCACGCTTGTTGATTTTCGCTCTCTGTGAAGCCATGATGGTGGTTTGTAAGGCTGGAAGAGCCTTCATGAAGGCTCTCACCTCCACTATATATGGTTCGATTCACACCATATCACCTTTGCTTTTTCTCGGAAATTAGAGGTTTTTGGCGAGAAGCCTTCCGGACGGCTTGCTAAGACAAAATCAATCCTATAACTACCCTAAATAAGATAACACGATACCCAAATAGGCAACCATATATTCCCAAAAAGGCAAAATTGCAACTACATTTCCAAAAAACAAAAAACAACTGCAGTCAACATCAGACCGCTTATCAGGCCTTCTAAGCTCTAATCAAGCCTTCTAAGCTCTAATCAAGCCTTCTAAGCTCCAATCAACGCCCCTCGGGCCTTCTAAACTCACACTAGGTCGCTAGAGTCCTCGGAGACACGATCATTGGCATCTCCGCCTTCACCATTGGTGTGCCTAAACAGGTGAATTCTCTCGGCCTGGGTCCAAATACGTTTACGATCACAGTAACAAGACTCAAAGGTAATGGCATTTGGGTAGAGCCTTCTATAATGCTCATCGAGCCTTCTTCCAATCACCGCGGACCTCTCAGAATGCTCATGCACCACCGCCCGCCAGTGGACCATCTGGCACCCCTCATCAGTACGGGGCATGGAGATATTCAAACCTGTTTGATCAACCTTATTCCTAAACGTTAGCATTTCCTCCTCAACATCAAGCTCTATTCCATCAATGTCGCCTCTAGTAAGGTGCTGATATCCTTCTAGTGAAGGTGTTTGAGGCATTTGGGTAGGCCCAGTAACGATTGCCGAAGGCCTGTGAAGCACCGCACAGAGCCTTAAGGGTTTTGCCTCTGTGGTTTTGAGCCAACCTTCCAGCTCTTCAGAATCTCCGATCTGCACATATTCCGGATTTGGGGGATAGGGTGCCTGCCCCCGGGGGGCCAAATTGGACAACGCCCCGTAGAAGGCTCGGGAAGCCCTCGCGGGGCTCCCTGGAGCCACTGGTGGGGCTCGCTTTATTGCAAGTCTTTCTAAATCTTGCATAGACGACCCCTGAAGGATGTTAATAAAGGGGATAAGCGATCCGGGCCCGTATCAATCATAGTGGCGGTATATATCGCTGGGGATGCCTGTAACCCTTTCTGGGTCAATAGTATATATGGTTATTGCCGGCTTGTAGGGTATTCCCAAGGCCTGTCAGAACTCCAGTCTGGTCTGCAGTTCGTTTGTGCGGGCAGGAGGTGCCCCTGAGGTGGGTGTATCTTGAACTTCATCATCTGCACCCCCCAAAGCCCCACCGTGGCGTTGGGCTGTCCTGTTTCTCTTCTGGGATAGATCGATAATGAGGCGGAGGAGGGTTGCTTGGATCTTTATAGAGTCCTCTGGAGCCTTTGCTGACCATGTGGTCTTTAGCGCCTTGATGGCCCTGTGGTCCATGCAAAATTGACACAGATTGTTGAATAATTGTTCGCCCGAGGTGACCTTATTAACCCACCCTATTCTTACCATCTCGTCCGCGAGGTCGCTACGGAGAGCCTTATAGATAGCATCTTTTCCAGTCAACTGTAGGATTCTTCGGCACTCGTGGATTGTCGTGCACTTGTACGTAGCAGCTGGTCTCCTGCGTGGTGGCATGTTTGGAGCCTTTTCCGGGTTTGTGAGGCTTTTTTGGAGGTTTGGGGTAGGTGTTAAGATTTGAAGGGACGTTTAAAGACGCGGCTTTCAATGGCTTGAATATAGAGCTTTAGAGTGGATACTGTACCATCTTAAATACTATATAGTAATTCAAGATTGAAGCCTTGAAAGGCCTCGAGTGGCCTGAAGAGCTGTATGTTTGAAAGTGGCAGGTTTGAAAGTGGTAGGTTTGAAGACATGAAAACGGGCGAGCAACGCTTATCTACAAGACCAAACCCCACTACATAGCGAATATCGTATCACATGATATCACTCGAATCAGAAGAGCAGAGGCACTAAGCGCAATAATTAGGGCTTTTGAAACCATCTGAAGGCTGGAGAAGCCTCCTGACCAGGAGAGCTTGGGAGGTTTCGCTTAATCATCAGTAGTCTCCGGAGATATCAGGAGGGTTTGGCGAGCCCTCAGGAGAGCTCAGGAGATTGACAGGGATTACAGGAGAGCTTGAAAGGTTTCGTTTCTTCATCAGTAGTCTCCGGAGATATCAGGAGGGCTTGGTGAGCCCTCAGGGGATCACAGGAGATTGGCAGGGATCACAGGAGACAAAAGATAAATCATATAATTATTGCTAAGACCTAAAGAGGTAACCGGGGTAAAATTAAGAACTGCATGTGCAAAAACAAAAAACTCCAATTCCCAAATGAAGGCACCTCAAGCCTTCTAAACTGCCAACAGAGGTTTGGGAGCCTATCACCGTCGTCGCTGGTTTTATCCTCTGCACCTACAGGTGGTTTCAGTCAGAATAATAAGATTCATATAAATGCCATTCAGGAAGAGCATTCTATAATGCCCACCCCGATAAGCTCATGGATAGGGTATATTCAGACCTTCAAGTTCCTAATCCAAAAGCTCTATATCATTAATGTCGTCCTCGGTCAGGTAATCCCATCCCTCTGGTGAAGGCGTTTGGGGCCTTTAGGTAGGCCCAGCTACGATTGCTGAAGGCCTATGAAGCACCACACAAAGCCTTAAGGGTTTTGCCTCTGCGGCCCTGAGCCAACCTTCCAGCTCTTGATCGTCTCCGATCGGCACATATTCTGGATCTGGGGGATAAGCTGCCTGCCCCTGGGGTGCCGAATTGGACATCGCCCCATAGAAGGCTCGAACAGTCCTATTAGGGCCCCCTGGAGCGGCCGGTGGGACTCGCTTCAGTGCGAGGGCTGCTAAATCATACCTAGATATCACTTCGAGAATGCCGGTAAATAGCGTAAGCGACGCAATCCTATACCAGTCGTATGGACGGTACATATCGCTTGGGATGGCAGTAGCCTTCTCTGGGTCAATAACATGTACGGTTATTGTGGGCCTGGAAGGTATTCCTAAATTCTCCCAGGACTTGAGTACCATCTTGTAATATCTCTCGTTATCCACCGCACTTTCCAAAGCTTCGTCATGTCGTTTGTCTATCCTTTTCCTCTTCTGTGATAGATCTACAATGAGATGGGCTAGGGCTGCCAGTGCTTGGATCTTTATAGAGTCCTCTGAAGCTTTTTCTAACCACTTGGGCTTCAAATTCGTGAGGGCCTTGTGATCCATGGCATATTCGCACAAATGATTGAATGAAGAATCGCCCGAGCTGGATTTATTCATACACCCTGTGCTTGTTATCTTATCGTGGCTCTTTGCGTAGAGCCTCATAGATACCATCTTTATCTAAGTGCAAGATTCTCCGACAGTCGTATGTGGTCTGGCAAATGTACTTGGCGGGCTGTTTGTATTGTGGTGCCATTTCAGGGGCCTTCTTGGTCTTTTAGACCCGCTTCCTGACTTGTGGGTCTAACCTGGGAGGTAGGGAACATAGAGTCTTATGGGTAGGTGTCGTTGGGGGGGCGCCAGGGGCCACCGATAAGCCCTTGGGAGTCCTGGATCCTGAAGGCCCGGATTCTGAAGGCTCGGATCCTGGAGGGCATAGAACGGGGCTTTTCGGAGGCTCCTCAGACGTTTTCGACTTTCCCTTCTGGATGCTCAGGGGTATATCTTCCTCTGACTTGATCTCTATGTAGGATGCAACACTACTGCTAGAGGCTGAACTAAGGCTGGAGTCCGAGCTCTCACTATCAATGTACTGCCTGGGTGTTACGGGATTTGGAGACAGGAAGACCAGCAAAGCCTCCCTATGCTACTAAACTCCCAATTGGCACCCCAGAGAGGTACAGTGGTGCCAGTATGGGCCAGATTGCGGAGTTGCGGAATCACTAGTTAAAAAACATGTTTTTGACCCCAAAAATAACCCCCGGAGCGTCAAAGCGCCGGCACAGCCGCTCAGGAGACCGGTGGGTATATGAGGGGGCAGCAGTTCAAGTTTGTGATCAATCGGACCAAAACTGATCGAACGGCGAAGGTTTTGAGAAAGCTGACGCTGGTAACTTCTCAGGGAAAGGTAAGACTACCCGACACCTCCGGTACCTAATCGTTGACAGTCCTAATGTTGAGGCATGCTCCTTAGCGATAGATAACGATGCAGGGAAAGAGCGGGCGAGTGAAGTCGAGGCCCGGTACTAAGGAGTTATCAGGTAGGCTGACTCCGGCACTTCTCCGCTGACGAAAAACTGAGTGCATGCAGTAGCGCGATGTAACATGAGGGATTTAAAAGGCGTTGGGAACGTTGGCGTTGGCGTTTGGGTTCCTTGGCAGTTATCAGAGTCTCTTGGGTCTCCCACATATTTGTTGTAATGATAGTTCTTAGTCCGCGTGACATTTGCGCGGGATATAAATACAGTGTCATTCTCCGACTTTGTTGAAATCATCATTGACGAAGAAAGAGTCTTAACGATATAAATCTATTACTTCTATTCAATACGCTCTTAGTGATTCTTGAAAATATCTACCTGAACCAATCTTCGTGTTAAGCCTTACCCAACTCTATACGACCTTCTATACTCGTTGGACTAGCATCGGACAACGGAGATTCTAGTTACGTTTAGACTGAAGTGACCCCGTTCCTTTCTGCCTCTGCAGTTAGCGTTTCGGACTCTGAGCTCTTCACAGTACTACTCTGGTAGTCCGGTGCGACACCCTAATACCGGGGATTAATGGTCCGACCTCCTGTTTTTTGGATGTGTTTTTATCACTATGGGAGGATATGCGGCTTTGTTTTTGGCCTTGTTTAGGGCTTGCCAGGGTGTTGTCGGGGGTGTTTGGTGAAGAGTGCGGTTTGGATGCCGACTTATAGAAAGAGGAAAAAAAAGCCTCCTGTATATATGACAATTGCTTGAATATAGAGCAATAGAGAGCATAAGATACCATCTTATATCGTGTATTATAAACTCTTGAAGGCTTCCAGAGACTTGGAAATAGTGTAGTAAGCTGGAGCCAGTGTATCGATCCTAGGGATGGATAGGGATAGAAGTAGGAGAATAGGAGAACGCAGGGTATCTTCGATCAAACTTCACTCCGTCACATATTGGAGTAATAATTGAACATCCTATTGAATCATATGATGTCACTCGAATATTGTGATCAGAACGTTAGTGCGATAAGATATGATCTATCGGTGCACGGGCCCATTTAGAGTGCCAACCTCCCCGAAGCCTCCCAAGCCTATGAAGCTTAGGAAGCCCCCAGGGGCTCCAGAGTCTCCAAAGCCTCCAGAGCCTCCGAAGCCTCCACCAATATTGACTATCAGCAATGAGATCACGATGTCCATTTTTTGCATACGCCAATGCTGGTAGTTTCGATCGACATCTCTCAAAAGTCCACCCATCAGCGGACCAGCGGGTGAGTGCGACAGGCAGCTTTCAGGGACTCCGTTGAGGGTCTCGCGGAGCCTTCCTAAGGCTCAGGAGGTCACAAGGGTGGACATTTGAGCATACCTGGAGCGAAAGTGAATCCGATACTGAATCGAATGATGATCATACTTTGGGATCCACGCGGTTCAATCTAGCAACTACTATATACGAGGGTGCAGGGGAACCTCTTTTCACCGCAACGGGATATGATGAAGGCTCAGAAAGCCTTTTGATCAACCCATGGCAGCCTTTCGAATCAGCAGAGGAATTTCGGTTATCGCGCTGGTTCCTACAATCGAATGTATCTTAGGGTCAAATAGACGATTTCTTCCGCGCGTCGCCTCTACAAGGCTCTACAGCACTGGTAGAGGCACCTCCTCGACGAGATGTCATCTATGGGGTTAGGAAAGAGAGCTGGATACACTCAGAGAATTCGAAATGGGCGGGCAGAAAATTTCTTACTACTACAGGGACCCTATGAATATAGTGCGTTTTCTTCTGGGACAACGTGCATTTAGGGAGTCCTTGGTGTATTCACCTATTATGGAATACAATGAAATGGGGGAGCGGATGTATGGGGAGATGCACACGGCAGACTGGTGGTGGGAGATGCGGGTTCGCAATACTTACTTAGAAGGCTCAGGGAGCCTCCGCTAACCCCTCACAAATGTTATAGAATACCCTTCCAGAAGGATCAACGGTGGTGCCAGTAATATGTGCATCAGACGGAACACACCTCACTAATTTCAGTGGTGACAAGAAGGCTTGGCCAGTATACCTAACGATTGGCAATATCACCTCGGACACACGAAATAAACCCTCTAATTACGCGATCATACTCCTAGCTCTACTGCCAGTGCCACCAAGGTTGGAGTGCGTCTGAGCAACGCCGTTGGGAGAGCCAGATGGTCCTTCACCAGGTCCTCTCTGAGGTTCTCGAAGGCCTTCAGGGCCCTGCGGAAAGGGGTGAGCTTATAACATGCGCTGATGGCTATGTGCGTCTATGTTATCCGATACTATGTGCATGGATTGTGGATCAACCAGAACACGCCTCGCTGCTAAACCTCAACAATCAGGCCTGCCCTAGGTGCGAAGTTGATTTCAAGGGCCTGGTGAGCCTTCAAGAAAACCCGCCACGCATTCAGAAGCGATATATCGAAATGGTAGAGCGTTATAAGGAGGATACGTCAGATACAGCACCCGTTGAATACCTGGTGTCGAAATCCTTCAAAACTCTGTACAATGCTTTGTGGGCCTTGCCGAAGGCTCAGGTGTATGATCTTCACAAGCCAGATATGTTGCATAATATTTATCTCAGCCTATTGAAACATATGATGGAATGGATTCAATCGTTTTTGAAAAAACACAATCGGCTAGAGAATTTTGATCGGGCTTGGCGTCCATTAAGCCTTCCCCAGGGCTTGCTGTACCAAATAAGGCTTATCGGGCAACTACTCAATGGCAAGGTAAAGAAATCGTCATCTCGGCCGGATAGTTCTAGGAGCCTTTGCAGTGGCTCTTTGGAACCCCAAAAGCTTATGAAACGACGGGAGATCCTTGAGGTGTGTTCGGTCACTGTCGATTTCCACTTGATGGCACAGTCTGACGCATACAAAAGAAACACTAGACTATCTTCAAGGGTAGCTCGAAGATTTCCACAAGTATAAGGATGTGTTTCTGGAATTTAGAGCCGATAAACGAACAAGGAAAGAGGCAAAGGATCGAACAAAGGCGCTGCAAGGCTCGGGAAGCATTGACAGAGACCTGGCGGAGCTTGAGGAAATTCGCGAGGCTTCTCATTTCAACTTCATTAAAATGCATCTTCTTTCACACTTCCGGGGGCATGTAGAGCGATTTTGTAATATTCCAATGTTTTCAACCGATGTGAGCGAGTTAGCTCATAGGCAACAAATTAAGATGGCTTATGCAGCCTCCAATAAGGTCGGCCTTAACAGTTCAGATTCTCAGTTACCACTCAAGGCGTATGGCTATAGAGATACGGGTCTTAAATCTAAAAGATATCGTTGTCAGTCTTCCAGAACATTACGAGGGCCTCCCAAGCCATCAAGAGAGCCTCCGGGGCATGTTGGAAGTATTCAAAAACAAGACCCACAAAGGACAAACGAAAGATTCCTAGACGATGATAAACACCCTGAACCTGGGATGTTGACCCCCGACGGTGGACCCCACATATTATCTGATATCGCCAATATGATTGAAATCAATAGGAGAACACTAGCAAGAGCGGTGTCGGAATATGGTCAGGGCCTGAGCCGGGGAGAGCAAGGCTTATTGAGCCTTCTGGAGTGCTCGGTGGGGTGCTTTAAGTGCCTACAGGTGCCAGTATCAATTTTTCAGAAGCCTGACAGTTACGTGATATACAATATACGGTGTATGGGAGAGGCATTATTTAGGAAAAGGTCGACTCGAAATGATTGGGCATGGATTAAGGTGGCCACAATGGAGCCGTGGGGAGCCTTTCAGGGACGCCTACCAGGGCTTGTACAAGCAATATTCAAGATACATGACAGTATATCGACGAAAACATATCAGCTTTGTCTTGTAGAGCTACTGGAAGCCAAGGATAGGGGTCTTCCAGACGGCTCACACAGTCTTCTTACAGTTGCGAGGCGCTCTCGGCAAAGGTTTTGGGTAGTTAATGTCAGTAGTGTTCTGGGAATGGCTCATTTGTTCGAGCTGGGACAGGGTCAATGGCTTGTGAACACGAGGATGGATTTGAGAACGTGGAATGAGTTCGATATATAGTGACAATGTCTCTGATGGCCTGGGGAAAGGTACAAGAGGCCTTCATAAAGGCTCGAGTGACTTCAGCTGGCATAGAATGTATTTAGAATAAAATTAACATGATAGTAAACGAAACAATATGATCTAGATCGGGGACTCATGAGGGCTCCAGAACCCCTTATAAAGGCGCAGAGGGCCAGAAGCTCCCGGGCGGCGGGGTAGCCATCAAGAGCTGTATATGTTTTTTGCGTGAAAATAGGTTGTTGATGGTGGCCTCCGAAACTTACTAATCAAAGCTCGGAAGGCCTCTGGAAGGCTCAGGAAGCCCTCTGGAAGGCTCGGGAGGCGAAAAACAATTAGCGAGGTGTCAGGAGAGGTAAGGAGGGGAACAGAAGGCTCAGGAGGCTCTCTAGAAGGCACAGGAGGCCATCAGGAGGCTCGGGAGGCAACAAATGGTTGGCGAGGTTATTAGGAGAGACGGGAGGGTAATTGCCTTGGCAACGGCCCCCGGAGACCCAGTCAAGCCTCTGTAGAGAGTTTGAATCTTGCTGATGTAACCTGACGCAAAGAAGAAGATGACAATGATGACGCAGAAGGACTCGACGAGCACAGCCGAAGCGACGAGGAGACCGACGAAGACAAGGGCAATACCGGGCAGGCACAAGCACAGGCACCAGCGAAGGCAAAGGCAAGGGGAATGGCACAAGAGCGCAGGGCAGAAAGAGTGAGGGCCGGATGGACCTCAACGAGAACGATAAGAGATACTATAGGGTTTCCTCTTGAAGAGGACAGGATCTTGGAGGCGAGGAACTATGGCTTTAGAAATAGGAGTATATTCCTATGTATCGAAATAACAGGAAGACGAGACAGAGAGAAAAGAAAGAAAGAACTAAGGAAAGCCTCTCTCCCCGCTATTTAACACTTCTCCTCCACCAGTCCACTATGACTCATACTTTCGCTCATAGAACTTTATAGAAACCGATCGCTACCACACTTTGTATTCCTCCCCACCATCTCCGCTATTTACATTACCAATCCATCACGCCATCGAACCTCATAGAATCCAATGACGACACCCCCCTCTTCACACACCCCTCCCTCGCTTAACAATACCTAAACAATCACGACCACGCTTCGACTACCGAACCCTCGGGACCGATGCCAAGACGCCGGGACATGATTACTCGATATGGCCAGTATAGCCGGAACACAAGAGTTGCAGAAACACTAGTAAATCGACACGTTTTCGACCCCAATAATAACTTCCGGAGCATCAAAGCGCCAGCACCCCCTACTCAGAACACCGGTGGGTATATGAGTGGGCAGCAGTTCAAGTTTGGACGAAGTGGAGGACTTCGGATAGTCTCCTGGGAGCTGAGAAATGAGCGTGAGGTTTACACAGGGTATACTAGGGGAATCTCCGAGAGTACTACTGGTTGATTAAAGGGATAGAGAAGCGGAGGGGGAAGGTGTCTTGGCGTCTTGGCATCAGCCCTAAGGGTTCGGTCGTTGAAGCGCTGATGTGACTAACAGAGGAATGTTAAGCGAAGGGGGAATGCGACAAGCTGGAGGTATCGTCATTGAGTTCTATGGGATGCCATAGTGTGATTGATTTGTAATATAATTAGAGAAGATGGTGGGGAGGAATATTAGATGTGGTTGCGATAGATTTTTATGAGTTTTTATGGGTGAAAGTATGAGTCATAGCGGAGTGGCGGAGGAGGGTGTTAAATAGTGCGGGAAGACTTTTTATGTAGTTTTTTGTTTCTTTCCTCTCTGTCTCATCTTCCTGTTATCTCGGTACATAGAAATATACTGCTATTCTCAAGCCATAGTCCCTCGTACTCAAAACCTTGTCCTCTTCAGAGGAAAGCCATAGCACCTCTCATCATTCTCGTTGAGGTCCATCCGGTCCTCACTCTCCCTGCCTTGCGCCCTTTTGCCTCTGCGTCTGCCTTTGCCTTCGCCGGTGCTTGTGCTTGTGCCTGCCTGGTGTTGTTCCTGTCTTCGTCGGTGTCCTCGTTGCGCTGGCTGTGCTCCTCGAGTCCTTTTGCGTCATCATTGTTTTCTTCTACTTTGCGTCGGGTTACTCCGTCACAGAAGCGCAGTATGGGAGAGTATTCCATGGAGTACTATGACAAGGTCCTCCCGTACTGGGAAGAGTAATAGAAGACCCTAGGGGCTAGTACAATTCTCTTGGGGGGGAAGAAGACTATGGAGTAGTGCAGACGTGGTGAGTACACCTAGTGACACTGGTCCATATCCAGAGGAAAGGGAACGATTTGAATCGTCAAGTACCTCCTAAAGGGCTCATTGAAGCTTAGCCTATTCTATAACGACTGGTAGGTAGGAATAAATTGAAGAGAGATCCCGAGGGAAACCGCCACAGGTAAAATTGGGGTAACGGTATTAGCCTCGGAGTTAATATCTAAGCTTGTCAGTATCGAGACCCATGTATATAGTTAGTCACCTTGGCTTAGCCGCGGAGGTATACCTGTGGGGTAGAAATGAGCTGCCACCTGATCTTCATCCATGATCATCTACGGGGAAGAAAGAGTCTAACATTATTGTCGCGAGATCGACAGCCCAGCGCACGGCGCTGGTAATGAGACTTCTGAGTTTTTACCTCTTCCCCTTTGGGGGAGAGAGTTTTTTCTCTTCAGAACTTTAGTTTTCTGTAATCATTTACTCTGCCTGACAAATTCCCTTTTACATGGAGCCGTCTGTGCTCCTGAAACCCAGACTCGCAGGGCCGCCTCTGGCCACTGAGATACTTGCATGATGCCAAATGAGGAGATTTCTACTTGATTGCCTTAGTCATGATCCCTGAAAACTCCGAGCTCTGTGTTGTACTACTCGGTAGTCGGGGGTGACCCTTTAATACTAACTCTTTTTCTCCTTCATATGCGACAGGCAACTCCTCTTAGTCAAACACTTCGAGGTCTGTCATTGTTTGCTTGCTTGTGGAGAGTAAACACTAACTCTGTACAGGGAGAACAAACGGAGGCCTACCAGTACTTCTACACTTTTCCCTCACTTTCATGTCTCAATCCTATGTGCATGCAACCACCTGGTCCGTTAAAGCTCTTTATTATCCCTTGGGCGGATGAAATTCTCAAATTTGTGTTCCATGCACAGAAGAGTCGGGAGCTACAGATGTCGCCCGGATATACCTGGAGAATGCTTGGAAATTACATGGCCTACCAGAAAAAATAGTTTTAGACCGCGTCACCCAGTTTACCTCCAATTTTTGAAAAGTACTCCGCGAACGCCTTGAGATCTCCCCTCGCTATTCCACTGCCTTCCATCCACAGACTGACGGCCAGACCGAAAGAATTAATGCTATTATAGAACAATATCTTCGAAGTTATGTGGACTATCAACAAGATAATTGGGCTACCTATCTTCCCATGGCCGAGTTTGCTACTAATTATCATGTCTCAGAATCAACTAAACTCTCCCTTTTTGATGCAAATTCTGGACGGCACCCCAAATCAATTTTGGACCCCTACGACACAGTGCGACTACCAATGAGAACCAGGCTAATACCACTGGCATGGCAAGAGATGTGTCAGAGGTGTTTGGCTTCCTTCGAGCGGAGATGTTTCGAGTCCAACGGATTCAAGAAGAATTGGCAAATGCAAATTGTATTCCCATACCCCATTATGTTGTTGGAGATAAAGTATGGTTATAGACCCGGAATTTATTGACCAAGCGGCCCTCAAAGAAGCTGGATTGGAAACAAGTCAGACCTTACCCAATTTTCACGAATTGTGAGCCCCTATGCCTACGAGCTTACGCTACCCCCGTTGATGAAGGTGCACCCAGTGTTCCATGTTTCATTACTTTCGTCGGCTGCCAATGATCCAGGCCCGGGACAAGTACTATTACCCCCGCCCCCAGTTGAGATTGAAGGAGAACAGGAGTGGGAAGTTGATGCTATTTTGGACTCTCGGAAACATCGCAGGAGACTTGAGTATCTTGTTCGGTACACCGGTAACGACGAGGCATCATGGCAACCCTACGCAGACTTAGATAACTCTCCTGAGTTGATTAAAGACTTTCATGAATGATACCCATGCAAGCCTAAAATGACTTAGGCCTCAGAGGGGGACCTAATATCTATCATGGTGTGGAGCGTACTTAGTGACGTTGCGGGAGAAGGATTAGTCAGGGTTTTCTATGGTGTTCTATGAGTTTCTGTTACAGGGGATCTATGAGTCAACGGTATGTGTGTACTTCTAATAGAGAGCTTTTCCTTGGGGTTCTATGGATTTCTATGAGATGAGTTAGCGAAGGGATGCTGGGGCTATATATAGGAAGCTCTATCCCTCGCTTGTAGGACTTCTCTTTCTTTCCTTTCTTCTTTACGCAACCTTCTTGTCCTTTTAGTCAATCTATACCTTAGGACCCTTAGTCTTCACCAAGACGTCCCTGATACGCCCTGAGGGACTTCAGGAACTCCTATAGTTCCCGTGCTTTCTCTTGCCTCATCCTCGGTCTATAGTTACCACACTACGCCCCTATCATGGAGCAAAACGAGGACGTAGTCAGAGTAGCCATGGTACACAACCGAGGCAAGGCGAAGCCGGACGAAGCGAGGCGAAGCGAGGTAAAGCGAAGCGAGGCAGGATCTACGAAGATAACTAGAGGCAAAGGACGAGGCGAAAGGAGGCACAGGGAGGATAGGAATTCCTGGAATCCCCCAAGGGACGTCTTAATACTAAAGGTCCTAAAGTACAGGTTGACTAAAACGACAAGAAGGTTATGTGAAGAAGAAAGGGAAGAAAGGGAAATCCTTCAAGCAAGGGAGAGAGCTCCCTATATACAGCCACAGAATTCCTTCGCTGACTCATACCCTGGAAACCCGTAGAACCCCAAGGAAATCCTTCTATTAGAAGTGCATGCACACCATTGACTCATAGAACCCCTGTAATGGAAACTGATAGAACACTATAGAAAACCATGACGGATCCTTCTCCCCGCAAGGTTGTCAAGTACGCTCCACGCCGCGATAGCCCCACCTTGTTCCACCTCGTATCGCTCTGCTGTATTTTCGCCTGCCTCGGTTGTGTATCTTGGCTTGCCCTGCTACACTCTCGACTCACTCCATGATATGCTGCCTGTTCTATGGGACAGTCTAGCGAGTCTAGCGCAGGCTGTTTCAGCACTTGTAGTCAAGCAGGAGATATGAACGGAAATGAGTTAGCTGAGAATGGTGAGCTTCTACTACAATTTGATATTATGGTAGAAATGTGACTAATTCTATTCAGCAAACTCCTCAAGCTCCTTTGATTTGAATCCTGAATTTTCCCACAATACACCAATAGATCCCTCTCTAGTAATGTCTACTTGTCCCGGCGTCTTGGCATCAGGCCCGAGAATTCGGTCGTCGAAGCGCTAACGTAACTAATGGAGGAATGATAAGTGAAGAGGGGATACGATAAGGTGGAGCTGTTGTCATGAAGTTCTATGGAATTTCATGGTGTGATGGATGTGTAATATAATTAGAGAAGATGGTGGGGAGGAATACAAGGTGTGGTTGCGATGGATTTCTATGAGTTTCTATGGGTGAAAGTATGAGTCATAGCGGAGTGGCGGAGTGGCGGAGGAGGGTGTTAAATAGTGCGGGAAGACTCTTTCTGTAGTTCTTTGTTTCTTTTCTCTCTGTCTCGTCTTGCTGTTATCTCAGTACATATGAACATACTCCTATTCATAGTTATAGCCCCACCTCCCCAAACTGGCCTTTGCAGGAGGCAATCCTATAGTCCTCTTGATCTTCGCCCAGGTCCTTACCTGGTCCTCGCTTTCTGTGCTCTGTCCTGTGCCCTCTGTCTCTGCCCTTGCCTTTGCCGGTGCCGGTGCCTGCTCTTGCGCCTGCCTGTCTCTCTTCTCGTATTCGTCAATGTCCTCGGTGTATTGGCTGTCCTCCTCGAGCCCTTCTGCGTCATTATTGTCATCTGTCACGTTGCATCGGGATACTCTGTCACACTACTACACCAACCATTCCCGCTAACCTTCCAATCGAGCAGCTAGTATCAAATACAAGAAAGCGGCTTCCAATCAGCGAGACTGGAACCTCTACTATAATCAGTAGCAGAAATCCAACCCAGCAAAATTCTAGAAACCTTCAACCCCTACTTGCAACCGGATTGGACCTGGAGTAACGTGTAGTTCGTGATGAATAGTTCAACTTCCATACATTCCTTCGAATGTGAATTACTGAGTTGAAAACTAAGTTAAGGGAATCTGAAGAAAGGGTACGTTCATATGAGGAAAAAATGCGTATACTGGAGAAGGAAAATCAAAGATTGGAAACCAAGATAATGATATATGGTTTGACAAAGCCGGGATCGAAGATTGGGTTTCTGTCCCGGCATCTTGGCATCGGTCCCGGGAGTTCGGTAGTCGAAGCGCTGTTGTGATTGTTTAGGAGTGGTTAAGCGAGGAGGGGGTGTGCTAAAGGAGGTTGTCGTCATTTAGTTCTGGGAGGTTTGATGGCGTGATAGATTGGTAATGTAGATAGTGGAGATGGTGGGGAAGAATACGAGGTGTGGGTGCGACGGGTTTCTGTGGATTTCCATGAACTGATGTATGAGTCATGACGGACTGGTGGAGGGGATGTGTTAAATAGCGGGGTTAGATGTTTTCCTTAGTTCTTTCTTTCTTTTCTCTCTGTCTCGTCTTCCTGTTATCTCGGTACATAGGAATCTACTCCTATTTCTAAGCCATAGCCTCTCGTACCAAATACTTGATCCTCTGACGAGAGGAAACTCATAGCATCCCTCATCGTTCTCGTTGAGGTCCATCTGGTCCTCACTCTCCCTGCTCTGTGCTCTTGTGCCTTTGCCCTTGTCTTTGCCTTCGCCGGTGCTTGTGCTTGTGCCCGCCCGGTGTTACCTTTGTTTTTGTCGGTCTCCTCGTCGCTAGGCTGTGCTCCTCGGGTCCTTCTGCGTCATCATTGTCATCTTTTTCTTTGCGTCGGGTTACTCCGTCACACTAAGACGAGACCATCCTCACTCGACTGGCACAGTCCGAGTTCCTCGCACCATAGTCTACCATGACCTCTCCAGCTACCAATGCATTTGATTATCAAAAGCTCCATACGGATCTTGAAGGGTTCTTTGTCGCTCACCCTGAAGTGGACCCCGCCGCAACGGAAGAAGCGAAGCAAGCGTATGCCCTCCTTCAAAAAGCACACGGAGGGGTCCAGCAATATGCGGTCGACATCACCACCCATCATTCCGAAACAGAACAAGGCCGGGCCGAGTTCCATAAAGAAATCCAGGGACTACGGGCTAAGATCAAGAAGTTGCAAGAAGGAGTCAAAGAAGGTTTAGAGGAGCTCCACGACGACTTAACCAAGCCATCTAAATCTGAGAAATTACCCGACCCGGAGAAATACCGGTGCGATCGCAAGACCCTTAGGACCTTCCAGAGACAACTTCAGATTAAGCTCACGGCTAATCTCGATCGCTTTCCTACCTCGGCCCAACAACTTGCGTATTCTATTTCTCGATTGGAGGGACCAGCGGCGGATCAGTTTCTTGTTTATATTACGGATGAAGGAATCGCTCTCGATTCCATGGCAGACTTTTTTGAAATTTTGGATAATGCTTTTGGGGATCCGGATCGCTCTGCCACTGCTGCTCGTAATTTGAGGGAGATCAGGCAACGCCAACGTATTTTTTCGGAATATTTTGCAGAGTTCCAGCGCCATGCTGCCGACTCTGAGTTCAACGAGGCCGCCAAGATTGAATGTCTTCTGTAAGGGCTTAATCAGGACCTGATGGCCTTGATGATTCAGAATGAAACCCCAACGACCATTAAAGACTGCGGGCTACTGCTCCAATGTCTTGATAATAAACAACGAGCTCTACAAACCAGGATGTGGAGGTTTAGATTTCAGATTCCTAGTGCTCCCGCTCCTCGCCCTTTCGTCCCTCGCCCACCTGTTGCATCAACAATATCCCCAGTTGTACGAGGATCACCCCAACCACCACCGAAGAGTTCTGCGCTAGCGGCCCATCCTTCCTATACTCCGGGGGGAGCTGTTCCTATGGATTTGTCTAATAGTCGACGTCGTCCGGATCCCAGGGAAAGGGAAGCACGTCGTGCAGAAAATCGTTGTTATTACTGTGGGGGAGTTGGACATTTGGTTAGGGATTGTACTCTTTCGCCCTCCGGAAGGGCAGCCCCTAGGATGAGGGGAGCATTGTTGGAAGCGAAGAAGGAGAAGAAGGAAAAGGAGGAGGATTTATTGTCGGATGAGGAGGAGTTAAAAGATTCGTCTCTGGCCTAAGCGGCAGAGTCCAGGGACCTCCTAAAGTTTTTTCTAAGGTGTCTATTTCCACGTTTTTAGTATCAGAAGGGGAGATGGATGGGAATCAATTGATTGTAGTTTGTTCTATTCCACAAAATAAAAAGTCCATTGTACCCACCTATGCCTTGATTGATACTGGAGCGTCGGGATATGCATTTATCGATGAAGACTTTGTGCGCCGCCATGAATTAAAAATGAAGAACTTGAGGACTGAGAGGGATATTGATGTGATTGATGGAAGACCTATTGAGTCAGGAAAGGTGATTAAGAAGGTGACGCTCGAATTGGAGATTAATGGACATGTGAAGGAATGTTCTTTTTTTGTTACGAAACTAGGACACTATCCAATAGTAATGGGAATACCTTGGATGAGAAGACATTGGGTTCTGATTGATAGCGGAAGGAATGAGATTCGCTTCCAATCCTCAGTATGTCTTGAACATTATATAGCCAACCGCAAACCTATTGTGGCTCGTGGAATTTCAACGCCACCACCAGAAAGGCCAGTTACTCATATCTCAACGGTTACCCTTCGATCGTTTAAGAAGTTGGCTCAGGATCCTACCGTCTAAGTCTATTCAACTACCCTATATGCCGTCAATAAAATATTGGAGATGCCTGCCAATCCTGATGGAAAGATTCCGATAGATTATCAAGGCTTCCGACAGTTATTTGATGAAACCAATGCATCCAGATTACCACCACATCATCCCTATGATCATGAGATAAAACTACAAGAAGGAACCGTACCACCCTTTGGTCCCATGTATAGTATGTCACGGGAAGAGTTGAAGGCGTTGAGGGATATTATCTGGCCGATAATTTGCACAAAGGATTCCTTAGATCTAGTAACTCTCCGGCTGGTGCCCCGGTGTTATTTGTCAAGAAAGCTGATGGTTCTTTGCGCTTGTGCGTTGACTATCGGAAGTTGAATGCCATCACGGTTAAGGATCGATATCCTCTTCCCCTTCTACCAGAAACTATGGCCAACCTAGCACGGGCGAATTATTTCACCAAGCTGGATCTACATTGGTGCTATAACCAGATTAGGATTAAAGAGGGGGATGAATGGAAGACGGCTTTTAGAACTCGGTATGGACATTGGGAATATTTGGTAATGCCTTTTGGGTTGACAAATGCTCCTGCCACTTTTCAACGCTGGATCAATGATAATCTTCGGCCCTTTCTAGACCGCTGTGCGACAGCTTATTTAGATGATATTCTTATCTACTCAGAGACATTGGAACAACATCAGCAGGATGTACGTCAAGTGCTGGAAGCCCTGGAAGCCAACGAAGTTCATTTAATGCCCGATAAGTGCGAATTCAGTGTACAGGAAACTAAATATTTGGGCATGATCTTAACTCCCGGAGGAATGAAGATGGATCCTGCCAAGGTACAAACGATTGTGGATTGGGAGGCGCCGAAGACAGTAAAGGAGGTTCAGGAATTTCTTGGGTTTGCCAATTTTTATCGACGTTTTATCTATGCCTACTCTCGAGTGGCTCGACCTTTGACTGCTTTGACGAAAAAGCATGTACGATTCGAGTGGACTCAAAAGGTTGAACAAGCCTTTCAGAAACTTAAGACTGCCTTCACCACTGCTCCCGTATTGATGCATCCTGACCCTGGGAAAGAGTTTATCGTGGAAACCGATGCCTCAGATTATGTGTTGGCAGGGATATTATCACAACGCGATGACGAAGGAATACTCCACCCAGTTGCCTTCTTTTCCAAGACAAATTCGCCTGCGGAATGCAACTACGAGATTTATGACAAAGAGTTGCTGGCCATTATTCGTTGTTTTGAAGAATGGAGACCTCATCTGGAGACAGCTCAATTCCAAGTAAGGGTGCTCACAGATCATCGCAATCTTGAGTATTATGTCGACTAAATTGCTGAATCAGCGTCAAACTCGTTGGGCGGAGTTCTTGTCTCGATTTAATTTTGTTATTCAATATAGGCCCGGGAAGCAGGGAAGGAAGGTGGATATTCTGACCAGGAGGCCTAAGGATTTACCAAAGGAAGGGGATGAGAGATTGGAACAACAAAGTCGAGTGGTTCTGAAGAAGGAGAATTTAGATTCAAGGATAGGTTTGTTAGCGGGTTCTTTATCAAATGAACCCGCTGAAGGATCGTCTTCCGTACTCGATTTATTTAATAAAGCTTACCAGTGTGATAGCTTTCCAAGTAAAGTGTTATCTATGCTCCGGGATGGCGTTCGACAATCGAAAGAGATCTCGCTGGCTGAGTGCAAGGAAAGTGAGGAGGGGTTACTGCTTTATCGGAATAAACTTTATGTTCCTGATTACGATGAACTTAAGCTCTATCTGTTACGGGAATACCATGATAAACCTTCCGCCGGACATCCTGGACGATCAAAGACACTGGAACTCCTGAGCCGGAATTATTATTGGCCGACCATGCGGAAATAATCAGACCGCTATGTCCAGAATTGCCATATCTGTCGGCGGAGCAAAGCGAGTCATAATCCTCTTCAAGGAGTTCTGCGACCATTATCAGTACCCAAGGGACCTTGGACGGATATTACCATGGACTTTATAACCGGACTCCCAGAGAGCAATGGGTTTAATGCTATACTGGTGGTAGTGGATCGATTAACAAAGATGAAACATTTGATTCCCACAACAGAGAATGTTAATGCCAAGGATCTGTCTCGTCTATACCTAGAGCAGGTATGGAAGTTGCATGGTCTACCAGAGACTATTGTTTCAGATCGAGGGACACAGTTTACTGCTGAGTTTTGGAAAATTCTCTGTGATCGTCTTGAAATTGCACCCCGATATTCCACTGCCTTTCATCCTCAAACCGATGGATAAACAGAAAGGACCAATGCAATTATGGAACAATATCTTCGCAGCTATGTATCCTACCAACAGGATAACTGGGCTGACATTCTTCCCCTTGCCGAGTTTGCTACAAATAATCATATTTCCGAAACCACTAATATGTCCCCCTTCCAAGCTAACTATGGGAGACATCCAAGAATGACATTTGGACCATTGCAACATGGGCAGACGGTGAATGAGGATCAAGCTAATGGATTGGCACGTGAGATGTCTCAGGTGTTTGATTTCCTGAAAAGTGAGATGTTCAGGGCGCAGAAGATACAGGAGGAGATGGCCAACTTACACCGGATTCCGGCACCTCGATATGCGGTCGGCGATTTTGTCTGGCTTTCAACTAGAAACATTGAAACAAAACGACCCTCGAAAAAACTTGACTGGAAACTAATTGGTCCCTACCCAGTCAAACGAATTGTGAGCCCTTACGCTTACGAGTTGGAATTACCTGCCTCTATGAAAATACATCCGGTATTCCATGTTTCATTATTATTGCCGACAGTTGGGGATCCTATTCCCGGACAAATTGTTGAACCACCCCCACCGGTGGAAGTTGAAGGAGAGACTAAATGGGAAGTAGCGGAAATATTGGATTCGCGGAAAAGAGGGCGACGGGTGGAGTACTTGGTTAGATATGCTGGATATGAAGAACCGTCCTGGCAACCTTCGGGTGATTTGGAGCATAGTCCTGATATTAGAAAAACATTTCACGACCAATATCCTTCGTAACCTCAGCCTAACAGGAGCTAGGCCCTTGGAGGGGACCTGATCTGTCCCGGCATCTTGGCATTTGTCCCGACAGCTCGGTAGGCGATGTACGGTTGTGATTGTTAGGGTACTGTTAAGCGAGAGCGGGGAGTGCGAGGTGGAGCCTGTCGTCATTAGGTTCTGGGAGGTTCGATGGCGTGATGGATTGGTAATGTAGAATAGCGGGGATGGTGGGGAGGATTATGGGGTGTGGTAGCGACGGGTTTCTATGAGGTTCTATGAGCGAAGGTGCGAGCCATAGCGGACTAGGGGAGGAGGTGTGTTAAATAGCGGGGATAGATGTTTTCCTTAGTTCTTTCTTTCTTTTCTCTTCGTCTCATCTTCCTGTTCTTCCGGTACATAGGAATCTACTCCTATTTCTAAGCCATAGTCTCTCGTGCCAAAGACTCAATCCTCTGATAAGAGGAAACTCATAGTACCTCTCATCGTTCTCGTTGAGGTCCATCCGGTCCTCACTCTCCCTTCTCCGTGTTCTCGTGCCCTTGCTCTTGCCTTTGCCTTCGCCGGTGCCTGTGCTTGTGCCTGCCCGGTGTTGTCCCTGTCTTCATCAGCCCCCTCGTCGAGTAGACTGTGCTCCTCGAGTTCCTCTGCGTCATCATTGTCATCTTCTTCTTTGCGTCGGTTTACTCCGTTACAAGACTCCAGCCACAAGTTGAGTTTGCTGATGGAGTTTGGTATTACGGGTTTTTGTTTTGGACTTTGAGTTTCTATGGGTTTCCATTACACGAGTTATGAGTCATCCCTGGACAGGAATGTGCGTCAGTATATATATTTGGCTATGGATCTTTCTTTCATTGCTTTCTCTTTCTTTCTTTCCTTAAGTGTTCTTCCTGTTCTCAACCCTACCCTTTGGGTTCTCTCATCTCGTGTGTCTCTGTTGTTTGTTCTGCTTTTAGATTCTTTAGTCTACGTGTACCTTGGTTGAATACGAACTGGATCGTGCTATTCATACCTTACATCTCGTCCGGTAGCCTCGTCTCGCCTAACCATAGTCCCCGCTCACTTTCGTAACAATTGCGTATTGCCCACATTCATAGTTGGTGTTGCCTGCCACCTTTACCCCACTTCGGCCCCGCCCCTGTTCCTTCACGCCTCGGTTGTGTACCAGGGCTCTCTTGATCCTTGTCAACGCCAAGCCCCGTAATATTGCTATAGACCTTGTTATCACTGCCAATAGGACCATACTTCAGAAAGCTTTCCATAATAAATGTTACGCAAGGAAGATTGTACGAAAGAATTGTCTGCTTACACACAAACATAAAGCCAAAAGACTCGATTTCACAACGAAGCATCAATATTGGACTATTGAAGATTGGCGGAGAGTTATCTGGACTGCGGAGAGTTATATATGGCTTAGTGGAAATAGAGGCAACACATTGATTACAAGGAAGGTTAGAAAAGAGGAGGTTTATATCCAGGACTGCATCGTACTGAAGTTCAAATAGCAGAACGAACACCTTGATGATATGAGGTGGAATCGTTTATGGGAGGAAGTCCGATATACTAGTAGTTCTTCGGGATCGTCATAATTGGGAGACCATTACAGCTCGCACCTACATTGACTATGTTCTTCAACCAGTCCTCCATCCATTTTGGTATCACAATTCGGTAGATTTAGAAGCTGGAAGACTATGGGTTATAGAAGATGTAGCTTCTGCACATCGAGCACTTATCACCAAAGCTGAGCGTAGATGGTATAATATATCATCTATTGATTGCCCTCCAGCTTCTCCTGATCCCAATCCCATAGAGAATGTATGGAGACTTCTCAAGGATCGTGTTGCTGAGAGGTACCCCCGCTCCAAGGGCCTGGAATAGGTAAAACAAGCAGTAGTGGAAAAATGGGGATGAGTTACATCTGAGGAAATTTTGGGATTTGTGGACAGCATGCCGGATAGGATCGCTGAGGTGATTGCAAACAATTGGGGTCATACCTGCTGGTAGACCCGGACTCATGTATTTAGAATTGAGGGTTCGCCAATTTGACATAGTATTAACCCCTATCTACTTGGTGCGAAAATAAGTTTGCGCCACCACTTTCATTGCAACTGACTTTAATAAACATAGCTACATGTACTTTAGATCTACCCATGGAACTGGTTCCCACCTTTATCATCAATACATTGTCTCATCCTTTTAGGAATAGCTTCAATCAACGCATTTGTGACCTCTACAGGTATTGCATTCCACTCCTCCAAACAGGCTCGCTTAGTTGAATGTATAGTGTTGGGAAAGGGTTTGCGCAACACTATTTTGGCTCTTAGAATATTCCAAACCTTCTCAATAGGGTTGAAGTCCGGTGAAGCTATAAAATATTAGCTTTAAATTATTGATACCGGTAAGGAGTTATAGATCTTACATGGCGACCAGTTTGCTTTGTTTACATCATTTTTCTAATGATGAGAATTGAGGTATTATTTTCCCCGGTGAGGACTGGCTCCATCCTCCATGAGGGTAACATAGGGACCCGAGTTCACTTCCCCTAGACTTTTGCTAGCAAATCGCTCTTCATTTTTCCTATACTAGTAAAATGAATGTAGAAGAGGATCAACCACACTTTGACGGTACCTGAACCAATGTGATGGAGTAACCCGACGCAAAGAAGAAGATGACAATGATGATGCAAAAGGACTCGAGGAGCACAGCCTAAGCGACGAGGAGACCGACGAAGACAAAGGCAACACCAGGCAGGCACAAGCACAGGCACCGGCAAGGGCAAAGGCAAGGGCAAAGGCACAAGAGTGCATGGCAGAGAGAGTGAGGACCTGATGGACCTCAACGAGAACGATAAGAGGTACTATGGGCTTCCCCTTTCTAGGGGACAGAGTTTTTGGTACGAGAAGCTATGGCTTGGAAAAAAGAGTAGATTCCTATGTACCGAGATAACAGGAAGACGAGACAGAGAGAAAAAAAGAAAGAACTAAGGAAAACATCTATCCCCGCTATTTAACACTTCTCCCCCATTAGTCCGAAATGACTCACACATTCGCTCATAGAACATAATAGAACTCCATTGCTACCACAACTCGTATTCCTCTCCACCATCTCCGTTATTTCCATTACAAATCCATCACGCCATCGAACCTCCTAGAACTCAATGATGACACCCCCTTCTCGGCACACCCCTTCCTCGCTTAACTCTTCCCCATTAGTTACATCAGCACTTCGACTATCAAATCCCCGGGACTGATGTCAAGACGCCGGGACAACCAATCAATCCCCTCCTTTCTATTTTTGGATTTTTTTTTTTCCTCTACCTTGAATAACTTTTTGGGTCGTCCTCTTTTTCTTGCAGGAATGCCGAGAAATGAGGGTTTTTGTACTTCCTGCTGTAATCTTTCAACCTCCTCCTCTAATTCTTTGTTTTCGGCATCGAATATTTTTTGTCGCAGAGACCGTTTCTTCTTCTGTTTCCTTTTCCCAAATATAGAATGGTGATTTGCATAATAGTATCCCATATATCATCACACCCCAAAACATGATTGTTGTATCTCCTGGGCGTTTGAGATTAAGACAATCCTTATGCCATTTTTCGTACTTATTGTGTATGACTCGAATCAGACCGTAATGGGAGCCTACTACTAGTAGTAGAGACATTTCATCAGTGAATATCCATTGGTCCCAATATCCTACTACATGTTTATCGACCCGTAAGGTGGCAAAGGTAAATCATTTCTGGAGGTTGATTTCGGAGATTTCTGGTTTTTCTTCGAGAATACATTGTGAATATCGTTCGGTACACAGGATAGTACTAGCAAGTATGTCGGCTCATTTGAAAAAAACATTCTTTCACTAAAAGTGTGTTGGTTTTGCGGTTTTGACTAGCATTTGCAGTAGCTAGATTGACGATAATTTGACGGGAAATTGCATCAAATTTAATTGGGCGACCAGAACGATGAGATGCTTCGAGATTCTCGTCTGCGAGAGGATCATGATTCGTTAAATTTTTCTCCGCTTGTGTATTTACATGCTTAACAATATAGCCAACCGAGGTTCTTCCCACACCTGTCATATTTGAAATATCTTTCGCTGGAAGCCCTGAAGCTGCAAGAACTACTACTGCACCTCGCTTTCCCAATCCAGTATCATTGTTTCCTGAACGTCCATTCCGTCCTGATTTGGCACGGGCATTCCGATTCCTACTAGGAATTGCAGCAAGTCTGGAGTTTTTAGTGGATCTTTTCATTTTGGTATATGGTTGTTTGTAGTTGCGTTGCACGGGGATGGAGCCTGAGGCTCAAACTCAAGTTCAGGCATCAACTATTCAAGCCGCTGTCACCCTAATTTGGCGCAAACTTATTCTCGCCGCAAGTATACCTGCCCTGATAATATGCGCCAAGACCCCATTTTCTGGTACTTTATCCTACACACGAGTACCGTCGTTTAAGCCAGCCTGACCACTCCTGCAGCTCCGCCTCTTTTGGCCACCAATTTTCCCTTCTGGAATCGAAATCAAGGTATCGTGAAGAAGTTGTGCTGCAAACCGTATATATCTGGAGTATAGTGATGGGACGAGAGCAAATAACTCCTGCAAATTTATCTCTTTCATTGTGGAGTAAATTTAGAAAATGCAAAAGCAAACCTAAAGCACCTGCAGAATCTAAAGAGCGTTGATAATATCTTGGAATTCCATCTGGATTGATGTCTTCTTGGGAGATTGGTGTATTTTCCCATTTCTGATGGAAACCACGCTCAAGAAGAAGCTCAAAGGTCCGTACATCAATACCCATAGTAGCTATGTAAGCCTTATTATTCCGGCTTTGATAAAGGTAGTACCAAGCAGACAAGATCTTGGTGTGTATGGAAGTGATGAACGAGTAATGTAGGTACGTCGTAATTGCCGCCTTAAACGCCGTTGATTATTGCTTTCTAAGGCCAGTACTGTAGCTGCCGCAAGTACTAGCAGTTCAGACTCTTCCTCGGATTTCCTGTTGTCGTGAAACTGATCAATTTCAGCTTGGAGATTCATGGTCACGGTCCGATAGTAGGTTCAAGTTGGGAATGAGAGAATGGAGTGTTTGTTTTCTACTCTGTATGTTGTAGACACCCCTCGAGGTGCCTACAAAGCATTTATCTGACAGCGGGTCATTTCCTACAAACTGTCATATATAAGTGTTCAGACCCTGTCTGCCCCCTCCAGAATATCAGCGGGAAGGCTTCCATTCCCTATCAAATAGCTTGTCAATTGATCTATTCGTTGATATTTTGTGGGTTTCATGGGCTGCCGCAGCCACCAAAACGGCCAAAATTTGTTGGACGCGACTGTACATTCTGTTCAATCACGAACTGCCCTGGTGTCCGGGTGAGTGGTGAAGTCCTCTATCTACTCTGTTTATCTCAATCCTCCCCATTTGCTCGGTTTTTACTCTTAGGTGCGCAGTAGAGAACTTTTTTTGGCGTTTGAGAAAGCTGTAAAACCGCTCTTTCCTAATCACTCCGCCTCATTTATACAAAACAGATTCGGCAAGTAGAGTCATTTGTTCACAGTCGGCGGGAATATTCCAAGTACCCAGAAACCTCAAGGGCCTTTTCTTCCGCTGACGTGCCAGACTCTCGTTGACCCCATTCCCCTTCTTAATTCCTGCATACTTGTTGGTGTTAATAGCTAACTCTTGAAACTCCTCATCTGTGAAGAAAATATCGAGCGTGGGTTTATGTGATTTAAGTACTCTTCGGGAAGGAGAACTCTAGACTATCAGCTACAACACGAGTCTTTGACATTGTTCTCTGACGTTTGGGTACACTATGAATCAGAGCGGATTGATCAAAAAGCTCTTCGCTTACTTGAATGCGTCGTTGTAAATCGGCCTGGCAAGCCGAACTAAGGTGCTATCAGAAAGGGACTGAGCCTTAAAGATTAAATGGGCTGGTGGTCGCTTGGAGAGGGGACTGTCTACTTGGGGGGCAGAAAATAGAGACGGCCGTGCAAGTTAGAAAAGTCAGGTTTACAGATTCAAGATTCCTACCGCTAGGACTCAATAATCTTTTAATGGTAGTCGAGACTGAGGAGAGTAGGAGCGACAGGATGAACCTAATTACCTATATTCCAACTTGAAAGGCCTCAGCTTTCTACTCCTATCTGCTCTCGCAACTTAAACTCACCTGCGACCTCATGAAATTCACCGAATATATCACGAAACAGCAAAACTCTGTCCGATTTGTACGGATCTGTTCTTCCTGCAAGCCACGACCCTTTGCAATCGGTATTAATAGACTAGGGTATGGCTATTACCTTTCCATAAAAACCTGTGTCCTGTTTCGAGTTTGTATAAAGAATTTATAACAAACATCTAGCTTTCACTGTTTTCATCCAACTCCTCGTAAGCCACTTATCTAAGTGATCCTAATTCTCTTCTTATCAGCCAAGGAAATCACGAGTGGTTAAACACGACTTAGAAGGAATAGATAAGGGTAAGGATGATGTAATGCATCGAATCCCCACAGCGTTGGAATAGAAGCTTATATTTCCACCTTTCCTGAACCTTTAGCCCTCTAAGAAACGCTTCACACTCCCACCAATATTTTTTATATCCAGAAGGAAACTGTCGTGTCCAAATAAACTAACATCCTCTCCCAACTCAATATGTGTGACCCTCCGGTTCCCTGCCTTTTTCAAAGCCTCCGCTACCTCTCGCTGTTGCCAGGCAGGAAACAGGATATCACTCGTAACTCCAAGAACTAACGTTGGAATATTTCTCATAGGCGCCAGCCCTGCAACAAGATCAGGAGGTATAGATCCGTCATCAGCTATCGTTGAAGTATCAACGTTTTCTCTCGGTTGTTCCGTGTAGGGCTGCGAAGGAAGTGTCAAAGAACACTGCCTTGCACTTTGTTCGCATGATTCCTCAACGTGGCCCGGTGAAAGTTTGTGTTTGTTTTGTTCCCTCTGCTTTCGAATTACCTCCTGGTATTCCGCGCCAAGGTCAAACAGATCCATCGCTTTCGAAACGTACAATAAGCTATTTGCATCATATTCCAAACAGAACTTTTCTCCGGCATGGTCGAGATATGTTTCGATGAGAAAGTCTGGACACAGTGCAGGCGGGCGAGAGGGGTCTGCCCGCTGCCTTCCGAAACGTTGTTCCCATTCTGGACCGGATCTGTACGTTACTGTTGCGATTTGGCGTGCAAGCTTAAGACCTAGGTGTGGCGGAACCTTGCCATAGTAGAACCCACGGTTCCAGTTTGGATCGGCCATTAGGACTTTTCCTCTCGTTAGTTATGGCTGGTGGCTATTTGAGGTCTTCCATTGCCGAAGCTTATGGCAAAAATTGCAATCCTACCTTGTCTTTGAGCATGCCGCATAGCAATACTGTAAGGATGACTTCTAGCACAGCCACTAATGCTTACAATCTTTCCAACTCTGTCAGGAAATAGTACTCCAGCGGCCAAACTTTGCATCCCTCCCATACTAGCACCAACACTAGCATAAAGTTTTTCCACCTTGAGATGATCCAAAAGCCTAAATTGGGCGCTGACCATATCTCCCATAGTCATTATTGGAAATCTAGTCGCATATCTCTCGCCATCAGCGGGATCGATACTCGATGGTCCGGTGGACCCATAGCATCCGCCTAAAACATTTGTACATATAACGAAGTAACGGTCGGTATCCACAGAACAACCCGGGCCTATAAATTTCTCCCACCATCCAAATCTTGGATTTTCTGTATTCGATTTTGCGTGAGAAGAGGCTGAGAGCCCAGTATGCAAAATTATAACATTCGACCTATCGGCATTAAGCTCACCCCATGTCTCATAGGCAATGGTGAACTCTTGAAGTATCCCTCCGTAATCTAACAGCATCGGGGTTTTCGAGGTGAAGGTTTTGTGGACACCAGTAGTGTAAGACGGTTCAGGGCCATTCACCAGGGAGCGCGACTCAATCTCTTTCGTTCGCATCTCTATGGCATCAAGGCATGGAAATGCCATTTGTGGGTTTGAGGCCCCCGATAAATGGGGTGCAGATCCGACAAAACTCCGAGTCGAGGGCGCTACATACTGGCAGTGTTTCAATCTTGAGGCTAGCAAAGATGATGCAATGATAGTTGAGCCGGATAAAGCTTTATGCTGTAGGGAACGGTATTGAGCGAGGGCCCTTAACAACGGTCGGTTAGCGTTGCTTGACATGTGAAACTTGTCGTCTTCAAAGTGCTGTGAGGTAGCTGAGCGATTGTTTTTTAGAAGAATGAGGATTGTAGTGATTTCAAAGGGTACACTGCATCTAAAACCCAACCCTGAATGACGCGATTTAACCATGTATGACGCAGCGCCACTTAAAGGGCGCCAGCCCGTACAGTTGTGGAAGCCTATATCCGGTGCGTGAACGTAACCTCACTTGAAAGCCGAACTCGTTCCCCACAATATTAGTTTTAATATAATAGACTCTATAGAGTGATGCAGAACTATTCAACAATCAGTTCTATAGAAAGATAATTAATTATTGGTGTTTAATGGTGGACTTAAGAGCCTTTCAAGTTGAGTGAATTTGGGTGGCGGATGATCCAAATGTCGTTTTGAATAGGGCTGAATAACCAGATTAGGTAAGGTACAGAATAATAAGACATTCGCGACCCCTACCACTTAGATTTATCTGGTAGAGAAGACCCCTGCTGCAGCGCAACGAATTTTCTCAATTAATGCGGTATACATGATCCTTAAATGCTTTTGTTCCATATACAGCACCATCCGGATTTGCATACGCATCCAAAATACGCATAGTATGTTTATAAAATTTATTAATGGAAACAGGTATTACTGATTCCAGCGCTGCCGGAAGTGCTGAACTCAAGCCTTCAAAACTATAGGAACAATTCTCTCTAGCATAAATTAAAATTTTAGTGTATGCTCAATGGGTATTTCACCCAGCAGTTAAATTGTTTATTCATCAAATATTAGTATATAAAATACATTCTTTCTCCAATATTTCAGTTAGCTGTAGTATTGTATACTATCAGATATAACTCTTGATTTCCAAATCTATCCAAGATTCAAAACGTTCTGAAACATATTGACATAGGTTAGACTACCTATTGGTGAAGACTAAACTACAAAATGTTTAGCAACATACTAGTACATTTCGATGAAATTAAGTTTGCAATGAAATTTTGGATAGAAAATCAAAAGTTGGTTAGCCGATTCTAGTTCCTCTTGCAACCTACATTTCTGTAATTGAAAGTCATTTTCTGCTACTAATACTAATTCTCGACAGCGGTCACCGTCAATCGTAGAATCACAATCAGTTTGATCATTATCAGTTGGAGACTGAAGTAAGAATGCAAATCTATCTGACCTTCTAGTTCACCATAAGCTTCTTGTGATGGAGTAACCCGACACAAAATAGAATGTGACGGAGGAACCCAATGCAAAGTAGAAGATGACAATGATGACGCAGAAGGGCTCGAGGAGCACAGCCTATGCGACGAGGAGACCGACGAAGACAGGAATATCGCCGGGCAGGCACAATCACAGGCACAGGTACCGGCGAAGGCAAAGACAAGAGCAAGGGCACAAGAGCACAGGGCAGAGAAAGTGAGGACCGGATGGACCTCAACAAGAACGATGAGGGATACTATAGGTTTTCCTCTGCAAGAGAGCAGAATCGTGGAGGCAAGGAACTATGGCTTGGAAATAGGAGTATATTCCTATGTACTGAGATGACAGGAAGATAAGACGAGGAGAAAAGAAAGAAAGAACTAAGGAAAACATCTATCTCCGCTATTTAACACTTCTCCCCCACCAGTCCGGTATGACTCACACATTCACTCATGGAACCTCATAGAAATCCCTCGCTACCACACCTCGTATTTCTCCCCACTATCTCGCCGGTTCCTATTATCAATCCATCACGCCATCGAACCTCCTAGAACCCAATGACAATACCCCCTCCTCCGCTCATCCCCCCCTCGCTTAGCAATACCAAAACAATTACAACAGGGCTTCGACTACCGAACCCTCGGAACCGATTCCAGGATGCTAGGACAAATCAGGTCCCCTCCTAGGGCCTAGCTCCCGATAGGCTGAGGTTTCGAAGGATATTGACAATGGAACAATTGTCAAAGTTTGAGACTATGTTCAAGATCGTTGGATGTTTGCCAAAATGTTCCTCATATCCAACATATTCAACCAAATATTCTATCTGTCGTCTCCTCTTCCTTGAGTCTAATAATTCCTCTACTTCCCATTCAATTTCCCCTTCGACTTCCACAGTCTAACGGGACCGGGTCGGGGCAAGAGCAAAGCGGGGTAAATTCAGGGACAGGGACAAAGACGGGGTCGGCTCAGGAGATACTCGAGGCGAGGCAGGTTCAGGTTCGGAATCAGGTTCAGGAACAAGGTGCAGACAGAAGGGCCGGAGCCAAAGTAATATATTGCTAACAGAAAGAAGACGTTGCCTAGAGAGGCAGAAACATAGGAAAGAACGAACACTATATATACAACTACGTCACCGCTGACTCATAACCATAGAATCCCATAGAACCTCCCCCACTTCCGTACCACCCATACTATTCCCAATACCCATACTCTAACCCGATACTACCCCATCCTTCCTAGCGCTTACATTCTATCACCCGAGCTTCTTCCTAATCCATCATTCTACTTCCGACATCGACCGATACTATCCAACAACCCTGTTCCGAAGACGTCTTAGCTGGAGGCGAGGTACAGGAGGCGGAGCCGTGATACACAGGTGGGGGTGGTTCAACAGATTGTCCTCAGACCAGATCATTAACCGTTAGCGATAAAAGCGAAACATGGAAAACAGGGTGAACTTTCATGGAGACGGGAAGTTCTAGTTCGTAGGCATAAGAGCTCACGATTCGCTTAATGAAATAGAGACCAATTTGCTTCCAGTCAAGTTTCTTTGAAGGTCGCTTTGTTTCGATATTTCGAGTAGAAAGCCAGTTGGAATCGCTAATAGCATAACGAGGTGCTAGAGCCCGGCGTAAATCAGCCACCTCCTCTTGTATCCTCTGAGCCCTAAACATCTCGCTCTTCAAAAAATCAAAAACCTAGAACATCTCCCTTGCCAACCCATTAGCCTGATCCTAATTCATCATTTGTCCATGTTGTAATGGCCCAAACGTCATCCTCGGATGTCTCCCATAATTAGCCTGGAACGGTCACATATTTGTGGTCTCCGAAAAATGATTATTAGTGGCAAACTCAGCAAGAAGTAGAAAGTCAGCCCAATTATCCTGTTGATAAGGCACATAACTGCGAAGATATTGTTCTATAATCGCATTGATCCTTTCTGTTTATCCATCAGTTTGCGGGTGGAAGGCAGTGGAATACCGAGGAGCAATCTCCAGACGATCACAAAGGGTCTTCCAAGACTCAGCGGTAGACTGTGTCCCTCGATCTGAAACAATAGTCTCCGGTAGTCCATGAAGTTTCCATACTTGCTCTAAGTATAAACGAGACAGATCTCTGGGGTTAACATTCTCTGTGGTGGCAATGTAGTGTTTCATTTTTGTCAATCGATCTACTACCACAAGTATAGCATTAAACCCATTGCTCTCTGGAGGTTCCGTTACGAAATCTATTGTAGTATCCGTCCAGGGTCCTTTAGGTATTGATAGTGGGCGCAGGACTCCTTGAAGAGGATTATGACTCGCTTTACTTTGCCGGCAGACATGGCAATTCTGGACATAGCGGTCTGTATATTTTCGTATGGTCGGCCAATAATAGCTCCGGCTGAGAAGTTCTAATGTCTTTGATCTTCCGGGATGTCCAGCAGAAGGTTTATCATGGTATTCCCGTAACAGATAAAGTTTAAGTTCGTCATAATCAGGGACATAGAGTGTATTTCGGTAAAGTAATAATCCTTCCTCGCTTTCCTTACACTCAGCCAGCGAAATCGCTTTTGATTGTTAAACGCCGTCTCGAAGCATGGATAGAACTTTGGTTGGAAAACTATCACACTGGTAAACTTGGTTAAACAAATCAAGTACGGGAGATGATCCTCCAGCGGGTACATTTGCCAAAGAGCCCGCTAACAAATCTATCTTAGAATCCAAATTCTCCTTCTTCAAGACCACTCGACTTTGTTCTTCCAACCTTTCATCCCCTTCCTTTGGTAAATCCTTAGGTCTTCGTGTCAAAATATCCACTTTCCTTCCCTGCTTTCCCGGCCCATCGTGAATAACAAAATTAAATCGAGACAAAAACTCCACCCAACAGGTTTGACATCGATTTAGCAATTTAGTCGACATAAAGTACTTTGCCTTTGCCTTTGCCGGTGCCTGTGCTTGTGCCTGCCCGGTTTTATTCCTGTCTTTGTCGGTGTCTTCGCTGCGCTGGCTGTGCTCCTCGAGTCCTTCTGCGTTATGATTGTCATCTTCTACTTTACGTTGGATTACTCCATTACATTCAAGTAGCGATAGTATTACAGGTTTTGGATAATAGAGACAGAAAGACCAGCAAAGCCTCCATATACTACTAAACTCCCAATTGGCGCCCCAGCGTCAAAGCGCCGGCACAGCCGTTTATGACACCGGTTTTGGGAAAGCTGACGCTGGTGACTTCTCAGGGAAAGGTAAGACTACCCAGCACCTCTGGTTCCCAATCGTTGACAGTCCTAATGTTGAGCCATGCTTCTTAGTCATAGATAACGATGCAGAGAAAGAGTTGGCGAGCGAAGTCGAGGCCCAGTACCGAGGTGTTATCAGGTAGGCTGACTCCAGCACTTTCCCGCTGACGAAAAGATGAGTGCATGCAGTAGGGCAATGTAACATCAGGGATTTAAAAGGCGTTGTGAATGTTGGCGTTGGTGTTTGGTTTTCTTGGTGTTATCAGGATCTTCTGAGTCTCTCACATATTTGTTGTAATGATAGTTCTTAGTCCGCGTGAGATTTGTGCAGGATATAAATAAGGTGTCATTCTCCGACTTTGTTGAAATCATCATCGACGAAGACAGAGTCTTAACAATATATATCTATTACCTTTATTCTATAGGCTCTTAGGGATTCTTGAAAACATCTACCTGAACCAATCTTCGTGTTAGCATTACCAAACCCTAAAAGACTTTTTATACTTGTTGTACTAGCATCGGACAACGGAGATTCTAGTTACGTTTAGACTGAAGTGACCCCGTTCCTTTCTGCCTTTGCAGTTAGCGTTTCAGACTCTGAGCTCTCTACAATACTACTCTAGTAGTCCGGTGTGACACCCTAATAGATAGACTGCTTCTTGCTTTTCCTCCTTAAGTGGGTGATTGATACCCTTGTTTATTTATTTATTTATTTATTTATTACTCATACTGCTTGCATCCGAATCCGGATATGGCATACAAAGAAAGAACCCAATCATCACGGTCATATACTATCTTTCATAAAGCAAATCCTCCTCACGGCCGTGTTCCTATCAACCCTTATTTAAGGTTATCATCCATGTTGTCCTCTCCATTCCAGCTCATAACGATAGGTGCAAGCACCTTGGTGACTATCCTTCTCCTTCCTTTCTTCTTCTTCCTCAAGTCTTCCCCATCCTCGTGCTCTCCTCTATCTCCATCCCTCTCCCCTAGTGTCCAGTTTCTAGTGGCGATCTGGGATGGTAGAAGAAATGTGTCGATGGTTGCCTGAAGTCCTTTATCTGTATGCATGGCGGTCATCCAGTTGAGTGGCATTGGTTTGATTGTGGCGGTAAGATCTTTTCTGAGTTCTGGTAGTGGATGTTGTTTGCAGTAAAGTAGCAGGTGCGTTGGGGTTTCCTGGAAGTATCCACACCTGCATTCCGCTGTATCTATATTTGTTGTTGGTATTCTGGATAGGTAGGATTTGGTGTATCCATGACCGTTCGCATTTGGGTAATTGTGCTTGCAAGTTTCCTTGGTATGTTTGTGAAGGGGTGCAGACATCTTGGAGGAAGGAGCACCTCTGTAGCTCCTTCCTTTCTTCATAGTTTTCAGTTCTCTCTCCAGCGCCATAGAGTGCTCCTTGATTTTCCTCTTCAAGTGGGTGATTGATACCCTTGCATCTGGTTCGACCCTTTCACCCTGTGCCCTCTTTTTGCCAACCTGTCTGCTTGTTCATTGCCATCCACCTCCACATGTCCTGGTACCCAGTGGATATGTGTTTTGATGTTTAGTGCTTCAAGTTCCAAGAGGTTTGATCTTGCTAGTTGAACCCAATGTTGGCCTGGGAATGCTTCGGTTTTTCATTCTCCGTATCGCTGCCTGGTTGTCTGAAAAGATCCAGACATCATCTGTGGAGTATCGTGAATTTCTGATCTCCTTCCGGGCAAGCTGTGTAGCTTGAGCTATTGCGTAGAGTTCGCAATCAAAGACTTCGACCTCTTTTCCAAGGTGGTAGAATTGCTCTACCACTATTTCGTTGCCTCTAATGCCAACGACTCCAGCCCCAGCTTTTCCTTCCATTACGGATCCATCAGAATAGAATACCAAATGGTGTAAGTTGTTGTAAATGTCTTGAGTTGTTTGTCTATGGTTTTGTGCTGCTGTATCTTTATCCGCTGTATCAATTTGTATGTCTATGATGTTCTGATGCCATGGGGGACAGGCAATTGTATCTATGTCCTCCACCAGACTTTGAGGTTGAATCCAATCGCTGACTTTGTTTAGGATCCGGTGTAGCCTGGATTGGTACTGTGGCCTAGCACCAGCAGAGTGCCATGGGATAGCTGTGGGGTCTTCCTCTCTTCCTGATTCCTGTGTATTTGGAAATGAATTTGGGCTGAAGGTGCTAATAGGGTGGGTGGCCGGCATGCTTAGAATGCGTAGGGCATATTTCTGTTGCTGGAGGTCAAGCCTGATCTCTATGGGTAGTAGTGCAGTTTCTGCTTGGAGTGCTGATGTTGGTGTTGTTCTGAAAGCACCAGTGATCCTTCTCATCGCATTATTTTGTATCTTCTGAAGCTGTGTTTTGTATCCTATCTGTCCATTCCACCAAACCTCTGCACCAAAATCGCTGATTGTAGTGGCCTTAGGTCTGATAGAGTTGTCTGAGAGCTGTTTGGCTCAGCCCTTTCTCTGTATTTCCTAACCTGGCAAGTGCAAGAAATGTCCTCATAGCTGAAGCCGCTTTAGTTTTGACATGATGTTTGAAAGATAGCTTTCTATCAAACCAAACACCCAACCATCTCAGTGTATCGCTAGCCTCAACCAGAGTACCATCAGGCATTCTGACCTTAGCTGTATCCGTAGTGTTTATCGTGCGTTTGTTGTGGAAGTGAAGTAGTTCTGTTTTGGGGTTGTCGAATGCCAGAGCATTGGCTTCACCCCATGTGACAGCTAGCTGTGCCATTCTTTCCAAGTGTCTGCAGTTCGAGCTCTCATCTTTCCCCACTATTATCATGCCAATATCATCAATATAGCTTGGTATTTGTTGATGAGGAAAGTGGCGTTGAAGAATATCGAAGAGTGGTGATAAGTAAAGAAGAAAAAGAATCGGTGATGTTGGGCTTCCCTGTGGAATTCCTGTTGCTATCATTGACATAGGTTCTTGTTGTCCATCAAAGGCTAGCGAAGCTTTCCTGTTGCTTAGGAGGTTGTCTATCCATCTGACTATTTGAGCGGGTAGGCGTTTTTCTTTCGCTGTATGTATGAGTCTGTCCTTGGATACATTGTCAAATGCCCCTTTGATATCCATAAACAGTGCTGAAACAACCTTTCCTTTTCTCTTCGCTTCATCCACTATGCTTGCTACCAGCATACAGGCATTCACAGCAGATCTCTTTGGTCTTCCTCCAATCTGCCAGTGGTGGAGTAGATTGTATCTCTCCGCTAGATATGCAAGTCTTGAAGCCATTATCTTTTCCAGTACCTTGTCTAAGCAATTAAGCAAGGAGACTAGCCTATACGCTTTTGGAATCGAATAGTATGGTTTGTTGGGCTTTTTATAATAACAGTGGCTTCTCTTCAAATGTGTAGGTGATAGCCAGCGGTCATAGTTGCTTTATAGAATGAGTTGAAATAGTGAGGTATCGTTAGGTATGCTTGTTGAATGCATTTGAAGTTGATCCCATCTGGCCCTGGAGCTTTATTGAGAGATGAAGTCATGATCGCCCTCTTGATTTCATCATCCGTCAGGTCCTTCCATGGTATTCTATTACCCTGCGTTTGGATGTCCCTTTGAGGTGAAATAGGGGAAGGTGGGAAGAGAGCAGCTTTGTATAGATTGGCTTTCTCTCCAAAAGTGGTGGCTGTTTCTCCAGTTGTAACATTGTTGAGTGGTGGTATACATTCCGTCTTTCGATTATAAAACGAACATTGAAAAAGCTATGAAAGAGGTTGATCCCAGTGTTGTATCCATCGCAATGCAAGAGACATGGTTCAAGCTTGCGGTACACGGCATCAATCTTGAACACTATCCTGACAACGCTCAGGGAATGGAGGACCTGAGAAGCGAAATCCACGAACTCAATACCGGAGTCACTCTAGCTACCACACCTAGATATATGACACACCCCGAAAAGAGAATAGGAAAATCTCACAGCTCGGTTATGATTGCCGTCAGCAACAAGTCATCATACAATGCCATGCTCTCTAGGGGGATTCGAATCTTCGGACAAGTACACGAGCCTACTGAGTACCATACATCAAGACCAACAGACCAATGCAAGAACTGTCAGAAATTTGGACACAACTGGCAGAGATGCGCAACCAAGGACAGCCCTGTGTGCTCTATCTGTGCTGCCGGACATACTAGTCAAAACCATCTCTGCCCTCAATGCAAGGTTCAGAGCAAAAGCTGTCCTCACTTCCCACCAAAATGCGCCAATTGCGAAGGACAACACCCAGCCTATGATCCTTCATGCCCTGTCAGAAACTCTATCATCCAACGCCTCAACAAGACAATGAACAGGAGATGCTATGATGGGGACACAACCTAATCCTCACAGAGTGCGAATTATTCAACATAATTGCGCAAGATCACAAAACTGCATGATTGGATTGCTGCACTCAGTCTATGAGACAGCAGACATAGTTATAATTCAGGAACCTTTTGTTATGCCTGGCGTAATTGCAGGTTCCTGGACATCAATATCACACCCCTCCTTCGATAGTATCATTCCCACATCAGATCGACCACCAAGAACACTCACCTTCACCATCAAGACACACCTCAATCCCCACCTCATCATTCAACCTAAACCAGATATCTTAACGATCCAGATTTACAAGCAATAGAGATATCAACGCCCTCAATTCCTGCCCTAACCCTCTTTAACCTTTATAACAAAAATCTACCTGGACACAGCAATGAACCCTATACAGTGGAGAGAGTATTGGTTAATATTCAACTCCCTACAAGAACAATTATAGCTGGAGACCTCAACTCGCATCATCCATGGTGGAACTCAGCAAACCATACACCCAAACGCCATGAAGCATTGGTTCAACTCCTGGAAACTGGAAACTTCACTCTCATCAACGAACCAGACATCCCAACCTACCACTATAGAACTGGCACTGGCACCTCAGTTCTAGACTTAGCTTTGCATCTACAGCGGTCAACACACTACCTTCCAATTGGGCTATTGATGAAGAAGCAGCAACAGGATCAGATCATGAAGTAATTCGATTCGATCTTGTATCTGATTCAATTGAATCAGTACCTCCCCCTTCAACTGAACGGTTCAACTGGGATAAAGCAGATTGGGAATCCTTTCAAACAACGCTTAGAGATCTCTCCCTGAACTCAGCCTTTCGATGGAATTTCCTTCATTCTCATCCAAATGAACAAAACCTAGAAGCAGGAGCTATCCTACTTCTGGAACTTATAACCACAGCAGCTGAACGTAATGTTCCTATCAGGAAATCTTCTCCTCGATCTAAACCATGGTGGGGAGATCACAGAACATAGACGGCATATGAAGAGTGCTTTAAGAGAATGGAAGTTGGAAAGGTCTCCAATGATGCATCAAAGATTCAGATCGCACAGATCAGAATACTTCAAATGCATCAGGAGAGCTAAAGAGTCCCATTGGAACAGCTTCCTTGAGAACGCTCAAGGAAAAGACATATTCACAGCCTTCAGATTCACTAAACCCAGAAAAAGCGGGCGTACACCACCACTCAACAATGTTACAACTGGAGAAACCGCCACCACATTTGCAGAAAAAGCCAATCTATACAGAGCTGCTCTCTTCCCACCTCCCCTATCTCACCTCAAAGGGACATCCAAACGCAGGGAGAGAATACCATGGAAGGACCTGACGGATGATGAAATCAAGAGGGCGATTATGACTTCATCTCCCAATAAAGCTCCAGGGCCAGATGGGATCAACTTCAAATGCATTCAACAAGCATACCTAGCGATACCTCACCACTTCAACTCATTTTATAAAGCAACCATGACTGCTGGCTATCACCCACACATTTGGAGAGAAGCCACTGTTGTTATTATAAAAAAGCCCAACAAACCAGACTATTCGATTCCAAAAGCATATAGGCCAGTCTCCTTGCTCAATTGCTTAGGCAAGGTACTGGAAAAGATAATGGCTTCAAGACTTGCATACCTAGCGGAGAGATACAATCTACTCCACCACTGGCAGATTGGAGGAAGACCAAAGAGATCCGTGGATGCCTGTATGCTGGTAGCAAGCATAGTGGATGAAGCGAAGAGAAAGGAAAGGTCGTTTCAGCACTGTTTATGGATGTCAAAGGGGCATTTGACAATGTATCCAGGACAGACTCATACATACAGCGAAGAGAAAGCGCCTACCGCTCAAATAGTCAGATGGATAGACAACCTCCTAAGCAACAGGAAAGCTGCGCTAGCCTTTGATGGACAACAAGAACCTATGTCAATGATAGCAACAGGAATTCCACAGGGAAGCCCAACATCACCGATTCTTTTTCTTCTTTACTTATCACCACTCTTCGATATTCTTCAACGCCACTTTCCTCATCAACAAATACCAAGCTATATTGATGATATTGGCATGATAATGGTGGGGAAAGATGAGAGCTCGAACTGCAGACACTTGGAAAGAATGGCACAGCTAGCTGTCACATGGGGTGAAGCCAATGCTCTGGCATTCGACAACCCCAAAACAGAACTACTTCACTTCCACAACAAACGCTACAAACACTCCGGATACAGCCAAGGTCAGAATGCCTGATGGTACTCTGGTTGAGGCTAGCGATACACTGAGATGGTTGGGTGTGTGGTTTGATAAAGCTATCTTTCAAACATCATGTCAAAACTAAAGCGGCTTCAGCTATGAGGGCATTTCTGCACTTGCCAGGTTAGGAAATACAGAGAAAGGGCTGAGCCAAACAGCTCTCAGACAACTCTATCAGACCTCGTCACTACAATCAGCGATTTTGGTGCAGAGGTTTGGTGGAATGGACAGATAGGATACAAAACACAGCTTCAGAAGATACAAAATAATGCGATGAGAAGGATCACTGGTGCTTTCAGAACAACACCAATATCAGCACTCCAAGCAGAAACTGCACTACTACCCATAGAGATCAGGCTTGACCTCCAGCAACAGAAATATGCCCTACGCATTCTAAGCATGCCGGCCACCCACCCTATTAGCACCTTCAGCCCAGATTCATTTCCAAGTACACAGGAATCAGGAAGAGAGGAAGAACCCACAGCTACCCCATGGCACTCTGCTGGTGCTAGGCCACAGTACCAATCCAGGCTACACCAGATCCTAAACAAAGTCAGCGATTGGATTCAACCTCAAAGTCTGGTGGAGGACATAGATACAATTGCCTGTCCCCCATGGCATCAGAACATCATAGATATACAAATTGATACAGCGGATAAAGATACAGCAGCACAAAACCATAGACAAACAACACAAGACAATTACAACAACTTACACCGTTTGGTATTCTATTCTGATGGATCCCTAATGGAAGGAAAAGCTGGGGCTGGAGTCGTTGGCATTAGAGGCAACGAAATAGTGGTGGAGCAATTCTACCACCTTGGAAAAGAGGTCGAAGTCTTTGATTGCGAACTCTACGCAATAGCTCAAGCTACACAGCTTGCCCGGAAGGAGATCAGAAATTCACGATACTACAGATGATGTCTGGATCTTTTCAGACAACCAGGCAGCGATACGGAGAATGAAAAAACCGGAAGCATTCCCCAGGCCAACATTGGGTTCAACTAGCAAGATCAAACCTCTTGGAACTTGAAGCACTAAACATCAAAACACATATCCACTGGGTACCAGGACATGTGGAGGTGGATGGCAATGAACGTGCAGACAGGTTGGCAAAAAGAGGGGCACAGGGTGAAAGGGTCGAACCAGATGCAAGGGTATCAATCACCCACTTGAAGAGGAAAATCAAGGAGCACTCTATGGCTACGTGGAGAGAGAACTGGAAAACTATGAAGAAAGGAAGGAGCTACAGAGGTGCTCCTTCCTCCAAGATGTCTGCACCCTTCGTCAAAACATACCAAGGAAACTTGCAAGCACAATTACCCAAATGCGAACGGGTCATGGATACACCAAATCCTACCTATCCAGAATACCAACAACAAATATAGATACAACGGAATGCAGGTGTGGATACTTCCAGGAAACCCCAACGCACCTACTACTTTACTGCAAACAACATCCACTACCAGAACTCAGAAAAGATCTTACCGCCACAATCAAACCAATGCCACTCAACTGGATGACCGCCATGCATACAGATAAAGGACTTCAGGCAACCATCGATACATTTCTTCTACCATCCCAGATCGCCACTAGAAACTGGACACTAGGGAGAGGGATGGAGATAGAGGAGAGCACGTAGGATGGGGGAGACTTGAGGAAGAAGAAGAAAGGGAAGGAGAAGGATAGTCACCAAGGTGCTTGCACCTATCGTTATGAGCTGGAATGGAGAGGACAACATGCATGATAACCTTGGAAGAGGGTTGATAGGAACACGGCTGTGAGGAGGATTCGCTTTATGAAAGATAGTATATGACCGTGATAATTGGGTTCTTTCTTTGTATGCCATATCCGGATTCGGATGCAAGCAGTATGAGTAATAAATAAATAAATAAATAAATAAACATTCCGTCTTTCTGAGTTTAGTGAATTTGAAGGCTGTGAATATATCTTTTCCTTGAGCGTTTCCAAGGAAGCTGTTCCAATGGGACTCTTTAGCACTCTTGATACTTTTGAAGTATTCTGATCTATGCGATCTGAATCTTTGATGCATCATTGGAGACCTTTCCAGCTTCCATTTTCTTAGAGCACTCTTCATATGTTGTCTATGTTTTGTGATCTCCTCACTCCACCATGGTTTAGATCGAGGAGAGGATTTCCTGATAGGAACATGACATTCAGCTGCTGTGGTTATAGGTTCCAGAAGTAGAATGGCTCCTGCTTCTAAGTTTTGTTCATTTGGATGAGAGTGAAGAAAATTCCATTGAAAGGCTGAGTTTAGAGAGATCCCTAAGCATTGTTTGAAAGGATTCACAATCTGCTTTAGCCCAGTTGAACCGTTCAGTTGAAGGAGGAAGTACTGATTCAATTGAATCAGATATAAGATCAAATTGAATTACTTTATTATCTGATCCTGTTGCTGCTTCTTCATCAATGGTCCAATTGGAAGGTAGTGTGTTGACCGCTGTAGATGCAAAAGCTAAGTCTAGAACTGAGGTGCCTGTGCCTGTTCTATAGTGGTAGGTTGGGATGTCTGGTTCGTTGATGAGAGTGAAGTTTCCAGTTTCCAGGAGTTGAACCAATGCTTCATGGCGTTTGGGTGTACGGTTTGCTGAGTTCCACCATAGATGATGAGAGTTAAGGTCTCCAGCTATGATTGTTCTTGTAGGGAGTTGAATATTAACCAATAGTTTCTCCACCGTATAGGGTTCATTGCTGTGTCAGGTGGATCTTCATTATAAATGTTAAAGAGGTTTAAAGCAGGTATTGAGGGGGTTGATATCTCTATTACTTGTAAGTCTGGATCGTTGATGATATCTGGTTTGGGTTGAATGATGAGGTGGGGATTGAGGTGTGTCTTGATAGTGAAGGTGAGTGTTCTTGGTGGTCGATCTAATGTGGGAATGATACTATTAAAGGAGGGGTGTGATATTGATGTCCAGGAGCCTACAATCACGCCAGGCATAACAAAAGGTTCCTGAATTATAACTATGTCTGCTGTCTCATAGACTGAGTGCAGCAATCCAATCATGCAGTTTTGTGATCTTGCACAATTATGTTGAATAATTCGCACTCTGTGAGGATTAGGTTGTGTCTCCATCATAGCATCTCCTGTTCATTGTCTTCGTTGTTGAGGCGTTGGATGATAGAGTTTCTGACAGGGCATGAAGGATCATAGGCTGGGTGTTGTCGCCATAATTGGCGCATTTTGGTGGGAAGTGAGGACAGCTTTTGCTCTGAACCTTGCATTGAGGGCAGAGATGGTTTTGATTGGTATGTCCAGCAGCACAGATGGAACACACAGGGCTGTCTTTAGTTGGCATCAAACTTCTGACAGTTTTTGCATTGGTCTGTTAGTCTTGATGTATGGTACTAAGTGGCTGCGTGTGTACTTGTCCGAAGGTTCGGGTCCCCTAGAGCATAGCATTGTATGATGACTTGTTGCTGACGGGCAATTATAACTGAGCTGTGAGACTTTCCTACTCTCTTTTTGGGGTGTCTCATATATCTAGGTGTGGTAGCTAGAGTGACTCCGGTATTGAGTTCATGGATTTCGCTTCTCAGGTCTTCCATTCCCTGAGCGTTGTCAGGATAGTGTTCAAGATTGATGCCGTGTACTACAAGCTTAAACCATGTCTCTTGTATCGCGATGGATACAACACTGGGATCAACCTCTTTCATAGTCTTTTCAATGTTCGTTTTATAATCAACGAATTGAGTCCCAGTGAATGCTCCTTTGCTGAAGAGCATAAGATTCCCCCTCTGATTCCAACTTGCTCCATCTTTCTGAATAGCTTGGTCTGCTTTGGCTATAGTGAGATCCCTGTTGATGGTGTTTCTGAGCTGGACAAGGTTGAGTGCCCCATCCTTAGGTGTTGACCTAGTCACAATAATAGTTTTAGTAACTGGGAGTTTTGGTGGAAGTGGTGTCTTGAGCATTTGGGCCTGTTGCCTAGTTCCTTCCTAGTCACAGTTGCCCAAGTATCCTTCTGTTTCTCCTGTAGCTGAAGCGGGTTGAGCATGCTCATTCGAATGGACTGGTTGCTTTCCTTGAGCTTTCTTGCTGAGTTGAGGTTTGGAGTTTGCGGGCCTGATGTGGTGTTCTGAGCTGATGATTGTGGTATATTTTTCTGTATTGCTGAAGCTTTCATAGATCTAGCCATTGCATCGAATCTGCTCTTCATTTCATTGTTGTTTTGGTTTGTGGCGGCAAGGACTGAATTAACAAGGGTCTGCAATACTTGAATCTGAGTTATGAGCTGTTGATTTTGTTCTCTGATTTCCGTATTCTGTTCTTTGATTTCAGTATTCTGCAATGTGAGAGTCTGACGCAATCTCATAGTTGTTGATTTATGTAGTTTGAGGATCCAAATGAAATAGGCTGACCAGAACGCCCTGGTAGAGCCTGTCTTTTCAGAAATATTTTCATTAGATTGAAATAATACTCTTTTAGTTGGTATAATTCTGTGTTGTTGGCCATTGGAGGCTAGAGGATCACTGCTAGGATCTTCCATGTGGTCCTCAGGTTCGCTTCTATCTATGACTATGCTATAGTCATCTCTAACTCCCATATCCTGTCTTCTGACTGTGCAGAGGGAGGAGATGACGGCATGCCTGGCAGGAATTGTTCAAGCCCTTCAGACATGTTGAAGCTAGTGGCTGTGGCGCTAGTAATTTGGTGGGGTGAGTGAAGGCGTCTTGGCAGAGTTTTTGTTTGAGGCTGGCTTGGCAGCAAGATGAGGTAAAAAATAGCAGAAAAAAAGCGGAAATTCACAGCAATTTCTGCAAAAGAAGAGCTGAGATTTCAGGAGTTGGTGATTAGATGCAAGTTGAGATGGAGATGATGGATCTGAAGTCGGTTTGATGATATCTCTGTTGGTTGTTGAGTTATTTTCAAAAATCAGTTCCTGAGGTGGGGTTGTGTGATTGATACCCTTGCATCTGGTTCGACACTTTCATCCTGTGCCCCTCTTTTTGCCAACTTGTCTGCATGTTCGTTGCCATCCACCTCCACATGTGCTGGTAACCAGTGGATATGTGTTTTGATGTTTAGTGCTTCAAGTTCCAATAGGTTTGATCTTGCTACTTGAACCCAATGTTGGCCCGGGAATGCTTTGTCCCGGCGTCTTGGCATTTGTCCCGATAGTTTGGTAGGCGATGTATGGTTGTGGTTGTTAGGGTAATGTTAAGCGAGAGCGGGGAGTGCGAGGTGGAGGCTGTCGTCATTAGATTCTGGGAGGTTCCATGGCGTGATGGATTTGTAATATAGAATAGCGGAGATGGTGGGGAGGATTACGGGGTGTGGTAGCGACGGGTTTCTATGAGGTTCTATGAGCGAAAGTGTGAGTCATAGCGGACTAGTGGAGGAGGTGTGTTAAATAGCGGGGATAGATGTTTTCCTTAGTTCTTTCTTTCTTTTCTCTCTGTCTCGTCTTCCCGTTATCTCAGTATATAGGAATCTACTCCTATCTCTAAGCCATAGCATCTCGTACCAAAGACTCGATCCTCTGACAAGAGGAAACCCATAGTACATCTCATCATTCTCGTTGAGGTCCATCCGATCCTCACTCTCCCTGCTCTGTGTTCCTATGCCCTTGCTCTTGCCTTTGCCTTCGCTGGTGCCTGTGCTTGTGCCTGCCCGGAGTCGCCTCTGTCTTCATCAGCCCCCTCGTCGAGTAGACTGTGCTCCTCGAGTTCCTCTGCGTCATCATTATCATCTTCTTCTTTGCGTCGGGTTACTCCGTTACATGCTTCCAGTTTTTTCATTTTCCGTATCGCTGCCTGTTTGTTTGAATAGATCCAGACGTCACTTGTGGAGTAAAGTGAATTTCTGATCTCTTTCTGGGCAAGCTCTGTAGCTTGAGCTATTGCGTAAAGTTCGCAGTCAAAGACTTACAACTCTTTTCCAAGATGGTAGATTTGTTCCACTACTATTTCATTATCTCTAATGCCAACGACTCCAGCCCCAGCTTGTGCGGAGAGTGAAGTGAAGAGAGTCTCGGACGTAGGACCTCCTATTTATCCTAGATGTTGATGAATCCCTCAACAAGACGCACTAACATACATGTATGTAGTATCAATCAATGTACTATCACCAACCCGCTGAGTGACCGAGTGACATTTGATGACCCAGACATTGAGTATATTATGAATGATCAACTACTACTAACTTGAATTCTGAAATGTTTCCGAACACGACCAATATTGTATACACATAAAAGGTACCAAGTCCCACTATTTGTAATGGTATGCAATATTGATCGTGTTCGGAAATGTTATGGGAGGGCAGGTACAGTTAAGTAATACTACATGATGATACACCACTTGCTCTTACCTGAATGTTTAAAACGGAGGGGAGGGGGAGCCCATTTTGACCCTACGGAATCTCACTAAAACATCTTCCGAATCAACTCACTAGTACTCTGTACAAAATGTCCAAGTCCCCTCGAACTCCCACAAAGCTTTCTTTACCTAAAACACCAAATAACATACCTAATAACACACCTATCATAATACTAAGCCCCGTCCGGCGTGCTTGAACTACTACGTTTAGATCCCCCCCTTATATCAATCCATCGTCCGAGAAGAGAAGGACAAGGAAGGAACGGGAGAAAGCCTTTAGTGATTTGCGTAGCCTCCTTAATTGCCGTTAACCCAAATTACAGTGACCTTAACCCCACTGTTTTCGGCCACACTGAACCTCATATTAACAGTGCAATGGATATTGAGAGACTGGACAACACCTTGGTCACCAATTCTGAAAACATCCCCAGCCCTCTCCCAAAATCTGCCCCCCCTCATACACTCTAGTGAACCCCCCATCAACCACTATGTGTTAGCCTATTGGCTTCGTTCAAATGGTTACAAATTATCTTAACAATCCTCCTCATGCCCCTCCTTGTTATCGTGATCTTGACCATCTCCCTGCCTTTGCGCCGAACGATGACTCCAATGGTGATCGTGACGATTCCGACTCTGACGAGAGTAATTTAACTATTGTTTCGAACTACTACGCTACTCTTCCCCCATCGAGACAAAGTGCCCCTACGACTCTCCCTTTGGAGACCGTCCCAACCAGCCCCGCAACACACAACCCCACCTCTGGAACTGATTTTTGAAAATAACTCAACAACCAACAGAAATATCATCAAACCAACTTCAAATCCATCATCTCCATCTCTGTTACGGAGTAACCCGACGCAAAGAAGAAGATGACAATGATGACGCAGAAGGACTCGAGGAGCACAGTCTACGCGACGAGGGGACTGACGAAGACAAAGGCAACACCGGGCAGGTACAAGCTCAGACACCGGCGAAGGCAAAGGCAAGAGCAAGGGCACAGAAGCACAGGGCAGGGAAGGTGGGGACCGAATGGACCTCAACGAGAACGATGAAAGGCACTATGGTTTTCCTCCTTAGAGGACAGAAGCTTGGGCATGAGAAACTGTAGTTTTAAGAATAGGAGTAGATTCCTATGTACTGAGATAATAGGAATACGAAACAGAGAGAAAAGAAAGAAAGAACTAAGAAAAACATCTAATCCCGCTATTTAACACTTCTCCTCCACCAGTCCGCTATGACTCATACATCAGTTTATAGAAACCCACAGAACCCCATAGCATCCACACCTCGTATTCCTCCCCACCATCTCCGCTATTTACATGACAAATCTATCACGCCATCGAACCTCCTAGAATCCAATGACGACAACCTCCTTTAGCACACTCCTCCCTCGCTTAACCATTCCTAAACAATCACAACAGCGCTTCGACTACCAAACCCTCGGGACCAATGCCAAGACGCCGGGACAATCTCAACCTGCAACTAATCACCAACTCCTGAAATCTCAGCTCTTCTTTTGCAGAAATTGCTGTGAATTTCCGCTTTTTTTCTGCTATTTTTTACCTCATCTTGCTGCCAAGCCAGCCTCAAACAAAAACTCTGCCAAGACGCCTTCACTCACCCCACCAAATTACTAGCGCCACAGCCACTAGCTTCAACATGTCTGAAGGGCTTGAACAATTCCTGCCAGGCATGCCGTCATCTCCTCCCTCTGCACAGTCAGAAGACAGGGATATGGGAGTTAGAGATGACTATAGCATAGTCATAGATAGAAGCGAACCTGAGGACCACATGGAAGATCCTAGCAGTGATCCTCTAGCCTCCAATGGCCAACAACACAGAATTATACCAACTAAAAGAGTATTATTTCAATCTAATGAAAATATTTCTGGAAAAAGACAGGCTCTACCAGGACGTTCTGGTCAGCCTATTTCATTTGGATCCTCAAACTACATAAATCAACAACTATGAGATTGCGTTCAGACTCTCACATTGCAGAATACTGAAATCAAAGAACAGAATACGGAAATCAGAGAACAAAATCAACAGCTCATAACTCAGATTCAAGTATTGCAGACCCTTGTTAATTCAGTCCTTGCCGCCACAAACCAAAACAACAATGAAATGAAGAGCAGATTCGATGCAATGGCTAGATCTATGAAAGCTTCAGCAATACAGAAAAATACCACAATCATCAGCTCAGAACACCACATCAGGCCCGCAAACTCCAAACCTCAACTCAGCAAGAAAGCTCAAGGAAAGCAACCAGTCCATTCGAATGAGCATGCTCAAACCCGTTCAGCTACAGGAGAAACAGAAGGATACTTGGGCAACTGTGACTAGGAAGGGAACTAGGCAACAGGCCCAAATGCTCAAGACACCACTTCCACCAAAACTCCCAGTTACTAAAACTATTATTGTGACTAGGTCAACACCTAAGGATGGGGCACTCAACCTTGTCCAGCTCAGAAACACCATCAACAGGATCTCACTATAGCCAAAGCAGACCAAGCTATTCAGAAAGATGGAGCAAGTTGGAATCAGAAGGGGGAATCTTATGCTCTTCAGCAAAGGAGCATTCACTGGGACTCAATTCGTTGATTATAAAACGAACATTGAAAAGACTATGAAAGAGGTTGATCCCAGTGTTGTATCCATCGCGATACAAGAGACATGGTTTAAGCTTGTAGTACACGGCATCAATCTTGAACACTATCCTGACAACGCTCAGGGAATGGAAGACCTGAAGCGAAATCCATGAACTCAATACCGGAGTCACTCTAGCTACCACACCTAGATATATGAGACACCCCAAAAAGAGAGTAGGAAAGTCTCACAGCTCAGTTATAATTGCCCGTCAGCAACAAGTCATCATACAATGCTATGCTCTCTAGGGGGACCCGAACCTTCGGACAAGTACACGCAGCCACTTAGTACCATACATCAAGACTAACAGACCAATGCAAAAACTGTCAGAAGTTTGATGCCAACTAAAGACAGCCCTGTGTGTTCCATCTGTGCTGCTGGACATACCAATCAAAACCATCTCTGCCCTCAATGCAAGGTTCAGAGCAAAAGCTGTCCTCACTTCCCACCAAAATGCGCCAATTGCGAAGGACAACACCCAGCCTATGATCCTTCATGCCCTGTCAGAAACTCTATCATCCAACGCCTCAACAACGAAGACAATGAACAGGAGATGCTATGATGGAGACACAACCTAATCCTCACAGAGTGCGAATTATTCAACATAATTGTGCAAGATCACAAAACTGCATGATTGGATTGCTGCACTCAGTCTATGAGACAGCAGACATAGTTATAATTCAGGAACCTTTTGTTATGCCTGGCGTGATTGTAGGCTCCTGGACATCAATATCACACCCCTCCTTTAATAGTATCATTCCCACATTAGATCGACCACCAAGAACACTCACCTTCACTATCAAGACACACCTCAATCCCCACCTCATCATTCAACCCAAACCAGATATCATCAACGATCCAGACTTACAAGTAATAGAGATATCAACCCCCTCAATACCTGCTTTAAACCTCTTTAACATTTATAATGAAGATCCACCTGGACACAGCAATGAACCCTATACGGTGGAGAAACTATTGGTTAATATTCAACTCCCTACAAGAACAATCATAGCTGGAGACCTTAACTCTCATCATCTATGGTGGAACTCAGCAAACCGTACACCCAAACGCCATGAAGCATTGGTTCAACTCCTGGAAACTGGAAACTTCACTCTCATCAACGAACCAGACATCCCAACCTACCACTATAGAACAGGCACAGGCACCTCAGTTCTAGACTTAGCTTTTGCATCTACAGCGGTCAACACACTACCTTCCAATTGGACCATTGATGAAGAAGCAGCAACAGGATCAGATAATAAAGTAATTCAATTTGATCTTATATCTGATTCAATTGAATCAGTACTTCCTCCTTCAACTGAACGGTTCAACTGGGCTAAAGCAGATTGTGAATCCTTTCAAACAATGCTTAGGGATCTCTCTCTAAACTCAGCCTTTCAATGGAATTTTCTTCACTCTCATCCAAATGAACAAAACTTAGAAGCAGGAGCCATTCTACTTCTGGAACCTATAACCACAGCAGCTGAATGTCATGTTCCTATCAGGAAATCCTCTCCTCGATCTAAACCATGGTGGAGTGAGGAGATCACAAAACATAGACAACATATGAAGAGTGCTCTAAGAAAATGGAAGCTGGAAAGGTCTCCAATGATGCATCAAAGATTCAGATCGCATAGATCAGAATACTTCAAAAGTATCAAGAGTGCTAAAGAGTCCCATTGGAACAGCTTCCTTGGAAACGCTCAAGGAAAAGATATATTCACAGCCTTCAAATTCACTAAACTCAGAAAGACGGAATGTATACCACCACTCAACAATGTTACAACTGGAGAAACAGCCACCACTTTTGGAGAGAAAGCCAATCTATACAAAGCTGCTCTCTTCCCACCTTCCCCTATTTCACCTCAAAGGGACATCCAAACGCAGGGTAATAGAATACCATGGAAGGACCTGACGGATGATGAAATCAAGAGGGCGATCATGACTTCATCTCTCAATAAAGCTCCAGGGCCAGATGGGATCAACTTCAAATGCATTCAACAAGCATACCTAACGATACCTCACTATTTCAACTCATTCTATAAAGCAACTATGACCGCTGGCTATCACCTACACATTTGAAGAGAAGCCACTGTTGTTATTATAAAAAAGCCCAACAAACCATACTATTCGATTCCAAAAGCGTATAGGCTAGTCTCCTTGCTTAATTGCTTAGACAAGGTACTGGAAAAGATAATGGCTTCAAGACTTGCATATCTAGCGGAGAGATACAATCTACTCCACCACTGGCAGATTGGAGGAAGACCAAAGAGATCTGCTGTGAATGCCTGTATGCTGGTAGCAAGCATAGTGGATGAAGCGAAGAGAAAAGGAAAGGTTGTTTCAGCACTGTTTATGGATATCAAAGGGGCATTTGACAATGTATCCAAGGACAGACTCATACATACAGCGAAGGAAAAACGCCTACCCGCTCAGATAGTTAGATGGATAGACAACCTTCTAAGCAACAGGAAAGCTTCGCTATCTTTTGATGGACAACAAGAACCTATGTCAACAATAGCAACAGGAATTCCACAGGGAACTTGAAGCCCAACATCACCGATTCTTTTTCTTCCCTTCCTATCACCACTCTTTGATATTCTTCAACGCCACTTTCCTCACCAACAAATACCCAGCTATATTGATGATATTGGCATGATAATGGTGGGGAAAGATGAGAGCTCAAACTGCAGACATTTGGAGAGAATGGCACAGCTAGCTGTCAAATGGAGTGAAGCTAATAGGAGGACTCGATTTATGAAGGATAGTATATGACCGTGATGATTGGGTTCTTTCTTTGTATGCCATATCCGGATTCGTATGCAAGCAGTATAAGTAATAAATAAATAAATAAATAAATGGGTGAAGCTAATGCTCTGGCATTCGACAACTCCAAAACAGAACTACTTTACTTCCACAACAAACAAACCACAAACACTACGGATACAGCCAAGGTCAGAATGCCTGATGGTACTCTGGTTCAGGCCAGCGATACACTGAGATGGTTGAGTGTTTGGTTTGATAGGAAGCTATCTTTCAAATATCATGTCAAAACTAAAGCGGCTTCAGCTATGAGCGCGTTTCTTGCACTAGCCAAGTTAGGACATACAGAGAAAGGGCTGAGCCAAACAGCTCTCAGACAACCCTATCAGACCTACCTCACTACAATCAGTGATTTTGGTGCAGAAGTTTGGTGGAACAGACAGATAGGATACAAAATGCAGCTTTAGAAGATACAAAACAATGCAATGAGAAGGATCACTTGGGGTGCCTTCAGAACAATACCAATATCAGCACTCCAAGCAGAAACTGCACTACTAACCCATAGAGATCAGGCTTTACCTCCAACAACAGAAATATGCTCTACACATTCTAAGCATGCCGGCCACCTACCCACCCTATTAGCACCTTCAGCCTGGATTCATTTCCAAGTACACAGGAATCAGGAAGAGAGGAGGAACCTATAGCTACCCCATGGCACTCTGCTAGTGCTAGGCTACAGTACTAGTCCCAGTTACACCAGATCCAAAACAAAGTCAGCGATTGGATTCAACCTCAGATTCTGGTGGAGGACATAGATACAATTGCCTGTTCCCTACGACATCAGAATATCATAGACATCCAGATTGATACAACAGATAAAGACACAGCAGCAAAAAACCATAGACAAACAACTCAAGGGAATTACAACAACTCACACTATTTGGTATTGTACTCTGATGGATCCCTAATGGAAGGAAAAGCTGGGGCTAGAGTCGTTAGCATTAGAGGCAATAAAATAGTGGTGGAACAATTCTACCATCTTAGAAAAGAGGTGGAAGTCTTTGACTGCGAACTTTACGCAATGGCTCAAGCTACACAGCTTGCCCGAAAAGAGATCAGAAATTCACGTTACTCCACAAGTGACGTCTGGATCTATTCAGACAAACAGGCAGCGATACGGAAAATGAAAAAACCGAAAGCATTCCCAGGCCAACATTGGGTTCAAGTAGCAAGATCAAACCTATTGGAACTTGAAGCACTAAACATCAAGACACATATCCACTGGGTACCAGGACATGTGGAGGTGGATGGCAACGAACATGCAGACAGGTTGGCAAAAAGAGGGGCACAGGGTGAAAGTGTCGAACCAGATGCAAGGGTATCAATCACCCACTTGAAGAGGAAAATCAAGGAGCAGTCTATGGCTACTTAGAGAGAGAACTGGAAAACTATAAAGAAAGGAAGAAGCTACAGAGGTGCTTCTTCCTCCAAGATGTCTGCACTCATTGGTCGAAACATACCAAGGAAACTTGCAAGTACAATTTCACAAATGCGAACAGGCCATGGATACACCAAATCTTATCTATCCAGAATACCAACAACAAACATTCAAAGCAGCGGAATGCAGGTGTGGGTACTTCCGGGAAACCCCAACTCACCTGCTACTTTACTGCAAACAGAATCCATTACCAGAACCCAGAAAAGATCTTACCGCCACAATCAAACCAATGCCACTCAAGTGGATGACCGCCATGCATACAGACAAAAGACTTCAGGCAACCATCGATAAATTCCATCAGCAAACTCAACTTGTATTTGGAGTCTCCCAACAGTTTCTCAGGTCTCCTGAGAGTCTCCTGAGACTCCTGGATATTTTTTGAGTCTCCTGAGGCTCAGGAGACATCAGGAGACAAATGAAGTCTTACTGATGAGTCCTTCTACCATCTCAAATCGCCACTAGGAACTGGACACTAGGGGGGAGGGGTGGAGATAGGAGAGAATACGTAGGATGGGGGAGACTTGAGGAGAAAGGAGAAGGGGAAGGAGAAGGAGAAGGATAGTCACCAAGGTGCTTGCACCTATTGTTACGAGCTGGAATGGAGAGGACAACATGCATGATAACCTTGAAAGAGGGTTGATAGGAACACGGCCGTGAGGAGGATCCGCTTTATGAAGGATAGTATATGACTGTGAGGATTGGGTTCTTTCTTTGTATACCATATCCGGGTTCGGATGCAAGCAGTATCAGTAATAAATAAATAAACAAATTTACGCCAAGTTTTTCACAGAGAAGGAGGTAGCAGATCTTTCCTCCGAGAGAGAATTTACAGCTGGTCAATGTAGGGTTATCAAAGATTTGGTAGATCGTGAGCTCGGGTTATACAGCGATTAAAAAATTAACACTTCTTGAACTAATAGATACAATAGATGTGACATATCTACACATAAAGTACCTTGCTATGACGTACCATGGCCACTGACCAAAATTTACCAAGTCTTGTATATATGTGGAATAGCAAAGGGTCCGGTGTGCATGTGTTGGGTTCCACCTGTCAGTGTGACTGTACTGTATACTTCTAATTTTATTGTTGTTTTTGTACTCTTAATTTGTTGTACTTTGCTGTGTATTGGGTTGAACTTTAAAGTATTTATGAATGGGCAGTAAATATCAGTGCGACTATCTATCGTGACCACTTCAATGATAGATACGGAATCATCAATCAATGGCTTCACAAGATGTAAAAAATAACGATTTACTATATAGGCGTCTATGTCGTAAAAAAATGACGAGTTACGGTATGTGTCGCAAAAAGAGAGAATAAAAACCAAAAAAGTTACTTCGTACATGCATATATGGAACCAAAACATTACCCTAATGTCCTTCGCCCCCAGTACCAGAAGAGAGGCAGAGTAAAATAAGAATCAGGAAAAGCAAAAAAAAAAAAAAAAATCGAAGCGAAAACTAAACAAAATAAACCCCCACCGCTACCGTCTCAACGTGTCTTTTTTAAGCCCCTCCCCATCCGCACTGAAACCCCTGCCTTCCACTTCTTCTATCGGTTCCTTAACTTCGATAAGAGGCGTCCAATTTCTCAATTGCCTTCGCGACCGCAACGGTACAGGGAATCAGCTGGTATATATAGTGGTTGAAAGATCTCACTTTCTGTTCGAGACTCGGATATCATACTCTATTTCAGATATTATCATGATTGTTATCTAGAGACCACTGATCTAGCTTACACACCTTTCCTTCAAGTCCTCAATTTCCTTGAGATCAGTGGTCTCAGGGGCCTTGAACGAAATTGTTTCAATAAACAAGTTTTGGCTTCGAGGGCTATCAGAATTGCAATTGAAAGGGTTGTCGATAGTAATATTAGTAGCATTGAGGGTAGTATTTACTGTAGAAGGGCCTGGGCTAGATACGTCAAATTCGAAAAAGTCACCTGCAACATTTTTTATTAAAACAGGTGATTTAAGTTGCTCCAAATCCATTGGTGTACACCATTCGTCGAGAAGATTCTTAAGAACTTGTTCCTCTGTCAAATCATTGAAGGGCTCTAAGGTGACGTCGCTGTCGGTGGAGGGTTGGAGGTTGCTATTGGTTTTCGTGGTTTTCATTTTATTCAATTGACTGTGCTTGCGGAATAAAGAATATCAGTCCACACTTTACTTATACTGGATTCTTAGGATAGCTGCCATGTGCAAACGCTTGGGGCTTAAGTATATGAATCATAAAACCTGGTACATCTATAAATTAACCAACAGTTATGTTCGGAACTGGATAGATAAGCCCCGTGAACCAACCGCAGTATATTCGGAACCGAATGTATAGGACTTATGAAGTGGTTCGCGTTTATATTCAGGGTCGAATAATTAACTATATATACTCTAAGTACGTGCTATGTAATACTAAAATAAGACTAGTTAGAGTAACAATGGGAAGAAAGATCATCATAACTATAATTGAAGCTCTGTAATAGACAGAACAGTATAATCGGGGTGGTGGTGGCGGTGGTGTGGGGGAGGGTAGTTGTTGGACGCAACAAGCAAATCTCGCAAGTGACCCAACCTAGTTCTATGAGTGTTTTAGGGATCTAACGTCATGCCTATCCCTTACTATCCCTCTTTATGTAGATCCCCTTGACATTCAAACTTAAAAATTGAGAGTGGTGCGGGGCCGAATTGTGATTGGATTTAAACAAGTTTCAGGATATTTGTTTCCCAAGATGACTGCATTAAAATCAGCAGTGGTTAATCCAGTATTCTTTTTTTACATACATACAGTTGAATAGGAAATGGGCGCTCATGAAATACTACTTCGTGAAGAGGAGTTTGGGTAGCTTGTTTGAAACTCTGCGATAATAAAAGCACGCTAGCACGCCCACATAAAATATCAAAGCCTCAACACAAGCTCAAATACCACCTCATTCAATCAATTTTACCAACTTAAGTTTTAAAGAAATCATAATGGAGCGAGTTGGTTTGTTACACCAACGTCAGTATATGTTGGATCCTAGAGCTAACAATTGTTGGGTTTGACCTTACGGTACCAACTGAAAATCTTCATACATGTACATACTCCCATAGGATCCAAACTCTAGAGCATCAGCTTGAAAAAGCGGAAAAATATTATCAGAGACTATACTAGGTGTTCCAATCAGCCCAAAATGCGGAAGCCACATGCCGAGTGGTGAGAGATCAGCTTGAGGACGCGCTAGTTAGAATCGGGGCTAGGGACAGGATCATAGTTATGTTGGAGGGGAGGTTTGGTACTCGGGGAGTGGAACCTTCGCAACGGAGAGTCTGTAGCGGGAGAGTCCAAAGTTTATGGTATCGATCCCCAAAATGATACCTATATCACATGTAAGCAGATAATTATGAAAGACCTTCTGCGGGTGATTGTTTTCTTTTTTTTCTTTGAAGCAAATTGGATAACATTACTGGCTATTATATTTGAACCTTCCCCTCACGAAACACTTCCTTGTTGACATCAGACTGGTTGATTCCTAAAAGTAGGGGAAGCCCTTGCCTAGTTCATACACATCTTGACTGCGCTGATAGGGTCAGAAATACTTTTCAGCTAAACAACGACCCTATGGCTGTTTAAGGCCACCCACCGGAGGTAGGAGAACCTGCCGGACTGCTTCTGACATTACATACTGGAGCAAAATAGGTGGAAGGAAAAGGATAAATAGGAGCATGGCCCACCTCACTTCGTAGACTATCCCCTCATCCTCACAAACATCCCTAGAGCTATCGCTCTCCATTCTGCCCAAAAGCTATTCTTCTCTATTCTAAGATAATTGCATCTCCGACGACACTATCATCCAGACTATGGATATCGAATTCCTTGCTAGCGTCTGTTGTAGGGCGTGGAATCTCCCAGTACCCACAGGAGTCAACTCGGGCAACCTATTAGCCTCAGCATGTTGCAGCTGGATGGAAGATGGTAGCCTGGTTTACAAGATCCTGTCACCGCGTCATAGTTTTGAAGAGAATTGAGAGAACTGTATCAACATACTACGAAACCCACGGCAAACGCCACGGCGATTCGACCCACTTAAAAAGTTGGCTGTAGCTATTTTCATGTGTTGGGTGATTTTGGACCTTGAAAAGATTGATTCTCGAAAGCTGGAGCCTTTGATTATACTCTACAAGAATTATGCGGGTCTCAAGTCAAAGAAGTCACGCACGCCAGATAGGCAGCGGAAATTGTATATGCAGCTGAACAAATGCATTCGATTGTTCATAGAGTAGTGCATTGCTCTTCGAGCAAAACATGCATTTAGAGAGGGATCTCCAGTGAGGTTTCTCGCGGGTTTGGGCCCTGGGGCACGGCCTGAAAAGTAAAAGACAACTTGTTGCAGATTGGGCAGAGTAGTGGGGAAGGAAATCAGAATTGATTGAGGCATTTTGTTGCTTATTTCGCTCGTCATTCACTTTACATGTACAATTTACTTTGTTCGAAGGGGTCGGGATTGACAGGCATTCACCATCTGTTTTGTTTATTGTTTATTATATCGAATGTATCGTGTACTTTGCTGCAACTATGAGGAATCGAGGTCCTCCGGGCGTTCGTTGTTTCATTTGTATAACCTGTCTATCATTGCAGTGTTTGGCTGGAATAGGGATAAGGAAAGTTTCAGGAAAAAGATGGAGAAGTTGAAATTGACTTTCTGGTATCCTCCGTTCGAGCGCATGATATGAATTTATCAATCAAACAATCCTCCGTCAGGCAAAGCCTCTTGTAATAATACCATTGCTTTTGATTAATGAGGTGTCATAGTCTCTAAGCGCTAGTTCATTACTGGCGGCTGCCTCTTTTTCTGTTTCGTACTCTGGTGTGACGGAGTAACCTGACGCAAAGAAGAAGATGACAATGATGACGCAGAAGGACCCGAGGAGCACAGCCTAGCGACGAGGAGACCGACGAAGACAAAGGTAACACCGGACAGACACAAGCACAGGCACCGGCAAAGGCAAAGGCAAGGGCAAAGGCACAAGGGCACAGGGCAGGGAGAGTGAGGACCGAATGGACCTCAACGAGAACGATGAGAGGTGCTATGAGTTTCCTCTCGACAGAGAATCAAGTATTTGGTACGAGAGGCTATGGCTTAGAAATAGGAGTAGATTCCTATGTACCGAGATAACAGGAAGACGAGACAGAGAGAAAAGAAAGAAAAAACTAAAGGAAACATCTAACCCCGCTATTTAACACTTCCCCTCCTCCAGTCCGCTATGACTAATACATCAATTCATAGAACCCCATCGAAACCCATCGCATCTACACCTCACATTCCTCCCCATCATCTTCGCTATTTACATTACAAATTCATCACGCCATCGAAACTCCTAGAACCAAATAACGACTACCTCCTTTAGCACACCCCTTCCTCGCTTAACCATTCCTAAACAATCACAGCAGCATTTCGACTACCGAACCCTCGGAACCGATGCCAAGACGCCGGGACAACCAGTCCGCTATGACTCATACATTAGTTCATAGAAATCCACAGAACCTCGTTGCATCCACACCTCGTATTCCTCCCCACCATCTCCGCTATTTACATTACAAATCCATCACGCGATCGAACCTCCTAGAACCCAATGACGACAACCTCCTTTAGCACACTCCTTCCTCGCTTAACAATCCCTAAACAATCACAACAGTACTTTGACTACCGAATCCTCAGGAACGATGCCAAGACGCCGGAACATCTAGGCGGCTTTGGTCAATCCTCAAGCCCGTCTCCAAGCCCTAGTTTCTGGTCGAATAAAATATCTTGTAATGATATCATTGGCCCTAGATAACCCTAACCCATACCCAAGTGCTAACTTGTGACGCCTGATCTCTGGTGGGAATTTGTTGTCTAGTCTGGTTGTGTTAGACCAATGCCCAACCTCGACCTGCTATCTCATTCACTATCAAGGCCCGAGACCAAAATTCTTTGTTCCGATGAAACTATGTGTATTGTAAATTCGCCTTGGCTTGCCAACATAGTGAATAGCCGGTGACAAACAACTACTAAAATTCCTCTAACCTTCCAAATGTTCAAGTTTAGGACCAGGATACAAACCCTCGTTTGAATAGCGGGCGACACGATATAAACGCTAAATCTATCTCCTCAACTACAATAGAATAGAGGAGATAGGTTTTAAAGTTGGGCGAGCTTGATAGAGAGACAGGTCAGATTTTACTATCAGATTGACCAGAATACCCCGGTCAATCACAATGGGGAATCCAAAGTTTTACAGGTGCCAAGACCGACCCCTATGTCCTTGAGTGTGATTGGCCGTTCGTTCGTGTCGGGATCTGTGTGAAGAATTGAGAGGCTACACACTACTTACTACGTGAGTAACATATATTTTACTTCGGGTTGTACGATATTTCTCACAGGGCCAACAATCACCTACTTTAGTTCGCCTACAGTCTTACCCATACCAGTTCTTTTCGCCTGGACCCACCAATCCCGTACAGCTTTTGGTCCCTTGTTCGATATCTTTGTCATGATTACTAATCCATTTCCCGACTCCCTGCCCGATTCTATACCGTACATCTTTCAATCCCGTACGGCTTATGATCTCTTACCCGAACCTCGTTAAATCATAGATCACCTCCCAAGGACATGAGCACCTAATAATTAAGGGATTAGAGTAGAATCTCCAATTTGTTTACGTGATTTCCTCTGGGTCAACAGGGGGTTGAATAATACATTGTTCTGAGCTAAGGTAAATTTGCGAAGAAAGCTTCACGGATCCGGTGCGCTGTAGTGCGGTAGGAGAGCTGGGTCAGGGTGGGGGGAGACACTAATGAAAACCGGTTCCCACACAACTGGGATGTAACCTGGCCACCTGACACCACAATTTAGTCATCACTTTAAGCTTTCTCTGCACCTGCAAGTTCCAGGGTATTTTCATATCAATACGATAGGTCATTTCTTCAAGATTGCTCATTGCTCTGTTGGAATATTGAATATGAAGGCTCGTGCCCGCTGCCAGAGACTTACTTTTTGTGAGATATGTAGGTATTTGCCAGCAAACATTCCCAGTTCCCCAGATACCATTTAGACCTCACCTCAACTTTGTTCAGTTCTAGTCATTTATATCTATTGCATTCAGACCTCTCCGCGCGTTACATATGTCCACAGAAGAAGCTCCAGTTCAGGTTCAAAGGGATGAAACAGGGAGTGCGGCATCATTTAGGGGTCCTACCGCGTCACCGTCCAATAAGGGTAAGGGTAAACGTCATGCCAGAACTTCCATTACTCCAAGTGCTACCAAAAAGGCAAAACTAGATCAAAAACATCAGCAAGCTTTACCATTTGTGACTGGAGTCTCCTGAGTCTCCTGAGTCTCCTGAAACCCCTGTAATCTCCTGAGACTTGTAAAATCTTGCTGATGGAGCTGCTGAAGCAGCTAAGCATACTGTCGAAAACTGGAAAAAGCTTCTTCCCCTAGCGCTACTCAGTTCAGTTCTCGCATATGATGTGCGTCGACACTATCTTACCCCAATAGTCTAGGCGGCTGACAACTGAACCAGAATATTGAAGATTGGAAGCGAGCAGCGCGTTGCCTGATCACAATATTATTTTTCAAAATCGGTGGGCCACTGGCAGCTGTTATTACGAAATCCCTAGTAAAGGCAGTGATTCCATCTGACCTGCACCAAAGTGTAGTGGAGCTGCGTGTATGGTTAAGTTTTCTCATTTCCGAGTTACGGACGGTCATCATCCAAAAGCATTGGGCTAAGTCGGAGTCCCTAGAGATTCTTAAGCTTTATAGGAATGATAATTGCGCCCGAGCAAGAGAGGAAGCCCGTAAGAATCGGGAAGTTACTCACACAAAAAAGGGAGAAATCACGGCATTTCCGACTCCAGAACCCGTCCGAGAGGTTATTACCTTAACTCATGAGGTCGGACTATTGATTTCTGGACTATAAGCTGTGGGATAACGACCCTTGCCTGGTCGGAAGTTATCATCCCAGACACTTGGCTGTATTATCCCAATGAGTGGGGTACCCTTGCAGATATCTGGCCGAGACCTGGCGGTAGAACTAACGAGGAGGAAGTAATTAATCACGACGGAAAAGGAATTGTTGATGTAGCCGATGATGAGGATATAAATACGGTCTTTCCACCTTCTTCTAAGTTCCCAGAAACCGGTGGTCCGCAGCTACCTGCTACTGTTTATCAAAGTATAGAGGCCACCATAAAGCTGATGTAGCAAATCTTTCTGATACTATCCAAGAGCTTCTACCAGGGAAGAAAATGTGGCAGGGATCTACTTTTAATTGTAGGCATCTCGGTATTCTTGTAAGGGCATGAGGACTAATAAGGTTCTATTACTAGGATATTCAGGAAATGAAGCAGAGCGGTTCCAGCTTTCCGAGGAGTATGTAACTCAGAGGGCAAGCTTAATTGCGTAGATGTCCAGTACCGCGCATGCAATTTATGTCATTGAAAAGCTTCGACAACAGAAGGATTATTATGTTCACGTTATTAACAAGATTAGGAGGAAGGAGAAAATTCTGGACGAAGTTATCGCGCAGCTATACAAGAGGAAGCGGACTGCCAAGACTTAACTGACAAAGTCGAATGTGTATGGACGTCATTTCGTGCAAAAACCAAAGAAACTTGAAGGCAGGAAAGGGCTAATACACTTATCAACTCCAATGCCTCGAACCACTTCGAGTCAAATGATAATCGCTTGGCCCAAATGGTTCATCCCACAAAGAGAACCGCTAAAAGACAAGATCAATTGCCGATTAGCCAGGCATTTCTCCGGCCCATTGCGAGCTGAAGAAACCCCCAGATGCAAAGCCAAAATTGCTATTCTACCAATTCTCGAGGAGGAGGTGGGTATGGTGAGATTGAGTCCAATTGACCAGAGCTGGAGCCGAAGCGATCAGAGCTAGAGTCGAGGTAGCAAGAGCCGATTGAGGAAATTAGTACTTCTGTTCTATTAGGTACTCATGAAGTGCCGGCGGAATTTATGGTTCAAGATCAGAATGTAAGCGTTATCGAAGATATGTGACGGAGTGGCCCGAATCAAAGAATAAGATGACAATGATGACGCAGAAGAACCTGAGGAGCACAGCCTCAGCGACGAGGAGACCGACGAGAACAAAGGCAACACCGGGCAGGCACAAGCACAAGCACCGGCAAAGGCAAAGGCAAAGGCAAAGGCACAAGAGCACAGGACAAGAAGAGTGAGGACCGGATGGACCTCAACGAGAACGATGAGAGGTACTATGGATTTCCTCTTCCTAGAGGACAGAGTCTTTGTTACGAGAGACTATGGCTTGGAAATAGGAGTAGATTCCTATGTACCGAAATAACAGGAAGACGAGACAGAGAGAAAAAAAACATCAGCAAACTCAACTTGTGACTGGAGTCTCCCAACAGTCTCCCGGGTCTCTTGAGAGTCTCCTGAGACCCCTGCATATTTCTTCAATCTCCTGAGGCTCAGGAGACATCAGGAGACAAATGAAGTCTTGCTGATGAAGAAAGAACTAAGGAAAACATCTATCCCCGCTATTTAACACCCCTCCTTCACCAGTCCGCTATGACTCATACATCAGTTCATAGAATCCCGTAGAAATCCATCGCATCCACACCTCGTATTCCATCAGCAAGACTTCATTTGTCTCCTGATGTCTCCTGAGCCTCAGGAGACTCAAAAAATATCAAGGGGTCTCAGGAGACTCTCAGGAGACCCGGGAGACTGTTGAGAAACTCCAGTCACAAGTTGAGTTTGCTGCTGAGTCCTCCCCACCATCTCTGCTATTTATATTACAAATCCATCATGCCATCGAACCTTCTAAAACCCAATGATGATACCCTCTCCCCAGCACACCCCTTCCTCGCTTAGCATTGCCTTAACGATCACAAAAGCGCTTCAACTACCAAACTCTCAGAACTGATGCCAAGATGCCAAGACATATGGGAACACATTTTGGTTCCAAAATGTGTCAGCTATTACCGGATTCAAGTTGACACTAGAAGTAGACAAATAATGCTTAAGGGTTGAACTGTCTTTTCCTTTATAGATAGACTCTGTATAGTGGATAATGTTAGTCGACATGATTGATATTTATAAGCAATATGGTGATTGACAGGAGATGTAGAGTGATTCAAATTCTCTTCTGTGGGGGTTATCGCTTTGATTTGATAGAGAAGACTTCTATTAAGAGATGATGGTTTGATTGAAATCAACTGAGAATAAAGCTAATCTAGCTAAATGCTATTGAAATTTTGCTATCTCGGGTGTTATGGCCTATATTTGCAGGCGAGATACCAAGTGTACTGATAGTCAAACCCCAAAGTACCATCAGGGATAATACTCAAAAGTGTGAAGTAAACATGGAAAACTAGAAGGGGCCCCTGGAGCAGAGATAAAAGCCAACCTACTTCTTGTAGATCTGCTCGAATAGAGCAAGAATTAAGTAAAGACATCTCCCCAAACAAATCGCTAACGGTTTCATTCCATACTCAGTCCAATGGAGTCCAGACAGACTAGGGAAAATTTAAGCTCTGAGAAAAAAGCACTTCTGAAGACCCGGACCAAGTAGGACTCGGACTGAACTAAGCTAATAAGTGCCTTAGTCATTGTCCAGATACCTTCTCCAACCTTCCCGTATGCACTCGATACCAACGCCCCCTTCACCCTCAACAACCACAAACTTCTCCCATCTCGCCTCTCCTATTTTACCTCCGGTTCCAATAGCGATTAGAGTATCTTCGCCGATCCACCCAAGGTCACCTCTTCCACCACCTTCGAACTTGGATTGGGCAGCACTCCACTCGCTAGAAAAATACTTTGGTAGTAAGGGCAGTTTCCCTAGTAGAGACCAACGCTTATTGTCGCCTGAGGGAGTTGTAGTTGTGGAGTGCGAGGACAGCGATGATGATGGTCGTGGCACGGTTTGAGATATCGAAGACGATGAAGGGAGCTCGAAGATATGTAAAGTGCTCTTATCGCTGGTAACAGCCAAACGCGAGGATGAGGGAGAAATGGCAAGGGAAAAGATGGTGGCTTTATCGATCCCTCTTCGAAGCTCAGTGAGCGGGAGGCCCGTCGAAGCAGAAAACACACGAATCAAGGTACCCTTTGAAGAGTCAGCTTATACCGTATATACGAGGAGAGCTGCATGAATGTGATTACTGTTTCGGAAGCTGTGGCAACTATATCTCCTTGAGGTGAGATTGTCACAGCAGCAAGGGGCGTGGAGTGTGCGGGTATTATGTTAACGTTTCCAGTGACTAGGTCAAAAATCTGTAGATGACCTGGCAATCTGCCTGGAAATACCAAAGTCTTTGTTGAAAGGGCTACCAGACCAAGGGGGTTGTCATAGGTCTCGAAAACATGTAGGCGTGATGGCGGCGAAGAGAAGGCATAGATATGAACACTTCCTAACAGGACAACGACTATCCGGGACCTCGAGAGGCGCACTGCATGTATTTCTGATCGAAACTCTAGTGTTATAACAGGCTTTTGCTTGATATCGTCCCAAATATTGACCCTATTCTGAGGGAATTTTGGTGAACGGCCACCACCAACGATCGCGAGGTAGTTGGCTCTATTAAGCATCGCGGCAATGCCTATACCGGCGTTGAGGTCTTTGAAAAGATAGTGACTGTTAGCTTTGACACAAACTTCTAAAGTGTAGCTTGAGGCGGGGGCCTACTTCGGGAGATGTGGAGTTCGCATGGATCCGAGTTGTAGACTACATGTATTTACACACAAGTAAGCTATCTCTGATTGTGTGTATAGAGGAAGGGACTTGGAGCTTCACACACCACAGAAACCGGAATCAAGTCCCACTGAGAAGCAGGAGTAGTCTTGGTTGAAAGTTGCAGAGAGGGCTTGAGAACGATCGGTGGTAGCTATCTGCGGGCGTGTGTTCATCTTCGATTCAAATAAGCGGGAGTAATGGGAAAGGAGTGGGGAGGGAAAAGAAAGAGGGGGAGGGGGAGGTCAAAATGTGTCAAAATAAGTGAGAGTGGCTACGTGATAATGTTACAATAGAATGAGATGTACGGGGGAGGTTGGTATATACAGTGGGTACCTATCGTCAGGAACTAGGGCACGCGGCAATATATGAGCCCTAACGATAAGGAACAGGAACGCATGTACCTCTTGTATTAGTGCTGGGACATGATCACAATCAACAACTGTTCCGGAGTAGCAGCGCACAGGGGATATCTCTATGTAGCTTTTTACATCCCACCATGTGACGCCAAGGTGCATGTATTTAGCAGCCTCCCGACTCATCTAAAATTTCGGGCCATCCATCCCAACTGTGCTAAACCCCTGGTCAACAAGCCCAGCTCTTCTTTCCATCGTGCGCATCACATCAGCTGGAACCGGGAACAGATGGACATACTAACCGTATATCGAAAAGGGCATGTTACTGTATTTCTACTCCTGCCTGCGTTGTATCTGGAACGACGTATACTTTGGGAAACCATGCGGGATCGACAATTAACCCTTGACACATCGGCAAATACCACGAGAGATAGACGCATGCCGACTGGTCAAGGGGACCTCCTAGCTTGAACTCATTTCAACACCTCCACCCCCTTCTACATCTACTATTCCCCACTATTTTTCGATAAATCCACCAATCCTACCACTACTAGAGCTCTCTATTAGGATACACCGACAAGATTTTGTTCATACAATTTACACCCTCCTACCAGTCAGAACAGAACACCTCAACCATGGCCCGCTCCGGCGGTTTCGATGAGCGTCCAGCTTCGGCGATGTCGGTTTCTTCTAACGAGTCGGAGAAAGACGACATGTGGTCATCTATGCTGTCCTCTGTTGCTTCCTCGAAAAGGCTACCTCAAAAGTCCATCCTGGTTTTAGGTACGGACAACCTTGTTTACGGAAATTCGTGGTCTCGAATCCTCAGGAAAAAGGCGGGCTGACGTTTTGAACGGAACCCTACAGGAGGATCAGCCGATGGCCAAAAAGAGTTTGTTGAATCCTTAGGTGTTGGTGGGGCAGGATCTGGGAGTGGACACAGAAAGGCCGACAAAAGGCCACCAATTGCGAACGCGTTTGCTCTCGGATACACATATCTAGACGTCCTGGATTCTGACCACGAAGGTGCGCTATTATAATTTTTCGTTACGGGTCTGTCAAACCTTCTAATATGTTGAGGCACAGATGTTCTTGCCCGGCTCGGGGTGTACCTGATCTCGAAACCGACGCCATCATTCATCCCGCTTCTCCGTCCCCTATTCACCGCTGCCACTCTCCCAGAAACCCTCATAGTTATTTTACTTGATTGGTCTAAACCATGGGACTGGATGCGGGAGATAAAAACTTGGGTTCGGTTAGTGCGAGGCATCTTTACTAGCTTGGATGACGACTGTAGGAGGACCTTAGATGAAGTCACACACGCCTGGGAAACTAGGAGAAGTACACATACTGATTCTGGAGGTGGGGGGGTTGGGGAAGTAACAATTCCTCTTGGGCCGGGTGAATTTGATGAACCCATTGGGTTACCATTATGTGTAGTTTGTCAAAATGTGAGATCGTACCCCTTCCCACTCTGGACTTTTAAAAGGATTGAAAGGATAGAAAACTGACTCTGTATGAACGACCCATAGGCCGACAAGATTGAAGTGTTGGAGCGAGAACGTGGGTGGAAGGAGGAAGAATTTGACTTCGTTCTACAATTTCTGCGGACAATTCTGCTAAAGCGTGTGTGGATTTTCTCCCCCAATAATTAGATTTCTCAATGGTATCCGGAGAGTCGTCACAGTTTAGAATGCTCACTATGGTCTAGATGGAGCGTCATTGATCTATACTACGCCATCGGCGGCTTCTCCAATCCGGCCATTGATATTTACGCTCCTCTCTATCCAATCGCCACAACGTGTAAGTGACTATGCATGATATTGGAAGGTTTCCATGTGGATACTGATTTTCCACAGCAACAAGTTCTCAAGCATAATGTAATCGAGCGTGATAAAGTCCTTGTTCCCCCCCATTGGGACTCCTGGGGAAAAATCCGCGTTCTCAGAGAGGGTTTCGATGTAGAGGGAATAAATTCAGGGTGGAGTGTTGATATCTCGCCGCACGTGGAAGAACCCGAAAGCGAAGGCGGGGCAGTAGAGGTTTATGAGGATGTGATTAAGGAGTCTAAACGTGGAGATACGGAAGGAGTTGCACTACTTAGTAAGAATGGGGGCAAGGTTATCGAAGTTCCAGCAGTCGATACTCAAGAGTTCCTTGCTACCCAGCTAGAGGTTTTGGAAGCTAGGGCGGCGGAGGAAAAAGCTGCTCGAGGCGGTAAGGAGGACAAGAGCAATCAGAATAACGGAGGTGGGGAGAGGGTTATCGAGCACGTTGGACCAGTGCAATTTAATGTTGGAGGGATTCAGGTGGATGCTGAGAATATGTTGGAAAGATTAAAGGTCAGTTTCTATATCACTTCATGTTCTTCATTCGCTCATATTGGAATAGGAGAGGGAAGCAAGCAGGGCCTCTGATAGGGAATCTTCATTGGTTAGCCAGGGCGGGGGTGATGGGAAAAGTCAAAATGAAGTTTTGTCTGCATTTTTCAACTCTCTCATGAAGAAGAAAGGTGCGCCGGCCAAAGGAGCCTCTTAGGATCATAGGTTTAAATACCACCGAGAATTTAGCATGATTCTCCGATTACTACATGTTTGGATTTGACTTCCTGTGTATGCATTTGAACGCATTTCCCCTTGTTATTGTCCATATATATATTTGGCTTGTTCGCTTTGGTAATCTTGAACGTGATCATCTATAAAGGAGTCACACAAAGATCAATAATGATTCGTTAAGTCCAATTTAGTTGGAAACCATCTCTTAGCTGACTAGGGATTTTAATGCCTTTCCACCGGAAATGTGTAATCGCCATTGAAGGACAAGTGCTGGTAATTGAAGGTCATGTATCTAATAGTACGCCCTGTGTTATTAGCCACGCGCTTGGATGTGGCAAGCTACCGTCAGTTCCCAATAGAACAGGCCGGGTTCAATTAATTTCTTTACATCTTACCAACACCCTATTTCCCGGAAGTGCATCAAGCAACGGGCAACTCCCCACATCTAGCATACCAACAATGAGTTCCACTCCACCCCGCAATGGGCCCAATGACCACTAGGCAACGCCTACTAGAGTAAGAGTACAGGTACTGTATTTACTTTACTTGAAGAGGGGCATTCTCAAACTAAAGTATCTCAACGGGCTGGTGCCAGCAAACCATTACATCAGCAAACTCGTCGCCTTCTCCTGGCGCAAACCCCTGCGCCAGGGCGCGGACGTCAAGCCTTATCCTGGAGGCGCCAGGAGCCCCTGGAGATGTATCCTACCACACCATCTGCTGGGGTAACCCCCTCGCCAGGGCGGGGACACCAAGCCCTATCGCCTGGAGCTCCAGGAGTCCTAGAAGCCTCTGGAGCCTCTAGAGAGCAACCTACCACTACTATCTCCTGGCATAACCCTCTCGCTAGAGCGCAGATGCCAAGCCTTATCACCTGGAGGCGCTAGAAGCCCCTAAAGATGCATCCTACTACATCATATCCTGCCGTAATCCTATCGCTAGGGTGACTTCAACTCTTTACGTCTGGAGCTTCTGAAACCTCTAGCGAGGACTCTATTACCACAATCTCCTGTCGTAATCCTCTCGCTAGGACGGAAACGCCAAACTTGGAAATGCATCCTACGATACCATCTATAACAGAGTAACCGGAGATGTAACGGGGTAACTTGGAAGCAAGGCAGCGGAAGACAATGATGACGTAGAGGGACTCAAGGAGCACAGTCAGTACATCAAGAACATTGATGAAGGTGAGGACATCACCGGGTAGGCACAAGCACAGGCACAGGCAAGGGCAAAGGCAAAGGCAGAGGCAAAAGAGGCATGAAGCAAGGAGAGTGAGGACCGGATGGACCTCAACGTGAACGATGAGAGATGCTATGGATTTCCTCATCTACTAAGGCAGCTACTGAGATTTCGTGGACTATGGTCTGAGGATAGGAGTATATTTCTATATAGCAAGATAACAGGAAGACAGGACAGAGAGAAAAGAAAGAAAGAAAGAACTAAAGGAAAACTCTTCTCGCGCTATTTAACACCGCCCTCCACCAGTCCACTATGACTCATACCCCTTTCCATAGAAATCCACAGAAAACCTGTTATTACTACACATCATATTCCTTCCCACCGTCTTTCTACTTATGTTACAAATCTATCACGTCATCGAATCTCATAAAATCTAATGACGACAACCTCACCTCATCTCATCCTCTCTTCACTTAACATTACTTCATCAGTCCCAACAGCGCATCAATTGCCAAACCCTTGGGACCAATGCCAACACGCTTCAATGGATCAAGTCCCCTCCTATGGCCTAGCTCCTCATAGGCCGATGTTTTAAAGGATATTGGTGATGAAACAATTGTCGAAGTTCTGGACTATGGTCGAGATTGTTTGATGGTTACCAGAAAGATTCTTTATATCTAACATATTTAACAAGATATTCTACTCGTCGTCCGCGTCTGCTTGAATCTAATATTTCCTCTACTTCCCTTTCGATTTCCCTTTCTATCTCAACCAGTGGAGGTGGTTCCGAGGTCTGGCCTGGTACAGAATTATTGACTACTAGTAATAGTAGAGAAAGGTGGAAGACTAGATGTACTTTCATGGATTCAGGTAGCTCCAACTCATAAGCATAAGTGCTTACAATTTGTTTAATTGAATAAGGACCAATCTGTTTACAATCGAATTTCTTTAAGGGCTGTTTTTTTTCTAAGTACCGCGTAAATAGCCAAACCTGGTCGCCAATAGCATATCGAGGTGCCAGAGTCCGGTGTAAATTAGCCATCTTATCCTGGATCTTTTAGGCCCAAAACATTTTACTCTTCAATAAATCAAGAACCTGGAACATTTCTCTCGCTAGCCCATTTGCCTGATCCTCATTCACTATCCTTACATGTTGGAATGGCCCAAATGTCATCTGTGAATGTCTTTCATAGTTAGCCTGAAAACTTGGTAACATATTAGTTGTTTCCAAAATATGATTATTAGTGGCAAACTCAGAAAGGCAAAGAAAGTCTGTCCAGTTGTCTTGTTGATGGAATAGGTAACTACGTAAATATTGCTCCATAATTGCATTAATTCTCTCAATCTGTCTATTAGTTTGAGGATAGAATGCAGTAGAGTAACGAGGGGCTATCTCTAATCGATAACAGAGAGCTTTCCAAAACTCGGCAGTAAACTCTGTTCCTCAATCTGAAACAATAGTCTCCGGTAGTCTATGAAGTGTCCATACCTGTTCCAGGTATAGACAAGAGAGATCCCTGGTATTAATATTTTCTGTAGTAGCAATAAAGTTACTCATCTTTGTTAACCGATCCACTACTACAAGTATAGCGTCAAAAACATTACTTTTCAGAAGCCCCGTTGCAAAGTCCAGGGTAATATCAGTCCAAGGTCCTTTGTGCACTAATAGCGGTCACAGGACTCCCTGCAGAATATTTTGACTAGCTTTACTTTGCCAACAAGTATGACAACTCTCAACATAACGGTCTATATATTTCCGCATGGTCGGCCAAAAGTAATCTCAGCCCAGGAGTTCTAGCCTGAGGGTCTTCAATCTTCCGGGATGTCTGCTGGGGGGTTCACCAGCAAACTCAACTTATGACTGTAGTCTTCTAACATTCTCCCGGGTCTCCTGAGAGCCTCCTGAAACCCCTGAATAATATTTGAGTCTCCTGAGGCTCTGGCGACATCAGGAGACAAATGAAGTCTTGCTCATGTTTATCGTGATATTGTCGTAATAAATAAAGTTTAAATTTATCGTAGTCGGGAACGTAGAGTGTATTTTGATTGTCCCGGTGTCCTGTCATCGATCTCGAGTGTTCGGTTATCAAATCACTGATGTAACTAATGAAGAAATGTTAAGCGAGTAGGGTATGCAGTAAAGTGGAGGTGATGTTATTAGGTTCTATGGGATTCTATGGCGTGATGGATTTGTAAGATAATTAGAGAATATAGTGGGGAGGAATACGAAGTGTAGTTGCGATGGATTTCTATAGGTTTCTATGGATGACAGTATGAGTCATAGCGGACTGGCGGAGGAGAGTGTTAAATAGCGCGGGAGGACATTTCCTCTAGTTCTTTTCTTTCTTTTCTCTTTATCTCGTCTTCCTGTTATGTCAGTATATAGGAATGTACTCCTATCCAAAGAACCATAGTTTCCCACCTCCAAACTTGTCTTCGCACAAGGCAACCTCATAGTCCCCTTTGATACCCGCTTCAGGCCTTACTTGGTCCTCGCTTCCCCTGCCATATTGTGCGCCCTCTGCCTCTGCCCTTGCCTTTGCCCTTGCCGGTGCCTGCGCTTGCGCCCGCCTGATTCTCTTCTCCATTAGCAAGACTTCATTTGTCTCCTGATCTCTCCTAAGCGTCAGGAGACTCTCAGGGGACTCAGGGGGCTGTTGGGAGACTCCAGTCACAAGTTGAGTTTACTGATGTCTCCCCTGTTAATGTCCTCATTGTACTGGCTGTGCTCCTCGGATTCTCTTGTGTCATAATTGTCATCTGTTACGTTGCGCCCGGTTACTCCGTCATATTGATAAAGTAATAACTCCTCCTCACTCTCCTTACACTCAACTAGCGATATCTCTTTCGATTGTCAAATGCCGTCCTGGAGCATAAATAGAATCTTATTAGGGAATCTATCGAACTGGTAAACTTTGTTAAACAGATCAAATATGTGAGATGATCCTTTAGCGAGTTCATTTGCCAAAGAGCAAGCTAACAAAACTATTTTTGAGTCTAAATTTTTCTTTTTCAACACTATCTACTTTGTTGTTTCAGTCTTTCATCCTCTTCCTTCGGTAGATCCTTAGATCTCCTTGTCAAAATATCCACTTTCCTTCCTTGCTTTCCCAGCCTATACTGGATAACAGAATTAAATCGAGATAAGAACTCTACCCAACGAGTTTCACATCAGTTCAACAATTTGGTCCACATGAAGTACTTAGGATTGAAATTATCTGTAAGTACTTTAACTTGAAACTGAGCTGTCTGCAGATGGAGTCTCCATTTCTCGAAGCAGCAAGTGATAGCTAGCAACTCTTTGTCATAGATTTCGTAGTTGCATTCCGCAGGTAGGGGTGTTTTTGAGAAGAAGGCAACTGGTTGCAGAATTTGTTCTTTATCCCGTTGTGATAGAATCCCTGCTGATACATAGTCTGAAGTATCAATTTCCACAATATGTTCTTTTCCTGGATCTGGATGCATCAATATGTCCCAGTGTCTTGGCATCGGTCCCAGTGGTTTGGTAGTTGCAGCGCTGTTGCAACGGATGGAGTTAGGTTAAGCGAGGATAGGGGTATGCGAAGGGGAGGTTGTCATCATTAGGTTCCATGAGGTTCTATGGCATGATGGATTGGTAATAGGGATTAACGAAATGGTGGGGAGGAATACGAGGCGTGGTTGCGATGGATATCTATGGGTTTCTGTAAGTGAACGTGTGAGTCATATTGAACTGGTGGAGGAGAAGTATTAAATAGCGGAGATAGATGTTTTCCTTAGTTCTTTCGTTCTTTTCTCCCTGTCTCGTCTTCCTGTTATCTCAGTACATAGGAATCTACTCCTATTCTCAAGCCATAGCCCCTCATACCTAAAAATTCTGTCCTCTAAAAGAGGAAAGCTATAGTACCTCTCATCGTCCTCGTTGAGGTCTATCCGGTCCTCACCCTCTCAGCCCTGTGCTCTTGTGCCCTTGCTCTTGCCTTTGCCTTTGCCGGTAGCTGTGCTTGTGCTTGTATCACGGAGCGAAGCGAGGACAAGGGCGAAAGATACCAAGGTACACAACCAAGGTGGACGAGGCGGGACGACTAGATACGAGACTTGGGTAAGGCAGAGGGCGGGGATCGGGGACAAGGAACGGAGCAAGGCGGGGTTTACGGGGCGAGGGACCTGTGATTTCCTCCTGCCTTCGGACGGCTAGGAGCGGGGAACTTCAGAGTAACTAGAGATCCTAAAACTTTGTATTTGGCTAAAGGATAGGAAGGTTGCATGAAGAGAAAAGAATGAAAGCTATCTACAAGCGAGGGCAAGGCCCATATATATATCACACCACCCGACCCGATGACTAACCCGAGTATCCCTATACAGTACTCCATAGAACCTCCCAAGGCCCCTATATCCGAACCCGACCTTATTTCCTATACCCGAAACCCTATTTCCGAACCGAACCCCTGATACGGAAGCCCAAAGAACATAAGAGAATCCCTGACTAATCCCTCTTCCCGCAACACCACTAGACCGCGCTCCACGACGTGATAGCCTGCCCGGCGTTGTTCCTATCTTCGTCGGTCTCCTCATCGTATAGGCTGTGCTCCTCGAGTCCTTCTGCGTCATCATTGTCATCTTTTACTTTGCATCGGGTTACTCCGTCACAGTAGGGATCCATCAGCTTTTTTGACAAATAGCACAGGGGCACCAGCTGGGGAGTTGCTAGACCGAAGAAATTCTTTCTTTAAATTATCGGCCAAGTAGTCTCTTAGAGCTTTCAAATCCTCCCTGGATATGCTGTACGTGGGGCCAAAGGGTGGCATAGTCCCTTCTTGTAATTTTATTTCATGATAATAGGGACGATGTGGTGGTAGCCTAGATGCATTGGTTTCATCGAACAATTGTCGAAACTCCTGATAATCTATCGGAATCTTTCCATCGGGGTTGGCAGGCATCTCCAATATTTTATTAACAGCATATAGAGTAGTCAAGTAAACTTGAACAGTAGGATCCTGGGAAAGTTTCTTAAACGATCGAGGAGTAACTGCTGAAATATATGTCACTGGTCTTTCCGGCGGTGGAGTTGAAATCCCTCGAGCCACAATAGGTTTGTGGTTGGCTATGCAGTGTTCAAGACATACTGATGACTGGAAGCGGCTCTCATTCCTTCCACTGTCGATCAAAACTCCATGCTTCCTCATCTAAGGTATCCTCATCACGATCGGATTGTATCCTAGTTTTGTAACAAAGAAAGGACATTCCTCCATATGTCCATTTATTTCCAGCTCTAGCGTAACCTTCCTAGTCACCTTTCCTGATTCAATAGGCCTTCCATCAATCACTGGCACATCAATCTCCCTCTCAGTTCTCAAATTCTTCATCTTCAGTTCATGGCGGTGCACAAAATCTTCATCAATAAATACATATTCCGACGCTCCAGTATCAATCAAGGCATAGATGGGTACAATAGATTTTTCATTCTGCGAAATAGAACAAACTACAATCAATTGATTCTCATCCATCACCCCTTCTGAATCTGAAAACGTTGAAATGGATACCTTAGAGAAAGTCTTTGGAGGTCCCTGTACTATGCCGCATATGCCAGGAACAAATCTTTTAACTCCTCCTCATCCGATAATATTTCCTCCTCTTTTTCCTTCTTCTCCTTCCCCGCTTCCAACAATGCTCCCCTCATCCTAGGTGGTGCCCTTCCCGGAGGCGAAAGCGTACAGTCCCTAACCAAATATCCAACCCCTCTACAGTAATAACAACGGTTCTCAACACGACGGGCTTCCCTTTCGCTAGGGTCCGGACGATGACGGCTATTAGAAAATCCACAGGGACGGCTCCTCCAGGGGTACAGGAAGGATGAGCCACTGGCGCAGCACTCTTCGGTGGTGCTTGGAGTGATCTTCGTATGACTGGAGGTGTTGCTGCTGCAACAGGTGGGCGAGGGGCAAAAGAGCGAGGAGCAGGGGCACTAGGAATCTGGAATCTAAACCTCCCCATTCTGGCTTTTAGGGCCCTTTATTTATTATCAAGCCATTGGAGAAGGAGCCCGCACTCCTTAATCATTGTTGGGGTCTCGTTCTGAATCATTAGTGCCATCAACTCTTGGTTAAAACCCTCCAAAGGACATTCAATCTTAGCAGCCTCGTTGACTCAGAGTCGGCAGCATACCGCTGGAACTCCGCAAAATATTCAGAAAATGAACGTTGACGTTGCCGGATCTCCCTCAAGTTGCGGGCAGCAGTGGCAGCGTAATCCAGATCCCAAAACCATTATTCAAAATTTCAAAAAACTCCGCCATAGAATCAAGAACAATTCCTTCATCCGTAATACATCAGCAAACCTGTAGATTTCATGGGGCGCTCCAGGCGTTCAGGGCGCTGAGGGCGCATGAGATAAAAACTCATTCTCCTGAGAACCTCGCCAAACCTCCCGGTGCTCCGGGCGGGACTTTCAGCGCCCTGAGCGCCCTGAACCAAATCACAACCTCGGTTAGCGCCAGGAGTTAGGTTTTCTCTCAGGAACGCCCCTGGCGGAAACGTTTTGCGCCTGGCTCCACCCGGGCTTTACCTTCCGCCCCTATCTCCCCTGGTAACATACTTTTTATCATTCATCACGCCTGAGTGTCCCTGGCGCACACATCTAGCTCCTGGTGCTACCTGATGCTTTTCATGTATTTATTCACTTCACGATAGCTTTCAGAGATCTCTTCTATTCCTCAAATGGTACGGATATATTCACTTATGGTCTCGCCACTATATAACAATTATAATAATACATATTACTATCTCTACAGACTTCCCCATACCTCTTAGAGATCTTGTTATTCCCTTAGTTTTTATAGCTCTCGTCTTCTGTTATTTCTCCACCGTCTTCCTCCACTATTTCCTCTATCTCCTCCTCTTCTTCCATTAGGTCCGGCTCTCCATCCGTACTATATTCAAGCCCGTGTGGTGGAAGGTTAGTTTGGCCGGGTTTAGATTTCTGGCCTTGATCTCCCTGAGCACTCCTGAGAGCTTCCAGAGCTTCCGCCAGAGCATCATCGTCCTCGCTAAGACCCTCAACCGGAATATCCTCGACCGTAACCCCCTTCTTCTCTTGTATCTACAAATTATCAGTTTGGGTTATAGTCGGTAATTAAGATCGAGTTCTTACCTTGTCTTGAAGATTCATCAGGAAAAAATATGTTTCGCCAAGACGCAACAGGCTCTCCCAAGGTGCAAATCTCGTCTTTTCTCCAAAAATCACATCTTTTGAACCAAATCCGCGTTTCATGACACACTTTAGTTCCCGACTCGTCTCGCAACCTCAGTTCGTCGTTCGACTCGTCGTTCTACTTCGTCGCTCGACTCGCCCTCTGACTCGTGCCTTTCATCGCCTCTTCGACCCCGCCCTTTGATTCGTCGTTTTCCTCGCTCTTCGACCCGCCTCCGACCCCGCCCTTGACCCGTCAGTTTTCCTCGCCTCTTGGCCCGCTGCTAGATTAGTCGTTAGAGTTAGTCTTTTTATTTCACCTTGATATATCAGAACAGTAGTTTGATCTCGTCGAGATCCTCTTGATTGACTCCGTCATTTGGCCTCACGGTCCTACATGTTTTCACCACGCAATAATGCCCATCTGAGTCTTCTGGAGAATAAAGTTTATTGGATTAAAGCTCCTGGTGCGTCGTTATACTGAAACCTCCTCTGATTCTATATTGCCATATTTCAAGGATTAAATCTCTATGAAACGCTGTATTGTATACATAAAAGGGGGGGGTTTCCAACATCGAAAATTCATTTCGTCGCGATCCCGAGGTTTCGAAACAAAGGCATATCGGTTTTTCGACGCTCTTAGAACCCATAGTAAAAATGATTTCCCAAAGATGATACCTCCCCCGATAGGATACCACGACGACTAGTAGAAGCCTACCTAGCTACGTGCTCGATTCCTCGCTGCCGTGCTCGACTCGGCGATGGATTTCCGTAGGGATATATATCTAAAAAAAAAAAAAGACGTTAGACTAAATTGAACTCCCTAATTCAGATTTGTGTCGTTCTCTGGACCCTCATGCGAGGACCATTTGATGCGGATTGATCGGGGGAGGTCGAGTTGCACCGCTCAAAGACTGAGTCTGGCTATCGAGCAAGCTCGCAAAAGACGAGAATGATAGGTAGGCATTGGTTTTCCGACCAGTAGATTAATCCTGCATCCTGCTGGCCGGCGCTGCTGAGGCGTGGGACATTGAGCTTTTCAGACGGGTGCTCCCATGGCCCCGACCTCAAGGTAAACCTTTCACAAATCGACAGACGCATAGACGCATCCTCATAAGGTCGGGAAAGCATCCCGCAGTGTACATGTCAGTGCTCTGTATTAGTGCCCGCGGCTGCCCGTACAGCGGCGTTTAATAGTACCCACGTTAGATGTCATTTGAGGGACTGCTGTTTGCCTTCCCTTCCTCGTCGGGACGTGTATCAATCCAAAAAAGACTAAGTGGGGGTTATCCTACCTTGCCGCGCTTTCCTTTAAGCGTAGTTCTAGGGGATTGAAGTCTATATAAACGTAGTACAGATGTGAATTGCAGGACGTAGGAAGATACTCAAGATGAAGATTAAGGCGGAGGGTGGGGGGTAGATGAAGCCGTAGGGGTGGAGCCGTAGTGATAAAGGCGTGTAGAGATGATGAAGGCGAAAACATGGGGGTTACAACCTCTCTTTTCAAGCCGTAGCCCTTGTCCCGGCGTCTTGGCATTAGTCTTGAGGGTTCGGTAGTGGAAGTGCTGTTGTGATTGTTTAGGAATGGTTAAGCGAGGAAGGGGTATCCTAAAGGGGGGTGTCGTCATTAGGTTCTAGGAGGTTCGGTGGCGTGATGGATGTGTAATGTAAATAGCGAAGATGGTGGGGAGGAATATGTGATGTGGATGCGACGGATTTCTATGGGTTTCTATGAGGTGGTGCATGAGTCATGGCAGACTGGTGGAGGGGAGTGTTAAATAGCGGGGTTGAGTGTTTTCCTTAGTTCTTTCTTTCTTTTCTCTCTGTCTCGTCTTCCTGTTATCTCGGTACATAGTGTGACGGAGTAACCCGACGCAAAGAAGAAGATAACAATGATGACGCAGAGAAACTCGAGGAGCACAGTGTACTCGACGAGGGGGCCGATGAAGACAGGGACAACGCCGGGCAGGCACAAGCACAGGCACCGGCGAAGGCAAAGGCAAGAGCAAGGGCACAGGAGCACAGAGCAGGGAAGGTGAGGACTGAATGGACCTCAACGAGAACGATGAGAGATACTATAGGTTTCCTCTTGTCAGAGGATCGAGTCCTTGGTACGAGAGACTATGGCTTTAGAAATAGGAGTAGATTCCTATGTACCGAGATAACAGGAAGACGAGACAGAGAGAAAAAAAGAAAGAACTAAGGAAAACATCTGTCCCCGCTATTTAACACACCTCCTCCACTAGTCCGCTATGACTCACACTTTCACTCATAGAACCCCATCGAACTCATCGCTACCACACCTCATAATCCTCCCCACCATCTCCGCTTATTTTACATTACCAATCCATCACGCCATCGAACCTCCCAGAACCTAATGACGACAACCTCCACTCGCACTCGCTCTCGCTTAACATTACCCTAACAACCACGACCATGCCTCGCCTACCGAACTGTCGGGACAACTGCCAAGACGCCGGGACAGATCAGGTCCCCCCCAAGGGCCTAGCTCCTGATAGGCCGAAGTTTCGAAGGATATTGATCGTGAAATGCCTTTCTAATATCAGGGCTATGTTCCAAATCGCCCGAAGGTTGCCAGGACGGTTCTTCATATCCAACATATCTAACCAAGTACTCCACCCCTCGCCCCCTCTTCCGCGAATCCAATATTTCCGCTACTTCCCATTCAATCTCTCCCTCAACTTCCACTGGTGGGGGTGGTTCAACAATTTGTCCAGGAATAGGATCCCTAACTGTCAGCGATATTAATGAAACGTGGAATACCGGATGTATTTTCATAGAGGCAGGTAATTCCAACTCGTAGGCATAAGGGCTCACAATTCGTTTGACCGCCAGAGGACCAATTTGTTTCCAGTCAAGTTTTTTCAAGGTCGCTTGCTTCAATATTTCTAGTCGAGAGCCAGACAAAATCGCCGACCGCATATCGAGGTGCCGGGGTACGGTGTAAATTAGCCGTCTCCTCCTGTATCTTCTGTGCCCTGAATATCTCACTTTTCAGAAAATCAAACACTTGAGACATCTCCCGCGCCAACCCATTGGCCTGATCCGCATTCACTGTCTGTCCGTGCTGTAGGGGTCCAAATGTCATTCTCGGATGTCTCCCATAGTTAGCCTGAAAGGGGGACATATTAGTGGTTTCGGAGATATGGTTATTAGTAGCAAATTCAGCCAGAGGTAAAAAGTCCGCCCAGTTATCTTGTTGATATGATACATAACTGCGGAGGTACTGCTCCATAATCGCATTGGTCCTTTCTGTTTGCCCATCCGTCTGGGGATGAAATGCTGTGAATAGCGAGGCAATTTCCAACCGTTCGCAGAGAACTTTCCAAAATTCAGCAGTAAACTGTGTCCCTCGATCAGAAACAACAGTTTCGGGTAACCCATGTAGCTTCCATACCTGCTCCAGGTATAGACGAGACAGATCTCTGGCATTAACATTTTCCGTCGTGGGAATCAAATGCTTCATTTTTGTCAACCAATCCACCACTACTAGAATGGCGTTGAATCCATGGCTTTCCGGAAGTCCCGTTACAAAATCCATCGTAACATCCGTCCAGGGTCCTTTGGGTACCGATAATGGGCGTAGAACTCCTTGTAGAGGGTTGTGATTCGTCTTGCTTCGTCGGCAGGTATGACAATTTTGGACATAGCGGTCTGTATATTTCCGCATGGTCGGCCAATAATACTCCCGGCTGAGAAGTTCCAAGGTCTTTGATCGTCCAGGATGTCCAGCTGAAGGTTTATCGTGATACTCTTTTAGCAAATAGAGTTTGAGTTCGTCAAAGTCAGGGACATAAAGGGTATTCCGGTAAAGCAGTAACCCCTCCTCGCTTTCCTTGCATTCACCTAACGAAATCTCTTTCGATTGTCGAACGCCATCCCGAAGCATAGATAGAACTTTACTCGGAAAGCTATCACACTGGTAAGCTTTGTTAAATAAATCAAGTACGGGAGACGATCCTTCAGCGGGTTCATTTGACAAAGAGCCCGCTAACAAACTTATCTTTGCATCCAAATTCTCTTTCTTCAAAACCACCCGACTTTGTTGTTCCAACCTCTCGTCTCCTTCCTTCGGTAAATCTTTCGGCCTCCTGGTCAAAATATCTACCTTCCTCCCCTGCTTCCCTGGCCGGTATTGAATAATAAAATTAAATCGGGACAAAAATTCCGCCCACCGGGTTTGACGCCGATTCAATAGTTTAGTCGACATAAAATACTCAAGATTGCGATGATCTGTAAGTACTTTAACTTGAAATTGAGCTGTCTCCACATGAGGTCTCCATTCCTCGAAGCAACGAATAATAGCCAACAATTCCTTGTCGTAAATCTCATAATTGCATTCTGCTGCCAGTGGTGAGTGTGTCTTAGAGAAGAAAGCGACTGGATGAAGTATTCCTTCGTCGTCCCGTTGTGATAATATCCCTGCCGACACATAGTCCGACGCGTCGGTTTCCACAATAAATTCTTTTTCAGGATCAGGATGCATCAATATAGGAGCAGTGGTAAAAGCCGTCTTGAGTTTCTGAAAAGCTTGTTCAACCTTTTGGGTCCACTCAAATCGTACGTGCTTTTTTGTCAGAGCAGTCAATGGCCGAGCCACTCGGGAGTAAGCGTAGATAAAACGTCGATAGAAATTGGCAAACCCAAGAAATTCCTGAACCTCCTTCACTGTCTTTGGCGCTTCCCAATCCACAATCGCTTGTACCTTAGCAGGGTCCATCTTCATTCCTCCGGGAGTTAGAATCATGCCTAAATATTTTGTTTCCTGTACGCTGAATTCACACTTCTCGGGTTTCAGATGCACCTCATTGGCCTCCAGGGCTTCCAATACTTGCTGCACATCCTGTTGATGTTGCTCTAGGGTCTCCGAATAAATAAGAATATCGTCAAGATAGGCAGTAGCACAACGGTCCAAAAAAGGCCGGAGGATGTCGTTAATCCAGCGTTGAAAAGTAGCAGGGGCATTAGTTAACCCAAAGGGCATCACCAAATATTCCCAGTGTCCATAGCGAGTTCTAAAAGCCGTCTTCCACTCATCTCCCTCTTTAATCCTAATCTGGTTGTAGCCCCAACGTAAATCCAACTTGGTAAAATAATTCGCCCGTGCTAGGTTGGCCATAGTTTCTGGTGTAAGGGGAAGGGGATATCGATCCTTAACCGTAATGGCATTCAACTTCCGATAATCAACGCACAAACGCAAGGAACCATCAGCTTTCTTAACAAATAGTACCGGAGCGCCAGCCGGAGAGTTGCTAGATCTAAGAAATCCTTTCTGCAAATTATCGGTCAAATAGTCCCTCAACGCCTTCAACTCTTCCCGTGACATACTATACATGGGACCAAAGGGTGGTACCGTTCCTTCCTGAAGTTTAATCTTATGGTCATAGGGACGATGTGGTGGTAATCTAGAAGCATTGGTCTCATCGAACAGCTGTCGAAACCGCTGATAATCAATGGGAATCGTTCCATCAGGGTTGGCAGGCATCTCCAATATTTTGTTGACAGCATAGAGAGTGGTCGAATAAATTTGCACCGTAGGGTCTTGCGACAATTTCTAAACGATCGAGGAGTAATTGCCGAAATATTTGTAACAGGCCTTTCGGGCGGTGAGGTTGAGATTCCTCGAGCAATAATAGATTTGTGGTCGGCTATACAATGTTCAAGACACACTGATGATTGAAAGCGAATCTCATTCCTTCCACTATCAATCAAAACTCCATGCTTCCTCAGCCAAGGAATTCCCATCACAATCGGGTAATGTCCCAGCTTTGTAACAAAGAAAGCGACACTCCTCCACATGTCCATTAATTTCCAATTCCAACGCCACCTTCCTGGTCACCTTCCCGACTCAATAGGCCTTCCATCAATCACATCAATCTCCTCTCAGTCCGTAGAATTTTTCATCTTTAATTCACGCACAAAGTCTTCATCAATAAATGCATATCCCGACGCTCCAGTATCAATTAAAGCATAAGTGGGTACAATGGATTTTTTATTTTGTGAAATAGAACACACTACAATCAATTGGTTCCCATCCATCTCCCCTTCTGATACTGAAAACGTTGAAATAGACACCTGAGAGAAAACCTTTGAAGGTCCCTGGGCTATGCCGCCTAGGCCAGGGACGAACCTTTTAACTCCTCCTCATCCGACACTACCTCCTCCTCTTTTTCCTTCCTTTCCTTTCGTGCTTCCAACAACGCTCCCCTCATCCTGGGTGCTGCCCTTCCCGAGGGCGAGAGCTTACAGTCTCTAACCAAATGTCCAACCCCCCCGCAGTAATAACAACGATTCTCCACGCGACGTGCCTCCCTTTCTCTGGGATCCGGGCGACGATAACTATTAGACAAGTCCATAGGAACAGTTCCCCCAGGAGTATAGGAAGGATGGGCTGCTGGCGCAGCATTCTTCGGTGATGGTTGGGGTGGTCCTCGTACGACTGGGGATGTTGCTGGTGCAACGGGGAAGCGAGGAGCAAAGGGACGCGTAGCCGGGGCACTTGGAATCTGAAAGCGAAATCTCCCCATCCTGGCTTGTAGCGCCCGTTGCTTATTATCAAGACGTTGAAGGAGCAGCCCGCAGTCCTTAATCGTGGTTGGTGTTTCGTTTTGAATCATCAGGGCCATTAGGTCCTGGTTAAGTCCCTCCAACAAACATTCAATCTTGGCCGCCTCGTTGAACTCAGAGTCGGCAGCATATCGCTGAAACTCTGCAAAATACTCGGAAAAGGTACGTTGGCGCTGTCTGATCTCCCTCAAATTACGAGCGGCAGTGGCGGCACGGTCTGGGTCTCCAAAAGCATTATCCAAGATCTCAAAAAACTCCGCCATGGAATCAAGAGCGATTCCTTCATCCGTAATATAAACTAAAAATTGATCCGCCGCCGGTCCCTCCAGTCGAGAAATAGAGTATGCCAATTGTTGGGCCGAGGTAGGAAAACGATCGAAATTGGCTGTAAGCTTAATCTGTAGTTGCCTCTGAAAAGTCCTGAGAGTCTTGCGGTCGCCCCGGTATTTCTCCGGGTCAGGAAGCTTCTCTGATTTAGACGGCTTGGATAAGTCGTCGTGGAGCTCCTCTAGACCTCCCTTGACTCCTTCTTGCAGCTTCTTAATCTTGGCCCGTAGTCCCTGGATTTCTTTATGGAACTCGGCCCGGCCTTGTTCGGTTTCGGAGCGATGGGTGGTGAGGTCGACTGCATATTGCTGAACCCCTCCGTGCGCTCTTTGGAGGAGGGCGTATGCTTGCTTCGCTTCTTCCGTTGCGGCGGGGTCCACTTCAGGGTGAGCGACAAAGAACCCTTCGAGATCCGTATGGAGCTTTTGATAATCAAATGCATTGGTAGCAGGGGCGGTCATGGTGAACTGTGGTGCGAGGAACTTGAACTGTGCTAGTCGAGTGGGGATGGTCTCGTCTTAGTGTGACGGAGTAACCCGACGCAAAGAAGAAGATAACAATGATGACGCAGAGAAACTCGAGGAGCACAGTGTACTCGACGAGGGGGCCGATGAAGACAGGGACAACGCCGGGCAGGCACAAGCACAGGCACCGGCGAAGGCAAAGGCAAGAGCAAGGGCACAGGAGCACAGAGCAGGGAAGGTGAGGACTGAATGGACCTCAACGAGAACGATGAGAGATACTATAGGTTTCCTCTTGTCAGAGGATCGAGTCCTTGGACGAGACTATGGCTTTAGAAATAGGAGTAGATTCCTATGTACCGAGATAACAGGAAGACGAGACAGAGAGAAAAAAAGAAAGAACTAAGGAAAACATCTGTCCCCGCTATTTAACACACCTCCTCCACTAGTCCGCTATGACTCACACTTTCACTCATAGAACCCCATCGAACTCATCGCTACCACACCTCATAATCCTCCCCACCATCTCCGCTATTTTACATTACCAATCCATCACGCCATCGAACCTCCCAGAACCTAATGACGACAACCTCCACCTCGCACTCCCCGCTCTCGCTTAACATTACCCTAACAACCACGACCATGCCTCGCCTACCGAACTGTCGGGACAACTGCCAAGACGCCGGGACACATAGAAATCTACTCCTATTTCTAAGCCATAGTCTCTCGTACCAAAGACTCGATCCTCTGACAAGAGGAAACTTATAGTACCTCTCATCTTTCTCGTTGAGGTCCATCCGGTGCTCACTCTCCCTGCTCTGTGCTCTTGTGCCCTTGCTCTTGCCTTTGCCTTCACCGGTGCCTGTGCTTGTGCCTGCCCGGTGTTGTCTCTGTCTTCATCGGCCCCCTCGTTAAGTAGACTGTGCTCCTCGAGTCCCTCTGCGTCATCATTGTCATCTTCTTCTTTGCGTCGGGTTACTCCATCACAGCCCTAGTTTCCGCAAAGACCTTCGCCTTTCGCTTCCTTCTTCCGACCTTCGTCAGGGTTCACGCCTTCTGATTCTCGCCTTTCATCTGGCATCTAGATTCCACGCCTTATTACACTACTATCACTACCCACGCGATAAAGACGCATATATCTAGGGAAACGCGATAATGACTGGCGCCATAAATGAAACAGAACAAAAACATTGCCGCGATCAAATACACGCCGCACTGCCATATCGCTTCCAGCACTATCGAAAGAGGAGTAGTATATTCATTCGCCGCTTTGTACTTTAAAAATACATTAATAGTGTTGCATTCGAATAATCAATACCCTAAGATTCTCGTCGCCTTCATACTCCTAAAAGACTAAGTTGATTCAACGAAAGATTAACCCCCTGCATCACCTATTCACCTATTAATACCCGACGATCCTAGATCACTTATTGAGGACGGAGCTTACCAAATACGACATTAGTATATCAAGTTGAACGTACGCAGGTCGATTGTGCTATTGACCAGCCACCTCCTTGTCCCTCCGACGGTGTTTCCGCACTAGATGGCCCCAACGATACACTTGATACCAACTACCCAAACATCGCCGGATGATGCCGCCTCGTTGATACCCTCACCAGGCCGTGATTCTCATCTGTGGCTCCCTGAAAGTCCGGTTTTAGAGGTCGGATCACCGCGAGTAATCTAGCTCTCCTCCGTCCCGGGTCTTTCAACTTCAACACATTCAGGAGCGTTGCTGGACGAAGCCCCTGTAGTGGATCGTTTAGTCTTCGTGGCCCCTGTTGAAACCAAACCCAATCCTTTCTTGGTGCTGACCCCCTGTAGTCTAAACTACCTGTAGGCGGCGCATGGACTACTCTTTCGTCGCCTTCGCCATGTAGCAGTACCGGCACGTTGAGTTGCCTGAAAACCTCCACCTGCCACTCCCAAATTCTTCCTGGCATATACTCAGCGCTGACATTGAGTTCCCTCCTGAAGTAACGACCAAGATAGAACCGAGCCTTGCCTCTGCCCCTGGTATAACCACCCTTCCCACCGTTGTCGTTTGCTCCCTGCTGCTAACTGACCTCCTTTCAACGTCTGCCTCTTCCGATCTTAGGCTTAATGGTACTATCATCTCCAGCTCCACATCTGGATCGTCGCGGAGGTCCTCCAAATTTCGCCCTGGCCTTTCATATTTGTTCTCAACGCTGGGGGCCCTAGTCGAAGGTTGTTGATAAGTTCTGCAGTAGAAAACCCCTCTCGAGCTAGCTGTATCAGATTTAGCGCCCGCATAGCGTAATGTGTAGTCCCTATTGAACGCTACAAGACATCTGCATCGTCGGATTCACGTGATTGCTCCGACGATATGGTATTTTGATCTGGTCCTTGTGCGCCATCTCGCAAGATTCTGTCGAAAAGTCGGGAATGTTGCTAAACTGCCGGATATGTTTAGTGAAGTGGCTCATCAAATGAATCTTTGGAAAATTGAAGTGCGATTCTGTTCGTAGAATTTCGTCTATTTCCGCCTGCATGTTTAGCCTTTGATCACTGACAAGTCTTTGTCTAGCAACGGATGATCCGTTGAGATTCACTAATTCTACTGAGCTCCTTCGTCACAGTGCCGCAAGTTTCTCGGTTTCCCTGCTTGCTCGGTATTTCCTGAATACGCCCTTGGTCCTGTGAAAATCCTCTAGATATACCTCCAACATATCTATCGTTGAATCGTTATGGGAACGGTACTGAGCTACAAGTGCCCAGTTGACAAGGGATCTGACGCATCTGAGGGCTCTCTTAAAAGACCCTACCTGACTTGGCTTTGGCCTTCTGAGGGCTGATGCTAGAGCTGGTGGGACTATCTTCAGGAAGTTTCGCATCTCCTTTCCTTGCCATTGAGTAATCGCCTGATATGGTTTCGTCGGTTGCACAAAGCTGGGATATGGAGGCATGAGGGTCCAGATCATATTGAAATCATCCAAACGATTATGCTCATTCAGAAAGTCCTCCAACCACTCCATCAGATGTTTTAGAATTCCCAGGTAGACGACGTGAAGCATATCCGGCCTGTGAAGGTCGTAAGCGTTAATGTAGGGTAGGTCCCAGAAGAGATTGTAGGTTGGTCGTATCCCATGCGCGTCGAACCACTGTTTCAACAACTTTATCCGCCTCTTCTGATCCCTCATCGCCAGGTCAACTTACTTCAGCACGATGTAATCATCGTACATCATGATCAGCTGATAGTTATTCTGGTTCCGGGGGTAAGCCTCCGTCGGCTCTGTCCGGTATTCTCCCAGTCTATCAACAGGAACCTCGCACTTGGGGCACATGTTGAATTTGGTGCTCAAGATGTTGCAGTTCTCCATATGGTCAGCCAACCATGCACAGGCCAGCACCGCTTTGCAGTTCCGCGCAATCCATTATGACCCCCGAGTCCTGGTTGAGGTTGATTAGAGGCTCGAGGATAACTGACATAACCATCCTCGATGTTTCCGACGCCAGAATCGCATTTTCTCCTTAGACGCCGTGATTCCGATTACCTTCGGCGGAACCGGCAGTAAGGCTAAGAGAAGATGCGTTTTGCTCGAGGCCTTCAACCGTACCTTGTCTGGGATATTGCCTATCGTCATATATACGGGCCAGCTTTTCTTGTCCCCCGAGAAGTTGGTCAGATAAGTTACATCAGAGCTACAGATGATAGAAACGACGGTAGCTCCAGGTGCAAGTCTTTCTTGCATCCCCCACCACCAATCCGCCGTATGCATCTCCGAGTAAAGCCGCAGTCCTTTTTCGTCGTATACCTTTACTGGGACATGCACCATCTCCTCCGCATAGCATCGTTGGGCTAGTAGATACCTGGTACACTCGACGGGATCCCGGTAATAGAACTCGGTCGTTTTGCCATTCCCGTCCCCGACTGTACTGTATTTGAAACTTGGTGGGGATCCGGCCATTTCCTCTAGCTTCTTTTGGAAGGTGTAGGTGGATTGGAACGTTCGTTCCTCCGCCTTAGCCTTGTGTAGACCCTCATTAAAGTAGTCGTCAATTGACGACGACGTTAGTTTGTGCTCTAAGAAGAATCTGGCTAATCGCCATTCCGCGGCATCTTTGAAAGGGGCCCAAGGTTCCCAGTCGTCCTTCAAATAGTCCCGATAACCCTCTGATTGCCCTAGCCGTACTCCCGCGCAGGGTGGGTACTCGGGAGGTCGCTGGTTATCGCCCAACCCCCCAACAACTTCATCCTCATTGTCGGAGGCATCGAAGTCGGATTCCTGTACCGAGTCGGCCTCAGAATCCGTCCATTCCTCATCAGAATTGGCAATTGCCCCAATCTCCACTGGTCCTGCGCCTTCCTCTGGATCCTGATACGGGTCGTTCTCGTTCTCGGACTCCTCGTTTGCGTGGAGGGAGGCAATGTGCCTCGTGAGATTCCCTACGCGGCGGTATGTTCTGAGGCAGTATGGGCAAAACATCTTCTTGATAGGTTCGGTGCATCAGCAAACTCAACTTATGACTGCAGTCTCCCAACAGTCTCCCGGGTCTCCTGAGAGTCTCCTGAGACTCCTGGAGATTTTTTCAGTCTCCTGAGGCTCAGGAGACATCAGGAGACAAATGAAGTCTTGCTGATGTGGTATTGAGTTCATGAGGTCGTGGTAGAGAGATTATATGGTGGAGCGATTAGGCGAAGGGGGGTGGAGCAGGCGGTGATATCTTATCGATGTTGGTAGGCGTAAGCCAAGACATTCGTCAAACGACGCCTCGTCGGTAGGTGCCAAGACTCTGAATCATCTGATATCAAACCTCATCACGACGCCTAAACTCACCACCTCTCGCCGACAAACCTCATATACAACCGACGATTCATCAAAGCGAAGCTCTTTTGCCAAATCCGGAGAAGAGATGCCTTATATTCACTATGTTTCCTTTGTTTGCTTTGTTCTTCGACAGGAGTTGCCCAATTGAGCCCCACACCATAATTCTTCTTTTGAGGATCTGGGCTCTCTATATATCTCGTCGGACGCCCCATCTTCGCTTGGATATCTTCTTCATCTTCTTACCACATTCCCCATCTTCCGACGAAACCTGCTAACATCCGACGAAACTTCCGACGCTTCAAATTAGTCGTAATGGCGATTCCCAGAAGAGGTCACAAAAGACCCCTACCTGAGTCAGAGGTCAATCCCAAAACCCAACGCAAACGTCCAAATACTCGTGGAAATCCCGGCGATTCTGCAACGCCGACGCCGCCGCCGCCACGACAAAAACGCGTGGCCAAAGGGCCAAGAACGAGCCGGTCAAGACCCTTGGATACTGCGCATGACGTTAGAAGATTGCCGGGACGCTGTAGGGACCCTGCCCCGAGCTCCTACTGTGGAAGCCGAAGGGTTGCTAACAAGTTTTGTCAGGATATGCTGGGGGCGAAGGCGCTAACTGCCTCCGACTGTAAAGCAATGCTGGACATAAATCCGACTGAATGGCATCATATGATGAACAATATGCGTGACTATTTACTCCGCAAGGTCATCAAAAGCAGGACACAGGCCGAGCAAGCCGAGTGGGATAAAGTAAAGCAACGACTTGAAGCGCATCTGCCATGGCCCAGATATTCCCATCTCTTGAATCAGCCAGACGACCGAGCAACCTATCAGGGCTCCCTCGTCAGAAAGGCATTCAACTCTATACTTCAAGACTTCTGCAAGCGAAAGTCTAAGGCAGAAAAGGAAGAGTTCGCTGAGGCGGAGAGGAACAAGGCGCCGATTAAAAGAGAAGCAGCCAAAGGAAAAACCAAGCACAAGGGCGCAAACAAAAGGGTAGGAAAGATGGAGCGGACGACGATGCCGAGGAGACCGATGAAGAGGCAGATAAAACTCCGCCCCACCCACCCTCGACCCGCCCTATTTGACCGGCCTGTTGGAATATCTCAAGTCGCTCCAAGTCGGTATCGAGGTCAACGCCAGATGTCGCTATGGGAAGGGCTTTCCGACCACTCCCATCGCTCCTTTTGTTAGAAACACGCAGTGGGTGATGCCTAACTGGACCCCTAAAACGTATAACGACACCCCCATCCTGAGTCACACAAGGCTCCGCGGGCCGTATATATTGGAAGTCGTCAGAATGATCAGAGCCGAGTGGCGCCATCTCAGAAGCCAGAATAAGATACTGTATCAGCGCTCATACCCGCCGATTCGTCACTTGATAGGCTCCTTCATCCTCGATGAGGAGTTCGCTCGTTCTCCCAAAAATCCACCCAGACCTGTAAGGAGGTATCCACTCATGCAGAATTATATGTTCCTAAAGACCGACAAGGACGTTGAGGTGTGGCTTCGGGCTTGCGCCGCGTTGCCCAAAGTACGCCTAATGGTAATTTACCATGAAGCTGACAACCAGGGGAGGCAAACCCCACCACCTCCATCATTTCCCTACTTTCGTGAAAGTTGGAGCGAGATGATGAAGGAGCAACTAGCTGTCGACTGACTCAACTCCAAGATCATGAGTCCGGGCAGAAACAGCCCAGCCCTGACAGACCCCGCAACTGACATGGATGAGATTCCGGAGGAGGAGGACGAGGACGACCCGGAGGACAAGAACGACCTGCAGGACGATGACGACCCGGAGGCCGACCTGGAGGACGACCACCCGAAGGACAAAGACCCGGAGGATGACGATTCGGGGGATGATGACCCGGAGGATGACGAGGGGGACAAGAACCCCCAGAGCAAGGGAAAGGGAAAGGCACATCAGCAAGACTTCATTTGTCTCCTGATGTCTCCTGAGCCTCTAGAGACTCAAAAAATATCCAGGGGTCTCATGAGGCTCTCAGGAGACCTGAGAGACTATTGAGAGACTCCAATAACAAGTTGAGTTTGCTGATGCACCTGCAAAGGGGAAGGGGAAGGGGAACGGGAAGGGGAAGGGGAGGGGGAAGGCGCCGGGGAAGGGGAATAACACGAGCGGGAGGAGTAGGACGGGGAAGGGGAGGGCACTGCCGCTGGGAATGAGGGGGACTGCTACAACGTGAGTCAGACGACCGAAGGAAAGAAAGAAGATAGACGGCTAATCCATATCCTTACATGTCAGCGGAACTGCACGAATGGGGGCAGGGCCTTCTTCAACACCAATTAAGATAGGACTTAAATCAATAACTTCACCTGACCTGGCCCTTTCGCCGTCGTCGGAACTTACTACTATATCCCTATCATCATCTTCACCAAAGCATAACCCTATCGAATTACCAGAGTCCGGTGCTTCGTCGGTATATAGAGATATTGATACATTCGAATCGCCAGAGCCCGGCTTTGCAGCACCTATTCCCTTACATCAGCAAACTCAACTTCTGACTGGAGTCTCCCAACAGTCTCCCAGGTCTCCTGAGAGTCTTCTGAGACTCCTGCATATTTTTTGAGTCTCCTGAGGCTCAGGAGACATCAGGAGACAAATAAAGTTTTGCTGATGTAACAGCTATAGCCCCTCCCCCGTCCTCTTCTACACCAAAATCACGCCCGACACCCCTTCCTCCTCCACCCTTCTCATCCTCCCTATCGACTCCTAGTCGGCCTGGTCAGTGGTCGTCGAATGACCAGCCTAGCCGTTGGTCGTCTTTGGTCCGGGCTCCTCCACCTCCTACCGTATCCAACTATGATTGTTCAAGCATTTCAAGTTTATCACCTGTTCCTTCAAGTAGTAGTAGTGGGGCGAGGGAAACAGACGAAGAGTAGAACTAATCCCCCCCTAGCTTCGCTGCTTGTGTTGTTTCTTGGTCCTTTTGTGACTTCTCTACGTTTCTCTATTTTTCAGTAGCTCAACCCTTTGTTTGCCTTAGTCTTTTTTTGATATGCTCATCGCTTTCCTTAGCTTCCGCTTTTTTTTTTTTGGATTTGGATTTGGTCGTTTGTGGATTTGGTCTCTGGACTATGGCATAATATAACATCCTAGTGGTACGTCGATATATACATGTGAATGTATCGACTGCTTGAGCTTACATTAGAATACAGAACTGTGCTAGTCTTTTGCGCTATTTCGTTTTGGGATAGCTAGTTATATTCACACTAGGCGTTTAGGATGGTGGGGCGTTTACCATCTGCTAGTCAGATATCTTACTTAGATTCTTACATGTACGTATTAATGAGATCACCGTCCATTCTATTTCGCTATTACACTCGTACGTCACTCTGCCCCACCCCCATCCCCATCCCTCGCCACCTCTTTTTTGCTCATACCCCTGCTCCCCCCGGGTTGATTTCCAACTCTTTGTATTATACGACGACTATATTCCGACGATCAGATTCTAACGATGCCACGACGACTGCCAGATCCATTCAACGGGAGCGAAACTACGCCTTCTCAACAAACGCCTGTTACCAGAGGTAAAAAGGGTAAGCAAATCGCCGGGCGACGACAGGTGCACTCATCACAGGAGGTTCCCAGCACTTTTGCAGGCGAATCGACGAGGTGGACCTCAGGACCTTCCTCACAGACACGTAGGCGAGCGGTAAACGACGAGCACCAAATATCAGGATCTTCCTCGCAAAGACGCAGACGGGTGAACGACGAGTCACAAACTTCGGGTGACGAGGGACCATCACAGAGAGCCTCAACAAATATAGATTTAAAACTTCATGGAGAAAGGTCTTTAGCCAAGGTCAGGAAGCCTCCTGTTAGAAGAACATCCACCTCCCCACTTTCAAGTCCTCCACCAGAAATACCTCAATCTCAGGACATTGCGTCAAAACGCGCATTACCTACGCCTATCCGCCATCGTCCCCAGGACCTGGGATCATCTCAATCACGCCAGGGTTTGTCGAAAGACGAATTGCCTACACCGAGCCACCGTTATTGCCAGAGTGCCAAATCTTCCCAACCACAGGAGTGTTCGCCGGGAGACGCACAACCTACACCAAGCCGTCACCGTCGGGAAGCACATTAATCACCCTCGAAAGTCGATCACTGAGTCCCGGGTCGTCTAGGCTACCCTCAAGCAGCAGTCAGGAACATAGCCAAGGAGAAAAGTCGGTTTCAGGGAGGAGGGAATCGTCGATTGACCTTTCTTCGGGGCTCCTTACAGCCAAAAGAGGTGAGAGACGGAGAGATCTTGGGCGATTTGACGTTTCTCACAGAGTTTTATTGGAGAAGGCAGGATGGGATATAACGAAAGATACCCTTTTCACCAATCCCCTCCCTTCAGTAATTGAGCTGAGAAGTATGGTCAAAAAGTCGTGGGATCGGGCAACAGAGGATCAGGAGGGCGAATTAACTTTGAGCCTCGAGAGTCAAGTACGATTTTTCCATCAACGCGCTTTCGCTTCTCACATGATGGAAAAGGCGAAGAAGATCATCAAATCGCACTACCAGTTAGAAGGTCTTACCACAGAGAGGGCCAAAGAACGCGTCAAATATCTATTAGCAGTGATAGGTTCAATTGTGATCCTGACCACTACGAGGTTATATATCCCATGCAATTCGTCGTTTATCAAACGTGTGTTTCCAACTGACGAAATCAGCCTGCTCAATGGCACTTTGCCGCACCGCAGATACCCCGCTTTATCGTGTACTGCTACTACAAGACTAATCGTGGGATCGCTATTAAGCATCCAGAGTTTATATCACAGCTCCGTCTCCTGTACCCCGCCCCCCGCCAAGGCGTCTTCGGAACAGGGTTGTTGGATAGTATCGGTCGTTGTCGGAAGTAGAATTAGGGATTAAGAAGGAGCTCGGGTAATGGAATGTAAGCGCTAGGAAGGATTGGGTAGTAATGGATAGCATTGGGGTTATTGGGAATAGTATGGGTGGTACGGGAGTGTAATAGTTTCTATGGGATTCTACGGTATGAGTCATTGGTGCGGGGGAATAGTTGTATATATAGTGTTCGTTCTTTCCTATGTTTTCGCCTCTCTAGGCAACGTCTTCTTTCTGTTAGCAATATATTACTTTGGCTTCGGCCCTTCTGTTCTTGCCTCGCCCCTGAACCTGAACTTGAACCTGAACCTGAACCTGAACCTGCACCTGTCTCGCCTCGGGTATCTCCTGAGCCGACCCTGTCTCCGTTCTCGTCCCTGTGTTTACCCCGCTTTGTCCTTGACCCGCCCCCGCCCCGTTAGACTACGTTGCCTCGTCCTTTGGCTCCCGAGATACTACTATGGCAGCCTCCGGATCTTCGTTTACTATTGCTCCTCCACCTGTTATTACCGAACGCATCGCTAACAGTGATGTGGTTCCCGCCACTTGGGCTGCTCCTGAAAATGTTCAAGCTTTCTCTAATCAATACGACCACGATAAGGCTCTTCTCTTCGATCTTCTAGGGTATAATATCTCTCGTATTAGACATGAGAGAGATTTGGCCCGTCTCGAGAGGGACACGGCCCTAAACACGGCCTCTATTATTCCTGATCTTGAACAGCAAATTACGAACCTAGAAAGCCAACTCGCGGAGGTCCGCCAGCTCAATACTTTGCTGTCTGCTTCTGCTCCTCCCGCTGTTCCTCCTGCTCCTCTCGCTGTTCCCCCTGCTCCTCCCGCTGTTTCTCTACCTCCGGCCGCTCCTCCTGTCGTTTCTCCAGTGGTTCCTCCTCCGGCCGCTGCTACTCCACGCTCCGAGAAGGTCCCTGACCCACCTAAGTTCGACGGTAAGCGGGAGGAACTCCGCCCCTTTGTTACCCAACTCCGTCTTAAGATGCTCGCCAACCATGATCGCTTCCCCGCCGCTCAAGCCCGTCTTGCCTATGCAATTAATCTTCTTTCCGGTCGCGCCCTTGCCCAGGTAATGCCCCTCGTTGCTGGGGGACGCATTGACCTAGAAGATATTGAGGCCCTGATTACCATTCTGGAGACCGCCTTCGGAGATCCAGACCGCATTGCCACCGCCGAACGAGAGCTCGAACGTCTTATACAAGGCGGCCGAGACTTCTCTACCTACTTCGCTGAGTTCCAACGCTTGGCTGCTGAGGTCAGATGGAACGATGAGGCTAAAAAGCACGCACTTACTCAAGGCCTCTCCCGCGAGCTCCGCTCCGCCATGATCCACCACGATGTCCCTGCCACCACTTCTGAATATGTTCTTTTGCTCCAAAAGTTGGATAATAGACTCAGGGATGCTCGTGCCAGAGACCGCTCCTCTCCCTTTGCCACCCGTCAGCCCTTTGCTTCCTCTACTCCTGCTCGTGCTCCTGCTTCCGCTTCTGCTGCTCCCGCCCCTCATCCCTCTTACTCTCCAGGTGGTGCGGTGCCAATGGACCTTTCTGGTGCCCGCCGTCCTCAACGACGTGGCCCTATTACCCCCGCTGAACGCGCTCGTCGTGCCGCTCAAGGACTCTGCATGTATTGCGGAGGTCCTGGGCATTTTGCCGCTGAATGTTCTGCTCGTCCTGTTGCTCGTCCGCCGTGTTGCTGCTACTTGAGGTCGGTGTACCTGTCTGGGGCCGCGCACTTCTGTTGTTAATCAAGCTTCTCGTCCTTCTTCTTCTCCTGGTTATGTTTTTGGGTTTCCTTTTGGTGCTTCTTCTCCTTCGGGTTCTGGTTCTTTGGGTTTGGGTTCTCCCGGTTCGATGTCTGCGACTGCCCCGGATCAGTCGGGTTTTCACGAGGACCTGTCTTAGGTGGCTTAGGCCAGGTCCCCCCTCTTTCTTTGTCTGCTTCTGCTGCTTCTGGTGTCTCTGGTGAGAAGGTTTCAGATAACGATCACCTTGTTGTTTCATGTATCGTATCTGATGAAAATAAAACTGTCAAAACCTACTCACTTGTTGACACCGGGGCTTCTGGATTTGCATTCATTGATGGATCATTTGTACGCCACAAGGAAATCTCTACTACTCTTTTCCCTAATCCTCGCGCCCTTCATGTTATTAATGGAAGAGAAATCTCCTCTGGTAGCATTACTCATATTGCTCACTTTTCTCTTCGTATTCAAGGTCATACTGAAAGGATTTCTGCCTATGTTACCTGTCTAGGACATTATCCGTTGGTGCTAGGAATTCCCTGGCTGCGCCGACATAATGTTGCTATTAATTTTGCCGATAATTCGTTGACCTTTGGGTCCCCTCGCTGTCTTCAACGTTGCAATGATGATCAAGTTCCTGCTTATGTTAAGGGAATTACCTCACCGCTCCCTGCTAATCACGACTTTGAGATCGTCAGTGCTGCTACTTTTGCCGAAACCACCCAGGGACTAACCGTTTATGCCCTGTTTCTTGGTGGTTCTACGGAGTCGATACCCCCAGAAATTGCCACTTTGGTTCCTCCTGAACGTCATCACTTTTGGCAACGGTTTGGAAAAGAAGGTCCCCAGAAGCTGCCCCCGCATCGCCCCTATGATATCCGGATCAATCTTCATGAGGGAAAGGAACCCCCCTTCGGCCCTCTATATAGTATGTCTCGAGATGAGCTGGCCGCATTAATCGAATATATCGACGATATGTTAAAGAAAGGATTTATCGAGTCTAGCTCCTCCCCCGCTGGATCACCCGTTCTGTTTGTGAAAAAGCCTGGTGGTGGACTTCGATTCTGTGTGGATTACCGAGGCCTGAATGCGATTACCGTTAAGAACCGCTATCCATTGCCGCTGCCCAAGGAAACATTCAATCAACTTTGCAAGGCCAAATGGTACACCAAGTTAGACTTGAAGAATGCCTATAACCTGGTCCGAGTTGCAGCTGGAGATGAATGGAAAACTGCGTTCCGCACCCGAGTTGGCCATTTTCAGTATAAAGTAATGCCCTTTGGACTTACCAATGCCCCCGCCGTCTTCCAACATTTGATCAATGATACCCTTCGTCCTTTCCTGGACCGCTTCTGTACGGCCTATCTTGATGATATCTTGATCTATAGTGAGGATCTGGAATCACACCGCGATCATGTTAACCAGGTCTTGCAAGTACTTACCGATGCCGATCTCTATTGTTCCCCCGAGAAATGCGAGTTTCAAGTCAAAGAGGTTAAATATCTGGGCATGATTGTTACTACCGAAGGTCTTAAGCTTGATCCCAAGAAAATCGAGACTATTGTGAAATGGGCCCGTCCTTTGAACGTTAGAGATATACAGGTCTTTAATGGTTGGGCAAATTTTTATCGACGCTTTATCAAGAATTATTCAGGAATCGTCCGCCCTCTTACGACGCTTACTAAAGGAAGTGTGCCGTTTATATGGTCTCCGGATTGTGAAGCGGCGTTCGAAGGATTGAAAACTGCTTTTACCACTGCCCCGATTCTTCGTCACTTTGATTTCGACCGTAAGGCTATTGTGGAATCAGATGCTTCTGATTATGTTTCGGGGGGTACACTTTCTCAATACAGCAATGAGAATATTCTTCATCCTGTTGCCTTTTTCTCCGGAACTCATTCTCCTGCCGAATGCAATTATGAGATCTACGACAAAGAACTATTGGCTATTATTAAGTGCTTTGAGGAATGGCGAGCTGAACTCATGGGTGTCGCCGAACCTATTGAAGTCCTAAGCGATCACCGGAATCTGGAGTATTTTATGACCAAGAGGGACTTGAATCGGCGACAGGCGCGATGGTCAGAATTTCTCTCCCGATTTAATTATGTGATTAAATATCGACCTGGGAAGCAAGGGGGAAAACCGGATGCATTGACTAGGAGATCAGGAGATCTGCCTAAAGAGGGGGATGAACGCCTGACGCAGCAAAGTCAGACAGTGTTGAAGTCCCATAACTTAGGTTTGTTGGCAGCCATTCCGGCTGTCCGAGGACAGTCACCCCTAGAAAAACTTTTTGAACAAGCTTATATCACTGACCCATTCCCGAATAAAATCTTAGGACTTCTCCGAGATGGCGTTAGGCATTCCCGAGAGATTACTCTAGCAGAATGTTCGACTAGGAAAGGCCTCCTGACCTACCGCGGGAAACTCTTTGTTCCAGACGATGCGCCTCTGCACTTGCACCTGTTAAAAGAACACCATGATGCTCCGTCCGCAGGCCACCCCGGGAAAGCAAAAACCTTCCAGCTCCTCCCTCGTTCCTATTATTGGCCAGGGATGCGCAAGATAGTGGACCGATATGTTAGGAATTGTCATACTTGTAGTCGAAGTAAGACAGTTCGTCATGCCCCCTATGGAGTTCTTCGGCCTCTACCGGTTCCTCAGAGACCTTGGACACATATTTCTATGGACTTCGTCACAGGATTGCCGGAAAGCAAGGGAAGAGATGCGATTCTCGTAGTAGTCGATCGTCTATCAAAGATGCGGCACTACATTGCCTGTAATATTACAACCGGATCTGAAGACCTTGCACGTCTGTTTATTCACCATGTTTGGAAACTTCATGGTCTTCCTACTAGTATTGTTTCCGATCGCGACACCCAATTTACGTCTCAGTTCTGGAAATCTCTCTGCAAGATGCTAAAAATTAATGTCGCCATGTCCTCTGCTTTCCACCCCGAAACTGACGGTCAGACGGAACGGATTAATGCGGTGATGGAACAGTACTTGCGCAGTTATGTATCGTATCAACAGGATGACTGGGTGGATTGGTTATCCCTTGCCGAGTTTGCATCAAATAATCACCCCTCGGAAACGACGCAGGTATCTCCTTTTATGGCCAACCACGGGTTTGACCCTCGCTTGACGGAAAACCTTGCTCTGCCTCCGTTCGTTAATGGCCCCCAGGATACGAATGCTCTTGCCGATAAAATGGCTGAGATATATGATCAATTGCAAGCTGAAATGCGCTACGCACAGGATCGACAAGAAACCAATGCCAATATCCATCGAGTTCCCGCCCCAGTTTATCATGTGGGTGATGAGGTATGGCTGAACGCCAGGAATATCCAGACTACTAGACCATCCCGGAAGCTTGATTGGAAACGTCTTGGAAGATTTAAAATTAAGTCGGTTATTAGTCCTTACGCCTACGAACTTGATCTTCCCTCCACTATGAAGATACATCCTGTTTTTCATGTGTCAAAGCTCGAACCCTGCGCTATGGATCCTCTACCGGGACATGTCCCTCCTCCGGCACCCCCGGTGATTGTTGATGGTGATGAAGAATGGGAAGTTGATGAACTCCTAGACTCTCGTCTTCGCTATTCACGTCTGCAGTATTTGGTTAAGTGGAAGGGCTATGATGCACCAACCTGGGAGTACGCGGAGAATCTTACTAACGTCCCCCGCCTGTTGATTCGTTTTCATACGGCGTATCCTACCAAGCCGAGACCTGACGGAGTTCTCGCGGAGCTCGAACCTAATGAGAGGGCAACTATCACGGCTCCGTCTCCTGTACCCCGCCCCCCGCCAAGGCGTCTTCGGAACAGGGTTGTTGGATAGTATCGGTCGTTGTCGGAAGTAGAATGAGGGATTAGGAAGGAGCTCGGGTAATGGAATGTAAGCGCTAGGAAGGATTGGGTAGTAATGGATAGCATTGGGGTTATTGGGAATAGTATGGGTGGTACGGGAGTGTAATAGTTTCTATGGGATTCTACGGTATGAGTCATTGGTGCGGGGTAATAGTTGTATATATAGTGTTCGTTCTTTCCTATGTTTTCGCCTCTCTAGGCAACGTCTTCTTTCTGTTAGCAATATATTACTTTGGCTTCGGCCCTTCTGTTCTTGCCTCGCCCCTGAACCTGAACTTGAACCTGAACCTGAACCTGAACCTGAACCTGTCTCGCCTCGAGTATCTCCTGAGCCGACCCTGTCTCCGTTCTCGTCCCTGTGTTTACCCCGCTTTGTCCTTGACCCGCCCCCGCCCCGTTAGAGTTTAGCGGATATATCAATCGGACGTTTATCTGTTTAGTATCTACGGCGATCTACCACGCCCTCAGGGTTTGCGTCTTATGGGGTAGCAACTGGAGGAACGGCGTCTTTAATAGGGATTATTGTGGCGGTAGGTGACTCCATAATAAAGCCTTTCCTAACGTAGTAACTAATGACGTCTCGAATTAGTGAGCTTTGAAAGACATATGCGAATGTGGGAACAATTATTTCCCGACCAAGAATCGTCAGGTTTGATGATAGCTAATATCCGCCGTGAGATAACAAAACGGATCAATAGAACGACCACCGCGAAAATCGTCGGCAGAGAGAGTCGGGAGGCAATCATCGACCCGGGGGTGAACAGTTTGTTGGCGGATCTCCGACGAAAGATAGGCGAGGACTTGGAAGACGATGAAGAACTGGTTCTAGATTCTAATAAAGAGTCGGAAAACGACGACGGCGAGGCAGGTGACTATTGTATGAATGAAGCTTACGACGAAAGTGATCAGGGAGAAAGTCAGGTGGACGAAGTGAATGAATCCGAAGCAATCAGGGACGTCACGGAGGAGGAAGACAATGAGGAGGAGGAACACGGTGAGTCGACTACAGGGGATATCATGAATAAAAGAGGACATAAAAGACGGAACCTAGTTAGGCCAACTAGAAAGCGCGTTCGACGATAAATGTACATAGATATTTGAATGTATTAGAGTCCTTCATGTGAGATCACTCGACTCAAAGGTGATGTATGTAGAGCCGTCTGTGGTCATCTACACACGTCGGATATCCTCTCGACGTGCAAAACTCCCGTCTAAGAACCCACACCCGATCGTCGTGCGTGCACGATTTCCGTTAGATATCGTCAGAACATCGTCGGAATTTGAGCCATTTAACGTCGGAGTTCGTCGCAAGTAAAGCATGGGGAAACTAGAGAGTGAATGATGAGGAAAGAGGTGGTAAAACGGCATAAATTAGTAAAAAAACGAAACTACAGGCTATCGATGAAATGAAACGAAGTACTATAGTCTTTCGACAAGGCCAGATGACAAAGTTAAACTACAGCACCAAGCAAAAGCGTCAGACGACGAGTCAGGCGACGGGGTCGAACGACTAATTTTCGTCAAAAGACGAGTTTTCGTCGGAATACCCCCGGGTTACACCTTGGGGGACCCCGGTCGTCTTGCGGCGCCGGGGCGCGGGGATGCAGGTAAGCAATTGGTTTTTGACGTCTTTAACGTCTTGTGCCAATTGTGGCGCCTGGGCGCCACAAGACGCAGCCACATTTTTTCCTGATGTTGTCCTTTATCAATTTCAAGATTCCTTCCTGGTTGGAACGACTACGTGATCTCTAATTGTTTACCATCCTCGTGAAGGTTTCTAGAGCATTCGTAATACCTTGGTTAGAACCCGCCATACCTCCAGGAGCTATGAGAAATACTTACTCACTACACTATCATTTTGAGTCTGAAAATTTTGCGGTATCACATAATTCCCCGTGGACCATGCACGAATCCCATGCCAAATAGCGGTTGCTATCAGGAATATCAATGTATGGTTTATTCGGTTGAGGAAATCTGGTTCACGGGATTCTCGCCTCCTAGCCCCATTAAAAAACCTATAATATAAAACCTCGATGATTTCTGGAGCTAAGAATTTGCAGCTGCATGCCTAAGGCTTGTTAGAGCTATCGTCGTGGTTCTCAAGAATTTGGATATACCTCATAATGCGCTGGATGGCTGATGACCCGATCATTCCTCAAAAGATAGTCGACTATTTCGGCCCTCTCCACTTGTGTGCGAATTTTTGCAATTCCGTAAATCCTGGAGTCTGCTAGCTGTTCCTTCACTGCGCTCATCAAGTGTGACCGCACTCGGGAGTGCAAGCTTCTAACCTGTGGGGCCTCCTCAGTTCCCTAGGAGCTATCATGGCATCTTCGGGGACACTCACCTGTTTTATAATAACCTCGTCGATTTCTGCGCTGATTCCCAAACTACGACTTGCTTGTACCCACATATTCACCACCAATACCGAGAGTCTCGCAGGGCTTGGAAAAGGCTCTTCAAACAGTGTGTGATCACCTATCAATATACTACACTTTTCTCAATCCTTTGAGCTTCCAAAGGAAGCACACTGCATTTCTAGAGTTTGGAGCAGGTGTACGAGGTATCTGACCAGCAGAGGCTTGATGAGAGCTTTCAGGAGTTTGGTAAGAATACCTGTCGTCATCATGAGGCGGAGGTAAAGAAGGTGAAGGCGACAGATAGTTAGGGTTCGCTGTATCGTTATTCCGAGATGGTCTCCCTAGTGGGGATGGCTCCATTGTTCGAGGCATTCGAGAGCTAATCCCAAAGCTCGGAGAACCACCCCAGGAGCTATCATCACTTGGTGGCATGAATCTAGGATTCAATGCTATTGGTGTTGGTGACGATTCTCCTAACCTAGAAGAGGAAGGGGGGGGGATACGAAAAGATGAAGGGTAATTAAAAGCACTCAGTCTCCTGGGGGTAGCAGTAGGAGCCATCACTGGGTCCACAGGAGTCATCCATCAGCAAAACTTCATTTGTCTCCTGATATCTCCTGAGCCTCAGGAGACTCAAAAAATATCCGGGGGTCTCAGGAGACTCTCAGGAGACCCGGGAGACTGTTGGGAGACTCCAGTCACAAGTTGAGTTTGCTGATGTCAGCGGTCTTTGTGGAGCGCTTGATGGATTTTTCGTTGGCTTCGACAATGTACGATTTCCCTTCTAAAATTTCTTTCATCTCAGTCACTTATCAAAAAAAAAGACTGGGGTTAATTACTTGAATAACGTTAATCTCCACTTCTGACGACGCAATTGCTTCAGCAACCGCACCGGTGGGCTTTCTCCGTAAGCACTCGCCACACCTTCCCTGGCAGTCGTTACCTGACCACTGAAGGTCTCTTTCCGCCACTTGCACTTCGGGGGTCTCTTATCTCCGACCTGCGTATCCGGGGGTCTTTTGTCTGCAAACTGATGCCTTACGCTTTGTTCGTGTAGTACTGGAGTGTCTAAGTCATCATCATATTCTGAAGAACTGGTTGTAAGGCGCTCTTGAAACTCTTGCTCTCCCTCGGATGGGTGTCTTTCGAGGTTAAACTCTACTCGAGCACCGGATTTTCTAGATTTTTTGTTCTGTCGAGAATGGCTTTTAAGAGATGATTTGGGGACTCCTTGGGCTTTGGTCGAGGCTTTGGTCGAGCGGCGCTCTGGGGGGTCAAGTAGGTCCTCATCCGATGAGATTTCATTTGGGGGCCTGAAGCGTTTATGAGAAGAAGTACTCCTTTGGGGCAGCCGCTTTCCTTGAGCTTTCTTCGTGGTTGTGCTGACTCTCGTGAGAGTGTTGGGAGCTTTCTCGGGTGTAGCCTCACCCTCGTTCGAATCTTGCTCTGTAGTTTCCCCATTGTGGTCTTCAGGGTCAGGGAGGCTTGGAGTGGATTTGGTCGTTTCCGACGTTGAGGGACGCTTTGCTTGAGGCATCTTGATGCCTGTGAGGGCTCTCCTGAGGGTTTTGAAGGCTGTCCTGATTTCTAATCAAAAGAAGTGCTTGGCGTGAAAATTTTCATGTAATTATCACGGCGCAAAGCGCGGTCTAGTGGTGTTGCGGGAAGAGGGATTAGTCAGGGATTCTCTTATGTTCTTTGGGTTTCGGTATTAGGGGTTCAGTTCGGAAATAGGGTTTCGGGTATAGGGGATAAGGTCGGGTTCGGATATAAGGGTCCTGGGAGGTTCTAGGGAGTTCTGTACAGGGATACTGGGGTTAGTGATCGGGTCGGGTGGTGTGATATATATATGGATCTTGTTCTCGCTTGTAGATAGTTTCTTTCCTTTCCTCTTCACGCAACCTTCCTATCCTTTAGCCAATACAAAGTTTTAAGATCTCTAGTTACCCTGAAGTTTCCCCCGCTCCTAACCTTCCGAAGGTAGGAGGAAATCCTATAGTCCTCACCTCGTAATCCTCGCCTCGCTCTGTCCTTTGTTCCCGAATCCCGTCCCTTACCTTATCTAAGTCTCGTACCCACTCGCCTCGCCTCGTTCCGCCTTGGTTGTGTACCTTGGCACTTCTCGCTCTAGACTCCACTTCGCTCCGTGATAGTAATCTAAAGCTAACCACATACAGACAAAATTGGCTAATTGGATGGGCTGGGCACACCAATTTGGGTTAAAATAGCCTAATCGGTAATCACTCGCAATAATGATGTTTTCAGGAGCCTTCGCGATAGCTTTCAAAATCACTAGTATCATTCGGGCTTCAAATCGCTTTGATATTCGCTACCTATCAGTATCAAATAAATGCTCCCAACCTAAGAATAAATCAATGCTCTCTAATAATACCAAGCCTCAAATCAACACTCTCTAATAATAGTAATCACCCAAAATGCTACGTTAACATGCGCGACCAAGGAAACAACAAATAATACCAACACAAAGCCGCATCGACCGTGTTGAGAGCTCTTAAAGCTATCGCCAAACCTTTCGAAACCTCTGTATACCCTAACAAAAATAGTGGGAGAAAAAAATCTGTGGGTCAGTTAATAGATCAATCATGCTAAAATGCGAATAACTCACTAGAATCTCGCAAAACCTGTCCAAACTCTCGCCAAATAGGCCTAAACACTATCACCATCACCATCACCACTACCTCCGGGGAGGGGAACCAAGGGAGTCTTCAGCTTTCCCATTGCGCGGCGCCGCGGGTTTTTGGCTCTGTCCTTCTCACGCTTCTGAGCGATCTCCGTAGCCTCCCAGACACACCCGATTCTGAAATTAGGGTCCGCAATACCAGCACCCACAGGGTACTTATTAAGGTACTTCTGATTGAGGAGCTCAAGGGCTGATTGCTGCCTATTCCGGCGTGACGAGATCTTGTGGAGGTTTACCTGGAACGACGTATCACTCTTCGGCATAATAAGCCTGGTTCCAATAGAGGTCAATCTAACTCCGCCCTCAAACTCAGAGTCTTCAACCGGATAATCAAAGTGTCCATAATCGTCACTAGTGGTGTATGGCTGGTATAGTCTTCTAGGAGGGGTTTCATCACCACCATTGGGTTCAGTCTGGCCTACTCTGTGAAGTATGGCCAGAACATGGAGAGGTTTCGCCAGACTTCCGAGCATCCAGGCTTCTACCTCCTCAGTGTCCATTATGCGGACACAGGCTGGCTCCTCTTCCGGTTCGGCTGGTTGGTTCATCGAGCCATAGAATTCCTGGACTAACCGACCAATGGGGATATGCTTGCAGGTGACTTTTCCTTCCGACTGACATCGACCACTAGCCAGGTAAGTGCTTCCTGTATCTTGGCCCTGGCGCTATTCCTCTGGCCTCCCATGATCGTGGCCAAACCTACCAGAGGCTTCTGTTCAAGAAGCCATGCCACCAACTCATTAAAATGAGTAAGCCCGCTAGTTCTTTTATTGACCCATCTTGTTCTTGTCATCTCTGCGGCGAGGTCTTTCCTCAATCTGTTGTAACCCTTTAGGGAGGCGGCCAATCCTAAAGTCACCTTGGCAGTGCTTGCGTCCATCGAAACAACCTCCTTTGACCACCTTGCCTTGAAAGCCTTTTTTTTTCTGTTTCTGCGCCGCTTGAGGCGTAAGAAGGTTCGCTCGTCGTCACCGTCCTCGTCTTCATCCTCGTCTTCGTCTTCGTCTTCGTCCTCGTCTTCGTCTTCGTCTTCGTCCTCGTCTTCGTCTTCGTTTTCGTCTCCATCCTCAGGATGATTGTGCTTGTCTCTATCTTCGTTTTGATGTGCGCTCTTGGATATCGCGATAGCTCTGGGATCTTTGTGGATGGCTCTCGGGGGTGTACTAGCAGGCTGGGAATTAGTAGTAGAGGATGGCCCAGACCGCAGATCTTGTCGGGCGGTTGGTGCTGTTGCTGTTGCTCTTGGAGCTTTGGAGGTGACTTTTGGAGTGCTTGGGCCTGCGACAGCAGTCCTTGTTGCTGATGCTGATGTTGTTTTAGAGGTATCTTTTAGAATGCTTGGGCCTGCGACAGCGGTCCGTGTTGCTGATGCTGAGGTGGTTTTGGAAGTTTTTGCTGTGGTTTTGGAAGTTTTTGCTGTGGTTTGTCCCGGCATCTTGACATTGGTCCCGACAGTTTGGTAAGCGATGCACGGTTGTGGTTGTTAGGGTAAAGTTAAGCGAGAAGTGGGGAGTGCGAGGTGGAGGTTGTCGTCATTGGGTTCTGGGAGGTTTGATGGCGTGATGGATTGGTAATGTAGAATAGCGGAGATGGTGAGGAGGATTACGAGGTGTGGTAGCGACGGGTTTCTATGAGGTTCTATAAGCGAAAGTGTGAGTCATAGCGGACTAGTGGAGGAGGTTTGTTAAATAGCGGGGATAGATGTTTTCCTTAGTTCTTTCTTTCTTTTCTCTCTATCTCGTCTTCCTGTTATCTCAGTACATAGGAATCTACTCCTATTCCAAGCCATAGCCTCTCGTACTAAATACTTGATCCTCTGACGAGGGGAAACTCATAACATCTCTCATCGTTCTCGTTGAGGTCCATCTGGTCCTCGCTTCCCCTGCTCTGTGTCCTTGTGCCCTTGCCCTTGCCTCTGCCTTCGCCGGTGCCTGTGCTTGTGCCTGCCCGGTGTTGCCTTTGTCTTCGTCAGTCTCCTCGTCCCTAGACTGTGCTCCTCGGGTTCTTCTGCGTCATCATTGTCATCTTCTTTTTTGAGTCGGGTTACTCCGTCACAACCACCCGACCCGATGACTAACCTGAGTATCCCTGTACAGAATTCCATAGAACCTCCCAAGAACCCTATATCCGAACCCAACCTTATCCCCTATACCCGAGACCCTATTTCCGAACTGAACCCCTAATACCGAAACTCAAAGAACACAAGAGAATCCCTGAATAATCCCTCTTCCCGCAACACCACTAGACCACGTTCCACGCCGTGACAATTTAATAATAGCTAGCAGCTCCTTACTAGTATTATAAATTTCATAATTATATTCGGCGGGGGAATGGGTCCCGGAGAAGAAGGCGACGGGTTGAAAAGTATTCACATCGCTGTACTGGGAGAGGGAACTACCCGAAACATAGTCCGATGCATCTGTTTCCACAATGGCTCGGCGATCAAAATCAAAGTGACGGAGAATTGGGGCAGTGGTAAAGACGGTTTTTAATCCTTCGAACACGGCTTCGCGAACTGGAGACCGTATAAACGGCATGTTTCCCTTGGTAAGCGTAGTAAGAGGACAAACAATTCTCAAGTAATTTTTAATAAAAGACCGACAGAAATTTGCCCAACCGTTGAATACCTGTATGTCTCTGACGTTTAGAGGGCGAGCCCATTTAACAATAGTTTCAATTTTTTTAGGGTCGAGCTTGAGGCCTTCGGTGGTCAGAATCATACCCAGGTACTTAACCTCCTTGACGTGGAAATCGCATTTCTCGGGGAAGCAATAAAGGTCAGCATCCGTAAGAGCTTGAAGGACTTGATTAATATGGTCACTGTGTGATTCCAGATCCTCACTATAGATGAGAATATCATCGAGGTACATCAGCAAGACTTCATTTGTCTCCTGATGTCTCCTGAGCCTCAGGAGACTCAAAAAATATCAAGGGGTCTCAGGAGACTCTCAGGAGACCCGGGAGACTGTTGGGAGACTCCAGTCACAAGTTGAGTTTGCTGATGTATGCTGTGCAGAAGCGATCCAGGAAGGGGTGCAAAGTATCGTTAATAAAGTGTTGGAAAACAGCAGGGGCATTGTTCAACCCGAATGGCATGACCTTATACTGAAAATGGCCAACACGGGTGCGGAATGCGGTTTTCCACTTATTTCCGGCAGCAACTCGAACCAAGTTGTAAGCATTTTTCAAATCTAGCTTAGTATACCACTTGGCCTTGCAGAGTGGGTTAAAGATTTCCTTGGGTAATGGCAACGGGTAGCGATTCTTGACAGTAATAGCATTCAACCCCTGATAATGTGACGGAGTAACCCGACGCAAAGAAGAAGATGACAATGATGACGCAGAAGAACCCGAGCAGCACAGCCTAAGCGACGAGGAGACCGACGAAGACAAGGGCAACACCGGGCAGGCACAAGCACAGGCACCAGCAAAAGCAAAGGCAAGGGCAAAGGCACAAGGGCGCAGGGCAGGGAGAGTGAAGACCGGATGGACCTCAACGAGAATGATGAGAGGTACTATAGATTTCCCCTTTCTAGAGGACAGAGTCTTTGGTACGAGAAGCTATGGCTTAGAAATAGGAGTAGATTCCTATGTACCGAGATAACAGGAAGACGAGACAGAGAGAAAAGAAAGAAAGAACTAAGGAAAAAGTCTATGCCCGCTATTTAATACCTCGTCTCCACCAGTCCACTATGACTCAATCATCAACTCATAGAAACCTATAGAAATCCATCGCATCCACACCTCGTATTTCTCCCCACTATCTCTGCTATTTATATTACAAATCCGTCACGCCATCGAACCTCCTAGAACCCAATGACGACACCCCCTCTTTAACACACTCCTTCCTCGCTTAACAATACCTAAACAATCACAACCGCGCTTCGACTACCGAACTCTCGGGACTAATGCCAAGACGTTGGGACAGATAGTCAACACAGAATTGAAGGCCGCTATGAGGTTTCTTTACGAACAGGACAGGGGATCCGGCGGGAGAGGAGCTAGACTCAATAAAGTCTTTCTTCAACATGTCGTCTATGTACTCGATCAGTGTGGTCAGTTCATCCCGCGACATACTGTACAGAGAGCCAAAAGGTGATTCCTTTCCTTCGTGGAGATTAATGCAAATGCCATAAGGGCGATGATGGAGCAGCTTCTGGGGATCTTTCTTTCCAAACTGTTGCCAAAAGTGGAGATGTTCAGGGAGAATCAGGGCAGCAATTTGTGGAGGGATCAATTCCGTAGAGCCACTGAGGAACAGGGCATAAACAGTAAGTGCCTGGGTGGTTTCGGCAAAGGTGGTGGCAATGACAATTTCGAAATCATGATTGGCGGAGAGCGGCAAAGAGATCTTGTTCACATAAACGGGAACTTAATCATTATTGCAACGTTGAAGATAGCGAGGGGACCCGAAGGTCAACGAGTTATCGGCAAAATCAATGGTGACATTATGTCGGTGGAGCCAGCACTAACAGATAATGCCCGAGGCAAGTAACATAGGCGGTAATTCTTTCAGTATGGCCCTGGATTCGGAGGGAGAATTGAGCAATATGTCCCAGCGTCTTGGCATCAGTCCCGAAGGTTTGATAGTCGAAGCGCTGTTGTGGTTGTTGGGGTAATGTTAAGGGAGGAGGAAGTATGCTAAGGAGTAGGTGTCGTCATTGGATTCTACATCAGCAAACTCAACTTGTGATTGGAGTCTCCCAACAGTCTCCCAGGTCTCCTGAGAGTCTCCTGAGACTCCTGGATATTTTTTGAGTCCCCTGAGGCTCAGGAGACATCAGGAGACAAATGAAGTATGGCTGATGTTGTTCGACTCCTCCAAAATAACCTGCTTCATCCCTTCTGCCCCGCTAGGTCTTAGTCCTGATCTTTTCTCAATACGGCCCTTCAGAAGTCCCCAAATATTTTCAATAGGATTAAAGTCTGGGGAAGAACTTGAAGCAGGCCAATTAAGTGATGGCATATTATACCACTCTCTTTCTCTTTGTGTAACCTGCACCCTATGTGCTAGTGCATCGTCCTCTATGATTCACAATCTTGAACCTATTTAATAGGATTAGTGATTGAGGAAAAAAAAAAAATGCAGGTGGAAAAGGAAAGGGTTTACTAACTTAAATCAATACTATTGTAATACTAGAATGAGTGAAGAGCTGGCTGTAGGATGCGATTGATGTATGTTGCTGTATTAATGCTTCCCCAGTTGGAACAGTCTCAAAGAACCAATTCAGATTTTCTATCACCCACGATTGCCCCCCATACTATGACTGAGTTGACTTTTTTGAACTTAGGAACAATACAGTCTTGATGAAATAACTCTCTTTTTCCGATTTTCCTTGTTACATAAGTTCTGCCTTTGGTTCCTCTGCTGCCGAAGATAAAGCATTCAATCTGTTCAAATCACCCTCCTCCAATCATCGATCGTCCAATCTTTGTCGTTAAATAAAGCTTTCTTCTAGCTGCTCGATGACCATAACCTTCTTTAAGGAAGGCTCTGCGTAAAGTTACGTCGTTGGCTATGATGCCGTACTCTTGTGCGATTTGATAGAGGGGTTTGCAACATTGTGTAGCGTTTAGGGTAGCATGCTCTACTAGAAGGCGGCGGGTAGGAGAGTCAAGTTTGGGAGGGCGGCCTTTCTTCTTCTTTGGTGTAACAGGACTTTGGCAAATATTCCAAACAGTGCCGACCGATAAGCCATTATTAGCTGCAATTTTGACAATTGTGCATTTTGCATTAAATCGAATGGCATGTATATAGGCTCTTTATTTGTAGGAGACCTCGTGTGTTTTTACCGGCATTTTCAAAAAAAAATATAGTATCAGAAAAATAGTAGATAGGAGAGTCCGAGTCTGGAGAACAACAGCTTGACAACGGTTTCTTTTATTTTCTACAACATTTTATTTTCGTTTGCTTTCGACAACGATACCTTTCTACAATATTCCATTTCCGTTTGCTTTCTGCTTACCACGTTTCATTTTTATATCCAGATCCTTGCTACTACCCTTGACGCTTCCCTGTTACTACCCTTGGTGCTTCCCTGTCACAAACCCGATCCGATCACTGCATTTTCAGGTTCATATGGTGGATAGCGAGTACTTGCCGGATTTTCAAGTTTAGGACGGTTGCCACCCAACTTTTGGTTACATCTCGTCCTAAACTTAAAAATTTGGCAAGTAGACTTGTGCGTCCGGGACATATACAAGAACCGCCGCAACCTTGGCGTTTCTTATAGCGAGGTGTTGGTAAGAAGTGGTTGTAATAGGCCACGCAAGCTACCAACGGGTCACTGGCGGGATCATTTACACACCCCATAGCCCACCACTTAATATCCTCTCTAGTATGCTATTCGCAGACAATCCGGCTATGTGAATATATCATACCTCCATTTCCCACTAGCAACCGCTGCAAGCGACAGACTACATAGTTGTGCCACCAGTGCCTGAAAACGTAATCCACCGTTGCATCCGATTACTCTAGGCATGCTGCTGTATGTATCTCAAAGGCTTCTTCCGACCTGCAGCTGTTGCTTCCATCACTCTTCCCAGCCGCTGCACGAATTAATCCCACACTTTGCTTGTTTGCATGCTTGTCTTTCCCGCCTGTCATTCTTTTAGCGTCTTACATCCAAACCCCCTTCATCCTTATAATAACTTGAATGCACTCTATATACCCTAAGTACTCAATACTTTTTGCATCATACATTTCCCTACGCCCCCTTTGCTCTTTGCTCATCCCCAAGACGCAGGTGCCTGCGATCACTAGGCTCCTATCAAATATATTCTCCCCTTTTCTTTGCTGTGATCCGACATCGCCGGTCATGATGACTTTCAAGAGAGCCTTATTGCTCTCGGCCCTGTTACTCTTTTGCATATTCTTCCTCTATCCACGGTCTCACCCCCCCTCACCTCTCGAACCCCAACCCCCAGCTTCACTCAATGAATATAGCGCTCCCGAGAAAAGGCCCACCAATCCACACTCCGTTCAATACTCGAAGCCTATGTCTGAAGCTTTTGCAGACCGCCCGCTGAAAGTTTCATCAGGGGCTGATACGCCCACAAGACAGCAACAAACATCCATATCCAATTTGGCACATCTTCCCTTGAAGGAACAGCTTGCCCATCAATTCCCCTACCATGTGCAGTCAAAATTCCCGGCGTATATCTGGCAAACGTGGAAATATACCCCAGCCAGTGCAGAGTTTAAAGAAGAGTTCCGTATTACCGAAGCAAGCTGGACTGAGAAGCACCCAGACTTCGTTCATGAGGTACCTCCCAAAACCGTCATTCACGGATTTCTACTAAGTTAAAATTAGGTCATTACTGATCAAGTTGCCAACCATTTGATACAACATCTTTATTCGGGTGTCCCCGATGTCTTGGATGCTTATGACGCTCTCCCGCTTCCCATTCTCAAAGCCGATTTTTTTCGATATCTCATTTTACTTGCTCGAGGCGGAATATATGCCGACATCGATACACTTGCTTTGAAGCCAGCTACAGAGTGGCTTTCGGACAACTTTAAGCTCAGTGATGTTGGCTTGGTTGTTGGGATTGAGGCGGACCCCGACCGTGAAGACTGGAACCAATGGTACTCGAGGAGAATTCAGTTCTGTCAATGGACAATTCAATCGAAACCAGGCCACCCTGTCCTGCGAGGAATAGTTGCCAACATTACGATGGAGACTTTAGGTCGTAAGAAGGCTAGGCAGCTTTCGGTAGACCATGACAATGTTGTAGAGTGGACAGGACCAGCAGTTTGGACTGATACAGTATTCGAGTACTTCAATGATGAGACTTTCTTTGACCTGAGTGCCTCTACGGGTGGTATCTCTTGGGAAAACTTCACCGGAATGAAGGAGCCGAAAAAGGTCGGCGATGTAGTGGTTTTGCCCATAACCAGCTTTTCTCCTGGGGTTGGCCAAATGGGCGCCGGAGAGATTGATGATCCAATGGCCTTTGTTCAACACAATTTTGAAGGTTAGTCAACAGCTCAATTGACGACCAATGTATTGACATGTTTTCGTCTGATAGGATCATGGAAGCCCGAATCGGAACGCATAAATACTTCCAATAAAAGGTAACTAGTGGTAATTTTATGATCCTATTACACAAATAGAGAAATTTACGGCTCGATGAGGTTAGAAGGACAGGGACGAATACGTGAATGGATTTTCTTCCCTTTTTCACTCTTTCAGCGTTTATAGATGGTGGATGGTGTCGGTGGTGTCATTTTTGTATTTTGATCTTTTATTTTGGTAGTTCATTGCTTTTCCTTTATTTTTATCCCCCCCCCCCCGGGCTCTCGTAACCAACCTGGTCAGGTTGAAATCTGACGCAAGGCCTCTGATGAAAAAGATAGATTTTGTAATAAAAAAAGAAAAAGAAAAAAAAGAAGAAAAAATGGAGCGTGCAGGAGTCGCGAAACATTAAGGACGGGGTTTTTTTTTTTTACCCCTCTCCTCGACGGTAGATTAGGGTGTAATCGAGCAAATAATTGATACAATTATTCCGCTGTCTAGATCTATCCCCACAGTATACATGTATCTTTGATTTAGTATGATTTCTACCACGATTGTGTAAACGATAGAAATGTTCAAGCAGTAACCGATGGTACACTACTGAGACTGTGTTAAAAAAGCATGTATTTACCTGATCAATTGGTGTAGAGCATTATAAACTCTGGTTCACCAGATGACCATATCGATATGAAGGGGATATGAATTTAACTCCTATTTGCTCACGGATATAGGGTAAAAACTTAGAGGTGAAATTGCTGGCTGTGTAGTCCTCAAGCTTACCCCTCCACCCTATATAGCTACGAGGTTAATGTATCACTTTGATAAACAGTCCACCTCATGTCCCAAATAGATTTCAAATATTAATAAACGGAATACCCACTATTGAGTACATGTAAACCTACTTAACTACATGTATTTTTGTTTCGCCTTTAAATTGTGTGGTTGCTACACAAAAGTGGTTAGCGGAAACTTATTCTCTGGGCGAGTACACCCCAGGATGTTTGTTTACGTAATATATCAGCCCGAGTGACATTTCATGAATTATCATCATACAAGAAGTATATCTGAAAAGAATGGGGTGTAATCACTACGGAACTTAGTGACGGGACTGAATTAAACCAGTATCTTAGAGAAAATATTATATTCGTAGTGGATTACTAGTGTATTGACAGGAATACAGTAGCCAATACACCCTAATCCAAAATGGTTATTGGAGTATATATAAGTACATGTAAGTACGTACATACATGTACTTGTAACTATTCTCATACTGTAGGCTACGCATATACATGTACTTATGTAACTATGTATATAATCGTAGCAAGCTCCAAAGTCTGGAAAGTCTTAAGACTGATACGTAGGATTCAGTAGGAGAAGAAAGATAAAACAAACTCTGCCGGATAAATTGTGTCTCGCCCTCAGTCTAAGTACCATTTTTCCAAGTACATGTATACGACCAGATATGTAAGTAAACTACATGTACTAGCCACTCTTCAAAAGCGTTCGTAGTTCATACAGCGATGGGGAAAATTATTGTAGAAGTATGGTAAGAGTCCTATTGGCCAGGGCAGCCACCTAAACCCTGGTCTTAGACCCCTGTTTCTACGATAATTTCCCCCATCGCTGTATATAAGATAGTCAGTGCTCAACGTGGCTTACAGAGTTCGAACTCAAACTTATCTATAGAATTATAGAAACTTAATAAGTAACAGAGAATACAAACACCATAAACATCTAATATTGGTTTTATCCTCCATTAAGTACTAGTGGCTTAAGATTTTAAACATTTCAATGCACAGTTTAATAACTAGCTTTAGCCAGACATGTCATATTAAATCCGAATCACGAACACTTAATGAGTAGCTGTATATCTAAAAAGGAGCGTAAGAGAAGCTTCAAAAGCAATGTCACGTGAGGAATTGTAATATCTAACATCACGAATTTTCTACTACCCTAACTTTCCTTGATATAAGCTTGTCCATTTCCAAGGTTCTTTCATCCCATTCGGCAAAGCACTCGTTAACCCCCTCAATACCTAATAGATACCATCTCTCTAATAGTTTAGCACTTCTTTTTCTCAACTCACCAATCTCCTTCGCCTGAGCCTGCTGGACCACCTCGACTTTATTTATTCTAGGGGCCAGTCCGATCAAATCTGTGGATGTCGAGGGGCTTGGAATGGGGGTGTCCATTATTGAGGTTAACTGCGAAGATGTAGCGTGGAACGAGGGAGCAGCCGAAAGGATGGTTGATAGCTTTTCTTCTGATGACAACGTTGAGGTTTTGATGATGGGGTGAACATTCCCGAAAATTTCAGGGAAATTGGCATCTACACTGACATAAGCTACTGAATAATTTAGAGAAGGCAAGCAGTTGTGAGAGAGAACGAACGGAGATCGAGCATATCCTTTACTGTCGGTGACTTTGCAGAAAGCCTGATGAGGTCCCGTTCTAGTGCGTTAAGGCGTGCGCTGACCGAGTTCCTTTGACCAGCTCCCCCCAGAGCGTATAATTCGCAGATGGGATCTCCACTTGAACCTTGAAGGACAAACTCTAGGCGACGGAGACGAGTCTCGAGCGCAAAAAGAGTCTCTTCAGCAATGGTATCCGCTGAAGCATCCATTGCTTGGTCGGGGGTGTGGGGTAGGGCTATAAAGTGTGGAAGCGAGATAGAGTTCAGCTTTGGGATGGGCACGAGCCGACGAGGTCCTCCCACACTAGGTATACTATGTGTAACCGTAGAAAGTACAAAGCGAGTTTCAGTTCAACAATAACAAAAGGGTTTTGACAATATGGATTCGAGCAGCGCAGAGCCGCTACACGAGGCAAAAGGGTATGGTGTATGGGTGTGACACGGACGGATTGCTGCCCCCAACAAGGTCATGGGAAGGGGTAACAGCCGCCCTCGCGCTCGGAATCGGTGATACTCTAGTGTGCCTAGCTTAAGCGCATCACCCTTGTCAGGCGTGATCAAAGAGTTACGCTGACCGCGAATTTGAATGATTTGATTGGTTCCGCCATTGGGTTGAGGGTTCAGCAAGCACGGGGCATGAGTTACCCTCTCAACCCCTGGTTGGTTCCTGACCTGACCCTTTCTTTGGGGTGCTGATTGACCCTGATCCGCTCAGGGCCTACCTACACACGCAGGAAACTCACCTCACAACACATTTATGTGTCCATATAAGCACACTCTCTAATTGTATACTCAGAGTGTACATGTATTTATGTATGTCAGGTAGAGCACAAGGCCGAGCTGGGAGGACCTTCTTGTGTTGAATACCGCCACCACGGCCTCCGATGTGCCCGGTCTGGTCTGTTTTCTCCTTTCTTGTAAAATTCCTTCCTCACGCGCTCAACTTCACCGTGTCTTTTTCTCCCCCTGTGAATCCTCCCGAGTAGTATTCGAGCCCCCTCCCCTCTTCTATCTTCCTCCTCTCCCTACCACCCTCCCCCGTCCCCAACAGGTCACATTCACTTTGGCCATTCATCGCGCTCGCTCCAATTCGTAGCACCATCCCTCATCCAGTGCTCAACTAAAACCCCCTCAACTCTCTTTCACACCTCCACCTCCTTATCAACCTCCCTGTCCTTTACACCAGCTACCCATCATCATTACATCGCTCATACAGAGGTTCACCACCAAAAACACCAACTTCCCTAACAGCCACTCCGGAGTGGTCAATGTATTCTCCCATCTCAGACGATGACCGGCCCAGCGGTCGGCGCCATTCAGTCAGATCAAGAAATGGTTCCATGGGTGCAGGATCCGTAAGGAATGGTGTAAAGGGGGCTGTCCCGCGACGGAGATCTTCTGCAGCCGCAACTCACAATTCAGTCTTGAAGGTCAAAAGAAAAAGGAGCCCAGCAAAGGAAAAGGATGCAAAACCCCCTCTTAACGCATTTGATCGTCTCGCAACTTATATGGTCGAAAGACAAATAAGTAAGTATGACAATTGCACTTTACCCCTCACCCCAATGTGCAAACTCTCATCAAAACCATCTTTGACACGAACCTTGCTAATATACTACATTTACAGAGTTCTCGCTCACTATTCTTTCCTGCTTCGCAGCAATTCACGTTTTGCTTCCCCAGCACCGGTCCACAACTACTAAACTCTTCAAAATCTCATACCACAATCCAGAGACTGGTCTCTACGGCAAAGGAGAAGATGATATTTATTTTCTATGCTTCTGGATAGTGATGTTTACTTTTCTTCGTGCAACTGCCATGGATTATATTTTTACGCCATTGGCTAGACGAGGTGGAATTTCTACTAAAAGAGGTCTTGTTAGGTTTGCTGAGCAAGCATGGCTGTTGGTTTATTATTCTGTATTCTGGACACTAGGAATGGTATGTCGAATTCCGTTCTGGACATGTTCCCTAGCACAATTGCGCGAAAGAGCCGGAAAGGGACTAACAATTCCCTTACCTTGTCCTTAGTACCTGATGTATGACAGTCCGTACTGGTTAAACTTGCCTGAGATGTGGGCCAACTGGCCTCTGCGCGATTTGGGCGGTACTTTCAAGTGGTATTACTTGGTCCAATTCGCGTTCTGGCTTCAACAGATTTTCGTCCTCAATATCGAGGAGAGAAGAAAGGACTACTACCAGATGTTCGCACACCACATTATTACATGTACCCTCATGTTCACGAGTTACACCCTGCACATGACCAGAGTTGGCAATGTGATCCTTTGTGTCATGGATGTTGTGGATACACTTTTACCAGTGAGCTAGAACCCCACCCCTCCCCCTCTCTCTAGTCTTTACCGACCTAAATACTAACGAGTGCCTGAAATGAAATAGCTTGCCAAAATGCTGAAGTACCTCGGTTATAGTACAATCTGCGATTGGGCGTTCGGTGTCTTCCTCATCACCTGGTTCATCGGTCGGCACATTTGTTACATGCTCGTCGTCAATTCTGCCTGGAGAGACGCACTTGTAATGATTCCAGAAGGTTGCTATCATCCAGGCTCTGTTACCCAAACGCCAATGCCCGATATCGTTCAGGACTGGTCAATCCTAATTCGCCAGTTCTATTATCCAACGGAGGCAGTCTGTTTCACCAAGCCTATCCTAATGGGATTCATCTTCTTGCTTTTGGCATTGCAAGTACTCACATTAATGTGGTTCTACATGATCATTGGCGTGGCTGTTAAGGTTATCAAGGGAGGACAAGCTGAGGACACTAGAAGCGATGATGAGGGTTCCGAGGAGGAGGAGGAGGAGGGGGAGGAGGAGGAGGAGGAGGAGGATGAGGAATTGACGGAGGTGACGGCTGTAAAGGCAGTTGACTCTGCGCAAATGGCTGGGACGGCAATGTCAACAGCTTCATTACCTTCCGTAATTATGAATGGCGGGTCCCGTCGGCATCTCTCTGCACAGCCCCTAGGTGGAGGGTGAAGCGTTTCGGGGGCATTGCTGTACAACTTGTTTTATTTTCTTTTTTTTTCATTGTTTCTTATAGGGATTTCGTTGCGGTTTTGGATGCGAGTATCAAAAAATGATTGAGCGAGTGTGGGTGTGAACGAGTGTTCAATTATACTTGTGTAGTATTGGTCAGCAAGGACTTTTTTTTTTTTTTTTCAAACTTTTCAAGGCCTCCTCCCATTTATCTGTGATAACTTTTATCATGATGTTAAATTTTGCTTCATTTTCATGTGTGATGCACCAAACTTGTCGTTTCGGGGCCCCCTCCCTTTACCGGAATCTACCCTATACCTGTATCTGTTTAATCTTCACTTATTTGACTTCGTTGTTACAAAAATACATGTATATTGCGAGGGCTTCTGTTATCCTGATCTTTGATTCTGGTTCTTACCCGGTTGTACGAGTTAAGATATCCCATATAACTGAGGAATATTTAGTGGAGAGTAAGGAACGACATGTGATGTTTGCGGGGTTAGGTAAGTTAGAAACGGATAGACGATCTCTTGTATTTTTATTTAGAGTAATATATTATCACTCTATGGAGGGATTAATCGGTTTTCACAGAGTAATGAACATAGTCTGGTGGTTGACGGTTGCCAAGAAAAGAATAGAAAAGTGCCCTATAGTCACTGGTTTTATATTCTAGTTCCCTTTCACAGTCCACGTCTCTCGCAGCTAGTTGTGGTTTGGGGGAAATAAAATCATTCCAGTGTATTGTAACGCACAGCAAACCAGAACGCTCGGTGGAGTCCAACTACCCGGCCCCTATCTTTGGTTCGTGGGTTACATCCACTAGAGTAGGTAGGTACGTGTACCTCCTTTGGAGAGCTCTGCCTATGTATTGGTACATTCATTTCGTCCCAGGGATTCCCAGACCCACGTTTCAACGAAACGGGCTAAAGCCAAAAAGCAAAAGTTAGATGCCCTCGAAATTTTAAATGTCAATGGCAAGGAAATGCAGACATATGCACGTGTACCTACATGCAATTGTAGGTATCGAATCTTTTTGAGTATTGAGCAGCCGCAATAAATATCTTGGCTTAAAAGTAAATCACTTCCACACGCACCATTCCTCCCCCCCCCCCCACTTGGCAAAAGCAACTAACTTATGGTGCACCCGCGCACACTGGAAAAAAGAAAACAGAAAAAAGGAGCAACAAAATAGTACGAACAGAAACTTCCCAATCAGCTCCAAAGGAAGAAAACAAGAGCTCATCTCTCATGACCCGAAAAAAAAACCCTCCACATTATAGAGAAACACATTTTTTTCCTGTGGAAGAAAGAATAGATGGATAACAAGGAAATTTTCCTAACACAGATTGCTGTATGGTACTGATTTGCAGATTTGAAGAGGGGGGGTCGTTAAAAGAGTCCATTAACCAATCAAGGAGTTCGAGACGGATCTTTTACAAACGGAAATACCATCTGCCTCCTTGAAGCCCAGAAAAAATAAAGAGAGGAACTCGGGGGTATATAAAATATGATTTCGGGTATTTAAATCAAGAGAAAATAGAGTGAAGCCTCTCCAGGTAAAAAAAAAAAAAAAAAAAACTGACAAAAAAATACAAACGAACAGAAAAAAAAGGATATTGACGCCCAGACCTTTCCCCTAATAAAACCCAAGTTACCTAGCGCGCTGACGACAACTAGGCCAGATCCTCACCAACGTCGCTACCAAAAAAAATTGCGTGTGTATATATCGAAGAAACCCTCCACAAGAAAAATCACCTGCGGTAACCACGTATCGAGTAAAAGCTTGGTTCCCCATAACGTATATTGTATTCGAGGAAATAGTAGTCGAGCTATCCAAAAAGATCTCGGTGAACGCCAATCTGTATATTCCTTTACCGGAACTCCTACAAGCGATGCTCCCCAGTCCCATTCTTGTACGCCCGCACTCCCCTCCCTCTTCCCTCTTATGTTCCAGCAATGCCGAATTCACCCAGGGGCTGCAACCTTCCCGTAATACAACTCCCCCCCCCTAAAGCAATATCAGGTAGTTTGACGGTGCAATACCCGTCTCTCCATTCTGCTTCCTCGCCTGCCACCATCGTCCAGACACGTCTGAGACCTCTAGAACCTCGTGCTTTGTAAATGAGATCTCGTTCGCATCCTCCGGGTTGGCATCGTATGAGTAGATCGCCTTTGCTCTGTATGGGTAGTCGGTAGGTGCAGTGACCTCGTCTGGCGGGATCTGGATCACCGCACTCTGGGGCTGTGGTGTGGTTGAAGGCCCGGGGGTGGGCGTTGCGCTATTGGGCGAAGCATACTTGTTCATCGACTCCCTGTATTGCGTACCGGGTTGTGGGGAGCTTGTCTCGAAGCCGCTGAGCTGGGCGCTAGTGTACATTTGGGGTGCGTGATGACTGCTTGTGCTTGTATGCGGCCTGTCACCGTGGTAGCCCGGGGATAGCGGATGTGTGCTCTGAGACCGCTTCTGGTCCTTGTGCAGGGCGAACGAATCTACGTAAGCGTGTGATAACGCGTCGGGGGACGACCCAAAGTAGAAGATCCAGATAATCTATAGAAACGAAACAACTTTAATAACCACTACCCCCTTTCGAGATTCCGAGGGGGGGGGAAGGCCGGCGGCACTGACCTGGACGATGGAAAGGATAATGTGACCAGCACCCGCCGCTTGCATAGTTCCCCTATCGGTGTATACAAGAGTGTTTGCAGCCGAACAGGTGAATACCATTCCGGCCGAAAGATATCCTACGATCTATTTAAACCCCCCCGCAAAGAAATAATCAGTAAACAAGTTTCGCGAAACAAAAACCACCACCACAGAAAAATAAGAACTTACAGCCATTTGATATTTGTGTGCCGAGTCCATTAACACCACAATGATGACCCCAATTATACAAAATAATACATATACGATCGACCACCAGGCGAATTTTGGGAAATTCCCGATCGTTCTATCAGCGTCCGCGATCATCTGTGAAACGAACCCTACCAGCCATCCTATCTGTTTGTGCTTGTCAGTAAACAACTGCAATAAACAAGGCGCTAAACACAACTGTCTTTGTTTGTTCGGCAACAACGTTACCTAGAACTCCACAACGGGGGCAACAGCAACAATAACAATAACAAAAGGGCGCAACTTACTATAGCTATTGAAATCGTTGAAAGAGCGAATGGATCGCCAATTATATTACCAAAGTCTGCTCTCGAGGAGCCGCCATAGGACCTGCCTCGCGACATTGATTTATCCTGCCCTTGCATTTTTCTTCCAGACGGTGGTTGAAGGGAGGTGTAGGATTGCATGTAACTCCCCACGAAGGAGATGTCAAGAAGTGAGTTGGGTCAGACAGTCGTAGCAAAAGAGCGTAACAAAAAGCGGGAATCCAGGTGTTTTGTTCGCTCCGACGGGTTTAGTAGTATTGTAATGAAAAAAGTTAGGGGTGTGGGTTGGGGTGGGGATGAAAGAGGGAGTGAGGAAGCGATCCCAGATGGAATGGTGGAAGGAGAATTGCGATGGGGCAAGCAGTGCTACTGGCAGGGAAGGCCTGGGGGGGGGGGGGGTGTGCTTAGATGACGATGGGGGGTGGTGAGTACTGCACAGAGCGCTCTTCTGGTTCAGTCAATTAGAGAAAAAAGGTGGGACGCGGACGCGGCAGGGGCTAGTTTCACGATGAGCAGCGTAGACCCTCGAATGGTGGCAGCGACAGCCACGTAGGAATAGAAAGTGGTAAGTGGACTTTTAATTGTATTGATCTGGTATGGCTGTATAATGGTGTGGCTTGAATACAATGAAGTCTGTTTCTGAAAGGTGCTGTAGACAAGGGCTGAAAATCGTGAGCTTCAAGCGTTGAAATTAATTATTACTCGTTAGTGGGGGTGAAAGGGGGGGGGTAGGCAATAGCTAAACAACACAACGGGTGTGAATGTGAATGTGAATGTGAATGTGTGTATTGGAGGATGAAGACGTGAAAAAGAGGTGAGGAATAGAAATGTGGGAGGAGAGGCTTCTTTAGAAGTACATGTAGCCAGGCAGAGGAGGGTATTGGGGGTATGATATGTGATGTTAGGTACGCCGCAAGAAAGAGCAGCCAAGTGGGTCAACCAAGTAACAACGAAAAAAAAAAAAAATAGTAAGATCTTAACAGGAAAGAGATGATATGATGTGCATATATGGCAAAGGGATTGCTTTGCTCCAGTACTAGCCTCCCCACTTCAAATGAGATACGAGTGGGGGGGGGGAGCCTTCTGGGTATGTATGTAGACTGGAGATGAGGCAATCGTACTGGGGAGCAGGAGGGGAGGCTGTGAGGCTGTACCTACATGTGGAACCAGTATGTGCTTACACTAATAAATTTCGGTTCCCAAAGGAAGAATAGAAAAAGAAATTAACACCCAGAACGGATTCGTCGAAAGAGGAACTGGTAGGTCGATAGGAAGATGAAAGAACTATCCTTCCCGGCTCACCGGTACTAATAAAAAAGAATAAAAAAAAAGAATAAAAAAAAAAAAAAAACACGAGGGACCCGTTGACGGATGGATATCAGAAGCTGGCGCCCTATAACATATACTTGTATGTAAAGTATATATTTAAATATTCACGGGTATGCTGCTCCTGCTACTCGCATGAAGAACGAAGAATTGAAGTCCTGATAGATTACCCTTAATTCTCCCAACCCACACTCCCCCAGTACGTACGTCAATCAAACAAAAAAAAGTCGAGTTCGCGAATGTAAAAAGTATCGAGTCCTGCTCTAAGCTACCGCCTAAATACGGCGAATTAAGGGACGCACTGCAAAGAGGCGAAGATACTTGGTGACGAGAACACTAGTATCTGCGGCGTAAGTACCCTCCCACCCATCTCCTGATGTGAGCAGTGTGCCTCTCTTTATATTCACCTCCAGATCTGCAACGCGGGCGCTCTGCCAAACCTAAAAGCGTTACTAGTGGTTTTATTCTTTTTTTCCACCGTCGCTACCCGCCGCCGCAGTTGCTGGGCGTATAAATTTAGCAGCAAATCAGATCGAGCGCCTCTACATCCACCATGTACCTACTCTACTTCAGATCTTTTTCCCCCGCCGCCGCCTTCTATTGTTCCTGTGGCTAAAAATGTGTACACACACGCTTTTCCACGATTGCCGAGCCTTCAGATGGGGGGGGGGGGACCTCTTTTTTTTGGTCCTCTCCCCCCCCCCCCCGCGCAAGAATTGGCGAGATCTCGAGGGTGTTATCCCAAACTGTTTCCAAAATCCCATATTACTAGTACAATCTACATGTAAGTACATACTTTGCATATACCCACTCTACATAATCCAGCCCTATAAGTACATACAAGTAAAAGTAAAAGTACATATACGCAAGAATAACAAGAGCATAAAAACGCTCAACTACTCATTCGTCATCATCGTGCCACCCCCCACCCCAAATCCTACAGTCTAATATGCCGCGGCACCCACCAAGCTCCTTCCTCAATTGAGCCGCCGCCGCATCTACTAGCCTAACCCCCCCTCCCTTCCAAGACGCAGCCCTACAGCCAGCCACACGCCTATGATACAGGGTCCATCCCATCTCTAATCGCTAATACATGTATACATACTTTTGTCATATACAAGTATATATAAATATACCATATACCTTAAATACATGTAATGGGTCATTTAGGACAGGGCCCTGGCGGGAATATCTATAGATAGTCAGACAAACCTTGTATACATGTACTTATGTTCAAGGTGCATCAGACTATGGAGACGACTACACTTGTACCTGCATATCGGATGTCTCAGGTGGGGCATGTCTGGAAGCTCCGCGATTGGCGATGTACCCATGAAACTTAACCTGAGAACCACGGGTAAGGTCTTCACGGCAGATTTAGCTTGTAGGCACATGGCAAATCAAAGCCCGTTACTGATAGTACATGTATTCACTTTTAACCTTTGGTCTTTCCGGATAAAAGTTTCACTCTAGACCATCCTCTCCGAGCCCTATCTAAAGGTGCTTTATAGACATTCCTGCGGATTCAACCCTTCTACAATCTCACACATTCGTAGCAACAACCCTGATATCAAATTCCCATCCAGACACTCCCCATCACTTCTATTTACCAAACTAAGTATATATATAACGAGGAGGGATTAGAAAAGAAAAGAAGGAGAAAATTGAGTCTTGAATATATAGGCTCATGCACAACTATCTATTCTAATGCTCTATAATCATCTTTGACGGAAGAAAACCGAGAAAGAGAAACGGCATTGCAATAGTCATAACCCCTACGGCCACGGGGACCCAAAATAAAACGCCTTGAATGAAAGTTATGCCGGGCACCACATGCGATAAAAACACAAAACGAACAAGAACGCAAAAAACCCAGAGGGGGGAAAAAAAAATCTAACCCGGAAAGAAACGCGTCTACCTCCCCTCCCCGAAAATGGGCCGCTGATGCCGCTCACTTACTATCAAATTACCCATATGCAAGAACCTGCATGTACAGGCAAACCCTTACAAGTAAACCCCCCACATTCTAACTATGCTCTAGAGCAACCCCCACCTACATATTAAGGACTACTTAATGGCTCGGATGTCCGAGCATGTTAACACCCAGGCACACGAACATAACCAGAAACCCATAGCACACGAGCGCCAGCGCTCCCCTTCTAAGCAACCTGGTCTTCCAGTTATCAACGGTGCCAACAAATTCACCGACCTCCTCGTTATCCATATCCTCATAATCCTTCAGCAGTGCATGATGGTCGGCATCCGGGTTCGAGATCTTCCAGTAGAAAATTCCGGGCAAGATGCTATACTAAATCAGTTCTGACACTCCCGAAACATGAGATGGAGAGCGGATAACTCACAAGCTAATACTGGTACTTCCTGTACTGCCAACGTACGCCAAGACCCTCTCCAAACTGTTTACCGTGATCGCCGTCATAAACGTCCCAATTAAAATTAGTGTAGTGATGACTGCAAACCGACGATCACTCATCTCAGTACTTCTGACAGACGGGGTGATGGGTCTCCCGGCCGCACCACTCTGCACCGGTCGCCATTTGAGCACATTATCAATACTAGCTCTTGCCGGATGCGCCTGGAGTGGGTAACTGAACAGCACCAGAACCACAATCGCGGCTCTACCAACAGTGCTAGTCCATGAGCCTGGATACATGGTGATGATATTCCCAGCCACGTTATCACCATACGAGAGGTACCCGGTGATCGCTACGAGCAGGTAAATGAGTCCTGCGGACCCGACCGAGCCAAAGATTACACTTAGAGTGCTACCATGTGAGTTATCATGGATCTCATTGACGATGGAGAACATGTTCTGGTGGCATGTGTACGCAAAGACGATAATGGGGAAAGCACCAAGTACATCGATAGTTGACGAGGGGACAAAAGGGCGGATAGCACCCCTGTCTGGAATTGTGTCGCCAATGATGAAATGAGCAACAACAAGGACCACAAGGTAGCTGATGGAGACAAGAGCAATAAAGGAGGTGTACTTGAGCGAGTCCAAACGGCGCAGAAAAGACAATGGGATCACAACCAGCATGAAGGCGGTGATCCAGAAGCGACGGTCCATGAGATAATCGATGTTTCCCGCACTCTCATTAAAGCCAAGAATTACCTGGGGCATAAGATCACCGATAATGATGAGGTACGATACAGCCACACCTATCAAACCATCTCATTAGCACCCCTACGATATGACCCACAAACACCCAAGGGTACATACCAAAGCACTTGATCGCAATCGCGGCATCAAAGATGACTGAAGCATTCGGATAGGTCAACTGGCTGAGACTGAAGAAGCTCGCCGTTCCCCTCTCCACATACTTTGCACACCGTGCCTGCAGATACAACCCGAAGCCACTCATGCAGGCCGAGAACACAATCACGGATATGCCTAGTGCGATTCCGAACTTTGCCATCGCATGTGGCATCGCAAGAACACCGGCACCAACAACTATACGTTCCCGCGGATAAGTCTCTTTTCCCCATTGCAGTGGCATACAGTAGCAATAGCAATAGTAGTTGTAGTGGGGAGCATACTGGTATTCATGAGATTTACAACACTGCTTAACCATGAGGCATCGCCGGCCAGCGCAAGGGACTTTCCATGACGCTGGCGTCTCCTAACAGAGTCGGAACCAATGGTCATTAGCTACATGTACTTGCACATGTACACAAAAGTATACTCCTGGAGGGTACGGCACAGAGCTGATATGAAACCAGGGGGTCAGGTGAGATTTGGGGGGGGGGGGGTTAGATGAGATGGATGGGATGGGGTGGGATGGGATGTGGGATGGGATAGGATGGGATGGGATGGGATGGGATGGGATGGGATGGGATGGGATGGGATGGGATGGGTGTAGTACCGTCGGCTGCCTGGAGTGTCGCCTGGAGTGTCGGGGAGATCATCGGTATCGCGCTGGCTTATCGATTCGTAGTTTGGCGAGGTGGGCATAGCTGTGACGTCGGCAGGCCGAGTGGGTACTACGCTTTGCCTGTACTGCTGTACTGGTAGATATACTTGGGTATGTAGGTTATGGGATAGACACTTGGGTATATATCTTGTAGTTGGTGTGATAGCTGTAGCTGAAGCGGTGGTGGTGGTGGTGGTGGTGGTGGTGGTATATAGCAGGCGTGGTATGTAACGTTACGGTGGCGAAGAAAGACGAAGCGAGTGGCACGAATAATTCTAAGTAGTCGGGGCTTCCCCGTATATAAGTGATAGGGTATAAGAGATACTTGAAGAGTATTTATAGGAACAAGTGTAGAGGAAGAGCAGTATTCTATGATCTACTATAAAAAAAAAATGTAAAAAAAGGGGGGGGGGAGTTGAACGGTTAGTGGGCGTTGGGTTATGCGAAGGGGAGAGAAAGAAAAAGGATGGAGCGAGAACGAGAGTGAGAGAGAGGGTGAGTGAGAGGGTGAGTGAGAGTGAGAGAAGGAGAATGGTTACGTTAGTGACGAGCTCAGGAGTTGCAATGGTGAGATTCCAACGACAAACCCTGGTCGTCTAGGCTCGGGATGAAAGGAAAAAAAAAAAAAAAAAAAAAAAAAGGGGAGGCTCGGCGGGAGGTGCCACACCCGAAAGCTGGGGAAACAATTTTTACACCTGTATGTACTTTATGATGTACGGTTATAGAAACATTTAATCGAATCTCTATTGCACGGATGTCTGCGTGTGTGGGTTTCACTCACTGGGTGCGGGTGGTTTCATGGACTATCACTCAGGGCAGTTAGTTTACATCCACCTGCTAAGATCTGCCAAAGCGCCTAGAGTATATTCCCACCCACCCATCACCCATCACCCATCACCCATCACCCATCCGTCACCCATCCCATCCACACGGGCCAATGACCACTCCCACCTCATTCGCAAAACAATCCAAGCCTAGGGGTTAGGTTTAACTCTCACAACTCTTGGCATGTCCAACCCTAACCTCAACCCCACAACAACAACAACAAAAACATGAAACTCGCAAAACCCACAAACCAATCATTACCACCCACTCACCCACCAACTCAAAACCCTCCACACACACCCCCCCCCCCCAACAACCCTCAGTAATGAACCTAGATGCAAAGATTCTCTCCTCGCATCGGACGCAGCTAGTCCTAACGGCTCTAGTTTCTAGTATCGTGGTAGGGTCGACGATACTGGCGTTCCAGAGGGTGAATCGCCTGTCAAAGGTTAGGAATTTGAAGGACTCGATACCAAAGAGCTCGGATTCTGTTAAGGTATGGTCATACATGTGTTCTCTCTCTCTCTCTCTCTCTCTCTCCCTCTTTGCCTGAGGTGTTGCTGTCAATGACCGCCTATGAGAGAAGGGGAAGAGAACTGACAATTGTCAAAGCTCACCGACTACGGCGCCCCCGCCTCCACCGACAAAGACTTGACGCTCGCGGCCTCCGCCCTCCGCGGTGACTGGGATGAAGGTCTCTCCTCCTCACCCCTCCCATATATACATGCATACACACTACTAACCACTTACCCCCCAAACCTAGACCTAATCACAGAGCAGCTCTCCCGCAACGCCACCTTCCTCGGTGCCCCCGGCCTGGCCGCAATCCGCACCTCCTCCATCATCGTTGTAGGCTGCGGTGGTGTAGGCTCATGGGCCGCTACCATGCTCGTCCGCTCCGGCGTGGGCAAGATTCGCCTCATTGACTTTGACCAAGTGTCCCTCTCGTCGCTCAACCGCCACGCCGTGGCCACGCTCACTGACGTGGGCACACCCAAAGTGCACGCGCTCAAGACGCACCTGGAGAAGGTCGCGCCCTGGGTCGTCATCGAGGCCGTTAACGCGCTATGGACGCTGTCAGACGCCGAGACGCTGCTGTCCGGCGAGCCGTCGTACGTCGTCGACGCGATCGACAATATTGGCACCAAGGTGGACCTCCTTGCATATTGTCATGGCCGCGGCATTCCCGTAATCTCCTCCATGGGCGCCGGCTGTAAGTCGGACCCCACTCGCGTACAGATTGGCGACATCTCACTCTCGAGTGAAGACCCCCTCTCGCGCAGCACGCGCCGGCGCCTTCGACAGAAGGGAATCACTTCGGGCATCGCCACCGTCTTTAGCACCGAGAAGCCCGGGCCCGGCAAGGCGACCCTGCTGCCGTTGTCCGCGGAGGAATTTGCCAAGGGCGGTGTTGACGAGCTGGCGCCACTTCCCGACTTCCGCGTGCGCATACTTCCAGTGCTGGGGACGATGCCAGGCGTATTTGGGTTGGCGGCGGCCAACCATGTGATTGCGCGTATTGCTGGGTATCCGCTTGAGTACGGCGTGGGGAAGGACCGTGGGAAGCTGTACGAGGAGATGGTGGCGCAGCTGGCGGGATGTGAGAGTAGGCTACGGGGGAATGTGGCGGGGTTAAGGGTACCGCTGAGGGAGGAGGATGCTGAGTATGTGCTGGAGGAGGTATATAAGGGGAGGAGTGTTGTCAGTGGGTACTACACGAGGCTGGTTCTGGTGAGATGGGAGGCGCTGCCCAAGAGGGAGGGAGGGGGCGCCTGGGGGATGGAGGAGTGTAGGGTGGGGATCGATGATGTGGTCGTGATGACCAAGGAGGAGGCGAAGAAACATGAGAATGAGGTTTTGAAGGGTGGGAAGAGCGTGTTGGAGGTGTGGGGTGAGGAGGTGGTGAAGAGGGTGGAGGAAAGAAGGAGGGAGGAGGCGGAGTATGCGAAGTATAGGTAGGTAGAGTTATGTAGGTAGATTGGTAGGTATATAGCTGTAGATTGTTCTTTCACTGTCTCTCTCTCTCTCTCTCTTCTCTACAAAAGTTTGCTTTATCTCTTCTTTCTTCCTCTTGTACCTCTACGTAATAGTTAGCTAGATCCTAGATCCAATAGTCTCGTGTCTGTATATAGCAATAACGCCTGTGAATAGAACGCGGGAATTCACTTTTCCCATCTTTTCAAGCATCTGCTCATCCCAGGGCACCCAACAAAAATCCAGCTCCAGCGATCATTACCCCCAGACATCAACTCTCACTCGCCACACCCCCCCCCCGGGGCAGTCAGCCCCGGTTGATTGGCTGGTTGATTGATTGGTTAATTCGTTTATTTATAAAGTTCCCTGCAGCCTCGGCACAAATTTTATTATTGTATTACTATAAAGCAACTATTATCACGGGCCGAGGCCGACGCACAGGGTTAGGGCTGCAACGACATATCCGACATATCGTGATGAATTAATTAAGAAGCTCTCTCTCTCTCTTTCTTTTCATACCCCCTCCCCCCGGGCCCCAAATTGCATCCACGACTCAATCATCACCAGATCAATGGCACCGCTCACATCCCCCGTCTGGGCTCCCAATATCTTTGGTTCGTCCCTCACCCCGGAACCACCCCCCCCCCTCCCCCTTCACCCCCCCTCTCTAGCCAGCTATCTCCAGAGCTAACTGCTGTCCTCATATTCATGTGTCACAGATGGCAAAGTGGTCTTGTGTACTGGCGGCGCCGTAATCCTCACCCTCACCCTCACCCTCACCCTCACCCTCCCCCATCCACACAGGACCCAGCTAAACCTCCCCGGTGAAACCAGGGCGATATTTGCTCCGCCCAAGTCAGCGCCCTCGTCTCCCTCGGCGCCAACGCCTCCATCATCGGCCGTACCCCCTCAAAGACGCACTCTCGCGCCACTGAGATTGCCGCTTTGCGCCCAGGTGCCCGCTGCATTGGTATCCCCGGTGATGTGCGCGACTTTGCGGCCATGCAGGCGGCTGTCGAGCAGACGGTGCGCGAGCTGGGCAGGATCGATTATGTCATGTATATCCCCTCCTCTGTTCGCTCCCCCCACCCCCACACATATCTCTAACACCCCACGACCAGCTGTGGCGCGGCCGGCAACTTCCTCGCAACAGTCCAGAACCTGAGCGCCAACGCCTTCAAGGCTGTCATGGATATTGACGTGCTGGGATCTTACAACACCGTCAAGGCCTGCCTCCCTCAGCTCCTCAAGAATCGGGGCAAGATCCTCTTCGTCAGCGCGACGCTGCACTACAGCGGTCTTCCCTACCAGGCCCACGTCTCTGCTGCAAAGGCCGCCATCGACGCGCTGAGTAATGTCCTCTGTGTCGAGCTGGGCCCGCACGGGATTACTTCCAATGTACGCCTCCCTCCCCCTCCTCCCCTCCACACCCCCCACTAATATGACAGCAGTGTATAGCCCCCGGCCCCATATCTGGCACCGAGGGCATGTTCCGCCTCAGCCGTCCCGAGATCATCGACGCGGTAGCCAAAACAGTGCCGCTACAGCGCTTCGGCAGCGTCCACGAGATCGCGGACGCAACGGTGTTCCTACTGAGCGCGGCAGGCGACTTTGTGAGTGGGACAACGCTGGTGGTCGACGGCGGGGCGTGGCACCGGCCGAATACGGGTGGGAGCGGGGTGAAGTATCCGGAGAGCGTGCTGATGGCGGGGGTCGTGGAGGGGGTCAAGGGGATGAAGAGTAAGTTGTAGATATAGCATTTTTTCTTTTTCTTTCTTTGTTTATTTAATAATTGACTAGTTCTTTTTGCATGGGCTTGAGTATTGGCTGTTGGAGACCTACGGGATTATGGGTGGTGGTGGGTTAGAGCTGTACTGGCTATAGCTATTGCTCTAGCTGGAGCTGGAGCTGGAGCTGAACCTAGAACTATAGATAGCTATCTAGGTAACTGCCAAAAGCAAAACCAGCCTGTGCTTCAATATTATCGACAGAACTCTTGGAGAAACATGATGCATAGCAGCTTTTCTGTACCATCTACGAAGAGTAAGGCAATACATGCAACTCGATGATTGACATCAGCCTGTGGAGCCACCAACTCACCTAACCCTAGGTACGGAGTCTACTTGTATCAAGAAATATTCTGCCCTGGGCTTCACCCATTTCGTTCCCTTCCTCGTAGGACAAATCGATTAACTTGTTTTCTACCCTTGCTTTACCGCTTTTCAAACATGCGTGCATACTTGTTTGTACATGTCGTTGCTCATATTTACGCGGACCGTCTTTTGGCAGGGAGTGGTTCTCATGAATCCCGCCCTGGATCGGGTGATAGTTCATGATTACACCACCACCACCACCACTCGCCCACCACCCACCACCCATCACCTATCGCCCACCACACCCACAATCCTATAAAGAACTTGTCAAGCTCGTCAAAGCTAACCACAGAAGATCATTGATTTCTACAATGGACTGGATGATCAAGAATAAGAAGGAAGAACAGCGCTCATCTCTCATACCAACTCCTATGAAACCAGATTCAGATCAACCGCCCTATTTCCCTCAACTTTTTTTTCTTCCTCCAGACATATTCTTTGGAAGCAGACTACTAAACCAACTACCCGAATATTATAGCAAGTAGAAAAAATCCTGCGAAAAGAAAGCGAAAATCAAACCCCTGCCCCACATTCGCCGGAAAACAAGAAAGGAAAAATAAAATTAGAGCCCTAACCCACACTTTTCAAAAGCACCTAAACAGAGCAGAGAGAAACGACAGTATTGGTTTTTAAAAACAAAAAGACCTCTAGCAAACCGTTCCCCCAACTCTTCTATTTTCAGCCGTTAAATTTTCACATTTCAAGTACGTTTCGTTAAGCGGCAGTGGGCAAGGTTTCATTTGCGACGCCATTCTCCTTGCCCTCTTCCTTTGTGTTCTCATCTGACCCTTCTTGCTGTTGTTGCTGCCTCTTCGCCTCTTCGATTTCTCCCTCGATCTTCGGGTTGTCAATGGCAACCTTGACAGCAATCTCTCTGTCACTGACAACATATCCATTCATTTCGCTGACTGCCTTCTTCTGCATTTCCTCAGAAGCAAGGGTAACGAAACCGAATCCGCGGCCTTTGCGGCGTTCCCCACGCATCCGAAGCTTACGAACCATATAGGCGGGGATTGGACGAAGGGCAATCTTAGCACTCTCCGGGCTGTAATCGGCAAAGAGTTTCAAGAGCTAGTATTCGAATCTGGAGTTAGCATGGAGTTGGAATAACTAATCGTGTCATCAATAGTAACTTACTTCCTCCTCAGTCAGTTCATACGGAAGGTTGGCAACCATGACCTTAGTGGCACTGGGAACACCATTCTCAGGGGGTCCTCTCCTTCTACCCCTGAAGTTGGTGTTGTCTCCCTCAGCGGAAGGCCCAGTAGGGGCAGCAGGCGGTTCCTCGGCAGTAGGAGCTTCGGTGAAGTCGGTAGCCTCGGTGAGAGGGAGAACGTTAGCAGTGGGAGTGGTGTCCTCCTCTGCAGTAGCCTCACCGGAAGCATTGTAGTTGGCACGGTTACCACCGCGAGCCTGCATTTCAAGTTAGTAGACAGCCAATGATAGTTGGAGAATTAAGTACTGACCCTGCTGCCACGTCCTCTGCCCCTGCGAGAATTCCTGCCAGGCCTTCTGCCACCTTGCTGCTGGTGCTCACCATCCTCCTGCTGCTGCTCATCCGAGTAGTTGTTGTAGGACTCCCTCCTGGAGGAGGTGGTGCCAGGCTTCTTGGCAACCTGCACACTAACCTTCCTCTCTGAAACCTCCTTTCCGCTGAGATCCGCAATAGCACGCTCGGCTTCCTCCTTTGTCTTGAGGTCGACAAAAGCATAGCCGACTGGGCGTCCGCTACGTGGGTTGGTCGGAATAGAGCAAGATTCACTTGAGACATGTCAGTTTATACCGGATGAACATTTATATCATAGCGGGTATGCGTGCTTCCGGACAAGGATAGCAGGGAGGTGTCAAAAAAAAAAAAGGAAAAAAAAAAATGAAAAAAAAAAAGGAGGGAAAAAAAAAAGCACAAACAGCTTGAGGCAACATACATATCAAACCCAGAGAAGAAAGCCTTCAGCTCCTCCTCAGTGGTAGAGTAAGACAGGTTTCCAATGTAAAGTCTCCTGCCCTCAGCAGCAGAAGCAGCATGAGCAGCATCAGCAGCGCTGGTCTCGGCAGAGATAGTGGTGTTGGCAAGTGCGTCAGTGATGTTCTCAACAGCAGTTGGAGCAGAAGCAGCCTGGGCAGCAGTAACTGCTTCGGTGTTTTCAACGGCGTTGGTGGACATGGTTATATTCTTTTTTTAATTGCTTTAGGTGCTTTATTTATCAAGAAAGAAAGGTTGATGGAGAGGTCCTTGAAAGAAGGGTTCTGCCAGAGAAAAACTGATTGAGGGGTTGGCTGGAAGATCGTTACGACGTGGGGAACAGAGACTGTTACTGTAATTGACTGGAGAGTTGAAGACGCACTTCAAAGGAGGTTGGGAGGGGAGGGGGAAGGGAGAGCCTTGTTGGATTGACTGATCACTTGGTGGGGGAATTCCTGGATTGATGACGGAGAAAGAAAAAGAGAAAGAAGGAGAGGGAGGAGGGGGAGAGAGAGTTAAAGGGGTGCTCTTTGCGGACACACTCATGCTGCCAAGACTCTATACGCCACTACAAGTCAAAGAAACACTCCCACAGGACTGCTATGTACATAACTTAGGCATCATCATCATCACAACCACCGGCACAGTAAATACATGTATGTATCCCCTGAGTGCTACATACGCTTACATTTGATATTCCACGCACTTTGATACTCCACGCACAACACCTGGGTGCAGCCTGACTCGATCGATATATAGCTAAAAACCATGTCTAAGGTACCAAAGTAGGTAGTAGGCAAGGTTAAGGAAGCCTTCCGGGAACGTCTGCAGAGCCAGCCAGTAATATCCACCTCCTCTTTCTACTAACATCCACCCGTGAAGTAAAAAAGGGTTCTAATGGGACTGTGTTCATGGCTGTGAGCACCGAGCTACTGTGTGCTTTGCGCATCTGTGCTCTACCCCTACTAAAGTAGATTAATCTGAACTCTGTAGGTACAACTTCCTTCACCTTATGTGCTTTGCAGAGGCACTTAATCCTGCCTCATGTCCTTCGGTGAGCTCTCACGCGATTCAGAAACCAAAACTGAGACTGCCCACCATCTTGGTGAATGGGTACATGCACCTGGTGAACAGGTTGCTGGATCGGCCAACGTGAGTAGCAAAAATTCCAACTCCCCCGCCGTATTTTATTTCTGCGATGAGGCTAAACTCATACGTACTGTACTCGGGTGCTGTGCATGTGCCTGTTCTACGCCTGTTCTACTTTATTCCATGATATGTGGCCTCAGCTCAGCAACATAGAACGTGCCCCCTCGTTGCGGTGCTTGCCGCCTGCACCAATCCTGAGCCTGACTAACTACATGTATCTATAATCTAACCCCAAAAGCTCAGAGCATCCCCCGGAACTTCGGATCTACCACTGGGAATCTTATCTTGCAGCGACTTTAGTAGACATTCTTTGTCTTTGGACCTTCCTCATCGTTCATGGTCGGTCTGTGTCGATTTACTACTCCACAAGGTTGTTTAATTTGTGCCGTGGGGAGCTTTTTGTTTGCTTTTGGAAGCCTGACACAGCTGTGTCACCTCAAAAGAATGCTTATTTTAACCTCCCCTGTACTGATACATGGGGCATTTTAGACTGAGTAGTCGCGAACCAAACAAATATATATAGGATTGGTTCTGAGCCTGGAGCTTTACGGGATCGTGGTTTTTTCGATACCAGGCATAAGATTGGTGGTGAAGAGTACCAGGCGAAGGTTGCTTCGTGGCCCCCAGAAATCTCTGCACCTAAGCCTCAGAAGTTGCACAATCCTCTCGTCAAGGCAGGCGAATACAAAATCCACCCCGAAAAGCGGCACCTAATTCCGGACAATGATCACCCTCCTCCAGCAATTGATGACTGCCTGAGTCAAACGTGGCCGGTTGGTTTACGAATCATGAGAAAAATCTTCCCACAGGACGATAGGATATCGTTATCAGATCTCAACAACCACCGCTAATCAAGATGTCGTGCCTAAAGTGCATCTTAATTAAGTTTTTCTCTCCCTTGATGAAACCCTTTTGCACTTTAGAAAATGCAACACCATAAACGCGGCTCAATATGGATTTGGGTTGAAGGCCGGAGTAGTCTGCCTAACTCAAGCGATTTATGCGCCTCCGGCTTCGGAGAAACAGAATACCCCACCCTGTCTGGTGACAACCAAAAGGCCTCCTTCGTTGAATCATCACACATCACTCGTAATTATTGATTTATTTATCTTTAAACCTATGGCCTATAGGAACCTTAAGCTAAGGCGGACAGTCATTTAACTTCCTGGGAGACTGGTTTCCAAAGTATTTCCCCGCACCGGTAGCACTAATTGATTAAACAAACAACACCTGTAACACCTTCATACTTTTGGAGATGGTAGGACTGGTGGGCCCATTACACCAGTTTTCAAGACCGAAAACCGTGGGAGTTATGAATCTTTTTTTTTCTTTTTCATATTAAAGATATGCTTTGTAACCTAATGACATCTGGGTTCAGGCCGCAACTTCTGTGTAGCCTCAGCAAAGGGCAACGAATGGACGCCTGAAAACTGGAGACCAAAATCCTGGTTAAGACCCCGGGTCACATTTCATTTTGCGATGACCAAGATATTTCTGGTTCATATGTGAAGTAAATCAGATCTCCCCAATGGGATGGGTTGCCTCGAGCAAAGTAGTATCAGCTGGAGAGAAGAAAAAAAAAATTTGGCAATCGACAAACTTGACGCCTTAATAGCTGTTCCGCTCTATCTTTTGTATTTCGTAAGTTATCAATATTGCCCTATTGGGTCTAGGAAGTGTTAAGTAAACCTTTTCCGTGGGGCCCTCTATCTTCACCCCTGAAAAAGAAAAGTGGTGTAACGGTAATGTACAAATCAAGCTTAACACAAACGAAACAGGCTGAAGCAAGGAATGTCCTAAAGAAACCAACGAGCACCATAAAAACGCCTCTTTCAGAACCCCAAGAGCGAAATACCTACCGAGTAAGATTCGGTGATTGACTCCTTTGAACTAATTGACAATCCCATTCATACTAAAGGTTCGGGTTAGTATTTGACTTCATTCCAATATTGCTTTTGGAAACTTACGACTCTACCCTGCTCATCGCCTGAGTACACTGCTTGGGGCATTGGGAGAACTGCTGTGATACCCGCCGATACTTGTATTTCGCTGTGGAATTGGTTGACATGGTGCAATGTTTTTACCAAAATCAGCACAAATCGCCCGTTTCGGATGGACTTTTGCCAGATCTAAATATAACTGTTAGTATGTGGTACTGGGAGTATCCAAAAGGGTTCCCTAACATTAACGATGCCACGTCTATGACCTGTAAAGAGTAGCTCTCGTTCTAGCCATTCATTCCCTAGCCCCTCGTAGAAAGCACAACATAATATCTGATCGTCCGGTCCATCGCAGATACTCTGTGTCAAGATGTGATCACCATTTAGTGAGTAGATGCTAACATCTGGACTTTTGCAAAGAACAATGTTCCCCGAGACATCATTTACACTTATACTCTGGTGTTTTATTAAAAATAAGTATTAGTCACGACGAAGTCTAAGGCGGAGGCGGGTCAGACAGAATAAAGTTATTCTCTCACCTTCACAGGGGAATCTGCTTTCAGTTGTCTCACAAATCGAAGCCTATTCAGGTCCCATACGAGGACAGTGTTATCGGTAGAAGCACTGACAAGAACACTAAATGACCTTGAAACGGCCATGACAGTCACAGTGTTGACGTGGCCAAATAGACAAGCCTTAGGTTGAAGCTCGACTGACTTTGATGTTGCCTGAATTTGCCAAACTGAGATTGTACCATCAGTCCCTGCCGTGACCAAGGTTCTGTGGTCTGCAAAGGCAGCAGTTGAGATTTGTCCTTGATGCAGATGCTCATGGTGTCCGCAAAGTTTTTTGCTCTCAAAGTGGTAAAATCTAACACTTGCATCTACAAAGCCCCATTCCATGTATTTATCATACGATGGTGGCATATTCAATCGAAAGGCATTCGAACAAAATACACGCTCGTACTTTGACGAATGTACCAACGCCTGAACTCGCTCATGGCTATCGAGCAACGGGAAGGGTAGTCGTATCAAGGACTCCACGCCGACGTCCAATCTCGCATATCTATGTGTGACCCCCTCTCTTATAGGATGCGTCCTTGTAAAGACTTGATGCGGTGTCTGCCCAAAATTGTGAATGATGCCGATGGTTGCTAACCTCTCCACGGGGTCTTGGATATTATCTAGATCAATCGCGCCATGATATGATAGATGGTGGAATACGTTTGTCGCCTCAATTGCTGCCTCTCCACGTTGTTTAAATCCAAATACAAGGTCGATCCACTCATGAAGGTGTTGGCTAACATATGGACTTTCTAGTGCCTCACGGTGTTTTGCGATAAAAATCTTCGGGTCGCCCTTTGCCCATGGTGGGAGAACAACCGAGTCAATTGCTTCGTCTGAACCTTGCTTCATGCCAAAATTGTACGAATTGGAATTGACCAAAAACTCCGGGAGGAAAAAAAACTCCGGGATAAGCTCCCGAACATCAGTCATATTGTCTTTTGAGGCCGAATTCCAGGCTTTTTCGATGGAATAGAAGAGTCTATCTGCGTGATCAAACTGCCCCCCTTGGAGAAGCAAATATGATTGAACGAAAGGTTGAAGACGGATAAGATAGGAACAAACAATCATGGCTGATGAGAAATGTGTCCCGTAATGGAAAGGAGGCGATTGTCTATCTCCAATTTCTTCAAAGGACCGATACCTCTCGCGAAATTCTCGCTGTCTTTCAGGTGTCTGCGCTCCCATTGGCTTCGAAAAGTCTCGAAACGTTCTTGGATTTGATAGATCAAGTGCCTCGCTTGTATAGTCTGCTAAGACCCATGGGAAAACAGGATATTGTGTTAGGTCGTTGAAGGTCCTTCCAGCCATGGTGTTAACAAGCATCAGGTAGTGGAAATTTGATATCTCCCCCTTCATCCACTTCCTTGTCGCAGGGTTCGGAGAGCTTGAAGAAAATACATTGACAAGCTTTGAGCCAAAGTTAGAGGAATTGTCTTGGGTTTTGAGTGAGTCTATCCTCCATGCTTCTCCTGTGTAAAGTGTTGCTGAGCTACCATTAACATTTGTAGCCTTTGACAAAAGCTTCGAGTGCAAAAAGTCTCTGTCTTTCACGGACATGGTTGTCAAAAGATAGCTCCTCCCATCAGTAAAAAAAAGCTCCAATGCCACATCCCTGAAAAGAAATCGTCTTTTGCTGATGCTGATCAAATCCTCAAATGGCCAGTGTCTCGTCTCATGGTCATTGTTCATATTCAAAGGCTTTGGGTCGTCTGCCTCTCTCCCTGCAATCATCTGAAGGTACTGGTCTCTCTCATCTTTAGGCGCTTGCCAAACGTTCACAATCTCGCCGTCGGATCTTTGAAAAAAGTTGTCGATGAGGTAGAGACAATTCTTCCCAAGAATAAGAAGTCCCTCTACAGCCTCCAGCCCGACCAGCTTGGACACATTGTGAACATATTCAACAACATCACCATGTTGAATGGTCCTCATAACCTTTCTGTTTTTGTCCTCCCACCCCTCATCGTCCTCTCTCGGATCGTCTACTAGCTCATAATCCTCATCAAAGTCATCTTCTCCGCCATCACGGGCGGGATTGTGATGTGATTGATCCATGGAGTCTGTTTCCCTAGTAGTAATGATGCTGATTTCGTCGTCTTCCACAGATAGGGCATGGGTCCTACTCCGGCTAGCACCTTCAGATAAACCTCCCGTAAGCCTCCTCTTTGGTTGGTAGTTGTGCAGGTGGGCCCTTGAATCCGGTAACATGCGCATTCGCATGCGGTTTCTTCCCTCAGTTAAATCAAGCCTCCACTTTGTTTCTTGCCCATCATCAAGAAGCCCACAAGGCCTCATAAGCTCTGCCTCAAGTTTTGAGTACATAGAAACAACATAGCTAAGACTATCCTGTTGATCCTGTGTTGCTCTTTGGAATTTGAGGTGTTCCGAAGCATATATGTTAGCCATCCAATGAGTTGAAGCGGACTCATGACGACCATAGACGTCCTCATTACTCATGTCTTCCAGGATCCATTGTTTAAGTCTCTCCTTACGCTTAGAAATGCGGTTTCTGGCAGTTTCTTCGGTTTTTTTATTCTCGTCTGCAACAAAAGCTTCCCAGGCCTTTGAAAGAATACCACAAAAGAATGCGTCTAGCTCCTCTCGATGGTCATCTATCCAGTACAGCCATGTATCACTATCCTAGAAAGATGTCAGCCTTAGTATTTGACAGGACACATCTGCCCTACCAATTCCATCAATTTCTTAAAACCTGATGATAGCTGTTTATGGTCCACACTCTTGGCTTGGCTCAACAACGCCGAGGTCTCTGCCGGTTTCTGCACGAGAACGATTCGCAACATCTGCAGCTGAGGTTAGATCTATCGGGATTGAAAGAAAGGATATTGAATACACTTACATTAACAGCTGCGAGTTTGATATCTTCTCTCTGACCAATAAGTCGCGTATACAGCAAGTAGCATATGAGCCGCGTAAAGTCACCATCTGTATTGTCAGGCGAAAGTATGACTGCCTGCCAGTACATAATTTTATTAAGGAAGTCGACGACCAGCTTTGCGTCCGATTTTGGATCCTCAAGCTCCGAGAGCCGGAAAAGAACTAAGCGTGAAACAACTGTCCTCAGGCTTGTTACGGTTTGGCTGCAGAGACGAACACTCTTTTTTTTTGCTATTTCGGGTCGTTGGAGATATTCTAGAACAGTTCCAACAAAATCTAATAATGCCTCGGCACCGTTCAGAAACCAGCCTTCATAAACACAATCTGTGACATGAAGTGTGAATCTCCCAATATTAGTCAAGACCCGAGGCTCGCACAGCAGTGCCATATTAAAGCTCAGGCAGTTTGTTAGGTGGTTCAGGGTATTCCTAAGCAAGTAAGTTTCGAAGTAAATCTGATGCTCCTGAAACCCTGGTGGAATTTTTGAGTTCAACCCGAACCCAGGAAACTCCCTTCTTTCCAAAACTAGGTCTGCGAACACCCCCATGACAAGTTCCAATAAACTCTCAACAACTGAATTTGTAACTGCCAAGGATGCTACCCTTCCATTGACATTCAGCCCTGTTCCAATAGCTGGTGACAAGCGTGCCATGGAAGGTGAAAATGCAGTGGGTTCTGAAGTGACCAGAATGAAGCTGGATCCTCTCCTCAATCTTTCGGATCTAGGTGCAGTTGGGCTGGGTGGCTCATCCACGGTCATTGTCCTGACTATCGGGGGTGCAGTATTCGATGATAGGGGTCTAATCACAACATCTCCACCGTCGAATGTCAACGCTGAGTCTTTCGAATTAAGTTCTGTTTCAGCGCTAACATGATCCGAACTACAGACAACCGGGAAAAGTATCCCGAATAGTTCTTGTACATATGTGGAGGTAGCGCAATATTCGCGAAAACCTGGGCAAGTTGTGTGTAGGTTCGAAAGGAACTGTATAATTGTTTGAAGCATCTTAGCCAGTTCCCCGAGTCGCTTTTCTGATGTTTTTGGTGCTTCAATTAATGATCAGGCTGTCAGCAGATATACGTACTACTTGCAATGATCTATTAAACTATGCGTACCTTGAGGAGAAGACAAAGAAATTGACCTTCGTCTAACTGGTGGAGTGGGTAGCAATTTCCCATCCTCCTTGCCCAGATCACTTGCCTCTTTATTGTTATTTTCACCTTGATCAGAAACGATTGTTCCCACGCCAGCTCTTAACATCCCTGTGATGACCGGTAAAACTTCTGGGTAGATAACTCTTGCCTTCCCTCCATCCGAAAACAATTCTAAAAGCCCATACAAATCCAGCGGCCTTGAGATATCAACTTTGGCTACATCCTTTCCGAAAAGAATTGAAAAACAGATTGGCCAGAGAGGCGCTACGTTCCACCACCTTTTCAATCTATTTTTCATGATAACAAACCCACCAGTTTTTGACGCGAACTTTGTGACGTAGCTACCCCCGTGAACAACTAGAAGTCTTGCCAAGATTTTCGCACCTAGAAGTACGACCTTAGGTTCACTCTCTGCCAGTAGGTATAGTAGCCACTACGAGCCAATGTTAGCAAAGAATAGAATAGTGCTATTTTTTTAGCCGAATACGACGTAGTAAGAGTGCGGAAATATCTGACCACCCTCTTGTAGAATGTCTTGGGCTTTATGACTATGAATGGTCATATTCCACAAGAAGATGGGTCAAAAAGCAAACACAGACTAGAGGTGGAACTATACCTTATTGGTAACTGTCCTCGCAAATTTCTTCAGGTTTCCTGTACTGTTGCCATCTTCGAAAAGTAGCTCCTGGTACATCTCGAGAACCATAACACCAATCTGTTGCCGAGTAAATCCATCCACGCTTAAGTCATTAACAACTTTTACTGGCGGCACCAAGCTAACACTTCCAGTGGGATTTGATCCGAGTGTTCCTTGCCGGCGAAGCTGTACGTTACTCTTCTTTACTTTCAGCGGACGGGCCGGATTATTCTTGTGGAGAGAATAAGTTATAAACAAAGCCAAGGATCGTAGAACATCCGCGGACATATTAGTCTTTATAAGAGCTTTGAAAGCGGTCATAAAGTCGGGAAGAATTTCGCGAGAAAACATTTCACCCTTCAGTGCAAACATAAGTTTCTTGACAATTCCTGAATGAAGCCACGGTCCTGAATTAGCTTTTGACAAGGCTAAAATTTGAGCAAAATAAAGAATAACTTACTCATGCGGAATAGCCTCTTTGAATTAAAGTGATGGTACTTGCTCCCGTGACAGAAGGTTACAAACTGGGAAAAGTACTCCCTCTGAGTTTCCATGTCTGCTTTCCTCCACATATCAAAATCGACCAGTAGTATTCTATACGCAAGTGGGTTAACTATGAAACTTTCCTCTGGAGCTTCACGTCGGAATCCAACAAAGTCCAAAACGATGTGTAACAATTCTTTCCCCACTACGCCTTTCCCCTCTTTATTCCGTATAAGATTTCCAAGAATCGCAAAGCCATTATCCCTTTCCATAGCTTCACTATTTCTCCAGGATGCTTTAGTGACTTCAAATAGTATCTCAACAGCTCTGCACACCTGCTTTGGCGTCACTGCGACCTCAACCATTTTCAGTCCAACAGCTGCTGCACCCCCAATTCTCCATGATGCATCATCTAGTGATTGGGGCACAACAACAATGGGTTCCCCTGTCATTATTGCGACTCCATAAGAGAGACACAGTGCCTCGTTAATAGAAGGTACTGCGCCGTTGATAGCCACCGCTCCAGCACGAGTCAAAGATTGAAGGTTCTTTGCGGCCTCCCTAGAGAGCGATTTTACAAATTGGGATTCGTCGATATTATTGTTGTCCTTGTCATCGAGAACTTGTGATGCAGATATATTCAGCAATACCTTTGCTTCAGGTAGGATAGCTGATGCCCTGTGTCTTATCGCGGAGATTATATCGCTTTTTTCTTCTTTCCCAGGGTGCATGAGCTCATTTCTCATATTTAACGCAGCAGATGCTTCGTATGTCTGAAAAGATCCAAGTGTATCCTGGAAGTTTCCATAATACCGAGGACCAAGTCGATAATGTACAGCAATCAAGTCATCGGAGAGGGTATCTTCAAATAAGTGAGCCGTCCCCAGGCTCCATTTCGAGGATACAACACCTCTGCCAATACGAGGGGACAAATCCGATGGGGTGCCGAGAAAGACCTGAACAGGTGTTGTCGAGGTGGGTGGGGGTTGGGGGTATGTAGCCTTGACTTGTTCTACAAATTCACCATCTATATAAAGTGCAGCCTTGGGCGCCGAAGTTGTTCGGCCGCGTCGATGAACAAGTGAGATATGATACCATCTCCTCGACTCAAAAACTGTCGATTTAAACCTAACGCTTGCCCTTGGGGATGCAACAGAAGTCTGTAAAATAAATTTCCGAGTATCTTGCTCTATATATGCAAGGACGAAGCAACGCTGGGTCGAATCGAAAACCCCAAATAGTGTTGTGTGCATGGAAGAGTCAAAAGCATCGATACACACCCATGCAGAAAATGTATACCCATTGGTTTGAGTAGGGGGGAATGTTCGACCGAGCGAGGAAAGTTCCATGGATGCAAACCCATGGAGCGAGAGATCAAACTGGATATGCGGCGGCCCACGGGAAGATTTTATCGCTTCCAGGAGAAAATCAGAAACGGGCTCTTCACTCGTTGCTTTCCGGTAGAGGAATTTGGCATCGCTTAAATGGTTGATCCCGAGCTGAATCAAATACTGCGCGAACTCTACCAGAACAACACGTTCGTCGCAGGGGATCGACTTATCCCATAATCTAGGCAGTATAGAAGTCAATATACCTGTCGAGTGCATAGCGACTAAGTTGAACTTGCTGCAGCAAGCAATAGAAAGCAATGCCTGCAGAACCACAACGGTGGTGATGGTCGAGTCCTCTGTTTGTGCCATAGCCATTTGGAAGCTGAGAACCAAAGGAATTATCTCCGCATTTATCAAAACGTCTTTACTGCCAAAGTTTCCTTTTACTTTTGCTCTGGCAATATCCACTCCTCTCCCATGCTTGTCTTCGGCCTTGCCCGTAATCTTGCCTGTTTTCTTGGTATCCCCCATACTTCTTTTTACGGAAACCACAAAGCTCGATAGGGTTGAATCGTCCATCCCAAATGCTAGGAGCAGTCCAAATAAATGATCCGGGGCCTCGGTAGGTAACCCAGTTGCTGCAAGGCCTTGCTCTAGGCTATCCCACCTAATTTTTCTTGAGAAAAATCTTTTATTACCTGGATGGTCCAACAAGGCTTCAGAAATCACACCGAAAAGACACTTAATCAACTCTATAAAGTGGTTTTTTTCTTCATCGGATCGGTTGGTAGAGTTGTAAAAACCGGAGCATGAATGAAGTGCGGATATAAGATAGTTGAAACCTCCCAGGGCTCTAAAGGTATCTATAGCGGGGTTGAATCCAGGTCAGTGCGCTAGAATGGCGGGGCGTTATATACTGAGAATGGAGAAGACAAGCCTTTAGCTTCTGGGGAGTCCACAAGTATACGCTTTATCAGAGAAAGCCATTGCAGCCGTATGAGTATGTCTAGGTCCGAAGAAGAGGCCTCGAGGGAATCGAGGAGGGGCTTAATTTCGGCAATGAGCCTGGGTTTTGTGGATGCAGCAGAAGAGACTCGACGCCGTGCGTAGGATGAAGTCTGTGTAGATGAAGAAGACGCCATATCTGGAATCGGGAAGGTTTGGAGCGCAGAATTATATTCAGGGCATGAGGTCTATATAACTGCAATGTTAAATCCGTGATGAAGACTAAACACACCGAAAAAGAATAGCAAAACACTATGAATGGAATGAAGCCAGTATTCGAAGCAGTGCAATGAATGGGTTTGCTTAACGAAGAATCAAAATGTGAGAGAAATATGTGCTGGTACAAGGTGGGTTTTGGTTGGGGGGGGGGGGGTTCGCGATGTTGTTGAAGCTAGGTAGATGATGCGGCGTTGCTGAGCCTCCGCTACACCAAAAGCCATCATCTCGTTTCGTTTTGTGTTTGCAGCTGGGCTTACACCAAACATTCCTCAACAAAGATATACTTCATATATACCCACCCATGTTAGCTTTGCATCGACTTCACCAACAGAGTCAGAAATGATGTTATCTACATATATGTATCTTGTTTGTTACAGTTGACTGTATGAAGCGACCTATATTTGGAAAACGAATAGATAGATGGTTTGCCGTTTTGGGCTCTTATGTTTGGTGTGACAGGCAAGCTCGCTCGCGTCATTTGAAAGCTCCATGATCCAGTTAACAATGTATCTTAGGTACATGTACTCTAATCGGGCACATCTCGGAACTGTGGAGTGAAGACTGTAAGGACATGCCGAATTTGTCAAATAGCCACAACATTTCAAAAACGCGTCGGGGCGTTGCAGCTACGGCAAATAATGCATTATTTCCATAGAGAGAGGTAGATAGGCAGATAGGCAGTAAGATAACACTATCAACACACGCTTAGACTACACGGAGGAGCCGGGTGCTTGTCTCCGTGGGTTAAGAAGATCTCACGGGGGTGATAGCCACCACAGGGGTGCGAGCGAGACATGATGACTATGCCTGAGACGAGTCTTAGCGCTTGGCACCAATGAGCCTGTAGTCACCAGCCCCCGGAGCAATTCAAAGCTCTTTATCTTCCCCCAGATCCCACTTCCTCTCTCCTCTTCCTCCCATTCCTCTCCACCTCACTGCCACTCACCACTTCCACATATTTCCCCCCTATACTAGAACCCACTCTTTCTAAACGCAATTCATCATGAAGCTCTCCGGCAACTTCGCTGTTCTCCTTGCTTCTATCTCAGTCACTATCGCCTCCCCAATCTACGACACAACGGTTGTTCACAAGGACTCTGCTCCACTGCTGTCCTCCGCTTCCGCAGCGGAACATGAGATCCCTAACAACTACATTGTTGTTTTCAAGAAGGATGTCGGTGATGAGGTCGCCAGCGCCCACCACAGCTGGGTGGCTGACATCCATGAGGCATCTGTCGCTTCGCTCAGGAAGCGGAGTCAGGTTCCCCTCATGGAGCACTCCAATAATATTGGCCCTCTTGATGTGGATTCCTTGACCGGATTGAAGCACACCTACAACATTTCTGGAGGTCTTACCGGATACTCTGGTGCATTCGACGACTCGGTTCTCGAGGAAATACGAAAACACCCTGCTGTAAGCCCCCATCTCCTTTCTCGCCACCCCGGCCACCCCGGAGCTTATCTCGCGGGTGTGTGTCATACGTTCAGCCAGAACGTGTGCACGTGATCCCATCGCTTAGTGCCGGGTCGCCCCACACATTTAGAATAAGGCTAACGCTATATATCTTTAGGTTGCCTATGTTGAGAAGGATTCCATGGTCTATGCTCTTGATCAGGATCCTGCAACAGAGCACGGCGCCCCCTGGGGTCTTGCCCGTATTTCCCACCAGAAGTCCCTAGACTTTGGCACATTCAACAAGTACATTCATCAGGCTGATGGTGGTGAGGGTGTTGACGTTTACGTCATTGACACCGGTACCAACGTCGATCACGTTGACTTCGGGGGCCGTGCTCACTGGGGAAAGACCATCCCTAACGGTGACTCCGATCAAGATGGTAATGGCCACGGTACCCACTGTTCCGGTACCGTTGGTGGAAAGAAGTATGGTGTTGCTAAAAAGGCAAACATTTACGCTGTCAAGGTTCTTCGTTCCAACGGGTCTGGCACCATGTCCGACGTTGTAAAGGGTGTTGAATGGGCCGCTGAGGCTCACTTGAAGAAAGTCTCGTCTGCCAAGAAGGACAAGAACTTCAAGGGTTCCGCAGCCAACATGTCCCTGGGTGGTGGAAAGTCCCCTGCCCTTGATCAAGCTGTTAACGGCGCTGTCGGCCTTGGCTTGAACTTCGCTGTTGCCGCCGGAAATGACAATGCTGATGCTTGTGACTATTCACCTGCTGCGGCCGCGAAGGCTGTCACCGTCGGTGCATCTACCCTTGGCGACGAGAGAGCTTACTTCTCCAACTACGGAAAGTGTGTTGATATTTTTGCCCCTGGCTTGAACATCCAATCTACCTGGATTGGATCCAACAGTGCTGTTAATACCATCTCGGGTACCTCAATGGCCTCGCCCCACATTGCTGGTCTCTTGGCATACTTCCTTTCTCTTCAGCCCAAGTCAGGGTCCGGATACTCCGTTGAAAGCCTCTCACCAGCTGAGCTCAAGAAAAAGATGATCGCCATTGCTTCTAAGGGTCTTCTCTCCGGAATTCCAAGCGACACTCCTAACGTAAGTCTTGATACCTTATTATTATTATTATTTGAACCATAAGCTGACTTTCTTTAGCTTCTTGCCTGGAACGGTGGCGGATCTGGGAACCTTTCTGAGATCTTTGATGGCGAGAGATATAGCCATGGCTCAACCTCCAAGCCCTCCAGAATTATTGAGGATGTCTCAGACATTACCAGTGAGGTTCTCTCTGAAGCTGAAGCGTTCTTGGAAGAATTCGAGGACAAGATTGTTGAGGACGTCAAGACTGCGTTTGAGCAGGCTAAGAAGGCTCTTGGCCATAACGCTTAAGTAGCAGTTCGATATTTCATTTATAGAATGTTTATCTCTGGCTCTTTTTATGTTACCAGCCTGCTGTTAAGTAACGCTGTTGGTTAGGCGATGTTATTTTTCGTTGGGTTTCTTTCTCGTTTTGTTACAATTTTACTTAGGTAATGTGGGATGGTTTGGTACTGTACTTTTTTTTTTTTTATGCATTCTGTTCTGCTTTGTATTTTACACTTTTGGGACCAGGATAACACTGCATTTACTGGGTAAACAGTAACTTGAATACGAACACCTGTTATCCATAATTAATACAAGAACGCGTGTGCACGTGGGTGACTTCCCTTGATTGGTTTCCAACATCTACGGGAAAACTATTGTAAGAGTCCTACCGGCCAGGGCAGCCACCTAAACCCCGGTCTTAGACCCCGTTTGTACAATAATTTTCCCCATTCCATAGGAGTGCCTTGCCGGTACATGTAGGTACATCCGCCAGAGGTTCGCCGGCCTTTCCATGCCTTACATTTTATGTAGGTAGTAGATTGAGCGATGGACCTGCATGTATGGGCTTGTCTGATCTCAGTTTGAAAGACACGTCGGATGCGAGATCACTCATCATAACGGCCTCACTTTTCACAATCCTGCAAACGACATGGGGATGCCTTGAACCGCTTGATCACCTGTCGTGTGCACAGCCAGAAATTGCGGGGATTGCACCGAAACAAGGCAACCACAGGGGGGGAACCCCGTCATCTTGGATTCTCTGTGGCGTACACGATGATCGCTGAATGGTCGTGTGGCCAAAATGCAATTTCGCGCCTCGCGCGGGCGAGCTGCTTAGTCCATTCTAGGAATCGATTGTTTCGTTGCAACGAGCCGCCCGCAATCACGTCATCCTCCTCGCTTGTTGAGCCGCACGGGAGCTATTATCTTAACTTCCCCATCTTTCACAGTTTATATATATGCAGAGGTGTAGAGTAGAGATGCAGAGATGCAGAGAGCTCCTGTTCAGCTTCCTCATCGCGATAGGGGTAGGGGGGGGGGGGGGGGGGGGGCATGCTGACCGCCCTATCTTTCCCCCCAAAATCAGCAATAGCCTGTCCATCGGAGTGTCAGGAGCTCTCTGCTCGGGCCTATCCCAACACGCAGATATCCATGTCTCATTTAACCCCCGAGGAAGCTCTCGAGCCACATCTCTGGTAACAACTGGCAATATTGACTAATTGCATATATTGTACATAGAGTATTATCCAAACCTTCTAGAGCATAACTTACGCCCCGGGCCATCTAGAGACAACTCTTAAGGACCAATTAGGTAATCATTGGTTTCAGGGTCACGCTTGTGATGTGATGTGACGAGGCCGGCCAGAATATAAATCTGGGGAAACTTTATCTAGAAATCCAAGCCATCCGTATCACTACCCTACATGTAGCTAGGCCATCTTTAGACATGCACATCTACACAGTCTCTGTTGAGTTGAATGGGAAATACTTATCCATGCCATGATCCACACGGCTGGTCACGGGGGTAAAATCAGGCACAGGTTTCTGATGAACAAAAGGGGGGGGGGGTTCCTGCCAGTAGGGTCTGACAAAGATACATGTATGAATCATTGTTCCAGGCCTCATACGGAATAGCTCTGGTCGTATTTGATGACGTTTCAGGACTGGCAAACAGGCCAAAACCTTGCAACAGCGCCAGATGGAGATTGAGGCGGTACATACATGTACTTTACATCCAATCCGGTGAGTTTTAAGTCAAACTGTGGTCCAATGTATTAACAATGGTCGACGAGCTGTGACGCTCAATATTCACAACTGTCTATTATTGATTATAGTCACCCTCCCAAGGGGTGTATGTCGATAAAGGCATAACCGAGCTATATATTCTTTCGTGGATTAACCCCTGTTGCACAATAAATCACTCGGTTTTGTAGTGGTGTAATAAGGTGCTAATACGCGTAGAAACACACGGTAGAGCGACATACAGAGCTTCTTTGGTCGTTATGTACTGAGCTGTTGGATCCAGTAGCGCTGTTAGTCGCGCTAGGTACATGTAGACACCCGCCCCAATACTTCAAGCGTAGCCGGTGAAGTACTACATGTAGGTGTAGGCAGGGTACCAATACGTACCTAGATGATATGGTTATCAGCACTGGGACTGCTCACCACCCCCCGCGGAGGAGATCGAGTGCTGCCGCCTTTAGAATCGGTATATAATAAGTACATGTGTGTGTGCGGTGCATAAATGTATGCAATAACCCCCTTACTCTAGTTGCTAGAGTTTACTGTATATATCGAGCTGGCAAGATGCTATTATCCGTGTCACTGAGGCATCGTGAATTTCATAATTTATCCGTTGAGTAGCACCGCATAGAGGCTGTACGACCGCACCACCGCGGGTAAATCCCCCGGATTTCTTGGCATTCGCTTTAGCAGATATCGTAGCGACCCCGAGTTATCATCAACATTTTTCTTGGATTGGTGGCTAACAAAATTTGTAAAAAAAAAATCTTGGTCCAGGTAAGTACATGTACTACATACCATACATGTAGACGCTCTCACGGGGTAGCGACCACTGGGGACGTATGGGGATTGTTGGTTTATTTCCATCCAAAGAACAGCTATGTAAACTTACAAGGATAAGTATCGCATGAAACTTGAACAATCCATCGTTATGAATTATATCCATTTGAAAATCGGTCTTACATAGTACTTTCCGGCGTTGCAATAGAAAGGTCCCCACACCCCCGTGGTCTATTTATTGTGCCAATGATGCTGGGCCCTACGTAACACATATGATTAATTAACAGAGTTTGTATCCCAACGGGTCGACTAATTGTTGTTCTTTGCGGCCAAGACTTGCTCAAACAAACGGAACCTACTCGGATCACTTCTCTCATATCCCGTGCCTGTGTTGCACAGAGTGATATATCATGATCCAATTGCGATTAATGGTATGAGTCAGGAGAAAGAACACTAATACGGCGACAGCAACACAGTGACTAATGGCTATAGTTTGAATAGCAAAATGTCTCCTCTTATCTACTCAGAGTACATGTAATCATTCGCCTTTACATGACGATTATCGGCTTGCAGCTTCCCAGCCTAGCCTTTAAGAAAAACAAACGGCCTTAGCTTTGTTTATCTAATATTTAAGACCCCTAGAAACCATAGAAGCCTCAGAATTCGAACTCGAAACGCTCTGACGGTCCTAACATGTACCTACATGTACATTGGAAGGACATATTTGGTAACATGTTAAAGCGGAGCTGCATGTATATATCGGTTGATCGAATATATATATATATAACCTTCCGATAATGGCACTGGGCTCACCCAGTTATAACAAAGATTATAGGCACAGCGAAAGCTCGCTATAAGGGTACTGACGATAAGGGTAATCTCTTTATTAGGGTACCACCTTTTAGTCCCGTTTTTTTCTGGTGGGTATAAGGAAGGGTAAATTTGCTATAAGAATACCAATAGACCTATATACTTGTAGCTATATAGAATGTTTTGCTAGAGTAAGTACCTTTATATAAAATGTAGGGTTAGGGTATTTTGGGGGTTTTCTGCTAATTTTTTTTGGTATATGTATATGGCCCACCTAGCGCCAACCATCATGCCATACTATTCTTGTACTTATGTATCTCTTACTGGCAGCTTGCAGTTCACTTTGGACGAGCATAAAATTACCCCTATATACATGTAGTCACACTGATTTACCTACATGTACTGATAAATAACAGGCTTCCCCCCTTCGCTCTCTAAACGGGTAAGCTCCCTATAAGGGTACCGGTTCCCGGTCCCGAGCGTACCCTTACAAGAAGCTCTCGCTGTATCAATTATCATGAAATGTGTGTTAATGAGATGGTTATCTACCAGTCCGTAGCTGGAGAAGCGCGATCCTGCCAAGAAATGACTTTTAGAATAGAGTAGAATAACATAGCTTGAAACATTGCTAACGTTGGTTTAAATCTTAAGCATCGCTGTAATCACCAAACTAGAGAGCCTCATAAATGTGCTTATGGATATCACTGTTCCTTTTCCCCGTGCTAAACATGCTGTAAATACAATAAAAGATTAACAAGGAAACAGAAAAAACAAACGGTAAATTGATGAGGTGCTATATGCGGGTGGTTAGATTAATCTTCAGTAATGTCGCCATATTCCCACATTCCCCTCCTTTCCTCTTTGGCAGTGGTTTCCTTCTCCTTAAGAGCCTTAATCATTTCAGGATAAGCCCTTTCGTATGGCCTCAATTTGAAGGGAACCATGGCAAGCCCCTCGGAGACGATCTCTGAGTTTAAACTGGCTTCCATACGGTCACTGCTGTTAGGGTCGTAGAGCGTAACATGAAGAACACCTTCTGGACTCGTCCAATCGACATTTGCAACCAGTTGCCTACCGGCAGTTAGGTGGTTGATCATTTCCACGGACTCAGAGGCATAGTCTGGCTGAGTAGGAAACTGGAGGAAAGAAAAAACAGCATCAACAGCCTGGGCCTTCAATTTAGAAGTTTGGAATTGCGGTTGGATAAGGGGACGGAGGCGAGAGAATGGTATTTTCTCTGAATTTCCATAGTCGATGTAGAGGACATCTGCCTCTTTGGTCTCACGGTTGACATGGCGCACTCTAGCACGGTAAAAAGTGTTGTCCTCGGTGAATTTTGCCGCGACATATTCACCGACTTTAGGAGGTCCTTCAAGGCCTTTGTTGTTTGCGGGTGAGAGATGAAAGCTTCTAAACGCTGACATGAGCTGCTCCAAAGCCGAAGTACCTAAGGCATTGTTAGTAAAAACAATCAATGTGAGTAGAAATTGAATGTGTATTCTTGCCTGTTCCAACTTGCTGAATTTTTAATTTACCCTGCTCATCGACATTCGTTACGATTACATCACGGTAATCCTTTTTCTTCTCGACGGCTTCGGTTTTTGCGTCTCCATTAGACACATCCGCGTTGTCAGTCTCTGTCTCTGGTGTCCAATCTTTCCACAACCCCTTTCGCGCCTGCTTTGCTCTGTTTTCTGCCGCAAATAACTCCGTCGCGTGGCCAGACTTCTCGGCCGAATATTCATGTACACTTGCCAAACCCTCCTCCAGCAAGCCTTTAGCAATATTTTCTCGGTTGACATACATTGTGCCAATGAATCCACCTGCACGGTCAACATCATCCACGTCAATTTCGACATCTCTCTGCATGCATCGTCTTGATGCATAGTCAAGGGCCTCTTGACCAAAAGGCTCTGATGTCTCAGTAGCGTTACGAGCAGTTCGTGGTGCGCGGATACCCCCAAGAACAAAGGTAAGTCGGGCATTTTCGCTTGGGATTATCACCTTGAACCGGGACCCCGAGGATACAAAATCAACGACCCCAGGAGTGCGCTTCTTACGCTGAAGAAACGACAAATAGGCCTTGGCCTTGGCTGGGGTTTCTGAGGCCTCTACCATCTTTGAGCTCTGTGGTACCTTGGCTGCGTACATGCCTTTCTGCTCTTTCTGGGCACTAGTAAATTAAAACCGTTAGTACTAGAAAAGGAGACACTAGCTTGAAAAAAAAAAAAAGCATACGCTTCCTCAGCAGCAAGTAGTTCGTCATAGATTGGTGAACGGTCCTCATCATCTTTTCTATGTCTGATAACACTAACCCATCCACTCTCGGCGAGTAACAGAGCCACATTCCTATACAGTTTATGGTTTATTAGTACGGAATTTGCAAGAAGCTCATGGAGTGGAAACATACTTATTACTAAATGTAACTGTAGCCATTTCACGCTCCTCAAACCCTTCCGTAGCCGGCCTTTTCCCGTCAATTTCGACGCGTACATGCTTGCCAATCAACTTTTTCCGCAGGAATTCTTTGGCCTCAGCCGTAAATGGGGATTGTTTTGGATCCGAGGGTCTAATTTCCCACACTTTGGTTTAGAATTCTCCAAGATATAAAGAAATAGACAACCAGTAGGACCGTATTACTTACTTTGGCTGCCTAACACTTGACAAATTGATTTTTCTCTCATTGCCGGCCTTGTTCCTCACAAATAATGTATCTGCGCTGAGAACTCTTGAAACAACGGCGTCAAGATTGCTGTCGGGAGCTTTGGCCTTTACCACATGCCCCTTCCACAATCGCATTTTCTGGTCCCGAGCAGCCTTCTCAGCAGCCCGGAAATTAATCATGTCCGCACCAATCATAGTGCTGTGAAAATCAAGACATCTTGCCAAGCCTTGTGAAAGCACTAATACTGCAATATTGCCTTTGGGATGGATAACATTCCCGATGAACTGGGATTGAGGGCTTAGTCCCAACAAAGTTACTTTAACAGTGCGCTGGAGGAGACGCATTTCTACAAACTCCTTGGCAGCGTCACCAAACTCCTCTCCAGGCTGTTCAGCACCTGCAGCATCCGTACGCTTCGAAAGTGGCGCCCGGATACCGGCAATAAGAACGACTATCTGTTGATGAAGTTTGGGTTCGAGTATAAGACGAACGGCAACCCTATCCCCAGATATCACACGCTCAACGATAGCTATAACAAAAAACAAGTAACATATTAGTAATCGTTCCGTGACTGGGGGGTGTTATATATCGTGTCTTACCTTCAATTGGCTTTCCTTTGTAATTCTCTAGAAACTGTACTGGGTCATTGGGGGACTCATATCTAGAATCAATTTGCCCATCCTGAGAGGCGCTCCACACCCCCTTCCCCTCCATCCTAGCCTTGTCTTCTAAGAGCCTAAGCTTCTCCATTGTAGCTTCATTGTCTGGGAGGTCGTCGCGTTTTCCGTCGTCGCGGAGTTTGACCATTCCTTCCTCGAGAGCTAGCTCAATGAGAGACCTTCCATCGGGGAGAGTTACTGTGCCGAATTCACGGCCAGTAGTCGGAACTTGATACAATTTCAAAAATTGAACTTCCTTGTCAACAGCAAGCCTGCGGAGGAAGTCCCGGGACTCAAAAGCGTAAGGCTAACCGGGAAATAACTGTTAGTAAACTGGCCTCATTGGCGATACCGTGGTGACAGAAAAATAGGGGGGGGGGGCGGGGGGAATAAGGAGGAAAGGCATCAAGGGAAGAAGGATTGTGCATATATAGCTAACCTCGTCACCCTCGCGCTTCAACCTTGGAGCGGAAACATAAGCCAACGAAAAAGTTTTCTCGGCCTTTGTCCTTGGGGACTGCAAGAGAAGCGAGTCTCCAGAATTTGCAAGCTTGACTTTCCCTATTTGAGCCATGGTTCCAAGTTGTAGACTGGTGGTATTTATGTGTTGGGCCTGCCTCGGAAGATTTCTAGGTGGAAGGGACGAATCTTAAGCTCTATTTGAGGGGAAAGTCATGTGTCTGTTGGTTTATTGCACACTCACCTTGGAGTCTAAGTATTTTGCTGTATCTTGCTGCGGGCGGAGTGATTTAATTGTTAAAGGTAGGCTTAGTATAGTTGGACAGCGCAATTGATTGATGGTTGGTTGTTTCAATGAATGAAAGTTGTGGTTTTGTGGAGAAGACAGGTTGAAGTAAAGGACATGTCAGTTGGGATGGTTGACCTGGCCACAACTCTAACCTTTGGTGGTACAATGTGGGGAAGCCGTACTACCAACCAACGCCCACAGAAAATGTACCCAGGGTGTTGGAAAGCGATGCACATTTGGTTTGACAACCTCAACACAAAATACATGTACTTACTTGCTGGTGGAAGTTTCGAGTATATTTCTCTCCACTACTGGCTACGTGTGGTATGTGTTTGGATACAAAAATGCTTGCTTATATAGGGAGGAAGTCACTTTAAAGGAAGGTTATATATAGAAAAAGAATTGATAATAGATTTTTTTTTTTTTTTTTTTTTTTGCTAATCATAGAATCTAGATGCTCATATTAACCTATCACATCCCGACGCCCTCTATATAGGTACACCAAACAACCACCCCTAAGAAGGTAGGCCAATAAATATTCCGCCCAAACTGCACCTGAAATTAGAACCCTGGATACATACGGAACTTCATCTGTTGGGTTTGTACCTATCCCCTACAATAGACAATCTGCTGTTTCGGTAGGGAGGGGCTAGAATGAGCCTGGGTTTGTAGCTACATAATACCACATACCTCACTGAATATGAATTTACTCTTTCACGTTATAAAACTGCCCGCATAGAATTCGGGAGCAAGACTTGATATCCATGGATTTCTTGCACAATGACTAAAGACTAAATTATAACATGGCTAAGGCCAACGATTACATGCAAACCGCAATTGAAACCTGCCGTTATGTCCTTTGATTTGCAGTTGGCCCAGATATCCTCGGCAACAGCGAAAGATGTTTAGGCAGAGATTCCAATGACACCTATCATTCATATTAACCTTGAATAAGGAACATAGAAAAATCGTGGAAACATACCACAGGCCGGGCGAGGGCCAGCATTACCGGTCTTCAAAGACTCCGCGTGTCCTCCTTTGCCAAGGTCGTCGGTGCCGCCGTGGACAACGACAGTGCGCTAAGCACATGTCAGCATTTTTTTCTCACATAGATTTGAAGGGGGTAAACATACACCCACAATACTCTCGGGTCCGATCAATTTGATGAGTGGGTCCTCAATTGTTCCTTGGGCAATGCCCTGGGCATTGGTCTCAATGTTTCCCAAATCACCAACATGTCTGTCCTCGTCTGTTGGTGCACCGTGGTTCTTCTTGAAGGGGTTGAAGTGGGGCCCTGCAGAAGTGCATCCGTTGGTGTTGTCACCAAATTCGTGAATGTGCATTCCACGCTGGGCATTAGGATCATTGCCAGAGATCTCATAGGTAATGATTGTAGGGGAGTTTTCATTCTCCTGAGTGAAAGTTACGGTTCCACTGACAGTGGAGTCTCCACGAACGACAGCAACTATGATTTTGATGAGTTAGTTATAGTGTGCATGAAGGAAGAGCTTGATAGGCATTTCGAAATAAGATTGCAAACATAGACTCGGCAGCATCAACCACTGGTATTGCATGTGCTTAGGAGGGGAAATGAATATTACAGTCCCTATTTCCCCTCATTGTCCCACTTCCCACATCTTATTCCTACCGCCCCATCAAGCAACAATCAATAAACGGATTGACTACATACCAGCTTTGACCATTTTTAATGAGTTATAAGATTTTGGTATTTAGTACGGAAGTTGATTGAGACTATTTGTGGTGTAGTGTTCTTGCAGAGAGATGACAGAAGAATGGTGGGGTGTGAGGGGAAGAGGGGTAGCTTTATCAGTCTCCAGCCGTGAGAAGATTACGGAATATATTCTTGACATGGGAAATATGATCATACAGGAGCTTGATATGTTGTCATACATTTTACGGATTATCTTTGGGTTTTATAACTGCTACTACATGTATGTACTTGCATATGACAGGGCATTGCGATCTCACACTGACATGCATTCATTGTGGTTATCATACAATGCGATCATCGTGCGTGTACATGGCACATGTACTTGTATGTAGTTCTGTAACTTCAATATTCTTTGGAATCTGGTCTTGGCCCGCTTCTTTAAATGTAGGGCTATTCGGCTCGCAATCGGCCGAGACGTAACACTTACAAATACATGTAGACAGCCTCCAGAACTTTCTCCTCCAAGAGAACGTTACACCAATGGTGGGCACAACCTAGACCATACAACCAAAAAAGTACCGCTGGGGTCGGGAACGAGACTAGGCACAACCCTTCACGGAATACATTCTTTATCGATAACTACATGTAGTCGGAAATGTGAAAACAAAAACCCAGGTCGCTCTGTTAAGTAACCCGGAAAAACTATCTCCCGATAAGCGCGCGCTAGGGAAATCATGCGCTTATCAGAGAATTTGACTTATCACTGGCAAATGTTAGTACATGCAAATTAGACCAAAGGGAGGGAGGACTCCTCTGTAGTCGTTCATCGGCATTATATTATAAGCTTAAAGTGTGCTGCAATTTACGAAATAGCTTAATAGCCCGCCGTGTCTTAATCACGCTCGATCACTCGGCGGTCCGAATACTTAGGGCCCGTTCGGCAACAGGCCAAAACGGCGTTCACCAGAGTGAAAACTCCGTTTCAGCGAGTTTTTGTCTAGTATCAACTCCATCTTTCATGCTCCTTTTGGTAAAAAGAAAATAAAAAAAAGCAAAACAAAGGTTCCACGATGTCTTATGCGAGTGCATACATGTATCCTCTAGGCTCGCGGGATCCAGGACTTCCTATTCGGGGTGTGGCGTAGTCACTGAGCCCGTTGCTTTTGCACAGAGCAACTTTATTACTGAAACAGGAAGTCCTGGATTCTGCGAGTCTCAACAGCCCAGGGGATAAAGTAGGTACAGTCGTCCACCGTCGCTTGACGAATACCGCCGGTTGACGAACAGGGGCTTTTAGGCCAATGGAAATTGTAGGACTGGAGATCTCGCAGGTTGGCTGTTTCTTGCGATATATACTTGGAATCCCTGTGAATCGTCAACTGGCAGTATACTATTCGTCAAGAGACGGTGAAAGACTGTACTTATGGATTTCCGAACGCGACCAGCTCTGCATACAGCCAAATCTTGCATAAAACCCTAATTTTGGTGACATGCAGAGCTGATCATATTCATAAACTTCATGATATTAGCACCTATTTTCACGGTGGCGATTGAGGAAATTCTATTTCCAGGCTATGCGGTTTCTTCGGGGTCGTGGTCAAATAACATGGATTTCTTTGAGTATAAAGTAGTAGTACGCTATATATAGATATGTAGATGCATGTACAATTGCGCTATTAGCGGATTAATGTTTATTTGATATAGGAACAAGGGATATATACATGTAGGTCTTGTAGTTACGACCCTCTGCATTAGGTGAGGTAACAGTGGTAAGATATAGTAGCTGTATATCTGAACTAACTGTGCGGAGATGTTTGGGTATGTAGAATTCATTTAATTAGGTTTTTTTCTCTCTCTAAGCTATACATAGTAGGATAATTTAGGAGCAAACCACCATTCCAGTTCTTTTCTGTCTCATTTCATCTCAGCTCAGTCGCAAACACGAGGTCAACCGACCTAGCCATGCATTCCCTAATTATAACTACATGTACATACTGTATTCCTATTCAGAATTTTAGTGAATGGTATACTCTAGACAGTATGAGTTTCTGACCGTTGTGCTCGCTTGGTACTGGTATGATGTAGTTAGTGTACGTACATAAGCACATGTAGGTACTACACTGCCTAACGAAGCCATTGATCTGGTCTTGTGACTATCGTATGGTACATGTATCATACACTTCAATGTTAATTTTCACGTAGGAAAATTCGGTTTTGTAGATTACATGTACATGTAGTATTAGACTTAGGCCTACATGCACATACATACATGTATACATGTACATGTAGTTAAGTAACGTTGGAGACAATGTCAGGAACCTATACATGTACATGTATGTATATGTATACATGTATGTAAGTACATGTAGTACATGTATATGTGTAAGTACATGTACTTAGCAGTTTTAATACGTGTGGGTGTGTTCGAATTAAAGACAAAATGTATGAATTGAAATAAAATTAATTTGTTTGCACAGAGTAATCTGCCTTGAGCCTCAATACATGCAGTTTGAAGGTGGCTATCATCTGTCAGTTGAATTCACATAAAGGGTGGACCTATCGGCGCTTTAGCTTACAGGCCTTAAATGAGGCTCTGTGTGTTAATTCCGGCGTCGTAATTGTGAAGACACAAAGGTTCAATGGTCTGAGCACCAGACTACTGGTTTGGAGTTTTCTAAACTCCGACCAGAATGCTTTGCCTTCGACCGCTATGTTGTAGGACGCTTGGGGGGTGTACTTTGTAATCGAGGCTGCATACCTACATGTACTTACGTGTGATACCAGGAACAACGGAAGGAGGGAGGTACAAGAACAGGTACTTGGAGGACCCAAGTATACTCTAGGGTATTTAGATTAGTACCATCGCCTCTGGTGTTTGCATTCTTAGAAGAGAATATTCTACATACACATATAAACATTTAGTGCAGCCCCTTTCGCGTGAAAGGCGATATTTGGCTTCTCCCTCTTGTCCTCGGGCTTGAGGTCTCCAGTGAGATCTATTTTGATCTAAAGTGTACATTAGTATTTGTAGTTGTCGCAAAGCAAAGGAAAACCAAAGATAGAGAGGGTCAGCCATTCTGATAGGATTGCTGCTCTTACTATATACATGTATGTACCTACCATCATGCCTTTACCCATGTTGAAGTCAATAACAGCAAGGCAAGTCCTAAAATAAAGCATCCACATCTTCTTCCCATCCACCCATCTACCCCCAGCTATAACATCATCCCAACAGTCAACTCACTTCCTTCTCCTCCTTTCTCTTAATACACAGCATAGCCGTTGAGTTGCGGACGTTCTTCACACCCCTCCTTATCCCGTCAACTAGCCAATCAGGATCCGCCCCTCCCCAACTCTGACTTGGTCCACGCACCGCGCTTTGGCGCATCTGACTCCAGAGTATGGTAGCCTCCTGTCCTTCACTCCCCGCACCCAACCCACTACACACCAAAAAAAAAAAAATCTCCACTACCCTCCAAGTACATCTCTGTACACATACGCACATACGCACATACTCACCTCATATCATTCATAGGTCGGGTACACGCCTTTGTAGGAAGCACCCTCGGATTCGACTTCTATCGGTTTGGTTGGATCGTTTCTCCTAGGTTAGCATAACTTGGAATGGCTGGCTATCCCAACAGTGGTAACCCCAGAGCTTACAGCGCCGCATCGCAAGATAACTATTTGCATCGGACCCCGAGCTTTGACGACGGTGACGACGCGACATATTTTGACGGCGGCACTGGGGTGAGCTCTCGGCTGAGTATTCGGGGCCCCGAGGAGCTATACTACGGACAATCAAACCCCCTCCCTGAACCACCAAACAAACGGACCTCCATGGGTCCTACTGCTGCCCCGAATTCTTCTGTAAATCGTTCTCAAAGCCAAGGATCTGGCTATTTTGCGGTAACGCCCGGTGGGAACGGTTACCCTCAGCCCTATTCACCAGCATTACAGCAGGACACGTCTTACCAAAGCCCATCAATGTCGAACAACGCTCCATATCCTACTACTCCAGGCTATAACGGCGGCCAACAGCCTCAGTCATATAATCCAGCTGCATACCAGCAGCCCCAGCGCCAATCTGCCGGGTATCCCAATTCTGAATATCTTCCTCAAAGACATGTAACTACCAGCGGCTACCCCCCCGCAAGTTCAGGTCAATTTTCACCGACCACAAGCACATACAACCCGAGCACCTTTAACAGTGCGCCTTATCCAACCTCTTACAGACCACCGGTCGGTGCGATACCGCCTCATCTAGCACAACCGCCGTTCTCTGGATACTCTCAATATCCTACAAGGCCACAGTACCCAACTACCTCTCAATCATTATATAATGCAGGTCCATACTCCCCAGGTCTGCCACCACCTCCACAGTCAGCGCCGCCTCACAACACGTATCACCCACCACCACCGCCTCCTCCCCCACACCCGCCGACTTCACCGAGTTATGCTCCTGCTTCTTATGGATCGTTTATCTCCACCTCCAATCAACCGCAAAACAAGCAGTATCTAACAAGGCCCGAGACACATTATAATTCTGGCTCTGATAGTGATATGTCACCCAGTGAAGTAAATCATCCACTGCCAAACCCTCCCGATCGGTTTGGCACCTTACAGAATCCAAATAATTTCAATGGCTATCCCGGATCCAATCCTCTGCCTTCGCCTCCACCTCCACCTCCGCCCTCTCACGGATCGTTTCATCGTCAACCGTCGCAACAAGGCCATGGGGATACAAACGGGCGACACCCACATTCGAGACCTTTGCCATATGCACCAGATAATGGGTCCTACACGGATCCAGGTTTGCAGCAACAGGAACATGATGCCGCAGAGGAATTATATGATGAGGTTGAGGGTGAATTGATGTCAATGCTCAGCCATAAACAATCCGGGCGGCGTCCATCTCAAATTGACGTCGGGAGTGAGGATTCTAGACCAGCACCGCTGTTTGCTCCTGGTGGTGGCCGAGACTCCTACACACCCAACGGGCACTTGGGGGTTGACACCTCGGTGTACGAATACTACTCGAATGAGAGTGATGCAGAAGCCGCTGCGGGGCTGGAAATGATGAGGTTGGATGAAATCCAGGAGAATAAGGATGCAGCTGATCGTTCGAAGCATTCGAGCGAGCAGCCGGCACCTGTTCAGCAGAATGAGGAGGTCGATGATGATTATTACGATGGTTACCTACTTTCTGGTTATTATGGGCCAGGCACCTACGAGGAAGATCATAACATCCCAGTCCTTGGTAGCAATAGCAACTCGCTAGCAAACCGGCAGTCTATCAGCAACGAAATCGGAAGAATGAATAGTAATGCCAGTGCTATGTCAGGGATCAGTGCACCTCCTGCCTATGACCAATTTGCGATTCCTGACGACAACCTGGTGCATCCATTCCCAGAGTTTCGTGCTAGTGCTAAGAGTGACCTTCCTGGAACTGGGGGACTTTCGAAGCCGTCTGCTCATTTGAGAAAGTTGTCATTTGACGAAGGGGAGGAAGATATCAATAGATCTGGTTCTCAAAGTCCTTCGAAAAACCAGTCTGATTCAGACGGCTCATATATTCCTGAATTATTCTATCATCCGCCACCAAGCAATAGCACACAAAACAGCCCAATGCATACCAGGCCATTGCCTAGCCCTCCTGACTATGATAATTTTTCGGAGACGGGGTCACCAGGAATCTACTCGGGATTGCCGTACCCTGATACCGGATCGCCTATACACCAGCGGAACTCACTTAGTTCAAGACCTCCCCTATCAACACGCCAATATGGCACGCCTATCTCAGCAGAAGGTATTGGTTCAAATATCCAGCCTCAAGGAGCAGGGCCGCATTTCCCTCGATCGACAAGTCTGTCGAGCCACACCAGCACCCCCCCGACGATAGTTCCTAACAGGTCTAAAACGGACGGGAAATCGCACCCAACACGTCAGCTTGTTAGCAACAGGAATTCAGTTCATTCTAGTGGCGGAACTCTTGGGGATACTGAAGGTCTGACCATCAACGACCTTCCCCCAATACCAATGACGAAGAAATTCGATCCGAAGAAGTTAAGTAGTCGGGACTTTAAGAAATGCGAGAGACCATGGGCTCTCAGCTCAATTAAGTCGTGGTTGACAGAAATGACTGAAGGAGAGCAAGATTTGAAGGAGGGCGCTGTGGCGGATGGGATTGTGGCGCTATTCACACACTATGTGCCGACTATGAACGTAGCTGACGCAGAGACATTAGCGGTCAAGGTTGTTAGTGGGATGTTAAAGGAGAAAGCATTGGTAAAGGAAGAAGAGTGGGTAAAGTTCGGAGAGGGTGAAGTCTCAGGCGTTATATACCAGGTCACCGGCAATGGGTGTTACGCCCCGAAGCTGCACGAGCTCGAATCTCCTGGCCGCTGTTATGCCCATCATTGTGCAAGGACACTCAGGAAAATTACTTTATCACAGAATCCTGATGAGATGATAAAGAAGACTGAAGATTGGGCGACGTTCTGGAAAATCAAGAAAGAGCAGCTGGGTGAAGTCAGCAAGAAGGAGATTGAGAGGCAAAACAATTTGCATGAGGTTGTCCAGACTGAGGATGAGTATATGGAACATTTGAGAATCTTGAAATCGCTCTACAGGGACACAATTGCAAATAGTAACCCATCGATCATCAAGCCATCTCGTTTAGAAGGATTCCTTAAGGATGTATTCGGTGCCGCAGATGCTGTCCGCCGGGTTTCGGAGGAGCACTTACTACCACAATTGAAATTCAGACAACAAGAGCAAGGACCGTGGGTTGTTGGCTTCAGTGATATTTTCAGGGAATGGATCCGTAAAGCGAAGACAGCCTACCTAGCTTACGCAGCAGCATTTCCGAAGGCGGATATGTTGGTTCGAAGAGAAGCTGAACGGAATTTAATATTTAGACAGTTTCTTGACCAGTGTCGTTCAGATCCTCGTTCACGAAGATTGGATTGGGTCACATTTTTAAAGGCTCCAATTACCAGATTGCAGCGATATTCACTGCTCCTTTCTACAATCCTAAAGCATACTGTTGCTGAGAGCGATGAAAAAGATAATTTAGCCCGAGCGATTGAGGAGATTAGAGCAGTCACCCTCGAGTGTGATTCGAAGGTTGACGAGATGAGCAAGAGTGTGGCGCTGCAGGAGCTAGGCCAGAAGCTGATCATGCGTCAGTGGGCTGTTGACCTGATGCTCGGTGAAAAAGGACGTGAACTTGTCTTTAAAGGTGACTTACAACGGAACGGGAGCAGTCGTTTCGCTTGGCTAGAGACTCACGCGATTCTCTTTGATCATTATCTTGTATTGGCCAAGACCACAATGCAACGTGAGGGGAATGGGGGTGCAAAACATGAGCGGTACGATGTTTCTAGAATGGTGGGTATTTTTCAAGAATTTGAGTTTGATCTCATTACTTTTATACTAATTTAATTTATCAGCCGATACCCATGGATCTTTTGGTCCTGGAAAGCACAAATGACGATCCCGTGATGAGGAGTGCCGCTAATAGATTGGGGATTGGGGGTCCGACGGCTGCTAACAAAGCTATCGTTCAACCCCCAACTCTACGACAAAACACTATGCCTGGAATGCCAGACCTGAAGCATTCTAACACCAGCCTTTCGGCGCTTAGCGTAGCCACTGCGCCAGGGAGACTGGTAACAGCAATACCGGACCAGAATGCAAAGGATGATAGGGTAATGTTTCCTTTCCGCATCAAACACCTTGGGAACCCCTCCCGTTCTCTCAAGGCCGATGACAATACCTACACGCTCTATGCCCCAACTGCGGCGAACCGTCAAGAATGGTGCGAGAAAATCATTCAGGCAAAAGAAAAGCATGCGGCAGCTTTGTACGCACAGAATGCAGAGCCGTTTAGACTCAAGGTTATGGCAGACACGGCTTTTGGGTACGAGACTGCAGCAGCTTCAGGGCCAAAGCCAATTGTTGTCAGGGGCACCCCACTGGACCGTGCAATCGATGAGGTTGAGAAAAGATTCCAGAATGAGCCTAGGCAGCCCGTCATGTGCAGGGCTAGTGTAAACTGTGCAACTGCCTTCACAGTACAGTTCAAAAAGGAAATGGTGGCAATTGGGACAGATTATGGTGTATTCACAGCTGCTGCGGATAATCCTAGAGAGTGGAAAAGGGTTTGTTACCTTTAATTGTATTAGATATCCCGTATTGAGAGATATTGACTGACCGCTCCTTGGACAGGCACTTAATATTTCCCGTGTAACCCAAATTGCGGTACTGGAAGAGTTTAGTTTATTCCTGGTATTGGCTGATAAGTCACTTATCGCCTATCATCTCGATACTGTTGTTGAGCCTGGAGACGGTGGTGCAGGAAGTGACGTGAAACAGCGGCCGCCACAAAAATTATCCGGTGGAAGAGATGTAGGCTTCTTTGCCACAGGGAGGATGAAGGAGCGTAGTTTGGTCTTTTACAAACGCCGAGATGGACTGAATTCTACATTCAAAGTTTTGGAGCCGGTTTTCCCTAAAGCGCCCGAGAAAAAGAGTCGGTTCTCGAGGAAAGGAACCACTGAATTCTTCAGAGATTATGGCGATTTTTATATCCCGACTGATTGTTACGGAATCAATCTCTTCCACTCAAGTTTGGCGATTCAGACAAGTAAAGGTGCGTTCCTTATCTCTTTTTTTTTTATCCCGGAAGCAATTCTAATGATTTAGTATAGGTTTCGAAGTTATGACGCTAGACAAGAAGCAACCGTGGTCTGTTCCCGAGCTTAAAGCCTCCCACGTCAACGACATTGCTACTCGCCTCCAGGGCCAAAAGCCGCTTGGGATGTTCCGTCTTTCCGAGATCGAATTTCTTCTATGCTACGAGGAGTGTGGTGTCTATGTCAACAAGCACGGCGACGTTTCGCGTGGTGTAATAATGGAGTTTGTCGGGAAAGCCAAATCGGTAGCAATCTATGGGCCATATATTCTGGTGTTTGACAGCGATTTTGTCGAGATTCGAAACGCAGAGAACGGGCGATTGAGGCAGGTCATTGCAGGGAGAGACTGCAGATGCATAGATGATGCAGAATCTGGGGGCAGCGCGGGTAAAAGAACAATTAAGGTTGCTATGGCTCATCCAGAAGTTGAAGGTAGACAACTGGTAGTTGAGTTAGTGCTCAACGAGGGGCAGAGAGATTAGTCTTGGCATGCGGATTTGTAGTGATGTATATACTAAGGTGTTAGTTTATTTCTGTCGATTTTTTTATTCCTTTATGTGCACCTGTTTGGGAATGTGGTGGAAAATTGAGATACCAGCAGTGCAGGTTAGGCGGAACATGCACTGAAAGCACTTGGTTTTTATCTTCATTTTCCGTAGGGTGGTTGGGGTTCCTGTTCTTCTCCCCCTTTTTTTTCTTTTTCTTTTTATCTCTTCTTATCCCCTTTCCTTTCCCTTCCTTCCCTTCCAGCTTCAATGCCTCTTTTTTTTTTTTTTTTTTTTTTTATTCTACTTTGGTTTTCTTCTTGGTCTCCATTACCTCTGCAGTACACAATCTTGTTATTATCTGTCCTCCTAGTGTACTAGCAGTGCCTGTGATTGCAAGCCAGCATATGCCACTCACAGGGTGGGGGGGGGGGGTTGTTTCTAATTATGAGTTTACTGTTGTGTTGGTCTGTACGTTATATACGAAACGTGTACCGCGATGTTATCCTGTACATAAGTAGTTTTGAATCGAGTCTATCTACTATCTACTTACTACATGATTACGATTACGTGCACAAGTTCATCATTGGCAGGACCACAATCCATCACTCGGCATCTCCACATTTACCCGGCCTCTATACTCGTTTACCACGAAAAGAACCAGAAAATTTAGTTGCTTAGGCAAGGATAATTTGTCTGGACTGGCGATGATCTCTCCTACAAATCATGCCTGTTTTATTCACTTGCATTTTCTGGTTCTTTTCGTGGTAAACGAGTAGAGTAGCTGGCTACATGTAGCTATTTGTAGTATCGCTTATAACTGAAGCTGAACCGACAACCGACGTCCAATGTCTGTTGCACAGGGATCCTCACAACGTCATCGTGGACCGAGGCCCCACGGGGATGCCGAATTCTGAGCAGCCGAGAGATGCCACTATACTCTGGGTAAGTGGGTATAATTATGTACCTATCTACATGTAGGTACATGTGGGGGGAGGGTATTGCGTAGTGGGTGGGGGATTGGGAGTATATAAACGTCTCCCAATTTGGGGGGGTGGTTTCCTCTCTCTCCTTTTTTTATATAGAGACTTTGGAGATCAATATCAATTGGTTTTCATATTCAAGTTTCACGAACGCCCCAAAAAGAAATGAGCGAGGGCCCTGCTGCTTCTGTGACTGGTGGTGAGAATGGGAAGAAGGAGAAGGAGGAGCATCCAAAGATCATTTTATACCATTATGTAGGTTTTCTTCCCCCCCCCCCTCTTCTTTTTAAGACGACCTCTCTTTATATATTGGGAAGAGAACTCCCTCTGGAGAACTAAAACACACTGATAGCCAGTTGCAAAAAGAAAACAATGGCTAACATACATCATAAAACCCCACCCAGCCCTTCAGCCCCTACGCCCACAAAGTAAGCTGGTACCTCAACCTCCGTGGCATCAAATACCAAGAATGCGTGAGTACCCCCCCCCCCCCTTCTCCTCCTTCACCTACCTACTCACCTATAAATAACATAACCTACATATAGGTCCAACCACCCATCCTTCCCCGTCAAGACCTCGCCATCCTCGGCATCACCTACCGGCGCATCCCGCTGCTCGCGATCGGCAACGACGTCTACTGTGACACCTTCCTGATCCTGCGTGAGCTTGAGCGGCGCTTCCCCGACGGCGGGCTGGACACGGACCCGGCGCGGTCGGCCGAGTGCTCAAGACGCAGCAATGAAATATTTCCGTTTGCGGCCGGGTGCATCCCGAGTAATCTGCCCCTCATGCAGGATCAGAGGTTCGTGAAGGACAGGAACCAGTTTAGTGGTAAGGTAGGTTTTGTTTTGTTGGTCTGGGGGTGGGGAGCGGGGTTTGGGACGGGCATGTGCTGATGGCGTCGTAACAGAGCTGGAAGAAGGAGGATATTGATGCGGCGAGGCCAAAGGTTCGTGGGCTGATATATATATACACACCGTTCTCTCCAAGGAAAAGGAGAACTAGCTGATAGATAGGCGTGACAGGCCCTCGCCGGCGTCCGTAAAGCTTTCGAAGTGGTCGAGAAGGACCTCTCTGACGGCCGGGACTGGATCCTCGGCAAAGAGCTCTCCCTCGTAGACATTGAAGGTCCCTCCCGCTTTCCGTTCCCGCTCCAGCTTCCCAAAAACATCTACTAACATCGACCTACATGTAGTTGCCTGGCCGCTCGAGTGGGTCATTAGTATGCCCGGCGCGCTTCTCAACTCCAACATCACCCCTTCGGCCTTCCCCAAGACATTCGCGCACATAGCACGCCTCAAGGCGCGCATCCCCGACGCCAAGGCCGCCGGCGTCACCAGGATCAAGGGCGAGCAGGCGAAGGAGGTAATCCTCTCGTACAGCACGCAGCAACAGGAGACGGGGAACGTGGGCGTAACAGACCAGGACCCCAGCGGGGTGACGTTTGGCGAGGAGGTGGAGATCACACCCGTCGACACGGGGAGGGCAAACCCACAGAGGGGACGCATCAGGGAGCTGAGCGCGGAGGTGGTGGTCATCGAGGTGGTACCCACGGGCGAGCTTCACGGGACGGGGAGGAGCGCGCTCAGGGTCCATTTCCCTAGAGAGGGGTATGAGGTTGTGAGCAAGAGCGCGAAGGGGGATGCGAAGTTGTGAGGAAGTGTAGCGGTCCTATGTAGACTAGTTTTGTGTGGGGTAATAGATATGGGAAGGTAGCCTAGAGAATGACTCCCCTTTCAGTTGTTCCGCGGTTGTTTCGCTTTTGAACAAGACTTCTGCTTTCTCCAGCTGGAAGGGTGGTATTAACTACATGTTTGCATACTTCATAGAATATCACTCGGTGCTGAGACCTTGTAATTGCATGTATGTAACTGAATTCCCACCCTCCAAACCAACAACCCACAGCCCAAATGATCACCAAGTATATCTACTACAGCAAGGGACGAGAATAGCAGCCAATCCACCAAATAGCTAACAGCCCACTCCAAGGAGCCACCTGAGAACGAGCGCCTATTCCAGCCAGTGTGGGGCCATTTAGTTAGCGGCCTCGTGTTTGTACTCTAGCTAGGCTTTCCTTTCCGAGAGAGCTTGTAGATTGCTCCTCCTCCTCCAATAGATTGATGGCCGCCTCATAGATGGAGAATGAGCTACTAGATTGAGGTCTATACTGTATGAAATATTCCCCTAAACCGCCACTGCCGCCCATATATGGTGTCTGTATGTATTCCCATCTATCATATCCCTCCTTATCCACACCCATTCCCATTCCCGCTCTACTCTACTTACCAAAGAAAGACAACCAAACAGCAAGAAATAACAAGAAGGGAAAGGAAACAAAAGGGCCATTTCTATTCCCACCACTCTTCAATCATTACCTACGCCACCCGCGGCCAGACAAGAGAAGGAGAAGAGGGGGGGTAGGAGTAGGCGGGGGAGGAGAAAGAAGAAAGAAAACCTATACATTCTACCCATGATCACTCCAGGAGTGCCAACTTCCCCTGCGCATCGACGCCAAAGCACGGCTTCTCCTCGCTCGTGATGTTCCGCCTGATGGCGTCCACCTGCTCCTTCGTGAGCCCGCAATTGCGCACCATATACGCCTCTACGCCGCCAAACTCGTCGCGTATCATGTTGACTGTCCTCCGCATCGTCTCCACACTACGCACCGTCCACATCAGCACCCCCCCCGGGTCCCCACCGTCACTCAAGGAAGAAAGAGGGGGGGAAAAAGGGAGAGAATACATACGTAGAACCCAACATATTCTCCAACCCCCTCCTGGCCTCCTCGTCCCCCTTTACAAACTGCGGTCTCTCCAACAGGCGCTCGCGAATCGCCTGCTTGAATGGCTTGAGCCCCACCTCCGTCAGCGCATACTCGAGCGCCACGACCTCGTCAGGCACGCCCGCGAGCAGCAGCAGTAGCGCACACATGACGCCCGTGCGGTCCTTCCCGGCCGTGCAGTGGATGACGAGCGGCTCCGTGGGGCGCTCGAGCAGGTGCTTGAAGATTGTGCGGTAGGCGAAGAGGGCGCCGGCGGTGAGGATGGAGCGGTAGGCGGCGGTGAGGTCGCCGCTGGTGTAGGAGGTGTAGCGCTTTGCTAGCGCCCTGGGGGTGGGAATGGAGTGTTAGTATGATATGGAGGAGGGGGAATGGGTGAGGGAGGGAGTGCTACTCGGGGCTGAGGTCATCCTCTTCAAAGACGGGGACAAAGTAGCGTGTGGTGCCGGGGATCTCGACGACGGGGCATGTATCCGCAAGGCTCTCGATCTCGGGGTTTGAGCGCAGGTCGTAGGTGCTGGAGACGTGGAGGTTGGCGACGAGGATGGTCATGCCGTCGGCGGTGACGCGCGAGGGTTCGGCCGCACGGTAGATTAGGTTTCGGCGGACCTATGAGGGGCATGCAGGGTGAGTATGGCATTGGGAGAGAGGGGGGAAGGGGCAGGATGGGTAATACACTGCCGGTGCTGCCCTGGATGGGGTAGCCGCCTAGGTCGCGGAAGTTGAAGATCCCGGGGACGGATTTCCAGGGTGGATGAGTGGGCAGAGTTGACTCTGCGGAGGTGAGGACTGGCATTGTATGAGTGTAATATGTGAGTATTTGAGTGTGAGATGAGTATAAAGGGTGGGGTAGGAGGAAATGGGGGAGGGGGAGGTGCAGTTTCAGCTGTGAAGCTCTAGAGCAAGATGTAGTTTGAAGCTTATGCACGACATGATAATTGTGGGAAATAGAACGCGGGAGGAGGAGTGAGAATGGCGTCTCATTGGATAATTTCGATGATCTTATTGTCTCGATCAATCAATCAATGCCGAGGTTGAGCCGCGTTCACAGCCTGTCACTCGCAGCTTTCAATTGTTTAAAGGGAGTCTTTTATATTCGAACTCTCATGGCCGTCGTCGTGATGGTGCTAAATCTAAATGGCCTTGAGAACTCAGCTGTATTCAGTCGAGTATAGCTTCCAGCACCCAATTAGCTAAAGCCTGTATCTTATATCAGAGCTTATATGCAGGCAAAACACTACCGTCACGCAACTCACCTTCATATGTGATCACTCGACCTCCCGCTCACTCCAAGGCTGTTTGATTGGTTGACGCCCCATCTTCTGCAGCGAAATCAAGTAATCCACTATAAATGATTCGGAACAGTTGGTTTTTTTTCGCTGCATGGCACGCAGATCAGGGTTTTATTCTCACCCCTCCATAAATATTAGCAGAGCAGTGAATGTAGGCAGCTGGACGTTTCATTTCTTAAAGCTCAATGCACCCCGCCCTATAGAAACATCTTGAGACAATGCCCTTGGTGGCCGTGCTTCCAGGGTGATTCATATAGTGCCTCCGGTCCACCCAGACTGTTTCCGGTCGTGTACTAGGGTGTTGCGGAAAGTGATCAGAATCTGATAAGACATATTTAAATACACGTATTCACCGCAACATTCATTATCAGATTCTGGTCACTTACCCGCACACCCAAATACTACCAAAGCCGACTAACTAGATATAATATGCCCCATAACCCAAACCTTTTCCATCACAAGTACGACCAGTTCGTTGAGGGTTCCGCTTTTCTGGGGGTGTAGTTTTGGACAACTAACTTCAATCCTGGTGCAGTGTGGATGAGGGTTCTAAACCGGCGCAACCTCCTCTAGGGGCTGCCGAGCCTTAAGGGTGGAAAGAGTCGTTTTCGTGTATATATCGGCCTCCTACGGTCTTGATGCCTTTAAGACTATGACAGGACGGGGCATGACCGGACATAGTCCAAAATGGCCCCCGCAGAGTATGGCTGGCTCACACTTGCCAGCGGATATCCTATGGTGCAGGCAGTCAGTGGATCAATATGGCTGGAGACGCTTGTAGATTGAGATTGTGTTCTTAAGGGTATGCACGTTCTAGACTGCATGCACTGAATCTGCATGTATATAGTTTAGCTGGTTGGCATTTAGTCAGCTGGAAATGATCAAAGTACTTGGTTCTTGCTGTGTGCTGCTGCTGAATTTGTCCGTTTGTAGGGAGCGCGGCGTGGGGGGTCGTATATAACGTGCATACGTAGAGATCTCTCTCTCTCTTTACCTTTCTAGTGGATGCTACAGGTACGTATTGCATGCCGCCTAGTTAGGTTGCGTCTTCGTCAGCCTGATAGAGTATTATCACAGTCTCGAACATATTGCTAGACGACGGAAGCTCCCACTTTCTTGCTTATCCCTCCAATTTCAATTTCCAGGCTCTGCCTTAAGCTTAAATGTTGGTCGATTTGGGGGTTGCGACATCACTGGGAGCCCTGTCGATCACCCAGAAATACATACAAAGGAGAAGAAGAAAGATCTTAGAGGCCCTCATCTCCTGGTGGACAGAGCCATACAGCACAAAACTTACACTTAATAGATCAGGGCAAGCAAGTACATAAACTAACAGATAATACCCACCTTCAATCTTGGCAGGCCAACAGAGTACACCAGCACGGTAAGGTACAAAGTCACTCCCAACTACGTCTCCCAGAGATAGTCAAGGCGCTATATACATACAACGGTCTGTCTCTCTGCGTCTTTCAATAGCAACGCTTGCAAGACTCTGGGGTCGAACCTTTTTCCCTTTTATTTCCCTTTTATCTTGTTTTTTCTCGGCGCGGTGCGTTTTATGATTCTAAAGTTAACAGTGGGCCCGGCCCTTAAAATATATATAGACGGGGTTATTTCTGAAATTTTTAATTTATTTCTCTGGTTGTCGTTTATTATAGATTATGGAGCGGTATATTATTTACCACGGTGGTATAAGCACTGAATTTCAGTTCTTGTTCCGGTATAAATGCTGACTTTAAGTCTTTATTCTGCATTATCATTAATACTAACAGTTTCACACCGGTGGTAATAGCTGCCACCAGTGGACAATGTTCATATATACTGGCATTATATAGCCCCTTTTGGCCAAAAGGTCTGTGCTTTTATCCATTTTAAGGTATAAATGTTGGTATTATTTTTACCACCGTTGGTAAAATCGCTTTTGACACGTTTACCGCACCATATATAGATACGTAGAATCTGAATTTGTTCTAATAGTTTCCTTGATTTTGTTTATTTCCCTGTTTCTTTCTTTCTTTCTTTCTTTCTTTTTTTTTTTTTTTGGGGGGGGGGGGGGTCGGGATCACTGTATGTATATGAAATGTCAATTAATCAACCAATTGTCGGTTTTAGAGCTTACGAGATAAGTGTCGAGTGAGTCATAGTGTATCACTCGGTATACTACACAAAGAACCCAACTAACAAACTAAACCCAATAACAATACCAAACCCTAACCCTCAAACGCAAACTCTGGACACTCTAGATTTAAGCCTTCATTGTTCCGCCTAAGGCTGCTTCGCAGTGCAGTTCCAGAACACATGTTTGGGAAGGGTCCGAGGGGGGGGGGGATGTTCAAGGGGGGGTTCTAGTATTGCACCGTAGTGCCTCCTTTCTCTTTTCATTTCTTTCGGACTAGGGGCTTTCTGGTGCTATGGGAGAGAAATAGAAGTATGAAAGGTTAATGTTCAAATACAAAGTCTCTGGTGAGGTGAGAATGCTATCGAGTGATATTCTATGACTACACAACCACAAATTTGAAAAAAAAAAAGGAAATTGCAGCATGCGCACTCTGCTTACACTTCCCCTCCCTCCCAAATTGAAAACCTAAAAATCTGTGCGACAAAGAGGGCGTTATCGTTAGATATGATCCACCAATACCCGCTACACTACACTACAGCAGTGGCAATATCAATCAACCCGCAGCCATCACATCATATCAGCGGCCCACAATGGCAAAAAGGACTCTACCCTCTAACCAGCCGGTACCAGCCAACCCCCTAGCTAGAATAAAAATTCCTGCATTCACAAATCACTACGTACCACTTAAGCTTATCTCCTGGACCCACCTTAACCAACCCCTAGCGATGCAGGACGCGCATCCATTTAACCGTATATAATATTCTACCCCCCGCTACCGGGGAGAGAAAAAATCACCACCTATCACTCGCCCTTGTCCTTTCGCCCGTCCATCAATCCCTCCCTCATATTCCCATTGCAGGAGGCTGTATCTACCGTCCCCCACTCGGATGGTTCAAATCCGGCCAACCAGCCGCGCGCTCTGCCTCTGCTCTGCAGTATTTTGAGCCGGTGCGAGACACACGCGTAATCTCGGGGGCCTGGTGATTAGTGTTCGGTGACAACCCGGCCACCCGGCGGACGGTGCCCGACGCCTGGTGATGACCCGGCTATTCGGTCGACGACTGCCCGGAACCTGCTCATCCCGGCTTGGAAACCCTATAGGTACTTAAGTGGCCAGCCCCCTACATTGAGTCTGCCTCCGTCGGACATATTTAGCAGCACCCGAGACGATGTTTAAGAGTGGATGCATAACGGCGATTTCCGGTTTGAGGAGGTGCGTTATCCGTTCCTCAGACGAGCATCAACGTGGCTTGGGGTGTATGCTGCACACAGACAAACCCAACGACGGGGATCTGGTGTGTTTGATCCTTGGTCCTTGTTCTTGTGACTGGAAGGGAGGGGGGGTATCATCGGTCTATCATCTGATGTGTTACCCCGAAATCTACCAATCATATCACAGCCTCAATCAATAGCTAACATATTATGAATGCGTTAACGGGCTCAGATCGAGCGAGCCTGTTCCAGGGGGGGGAAAGAGAGCTGAAAACAAGGAATTCTCCAAGATACTCAGCCAGACACGCAATGCACACGCTCAGGACCAGCATCCCGAAAAAAAGGAAAACACCGAATTCCCGAACCCTAAACGCTTTCCATTTTTCTAACACAAAAGGAGCTCACAGAAACAAAAGGGCAATAAGGGGGGGAGGGGCAGTAAAAAAAAAGAGGGCAATAAAAAAGGGGGCAAAAAAAGGGCAATAAAAGGGCAATAAAAATTGATTATGAAAAGTAGGGATAACAGTGAAGCAAAAATGTCAAAAAGAGCCTGCCAAACAAGCCGTAAAACCCCATAAACACCTCAATAGGAAGAAAGCCAGCGCGCCATATATAAGAATGAAAATACCAAACCACAATAAACAAGCCAAGTCCATCAAACGTTTCCAGTAGTGCCGGTTTCGATACCGGCCTCGAGTTTGAGTCTCTCTATTAGCTTTTCGTTCATCCTGTACCAAGTGCTGCCATTATGCTTCTTTATTAATGGACTCTGTTTTATTGGTAGCCACCAATCCCAAATACTGTATCCCATTACTTCCTTGAAATTATCAAGTGTACTATCCAGCCTCCATGGGTTCTCCCCTTGCTTTGTGTTGACGATGGCGAAGCATCTAGCCTCTTGTCCTTCCCTAGGATTTTCAGGTAGCCACACTCGAGGTACTAGTGGACGACCCCCGACGCCTGGCATGGGTGGAGGGTTGGGGTCATGGATTGCAAGCTGATATACTTTGACCGTGTGTGAGAGCGAATCGACCGTCGAGAGGTTGCGGTATATTAACTGTGCTGTCGAACCGGCCATTCCACAGGCGAAAAGTCCGAAAAGACATGATCTAGGGCAGACAAGTCAACATATCTTCTGGAAACAAGGATTTGGAGGGAGGTTACTTACAATCCAAGCGCTACCAACCAATTAGCGTCAACAGAGCCACCATGATTTCCCTTGTGCTCGTTGATGAAATATGACAACGAAATTATGAGGTATAGGCAATAAAGGGCACCATACACCACAACTTGAAAGAAAAATTTATAGGAGTATTCCGCCACGATGCCGCCAACCCTGGCCATGGTAGTAACATCAGCATGATTGTCTTATTCGTATTAAGCAGTACAATGATCCTAGGGGATTTACCAGGGGCAGAAATGGTCCATCTTGTACACGCATCGACCCACTTCACTGCAGTGATGAGACCTATCTGGTTTATAGCAGTTGCATTGCTGGCACCACTTGGGTCTACCATTTGGTTCACAGACATATACATCCTTTTCATAAAATTCCATGCAATTTTCTGGTTCCGGTAATTCGTGATGAGGCTCAGGGGCGTAGGCATCGTATGAATATCCATGAAGAGTACTAGAGGACGTTGCAGGTCTATCATTATGTTGAGATTGGTGGATTATTGGGGGAATGTACGCGTAGGAAGTGGGCGTCTCAGAATCTCCCTGGCTTGGCTGTGCGACAGGTGGTGGAGGTGTTATATTCACTTCTGGGATTGGCGTTTCTGTCCCTGCATCATCTGCAATGTTTGTAAACACTCAGTCCTTATGCCTAAGTTTAGTTGGGCAATAGGGGTACCCTAGTGGTACAGGGCGTATACCTGTAATTCTAAAGCTTGCTTGCTCTATCTGCATACTACCAAGCCCCATCTCTGGATCGCTATCGCTTCCTCGAAGCTTCTCGTTTTTGATGGCTTCCTCGGGGTCTGGGCCTTGCGCCACAAACCCTGGGGCCATGCATATAGTCCATAAGACTCTCAAGTACGCAGCGGCGAAAGGGAGAAAGAAGAGAAAGTAAAGAGCAATCGTGACCGCCCCAGCAGCTACCCGATATTGGGAGAGTATCAGATACTTAACTATAGCTTCAATTTAGCAAAAAGGACCAAGACATGTATGGGTAAAGCTCCATCCTGTACGCGAAAGACTCGGGGAACACACTGCATATTAAAACAACTAGAACCCACGTCGCATACCCAGCAAGACCCGCCATTACAAAAGGCATGAAAGCTGCGACCCAGCGATTCATTGTATGTTTCCCATTTCCCCTCTTCACTCTTTCCGTCGCTTCTGTTGCCATCTCCACTTCTCTGAAACACTGGCAGAGAGCTAAGAGAGAGCCAGGTTGGGAGCTAACCGCTCAACTTGGGTTGACTAAAACGTTCTCTAATATCGTCGGTGAGTATCGAAATAGACCTAAGAGAACTGGCCGTTGAGTTGGGTGAATTTATTGCAGGAAGTACTGGCGGGTGTGTCGTTGGTAACAAGGTGTGGTTGTGATTTAGGGAACCTGCGTAGAAGTTCATGATGATGATGATCCACGGCTACACACATACATGGCTTAGTCAGGGGGGATGCATAGATTCTGAGTTGGTAGTGAGACAGTCTCAACGGCTAGCTTCAGGGTAGGGGTCAGCCTGACGACAGGTGTCTTAAAAATTCTAACTCTATATAAAAAAAAATGAGAGAGTTGTGGAGAATACATGTAATATGTAGGTATCACTATACGATCGCCGTTCAGATCGAAGGTACATGTGCTATTGTGCAGTTACGGATTAAGTTTGAACCTATCATTTCCCCCTAAAGGCTAAGGAAGGGCCAAGCCACAATTATCAACTACCACAAGTACCCAGGGATTATCTCTCGGAGCTAGCGAGTGCTCGTGGCACAAGGATGGAAGGACCGAGAACTGCTGTTTTCGAGGATATTTAAGCTGTTACGAGACTTTGTCACGCATATCTATGTAATGTGCCTGTGTGCATGTGCTACACGTAAAAACACCCAACCCCACTCTACACAAATCAGCCATGCTAAAGCTTATTTCTATGTAGGTGCGCACTATCCTACATGGAGCCGGCATCCGGCAACAAAATCAACGTTCCAAGCTCTTGACAACTCAGCCACATTTAATCCCCGCGCCCTAGCCTTATCAGAGGTTTCATGGAAAGTTGTCTACATAAGGACCATCCATGCGTATGAAATTTTAAGCGTTTAAACCAAATTTCATGGGCAGTCTGATATGGTGGACTTGAGACTTGTATGATGATGATGATGTCTGCAGCATCACGAAGAAACAACCTCATGGCCTCCACAAAAGGACTGGTAGCAAGGTACCCCGGCTTTGGTGTGCTGCTTAAACAAATGGAAGCATGCGTGGAACCACAAGCATATTGCTTGTATCGAACATACCACTCCTGGTTAGTATTACGCCTGCCACAGCTTGTATATAACAAAGAAAATTGCGACTATCGTTACTTTCCTATCCATCCGTCTTGATAGGTCTTCAGAAACCTAAGAGCCATAAATCGAGCAGATCGTGGCAGCGTAGAGGGAAGGCGGAAGAACGGTTAAAACACTTTAGACAACATATGAACCTAGAGGATCTGGACTACCAATGGATATGATACGGAAAATATAACCGATTGACATCGCAGTTAAACAGGGTCACGTCTGTTAATTGTCCGATCTTTAAAATCTGCCTTGCAGCCCAACAAGAAGAACCTACTGATGGTGTCGGCCAGATACGAGCGCCGATTACCCCAGACACGGTACCCACATGACTGAAACACCTGGTAGCCGCACGCACCGGTACCAAAAAAAAAAATAAGGCAAATACCATTACTGAAATTATGCTTGGGATATTTCTCCAGCTCTTCTGGTGCCTCGCTGGCTACGGTCTGACCAGCCATTTTACTAGAACCCGAATTCAATCTAATGGGATAGTAATAAGCCAGTGTTTCTTACAATAACCAGGGCTACATACCTATGTAAAAGCTCTGTTAGAGTACTGAACGACCTTAGAGTGGCTTTCCCCCGAGGAATGCCAGCTGATATTTATCTCAAGATTACGTGATCGGGAAAGATTCTCACCAGCAATGACACAATTAACGTGGAATGTTCGTTCGTACTCGTACAAAGAAATAGTTATTCGATTCGCTGCATGCACACAACCACAAAGAGGTTCACGTCGAGAACAAAGAAACCGAAAAACAGCCTGAGCAGTTCGGGGCCCTTAGATGAACCCAAGGATTAACTACCTACGGCTGTTTGGGGGGAAATTAGACAGCCTTACCTGCAATATATGCCTCGAGAGGGGCAGTACGCAGCTTAGTCGTACATGAAGTAGAGTCACATCAGGAGGCTTGGTTGTACAAGCAACGGCCGACGCGGTAACCAACATCCCTAGCATTCCAACAATTCGGGTTAGACCCAAAATAGCGGGACCAACAAACTGACAGAAGGGAGGCTTGCTCTTATTCGTTTTCGCTTCTTCTCTCGCGTGGGCGGTACGATATCCAGCCGCACTTGGGGGATAAAGGAAACCACACGCAGAGGTTAATGAGGCCTCGCAATAGGGTATATACCAACTTCATCTCATCTTCTCCCCTCTTAAGCATCATTGTTACCTGTATTCCCTGTTTCTCGTAATCTATTACCAATTACTCAATTATTTATCCAGCCCCGGCCGTAATATCAGCATCAGCGCCACCCCCCCACTAGCTATTCTTTAGCTATATATATAATATATTCTCCGACAGAATCTTCAACCTCAAATTCCTGTCCCCTTCAAAGAAGATTTCCCTGAGCAAGTGTCGATCATGGCCTCCAATCGACCCGAAAGAAACTCCCAACAGGTCCGCGCAGAATACCTCCTCGCCAACCCAGCTCCAGGAACATTCTTTAAACGTCACCTCCCCAATAAGCGTTTGTTGCTGCAGCTCCAAAAGGCAACTGTGGCAAGTGATGGTACCCGGGGTAGATTAGTACCTGCATACGATGTCCGTTGTGGCGGGTCCTTTATCCAACGTCTATCAGGGTGCTTCAGAAATGTCACCGCAAAGGATATCCTGATTGTCGCAACTGGAGATGGGGAAGAGGAGGAACTAGTTCAAAAGTCTGAGGTCTTGGCCAGTATAGAAAGGGTCTCTGCCAAGGATCCAAAGGCAACTGAGAAGCTTGTTGTGAGGTTCTTTGATGAGGTAACTTGGAACTGTGAGAGACTACCGTCAGGAACATTCCAATTTACCCCAATAAGTGGAGAGGACCCGAATATTCAAGCTTCATGGGAGCCTGAACCAGGGGCTTCAAAGGGTTATATTTTCAGCATCACGACACTGCCTCTAGCAACCGCGAATCCACGGTCAACAACGCCTAAATCGCCGAAAACGCCTACAAAACCAAAGAGCATGTTGGCACGCATGGACACAGAGAATATTCGGGTGTTTGGCGTACACCCGGCTTCGAAGGGATCCTTTCTAGGTAAGAAACTCAAATTCAGCCCTTCAGCTGGGGTTTTCGCCTAATTGCTGGTTTCTTATTTAGGTAAAATAGACGAGAAGAATCTGGAGAGATTGGTGTTGGTATCGGGAATGTGCATTCGGGCTTTGCAGGGGTCATTATAAACGAAAGAGGGTATCGATCACGGGGTTGGATTTCCTTTGTCACGTCACGTCACGTCATGTTATCATTGTTTTTCTTTGCGTGGAGTTTATGGATTGGACTGGATTGCGATTTTGCAAGAAAAGCCTGGAGCATTCACACATATGAACCTTTTTCTATGTAAATAAAGTTTTCGTTAGGGGGCGGTTTTATATGTATGTATATACATGTAGATAATTCTAAGTTTGAACGTTTGTGACGGCTCCGTGGTGCTAAGTCAGGGGTAATAGTATCAAAGTTAGTACACTACCCGGGACACTTGCCTTTGGATTGGTTAGTTCCCCGTTGAGCCTCAGTCAGAGCCCGGTGGAGGGTGAAAAGCGCGCGGATGGTCCTTAACCTTTACCACGTGTATGCATACCGGCTGCATGCGTTTGAGTTATGACAGCCACAGGAATATTGTTTATCCCGATTTAAAGTGTCACCACGGTCATTGATGGGATGCATGTATGAGTGAGACTCTATGATCCAACATGCTACATAGTAATATTTGGATACATATAACTACGAACGGTGAGTTCATACCAATATACATAAATTTACCTTTCCTATATGTAATTTAGAACCAGATATTTGATGCAAGGTCTATATGTATTGAAAGATTTAGTCAAATTTGCAGTTTGCCTTTTTGTACTAGTGTGATGGAGTACCGAGGCACAATGTGACAGAAAACAATGATGACGCAGAAACATTCGAGGTATACAGCCAGTGGGCATCAAGGTGCTAGGCAGGCACAAGTACGGGTACTGGCGATGGCAAAGAAAGGAGCAGAGACAAAAGAGGCGCAGGGCAGAGAAAGTAAAGACTGCCTCAGCAAACTCAACTGTTGATTGTAGTCTCCCAACAGTCTCCCGGGTTTCTTGAGAGTCTCTTGAGACTCCTGGATATTTTTTAAGTCTCCTGAGGTTCAGGAGACATCAGGAGACAAATGAAGTCTTGCTGATGTGGATGATATAATGTTAAGATAGGATACTGCCACTAGTATGTATCAGTATGATGTAGTGACCCGACGCAAAATAGAAGATAACAATGATGACGCAGAAGGAATCGAGAAGCACAGCCACATCAACAAACTCAACTTGTGACTGTAGTCTCCCAATAGTCTCCCGGGTCTCCTGAGAGTCTCCTGAGACTCCTGGATATTTTTTGAGTCTCATGAGGCTCAGGAGACATCAGGAGACAAATGAAGTCTTGCTGATGCAACGCGATGAGAATACCAACAAAGACAGGAACAACACTGAGTAGGCACAAGCACAGGCATCAGTGAAGGCAATGGCAAAAGCAAAGGCAGAGGCAAAAGTGCGTAGGGCAGGGAGAGTGAGGACCAAATAGACCTTAACGAGAACAATGAGAAGTACTATAGATTTCCTCTGAAGAGCATCAGCAAACTCAACTTATGACTGCAGCCTCCCAATAGTCTCCTAAGTCTCCTGAGAGTCTCCTAATACTCCTGGAGATTTTTTCAGTCTCCTGAAATTCAGGAGATATCAGGAGACAAATGAAGTCTTGCTGATGAGGATAGGATCTTGGGTGCAAGGAACTATCGCTTGAAAATAGAAGTATATTCTTATGTACTGAGATAATAGAAAGACGAGACGAAGAAAAAAGAAAGAAAGAACTAAGGAAAACATCTACCCCCGCTATTTAATACTTCTCCTCCATCAGTCCAATATAATTTACATATCGGCTCATAAAAACCCATAGAAATCCTGTCCCGGCGTTTTAGCATCAGTCTCGAGGTTTCGGTAGTCGAAGCGCTGTTACGATTGTTAGGGTAATGTTAAGCAAGGAAGGGGTGAGTTAAGGAAGGGATGTCGTCATTGGATTCTAGTAGGTTCGATGGCGTGATAGATTTGTAATGTAAATAGCAGAGATGGTGGGGAGGAATACGAGGTGTGGTTGCGATAGATTTCTATGGGTTTCTATGAGCTGATGTATGAGTCATAGCGGACTGTGGAAGGAGGGGTATTAAATAACGGAGATAGATGTTTTCCTTAGTTCTTTCTTTCGTTTCTTTCTGTCTCGTCTTTCTGTTATTTCGGTACATAGGAATCTACTCCTATTCCCAAGCCATAGCCTCTCGTACCTAAAATTTGGTCCTCTAAAGAGGAAAGCCATAGTATCTGTCATCGTTCTCGTTGAGGTCCATTTGGTCCTCATTTTCTGCGCCCCGCCTCCTGCACCTTTGCTTCGCTTTGCTTTTGCCGCGCCATGCCGCCTACCGCTTCTGTCTTCGCTTCTCTTTTAGAGGCTGTTACCCTCGAGCCTCCTGCCATCATCACATCTTCCACTTCATACGTGCATTCGCCACACAAATCCATCGCAACTACACCTCGTATCCCTCTCTACCATCTCTTCTAATTACATTACAAGTCCATCATGCCATCGAACCTCCTAGAGTGCAATGAGGACACCTCCTTCGCAGTACACCCCCGCTCGCTTAGTATTACTTGAACAATTGCAACCGCGCTTCGACTACCAAACCCTCGGGACTGATACCAAAACAATGAGACAATCAGCAGGAGCAGGAGAGTCCTATATCCTGAAGTTTAACCTGTAAAATCTGTTCTATTCTACCTATTCTATGAACTCATTCCACAAATCTCATTGTATTAATTCCGTTCTAATACCATACGCTACAAATTCCATTCTACAAACCTGTTCCACAAGCCATATTTGACCCTGTTCGACCCTGTTCAATAGTATAAGACAAAAAGAAACACAGTCTGATCATTATAAACCTACAAATATTAGGAGTAGTAGAACAACAATAGATGAAAGAGTTAGGGTTATAGCGTTAAGTATTGGCAAACTCAATTTATGACTGAAGTCTACTGATAGTCTCACAAGTCTTTTGAGCATCTCCTGAAACTCTTGGATTTTTTTTGAGTCTTCTGAAGCTCAAAAGAAATTAGTAGAAAACTGAAGTTTTACTGATGAGAGATACTGGCAAGAGGTAAAGAGAGATATGTCGCCTGACTGAAATAGATTTTTGTACTTATCAGGGAATCTATAGACATGCTAGAGCAAATAGGACATTTACGAACAGAATCAAATGAGAAGCAATTCCTATTTTTAGCTATCAGAGAAGGGGAGACTATGAAAGTTTGCAACTACATTAGCAAGACTTCATTTGTCTCCTGATGTCTCCTGAGTTTCAGGAGACTCAAAAAATATCGAAGAATTTCAGGAGACTCTCAGGAGACCCGGGAGACTGCTGGGAGACTCCAGTTATAAGTTGAGTTTGCTGATGTAGAAATAAAAGAATAAAAAGACTATTCTGACAAGCAATTATTAAGGAGATGATATATGTTTATTTATTTAAACCCTTTCGTAATGTTATAGTGTTTATAGATTACCATAAAAAATTACTTAGCAAAAAGTATAATTAATGTTTTTAGGTTACTTATGTTTAAATATATATATATGGGGAATAAGATCAGATAACTGAAATAAACGAGTCAAATAATGTCAAGAGAAATTACACTGGTCCTACGATGATTGGTTTAGAACCTTTTGTACAGATAAATCTATTTTCAAAACAGCTCGGTTTTATTACTTCCTTGAGTCACTTTGAAACCTGATGAAGAATCTTATTCTGACTGTCTCAGTGAAATCCAGTGATATAGAGAGCATTTTGTGGAGGAATTAAGTCTAAACCAGTATTAACTCCTGCTGCTATTACTATTAGCTCTGATATCCACAGAAATCATGTTTTCGATCCTCACCTTATTCAATTCTTGTATTGTACCTGTTAAAATATAAATAGATTCAAGTGGTTGAGGATAATGCTCCTAATCATAAAAAATTGTTCATCATTTATCGACTGAATAGCCTGCATAATCACTTAATCTTAATCTTATCAAGACCTTACAGGTAAATATAAAAACTGAACTAGGAGAAACCTTTAGGTTAATCAAAATATAAAGGTTTTAAAAATAATGATCAGAAATGCCTGAAATAATATTACTGTAAATAGATTAGATGAATCGATTAGAAACATGCCTCGAAGGCTAGAAGCAATCATTGCTACTGAGGAGCATATTGCTAAATATTAAATAGATAATTATTGTAGGTGTTCGTAGTTTGGAACACCTGTTTGTGGACGTGAGCTTCACGGATGGGCGTGGCTTGGACTTCATGGGGGTGTCTCCCTTTCCCTCATACAAATTGCTGGCTCGGCGTCACTTGCTATTGGCTCCTGTACCGGAGCCACTCGTGGCACCATAGTAAATCGGCCTATCAATCCAAGCGTCTCGGTATCTTAGGTGCACACCCGGTACATATTAGATAGTAGATGGGGGCCTTCGCCCCCCCCCCCGTCCTCCGCCCCCCCCAATTCCCATTCCCGCCAGTTAAACCCATTGCCCTGTAGGCCTGTGATATACGTGTTCCGGGTTGCTGTGATACCTGGCTGCGGGTAGGGTAACGCGCCAAGTGTACACAAATCGATAGTAGATGCTGGGGGGAAGAAACCGATCCCAATTCCGTGCACCACAAAACCCGAACTACAACTTGGACTCGTCCGCCACCACCTTCCACGCTCCACCAATGAACAGCTTAACACGGCGCCTCGTATAATCATGCCACATGGAGGCATGCTGGAATTCACAAAAATCGGTACCGAGTACGTTGACATCCGCAAAGCGGGAGGATGGCGGAGACAAATGAATTGGGGATACATGTCCACCAATCATTGCAAGAGCTGCCTCTTCAGGATTCCAGTCGAGCCCAAATTTCTCACTGGCCTAAACCTGTTAGAACCCACCAAAACAGCTACCTTAGTACTCACTTGGCGTGAAATATATGTCCATTGAGACCCAGTATCCACGACAAAGAAAACCCAGCGAGATTGCTCCCCATAGGTAACAACAAGTGCAATCATCGATCTTTTGTTACGGCCGAAGATGTAGCCATCACACATTGAAACCGGTTTCTTGGCCTCATCAGTTGCCTCGGAAAGGTAGGCAGGCAATGCCGAATTCTTCTGAAATCCTGTGCTCTAGCGTTTCGTGAGAAATATCCGTGAGCAAGAGATCGTATTCATCTGGATAGAAGCCACCCTCTGGGGGGATATCGTGGATGTCGGTAAATTCGCCACGCTGGAGGGCTTCTTGCTGGCGCTTTTCACTGAAATAGGCCAGTGGATCAGGTTTATGGACATGGCGTGATGTGGTGGTACCGCTGGAGAGAACAAGACCGGGTCTGCGAACAGTTTTGACTGCTTGCCGGTTGAGGAGCCTAAACATCTTTGTTCCAGATAATTTGATATTAAACGGACTCACCTTGTCGTTCGTGTCGCGGCGTGTTTGATCAAATTGTGGGGGTTGAATGAGGCTACTACAAAACTCGACCGTGGCCAAGCCTCACGCTACCCGTTGTTTTACCTCTGCGCCACATCTCGGTGTCATCGTTCCGCCAAGGCTCACTTGCAGCGTTCCGGGCTGGACCCTGCATCCAGAAGGTGCTTCGCCCAGGTCTTTAGTTGCTGGAAAGTGGCTGCTTCGCGCCACGGTCACTTCGCTCACCCCGCCCAGGCTGCTGGGCTCTCACTCCGCTCCCGCTACGTCCACGCCCGGCACCCGCCCCGCCCGTTGAGGACTTCGTCCCCGAATTCTAACTAAATCACGTGGTGTTGGTTCACAGGTCATGTGATTCAGTTAAAACTCGGCCGCACGAGTAGCTCGGGGGGTCCCCCTTGATACATAGTAAAGTCAATATGTTTGGTAAAAAATACAAACCGTCTATTCACCGAAACAAAGGAAAAAACTTCGTCTAATCACTAGCCTCTACGGCATCGCATCAACCCTGGTAACTTCATTCTTGATACAGTTTAGAAACGACCAGTACGCTTGAGTCACATCCGTCGGGTTCCCCTCCAAATAACCCTCATCATAATCCGACCCCTCGAAGAGCTCAACAAACTTTGCGAACCGCTTGTAAAATTCGTCACTGCCGGTTTGGTGCTTTGAGGCGATTACCCCCGCATGAGCGTTCAAAGTGTCGATGGTCGGCTTGTGATCTGTAAAAGTTAGCACGAACTCGTGCCGGTAAACCGGCTAGGCCGAGGCCACGACGATTGCCGACGAACACATCGTCACGAACTTCTTCGACGTGAAGGGCTTCATTCAGTGCCTACTCAAGTGCATCTTTGGCGCCCCGCTTCATTTCTTCTTCCTCTCCGAGTTCCGATCGGGTAACCAGTATCGCATCGCATGTCGTCCAATCATCTTGACTTTCCACTGGTGAAACTAACTCCTGGTTCTTCTTGATGACCTTTTCCGTCGTTTCTTGTTTGCGAGGAGGCATGATACAGAAGTTTTTCTCTTTTACGTATAACGCACTCTCTTAAGATGTGAAGAAGTACTTTAAATAAGTGGGGACGCCTGCTCTTTCCATTGCCTTTTTTATCTAGCTAAGATGCTATGTTGCCTCTTGGCCAGGTCTAGTGGTGCGCCACGTCTCCGTGTCAAGCTTCACTTACAGCTTTCCGGACTGACCCCTGCATCCAGAAGGTGCTGGAAAGTGGCTGCTTCGCGCCACGGTCACTCCGCTCCCCCCACCACCCGCGCTGCTGGGCTCTCGTCTATCGCCTCGCTCCGCTCGTTGAGAGTTGCTGGAACGCGGGACGCACGCAGTAATCCTTGCAGTAAAAATGAGAACGTTCCGGATGCAGGAACGCTGCATGTTCGGCTTGGTGGAACCTTGGACACAGAGATGTGGCGCAGGGTTAAAACAACGGGTAGCGTGAGGCTTGGCCACGGTCGCGTTTTGTCTATTAGCAGGGGAAGTAGGGGAGTATGTTACTGTATCCCCACCACCCGATAGACGGATACAGCACAGACGTCACTCAATGCCTACATGTATCGACCGTTCTCTCGGCCGCAATGTGCACTTTTACGACGCTTCAAAGCCCAGCGTCGCTTTGGGCGGACTCATCCAGAATGGCTCGGTCACGGAAACGAATTTTATCGAGATGCTCGGGATCCTACTTGCCACGGTGACTCCTCTACGCATTCAGGAAAGAACTTCAGGCCATGTCGTAGCGGGAACGGACAACGCGCTGCAACCAGGAGAGTATGATGTTTATTGCGACAGTAGGTGCTCGCTGAGTGGGAGTTTCAATCGCTCGCTAACTTTAAAAACAGGTCGTATTGAGGTCAGTGATGAACCATGGGTGCATCGCCTCATCTCGCACGCTGTGTCGGGCCGGGAAGATGCCTTTCGCGATGGAATCCGTGCTCGCGATGGCAAATGCGTTATCTCAGGCGTCGTGAACCGGGCGGCTTTTCGAGCTCAGTGGACCAGCTTCGAAGCAGCTCATATCTTTCCTCTTGGGAGTGAAAGTTACTGGATCGAGAACAATTACGGTCAGTGGATTACGGATATGGACAACACAAACGGAGCCTCAAAGATAAACTCGTTGCAGAATGGCCTTCTTCTTCGCGAACATATTCATTCACGGTTTGATCAATACCTTATTGCGGTGAATCCGGATGTGAGTTTTCTCTCGGTCCACAGCTTTATTGATTTACACTGACTTGCAAAAGGATAACTACAAGACCATAGTGTTTGATATTGATCTTGACGGCTTCGACGGTAGAACTCTCGATCCCGTCTGTCGCGATCCTGCAAATCCGCAGCGTGTGTCCGATCAGCTTCTCAGGTGGCACTTCCGTCAGTCGGTGCTTGCGAATATGAGAGGTGCAGGAGAACCTATCTTCGAGCATGATTTTCCACCGGGTACAGACATGATGGGAGAGATTCGAGAAGGACCGTACGCGCAAGAAAGGTTGGAGATGGAGGTTGCGTCGAGATTGCGAGGGGTTGTCTGAGGAGTTACTTGCTTTGTAAAAATGTAATTATTATTGATGTATTATAAGTTATCATGAAAAGAGGGGGACCCCCTGAGCGAAGCGGAGGAGGGGGCGTAGCCGTCAGCGAGCGGTAGCGGGGCGACAGATGCCGGTAGGCATGTGAGCGGCGTGGGGAGCGAGAGCCACGAAGTAGCGGAGAACGCAAGCGTTCCGCAACTAAAGACCTGGGCGAAGCTCCAGGTAAGATTCATCCCTCTTCCTTTGCCAAGACTTGAGAATAGGAGGATCACATCACTCCACAGACTTTTCTTAGGCTTCATTGTCTTTAAGCTCCTCACTGCGTAACGGATCAAATTCTCCTCTCCACATATGAGAGTCACTGTTCCCTGCCTGTCTCCTGCCTCCTGGGCACCCTATACAGTTCGGTTGCGACACTTTTTTTTTTTGGCGGGTTTGGGGTTAGGTTTTGTTTACGCCATAAGGTTTCCCTGCACGCGACATTCTTGTAACCTAGAATTCTGGAACGCACGCAGTAATCCTTGAACGTTCCGGATGCAGGAACGCTGCATGTTCGGCTTGGCGGAACATCTGGCACCAGGTGGCAGTGCAGATCCACTGCAGAGGTCATACAACGGTGTTATGGCAAAACTTTTATTCCCCGAGTGTCTGTAGAGTTAAGGTACAAGTTCCGAGTAACTATATAGTGCGTTGTGACCAACTGTATATACCTCCACGTGTTGTGACACTCTTTCGTGACATAAGCAAATTTTGTGTCGCTTTACTAACAGATCCCGCTATCTCCCTTATCAAATAATAGATCCTCCATACAAATTCAATTCCTCTATTGTAGGGGGGTCAGCAATGACAGACTAAGGGATAAGTAGGGGAGTATCCCCGCACTTAGTTGAGAAGTGACAAGTATCTACGGGAGTACGATAGCGAAGCGACAAATATCAGCGACTTGGATTTTAGCACTTCATCATGCCATCCATGCAGAGGGTTTAGCCGCAGTCAGGCAAGTTTTCTCTGTCAGTGACATCCCATTCAGATATTAATTGGCTCAGTAGATGAGAAGTATGGACGAACTTCACCTTTCCTGCGGATAACACGGTTCAAGGGAGAATTCTCAAACTCGAAACGGACCTTAAAGTCAGCACTGCAACCTTGTCCGAACAGATGAGGAATATGAACACCAATCTGACCAATCTTGAGGTCAAGATTGACAATCTTATGTGGAAATTTCTCACTTTCGGTGCGGGGACGGTCTTGCTAGGTGTAGGAGCAGTAGGTTTTACAGGGCGTCGTCTCATAATTTATTTCCGCTGACATCAACAAGTTTGCAGGAGAAATGCTTTATTACAATGGGAAAATGAAGGACGATATGCTGGAGACAGTGAAAACGTTAATCAAGGCATCTGAAACTATCAAGAGCGAAATCAAGATAGAGATAGCGAAGGAGGTCCGCGCTTCGGAGGACAGAATTCTGCTCAACTTGGATCAGATGAAGATTCAGAAGTGATTGTGGTCGTGTTGTTTTACTTTGATTAGATGGTGGTTACTGGCGTTTGTGTTGAAAACGGAGTTTGTTAGGCAAGTGTTACCTAGCAGCTCTGGAAAGGGCATCTTGATATCTCGGGACCCCATAGACTTATGGTACCCCAATCATTTCCACTCCATGGCAACCACCCCCACAAGAATAATTCCTCCACCACCACATAATTGATTAAGGCATGGCTCAGGAATATAGCACTTTAGACATAGGCTTACCTAAATATCTTCTCAAAATAATTTTAAGTCCTTATTGTTGATGACCAATACAATTTTCAATCTCTTTGGGATTTTTCCCCCTCCTGTGGTGATGGAGGAACTATTTCCGTGAAGGTCCATTTCTTCGTTGTCGAACCCGTCCTTGAGCGCCATGAGGCTTGGCCACGGTCGCGTTTTGTCTATAAGTAGGGGAGTAGACCGTGTGCACCTGTGCCGAGCATCTTATCTAATCCACATAATAAAGGCCATCCTTAGAGGTCAGATAAGATGCTCGCCACAGGTGCACACGGTCTATCCCCGCACTTGGTTCAGAAGTCCTCCAAAACCTCAATCTTTCGATTCAGCAACCAGCGATCGGACAAGAATATGTACGAGCGACACGACGAGAGTACCCGAAGACCAAAGATTCGACAACGACCAGGTGAGTCTGTTTAATGTCACATTATCTCTCTGGCTGGCTAGAGTATTGAGGACCGACCTGCGAAATTCACAGGAACAGAGTAACGGGGACAAAGATGCTCAGGTTCCTCAGCAAGCAAGCAGTCAAGGCTGTTCCCAGACCTTTTCAGTTATCTACCACTACCTCACGCCGGACCCACAACTTGCAGCTCCCGTACAGTGGTCCCCCGAGTTACGAAACGATCTCTCGACGCTTTTCCCCCCCGAACGTCGACCCCCAGGCCTATTTCATCAACAAGCGTCAACAAGCGGCTAAAGAGCGTGGCGAATATACTGATATCCATGATATCGGAGGTGTGGATCCGAGGGATTATGATGTATTTATTTCGGATGTTGACAAGGAGAAATTACGAGGGGAAATTGCCGAGATAGTGGGCATAAAGTACCTTGCAGAAGCGACTGTGGAAGAAGCCAGTAAGGTGGTAGACATCGGTGATTGCTATCTCTTCGGGCGTAAGTTGCGGACGATATTTCCAGCAGTTGTTTGTGATGATGTTAGGGCCCATTGGGTTTTTTTCATCGTAGACTCTGGGGCTCCATTGACATACATTTCCACTCAGGTAAGTGCTTAGACGTACGCTTGTGTAAAAAGAAGGCTTGCTAACCAGTTAGTCAAGACAAGTGACCTCTTTGATATTCAGGAAGACAGAATTGGACCGGCTCGTGTCAAGATCGCTGGTCGTTGCCACCCAGTTTATAGGTCGCCGACCGACCATTCTTTTACGGAACTTAATATTCTCGGCATGGACTTTTTTAATTTCTATGACGTTTCTCAAGTGAATGACTTCAAGAAGGCCAGAGCAAAATTGTACTTTGGTGCAGACTGGGAAATGGTTAAGAAGTCAAAGCTGTAGGTCTGCGAGCAGGCGACAAGCGGACGAGACGAGTGGAGGGGTGATTTTTCTTTAGCAGTTCGAAAAAATGTAATTGTATTACGATTTCTTTTGAGTTTGTATGTACTTTTAGTTTTTGCAAAGTCATTCTACTATTTTATTGGGGGACCCCCCCGAACGAAGTCCTCAACGAGCGGAGCGAGGCGATGGGCGAGGCGAGAGCCGAGTGCGAAGCAACAACTTCCGGATGCAGGGATCAGTCCGGAACGCTGCAAGTCTGCCTTGGCGGAACGATGACATAGAGATGTGGCGCAGGCCTAAGCTTGTCAATGACTGTCGGGCACGTGACATGAAGACACACAAGAAGGCGAAGTGAGAGAGCACGCTCACTAGAACCAAATCACCATCCTCTTTCTCTCATCCAATAATCCTCAAGCAACTGAGTGGGGAGGCCACCGATAATTATCCACGTTTTTGAGCAAACCCGCCACTAGAGCCGCTCCTCGCGCGATCTCGAGGATCCCTTCGCTTGGACACCCGATCCACCGCCGCTACGCCGTCGAACGAGGAGGCAATAGATGGGGCAACGGGTTACGGGAAGGACATTGAGGGAAAGGAAGGTCCCTTGACGGTTGTTCAAAGAACGACTTTATTAAATTTTCTATCTAATTGTTTGTGAGAATGTGGAATCAGGTTTCAGCGAGATCAAAGCGTTGCTCAAGTGGGCTGGAAGGGTTCGTTTTCGCGTCGGTAAGAAACAAGTGGCCTCTTTCTATCAGCCCTTACATTGACGAATGTACCAGTTTGGAGCAAAGTTTTACTTCGACACTGCGATGGAGACTAGGCTCGGAAAGAAGACGACCAGGAAATTAATTTAATAAGAAGCTTTAAGGGCTGAACTCAAGGGTGAGGGAAAGGTGGTTTAGGAGTTTCTTTTTGTTTTTTTCGCGGTGTTGGCGGGGCTTTAGAATGGTTTGGCGCATCGAACTCTTTTTTACTTGAATACTAATCGGCTGGCTATTACTTTTTGTTTGTATAATAATTGGCTTCTGCCCTGTTGGAGCAGATAATTTGACTTCTTGTTTTACGAGAGCTTTATTTCCCCTATGTTGAAGGGGGACCCCTGAGCGAAGCGAAGGAGGGGGCCTGGTTGCAATGAGGTTGGTAGTTGAATGTATATATGCTGTATGCTGTATGCTGTGGTATTATGACTCGTAAGGCGGCGTATCAACGAGCGGTAGCGAGGCGGCAGCCACACGTAGCCAGCGGCGTAGTGTGAACCGTGCAAGCGTTCCAAGAACGTTCCGGATGCAGGGATTAGCTCCGGACCGGCACGTGTAGTCTTGGCGAGGTTCTGGCACGAGCTCTGTGGCGTAGCGCACAGAATAGTTTGAATAAGAGGGAAGTCTTTCACCCTCATCCAACAACGCGATTGCAGAACAGAGCAACACGACACAGACTAACGCGGACAAAGATGTTCAGGCTCCTCAGCCGGCAAGCAGTCAAAGCTGTTCCCAGGCCCGGCCTTCTCCTCTCCAGCAATACTGCATCACGCCGGATCCATAGCATGCAAGCTCCGTATTCCGGGCCCCCGAGTTACGAGACGATCGCTCAACGGTTCTCTTCTTCGCAGGTCGATCCACAGGTCTATTTCGCTCAAAAGCGCGAACAGGAAATTTTAAAGCGTGGCGGATCTACCGATATTCATGATATAACCCCGGAGGAAGATATTACCCACGACACGCTGATGCAAACGATTTCAGACGAAATAGGTATTGCCTACCTTTCGGAGGCAACTGCTGATACCAATAAAGCTGTTTCAGCGAGCGATGGTTACATCTACGGCCCTAATAGGAGGCCGATAGTTCCGCTTGTTGTTAGCTATCGGAAGCAATCTCGCTGGGTTTTCTTTATTGTGGATAGTGGGTCTCCATGGACATTCTTGTCAACCCAAGTGAGTATTTGAAGGCAAGTCTTTTTGTGGGTTCTAACGGCTCCAGGCATTTGAGGCGCTTAAGATCAAGGTCAATGATCATGATCCCCATATGGCAGCTATTGCAACGATCGGTGGATATCCAAGCCCCTTTCGAAGATCTCGGCCGTCGTCCCACTATCACGATGTCAACATACTCGGTGCCGATTTTTGTTATTTTCATGGGGTTCGCGTGATGCACGATTATAGCACCCTCCGTACGAAGTTGCATATTACTGGAGGCGGGGAAGTAACTGAGGAAACTAAGCTGTAGTACGGGGTTGTATAGTTACAGTGGTTTTTTTTTTTTTTTGCTCTAGCAGTTTGTACTAGACTAGGAGGGTTGGATGATACGGCGCAGGATAGTTTACTTGTTTTTTATTATTAAAAAAGTGGATTTTTTAAATTTTTTATTGAATTATTACTGTTTTGCTACGTGTGGCTGTCGCCTCGCTACCGCTCGTTGACTCCTTCGCTCAGGGGGTCCCCCACGCGAACGCAAGCGCTCCAAGCAACTACTCGCCAAATTTTTTAAGTCTGTTGATATTTTATGTATGGTGCAAGAAGGAGTAGAGGGCGACTTTGACAACCCTGTACACACCACTTTAACCAATTCTTTCATTGGCTCTGGGAAGCAAAGATTGAAGAGCCTCCCCTTGAGCTCGACTCAATAGCCGCCAGAGCCAATAAGGTATTACACTGAACTGGTGTAAACAGGGTTGACAACCTCGCCCTCCGAGCCTTCTCGCACCATACCTTCACCTTGCAACGGGGTCTCACATCACCCTCGCCCCAATCAAACCCACACAACCATACCTGCGCAACCATACATGCAAAGCCACTCTGTAGCTTAAGAATGCCTGTACCAAGTAAGATCCTATGAAGTGTTGAGCGAGGCTACTATTCTAATGAAGTTAGGCCTACAGTTAACTACAAGGACTCGGGCAGGAATTGTTAGCACCCGCTATCACCGTACCTTTTCAGGCAAACCAATACCATATGCAACCATCTCGAAGATTTTTAATGTCAAGATACAGATATGTCAACAGATAGTGAAGCATGCCTATCATCATTTCTCAGCAGAAGAGGAGGTTTCTTTAGCTGTTTTGCTATTCAAGTTGCCGGAAAATCTTGATCCTTGTCCTCGATCAAGAAGGCCACCAGCAATGACTACTGCCGATAAGGACCACTTAATTAGGATTATTGAATGGGACTGGGAAACAAAACATATGTCATTATAAGAAATACAGAGTGAAGCTCGATTTGGCCACCTATCCAAGAGTATAATACTAAAAGCGATTCATGAAAAAGGTTTTAAGGTATATCATGAAGGATGGAAATTTATTTTAAATAAGGAACATATTCAACGGAGACTAATATTCTATGAGAGCAAAAAGGACTGTACAGCAGATGGGGAATAGGCAAACTGGGCATTTACAGATAAAATGTCAATCGAAGTAGAATCCACCTGGGGAGTATTGTTAGTATAGAGAAAAAAGAGTAAAAAATGGGGAAAGAACTGTATCAGTGCAAAGAAAAAGCAGGATCCATCAGTGTCCCAGCATTTTGGCATCAGTCCCTATAATTTAGTAGTTTCAACATTGTTACGACTAATATAGTCAAGCTAACTGAGGGAGGAGTGGGATGAGGTGAGGTTGTCTCATCTGTTTTATAGGATATAGTTGTAAGGAGGATTGGTAATAGGAATTGAGCAGATGGTGGGGAGAAATACGAGATTTGATGACAATAGATTTCTATGGGGTTCTATAGTCTGATATATGAGTCATGAGCAGACTGGCAGAGGGGACTGTTAAATAGCAGGCATCAGCAAGACTGCATTTGTCTCCTAATGTCTCCTGAGCTTTAGGAGACTCAAAAAATTACCAGAAGTCTAAGTAGACTTTCAAGAGACCCGGGAGACCCGGGAGACTATTGGGAGACTCCAGTCACAAGTTGAGTTTGCTGATGTTAGGATTTTTAATCATCGCCAAAATAGTACTGTTGACCTCTTTGGGTCAACAAAGACATTACATAGTTCTAGCCTTGTATTAATTCCTCTTTACCTCGTCTTATCTCATCTCTTCTTACTTCGTCTCTACTTAACTTCAGTGTCCCGGCGTTTTGGCATCGGTTCCGAGTACTCGTTAGTCGAAGCGTTAATGTGATTGTTAGGGTAATGCTAAGCGAGAAAGGAGTGTGCTAAGGAGGAGGTTGTCCCAGCGTCTTGGCATTAGTCCCGGGGGTTCGGTAGTGGAAGCGCTGTTGTGATTGTTTAGGAATGGTTAAGCGAGGAAGGGGTGTGCTAAAGGGGGGTGTCGTCATTAGGTTCTAGGAGGTTCGGTGGCGTGATGGATTTGTAATGTAAATAGCGAAGATGGTGGGGAAGAATATGAGATGTGGACGCTGATTTCTATGGGTTTCTGAGGTGATGCATGAGTTATAGCGGACTGGTGAAGGAAGTGTTAAATAGCGGGGTTAGATGTTTTCCTGGGCTTCTTTCTTTTCTTTTCTCTGCCTCGTCTTCCTGTCATCTCAAGACATGAATCTATTCCTATTTCCAAGCCATACCTCTCGTACCAAATACTTGATCCTCGACGAGAGGAAACCATAGTATCTCTCATCGCTTCGCTGAGGTCCCACCTGGTCCTCGCTTCCTGCTCAGATCTCGCTTGCTCGCTTGCCTTTCACGCGCCTGTGCCTGCCCGGTGTTGCCTTTGTCTTCGTCAGTCTCCTCGTCCCTGGACTGTGTTCCTCGAGTTCTTCTGCGTCATCATTGTCATCTTCTTCTTTGCATCGGGTTACTCCGTTACAGTTTGGTAGTCGAAGTGTGGTTGTAATTGTTTAGGAATGGTTAAGCAAGTAAAGGGTGTGCTACAGGGAGGGTGTCGTCATTGGGTTCTAGAGGGTTCGATGGCGTGATGGATTTGAAATGTAAATAGCGGAGATGGTGTGTCCCGGCGTCTTGGCAGTCGTCCCGATAGTTCGGTAGGCGATGTATGGTTGTGGTTGTTAGGGTAATGTTAAGCGAGGGGGGGAAGAGTATGAGGTGGAGGCTGTCGTCATTAGGTTCTAGGAGGTTCGATGGCGTGATGGATTGGTAATGTAGAATAGCGGAGATGGTGGGGAGGATTACGGGTAGCTGACGGCTTTCTATGAGAGCGAAATGAACGTGAGTTATAGCGGACTAGTGGAGGAGGTGTGTTAAATAGCGATAGATGTTTTTCTTAGCTTCTTTCCTTCTTTTCTCTCTGTCTCGCCTTCCGTTATCTCGCATACATAGGAATCTACTCCTATTTCTAAAAGCCATAGCCTCTCGTACCAAAGACTCGATCCTCTGACAAGAGGACACTCATAGTATCTCTCATCGTTCTCGTTGAGGTCCATCTGGTCCTCACCTTTCCTGCTCTGTGCTCCTGTGCCCTTGCTCTTGCCTTTGCCTTCGCCAGTGCCTGTGCTTGTGCCTGCCCGGGGTTATTCCTGTCTTCACCGGCCCCCTCGTCGAGTACACTGTGCTCCCCGAGTCTCTCTGCGTCATCATTGTCATCTTTTTCTTTGCGTCGGGTTACTCCGTCACATGGTGGGGAGGAATATGAGGTGTGGATGCAACGGATTTCCATGGGTTTCTATGAACTGATATATGAGTCATAGCGGACTGATGGAAGAGAAGCGTTAAATAGTGGGGTTAGATGTTTTCCTTAGTTCTTTCTTTTCTTTTCTTTCTGTCTCGTCTTCCTATTATTTCGGTACCAAGGAATCTATTCCTATTCTCAAGTCACAGCTTCTCGTATCCAAGATCCTGTCCTCTAAAGAGGAAAACCATAGTACCTCTCATTGTTCTCGTTGAGGTCCATTCGGTCCTCACTCTCCCTGCCCTGTGCTCTTGTGTCTTTGCCCTTGCCTTTGCCTTAGCCGGTGCCTATGCTTGTGCCTGCCCGGTGTTGTCTCTGTCTTCGTCGATCTTCTCGTCACGTAGGCTGTTCTCCTCGAGTCCTTCTACATCATCATTGTTATATTCTTTTTTGTGTCGGGTTACTCCGTTACAGTTATAATCATATCTTGTATTCATCTTCACCATTCCCTACTTCTACATTACAAATCCATCAAGCCACCGAACCATCTGGAATCCAATGATAATAGTCTCACCACATTTCCTACCATTCTCGCTTAGCATAACCCAACAAGTCACAACCACACTGAGAATACCGAACTATCGGGACCGATACCTGTGACGGAGTAACCCGACGCAAAGAAGAAGATGACAATGATGACGCAGAAGAACCCGAGGAGCACAGCCTAAGCGACGAGGAAACCGACGAAGACAAGATAACACCGGCAGGAACAAGCACAGGCACCGGCAAAGGCAAAGGCAAGGGCAAGGGCACAAGGGCACAGAGCAGGGGAGGTGAGGACCAGATGGACTTCAACGAGAATGATGAGAGAGGCTATGGGTTTCCTCTTATCAGAGAATTGAAGATTTGGTACGAGAGGCTATGGCATAAAAATAGGAGTAGATTCCTATGTACCGAAATAACAGGAAGACGAGACAAAGAGAAAAGAAAGAAAGAACTAATGAAAACATCTATCTCCGCTATTTAACACACCTCCTCCATCAGTCCGCTATGACTCAAACTTTTACTTATGGAACCTCATGGAAACCCATTGCTGCCACACCTCATCTTTCTCCCCACCACTTTTACTATTTACATTATCAATCCATCACGCCATCGAACCTCCTAGAACTCAATGACGACACCCCCTCCTCATCATACCTTCTCCTCGCTTAACATTTCCCCAATAAGCACGACAGCGCTTCGACTACCGAATCCTCGGGACTGATGCCAAGATGCCGGGACAATACCAAAACGCCAACAGTTGCAGCCACTTACCACCTGTCTACCTATAATACCTGCTCGTCCCCACACCATATATGATACTTGATTCTGAGCTCATCTAGACTCGCTAGATTAGCTCAGTTGTCGTTGTGGAGTGGAGAGCTGGTTTAGAGATGAAAAACCGAACCCTTTTTAGTGAACGGTTTGGGGGTTCCCTTAAACAAAGCTTTGTTTGAACTACAAATATTAGTGGGGATTGTTTACCCATCTGGGTAAACGGGGACCTGTATGTTGAGAGCAATGAAAAGCAGGAGTACAAGATAAAAAAACCAACCCGTTGGGCGGGTGGGGCGGGTAACTGATCCGGGGACCCAAGGTTTATTGGGTACCCAAAACCCAAATCCAAACGCTAAGGTCCATAGCAACCTCTAGTAGAAGCTTTCGACGGTTTTCGGCGTTTAGAGTAGTATAGTTGATGAGTTTTCGGCGTAATGGGATTGTTATCTTGGGAGGACGACCTTTCCTCAGGTTCTTTCTTGGAATTTCGGGACCCCTACAGATACTCCAGACTGTGCTAACGCTTATCTTTTATTAGCGGTAAGCTTTACGACAATATCATGGACTTCAATCCTTATTCTGCTTGCGGGTTTGTCCAGCTTGGATTCCCCCGATCGTTTATGCAACTTATCTTGAGAGTCTTCGCAGTTTCTCCTGAGACTCCTCCACGTTTTCCGCCACCGATAGTACTTCCATCCACCTATCGTAGAATACTTCCGATAAAAGCTTATATTTTTATGGTTACCGGTGAGTTAGCTATGTACTTAGCTAGTTAATAGATAGAAGGTCAGGTAGTTCAATGGGGAATATACCGTCTCTCCAACCAATATCATGAGCCCCATCAACAAATTATAATTGCTTCCGGATCTTCCACTTTGCTTCGTTAAGTTTTGCAGACCTGCCTCTAGCTGCTGTAGTCTCAAGTTGAAACTCTTGAAGTAGTCAATATACCCCCGGGTTAATTATGTAGATCTGAGTTCTTTAACTGCTCCGGCTTGATTCCATTGGCACCTTCAGTTGTTTCACTAGCTGTACCTGCAGGCTCTCTGGATTCTTTTATCTATAAAGTCAAATCATCGGTTAGTATAGTCAGTGACTGAACAGGGTTTACCTGAAACTTACATGTGTTGCGTTGAAATATCGACGACCAAAGGCCTGGATAAACTCGAGTCCTGGCAGGATGAACAACCAATCGTTGCATGAATGAACGAAACATCGAATACATGTAGTTGCTGCCGCTCTTGCTCAAATATTCGTGGACTTGTTAGTATTTGCGGCGAGACCCCGGAAGTGGCCACGCAGTTGTACCGAAGATGAAGAAGGATCAAAGTATAGAGGGTGATATCTGGAAGGGTACTCTGGTTTCAATCTTTTTGCCATAGAGACCACGCCCCATTATTCTTTAAACTACCTAGCAGCTCATCTTTTTGTGTTGAAACGAGAGTACCCATTCAGCTTTCACCAGCCATATACCGTCGAAAGCGTGGCTTAATCCTAACTGACTACATCTACATTTAACGATCCCCTTTTCTATGGACTAGAAGGCGTGATTCTACTTGCTCTTGAATCCCCTTATTGGTATACCAGGGTTCCACCCATATCAGTGGATTAGCTGCGCTTCCGGCTCCGAGTACCCCGCAAAATTAAAAACAACCCGCATAGATAGCTTAAACTTACCCCTTTTAGAAGAGGAATACGTGAACATGTTCTCGAAGCAGAGGACTATACGAGCTACTTTAGAGTTACTGGTAACTATCAGGATCCTTGCTGATGTAGTTGAGACCTTGTTATTCTCCCGATCCTCTTAAATTCGATGTGCTATTTAAAGATTAAGATTAAGGTATTCTTTTTTTATCTAGAGATTTTTCTCTAACAAATGCATCAATTGCCCCCTAGCTTTCCCGTACAGATAATATGGGAATGGGCACAGGAAGATAGATGCCTTACAGCCGGTACCTTGTGTAAATCCATCCATGGATACATCTTTTACGTACAACGTTGTAGACGCCTTTCTATGCTGGGGTTTTGTCTCGGGCCAGACGCGCGTTAGGTATCAGCATTAAATCTGTTTACGACTTGAAAGTGAAGCTAGGACGGGTTGGGCTTTGTCCGGGACCTTTTTTTTTTCGCTTTTCCGGCATGCTTTTATTAGCATCTTAAGAGATACTTAACTACAAGTGCGTAAGCATGTAGCTGATTCCTCAGATAACTTGTAGGTCTGGACATCAAATGATCTCACGTATCAACAAACTTATAATATTCCATAAAATTCGTCCTGACTTGATCGCTCTCAGATTTTCGTTGATTTCTTTGGTCGATTATGTGAATAGATACTTATATCAATATTGATGTCAATGGACTAATCATATTAATATGTTCCCAATAGATGCATTTATCGACAGCCTTGACCTGGGCCGTTAATAAAAGTACATCTTAGCAACAGAGCTGAAGGTTTATCTAACGTTCGGCGATTAGCTAAGCTGCTCGCCAAATCTATATGCATCCCGGGTATAAAGCCATTTTACCCCGAGACAATCCCGGTTCGATACCACAAAACGGTGTTTCGCCAGTTTCGCACTCGCGAATGCGACTACGGCGGGCAAGATCGTTGGTAGCCTCGTCACCAGTGAACTGAAATATAATTTAGCAGTATATCTGCATAAGAAGCTTCGAAGCACTATATTGATTTGCGGAGAAAGAATTATCGAGGGAAGAGGGCTTAGTTCAAGGCCCGGAATTCCGGCCGATACCCTGTATATTACTTAGTTCACCGGCACAGCTAGTATCCGCACCATATGTACATACATGTACGTACTACATGTACTAACCCACAGCCTAACAGACGTCTACGCGAATGCGAACACGAACACGAACGCGATAACAAAGGGGGGCTGTTAATGATTTAACGATTTTTTTTTTGGTACTGTTGCGATAATGCTGGTAATGCTGCTGGCAGTAAAATCAGGGACTCGACCATACTCAGCCCCGTTTTGCATACACATACTTACGTATAGTACCATGATTACACTTTAATTAGAGCCTGGCAATACTCCCCCTATAGTTCGTCAGGGAGCATACATGTGCTTTTTAAATTTTTTTATACTATTTTCAATGCAGGGCTAGCTCGTTTAACCTTTCTTTTTTTTACGTTTCCCCATTCTGTCAGTTGGGGGTCGATTGTATAAGTACTCCTTATCGTCCGCACTGCAATACTGAATACTCAACTTGGACATCGCTATTACTTCAGTACTTATATCTTCGACTTCCTCCCAGAAAAATATTTAATCTCTCTTGTAACTAATTCGGTATACCACACGCCAAATACCAACAAACATGAGCGAAAACGGTGGATGGGTCTTCTACCACTATACACCCAGTCTCGTCGGGGGTGTTATTTTCACAGTTCTCTTCGGGGCATCTACATTATGCCACACATATCAACTTGCTCGTACAAGAACATGGTCCTTCATCCCATTTTTAATCGGAGGAATATGTATGTCACCCCCCACCTCCCTCCTTTCGCTCCCCTAGGCTTAACTGGTGATGGTAAACTAACAATCCCCAAGTCGAGGTTATTGGGTATATTGCTCGATGTATGTCGCATTTCGACACACAGACCCTCGGCCCATACATCACCCAAACCCTTCTCCTCCTTGTAGCACCCGCTCTCTTTGCGGCCTCTATCTACATGATCCTCGGACGCCTCATTGCCTTACTTGACGCAGAGAAACATTCTCTCATCAGACTCAGATGGCTCACAAAGGTCTTTGTTGCTGGTGATGTTTTAAGTTTTACACTACAATCTGGTGGTACGTTTATAAACCTACAGAAACAAAACATATCAATTGGTAATTCAGCTCTAATACTTCTCTAGGTGGTGGAATGATGGCTGGAAAATCTGAATCATCTATGAAGAACGGTGAAAGGCTGGTTCTCATCGGTCTCTTCGTTCAGATTGTCTTTTTTGGATTCTTCATGATCGCCAGTGTCGTTTTCCATCGTCGGATCAGTCAGGACCCAACTAGTGCTTCGCTATCCCTCGGCAACTCAGCACCTAGTTTAAAGACTAGCTGGGTTGGGCTTCTGTATGCTCTGTACGGCTCCTCGGCAGCCATTCTGGTTAGAAGCGTATTCAGAGCCATTGAGTATATCCAGGGCAACAATGGGTATCTGTTGAGAAACGAGGTCTGGATATACCTGTTTGACGCGGTTCTGATGTTTGTAGCAATGGTCATCTTCAACTGGGTTCACCCGGCTGGGGTGTTGCAAAGAAAGGGTAGAGGGCGTCAGGGTTATTGCGAGGATGAATCGACGGAGATGGTGGCGTAGTTCTGGACTTGACTTTCTTTTGGCGATGGATTTCTTTTGTTTTACTATAGAGATGCAATGCATCACACACCGGCCGATTTAGCTACTCGTTTATATTTCCTTTTGTTTTCAAAAATCTTTTAATTTTCTCAAAAATAAAGACTTAGTTATAAAGAGATAAATCCGCTGATCAATGCCCGGGCTATCGCGTTTATCCGATTTAGCAACGATTTCTTTTATTTAATCATGGGATATCACTCGCTACAGGTCGCATCAGGTTCCGTAATGTGCATTGGTAAAACACCGGGCTTACAATTGATACCGGTGTTTTTCTAGGATTAAACATACCATCCGCTATAAAGTAGTGGGTTAAAGGCTCCTGATACAAGATGCGTAAAACGAGGTAAATTCAATTGAGGGGAAGTTATAGGACTCACCTTACTGCACTAAATATATAACATGTACATCACAGCTTCGGCCGTTTTTTCTTTAACTACATGTACATGTACATACATGTATGTATTAGGGCTGGCTTTGGTATGTTAGTCATGGATTATCACTCGACCTCATTCGGGACCCCCCAATGGGAAAAGAAATTAGATCTTTTGGCGGGTTTTGTTTTTCTAATGAGTGTCTCAATAGATGAAACTATGCACACCTTTCTAAATTTTCTTAAGTGTAGTAACCTGACACAGTCACCCGTTGCTGCATCACCAATAGTGCGAGTTATGTCGCGCCTTCCCGGATTGTAGATGTAACAGGTGCACCTATGTTTTGCGGTTGTATTGACTGATGGGAGCTGGTCTGGCTTAATCTTTCAGAGACTGGTCTGTAGATATGTTTGAATTTTTTGGATTTTCACTCTAAATTGGATTATACAGTGATACCCCCCAACACAGCGCCCGAGCTAACTAGGGGAGTAAAGACTAGAACGTAAAATGAATACAAGAGTATAAAGTTACAAGAAGGAGAAAAGTGAGTTTATAAGCTTTCACAACCGTTAAGAATAATGCCCGTAACCCTATTTATGTAAAACCCAGTACGCATGGTGTTATAATAGGTTTAAAAAATTTCCGAAATCGAAGAATGACTCAATATACCGGCGAGAGAATGAAGTGGGAGGTACTGCTCGCCTCACTGAAACTCATAGGCTCACGAATAAGAGAAAGAGGAAGAACCCCGCTGCTGGTGATGTTGGTGCTGAGATGCCTGAGAAGGTTGAGATGGGGGCAATTTCAATACCCTCGTCTCGTCACCAAGGAAATGTCTACGATAAGACGCGATGCCGGTCACGACAGTCTCGAAATCTTTGATCCCCCGCTCACGCATGGATGCAATTGCCTGCCTGAGACCACGGTTGTAGTTGTTACGCTCCTCTTCAGTAGATCCTTCAACAACAGATGCAAGTTCGACAAGAATCTCATCATCTGATAGGCGATTATTAGCCACACTTTGAGTGATATCATAAAATTCAACTTGGGAAAATGGGAGGGGAAATACCTGGCAACTCAATCTGCTTTATATGCTGTTCCGTGCAGCTGGTGTCGCTGCAAATTCCACCACTAAGCTCCCACCTGCAGAGGGGCTTTGTAGGATCGATGCGGTTCGAAAAGGTCAAGCTCCTGTAACCACCTTGGCAAAATGCTAGGAAGTTCGGGTGATACCGGAATGATTTGAAGCTAGTCAGCGGTGACTTGTAGGGCGTGAAGATGTGTTCGGGTTGTCTTTGGATTCTCTGTTCCACCTGTTTCTTGATAACGCTCGCAGCAGCGGTTGTGGAGGTGATCTATTGAAACCCAAAGAAATAGCCAATCACGAGCAAAGTGAGAGCAAGGAACTATTGTCAGCCAACACCAGATCTTATTAAAAGTAAAGCGGGCGGTAAAATAAAAGGATTTATAGGTAAGGTGGTCTTGTTGCAAACCTTGGCGGGATCCACGAGCTCATTGGCCTGTTTTCTTTGCTCGGGCACTGGGGTTGGTAGATTAGCTTCCTTAAGATTTACGGTACTTCTATTTGTCGGTCCTTGAACGTCGCCCAACACCTGGGAAGTTGTTGGTATGATAGACCTTTGATTTTGTTCTTCTGGAACTTGTGGCTCTAATTGGGGTTGATCCTCATCGCTGTCGTCTTCTTCCTCGTCTGAGGTTTCGTCGCCCTCACTGCTTGATTCCGCCTTTTCCTGATCCTCACCTTCATCGCTGCTAGCATCCATGTCAACATCATCGACGCTCGTGTCGTTTTTTGTTACCTTTTCCGCCTCAGTAATCCTTTCATCGACATCCATCGCATCATCAGAAGTGTTCATCGATACAGGCGATGAAACGACCGAGGGGCGGCTGATGATGACTTCGGTCCTATCCAGCGCTGGTATTTGAACCTGCCCATGGGTACTTACCGTCCCTTCCACTCCTTTCACCCCAGGGCCCAAATCATCGCTCATCACAACATCATCCGTTACATTCTGTTGGCGATCCCCCGGGACGCCTATTTGTGATAATTGTCCATGCGGAGATGATCCCTGGCCGTCTTTCAAGGTGGCGTGATCAACTGTAATAAGTCAAACTCAAAACATAAGCGGTTATTCGACAAAAGGGTGTTTATTAAGATTAAGAGAATTAAGAAGCTGCGCTGGCCCGATAAGAGCTACCAGTGGTAGAAGAGAGTGCATTGTAAGACTACACGGACAGCCTTACCTTCGATCTCCTCCATGGCCTTTTTCAATTGCTCAATTTCTTCCTTCTTCTTGGAAATCGCCTTTGTTGCAACTTCATCACACTCTCCCTTAGCATCTACTTTTTTCTCTGCCGCCTTCTCCATGGCTGCCAACTCTGCTTTTAAGGCCTCCTTCTTAGCTTCCATCTCCTCCTCTTCACGTCGCATTCTTGCTAGTTCTTGTAAAACTCTCTCTTTTGCCAACTTCTTCTTAAGTCTCTCGTTCTCGGCCTCTTTTAGCTGATTTTCCTTCTCCTCCCTCACCCGTTGCCTGAGTTTAGCAGCCTCAATTTCTTCGGCCTCTTTCCTCTTTTTTTCGGCCTCAGCTTTCTCGATCTCCTCAATTTCTGTTAAAAGGGCATCAATTTTTTTCTTTTGTTCCTTCTTCTGCAATTCCTTGAGCCTGGTAGCTTCTGCTTTCGCCCTGGCCTCTTTGACGAGCATTCTTTGCCTTTCAACTTCCACTTTGCGCTTAATTTCATCCTCTTTCTTAACATTATCAAGGGCCGACGAGACTGCCATAGCTACATCGGTCACCTGCTGTTGTTGCTGCACTTGCGTAAGAGGGGGCGGTACACTTGGCTCCGCCCCAATGTTCGGAGTTTCAATTGACGTTGGCGTTGATAACCCGGTTTTTGCTATAAGCTTTTTCTTCTCTTGCGCTTTTTGAATGGCTTCCTTGAGAGCCCTGATCTGCTCCTCTTTAGCTTGAAGCGCCTTTGCTGAGTCAAGCTTCGAGTTGCCATTGCTAGAAATGCCCCCAACAGGAGTTGTCTGGCTAGGGCGGAGACGTGGTGGGGTAATATTCCCGCTCCTTTTATCTGTGCCGCAAGGCGTTGACCGAGAGGTACCTGAACCGTTTAGTGAATCCTCCTCCTCCTCTTCCTCCTCGTCATCAGATACATCAATAATCAGCTCTACGTTTCTATGGTCGCCAAACTTTCGTTTAGTTGTCGGCATAGGCTCCGAGTACATATCAGATGCAACCGGTCTCTTCCTACGGTGAATGTAGGGCCGCTCTGGGGAGGGTGCTTTAGTTGGAGCAGATATGTTAGATACCGCAGAAACTGCGGCTGGCTTCCCGGAGGAAGGTAATGTTTCAAGTGAATCTTTCATAATGGTATCGCCCTGTGGAGGCACAACCCCTGGAGACTCCGAATAAGATCCATCTAGCTGTGTGAGCAATAAGCCAGGGATTCTAGGCACCTCCGGCTTGGGCGGAGACGAAGGTGGTGCTCTGGCAATGGCCGCTACTACAGGAGTAGACGATATGGGTGTGAGTGGAAGGCTAGGGGAAGCAGATTTACCAGGAAGACCCATCTCATTAATCTTCCTTCGAACCACTTCCTTTTTGGCCTCAACTTCTGCAAGTCTTCTTTTTCTTTCTTCCTCTTCTTTTGCTGCTTCACGTTGACGAACTAGTTCTGCAGCTTTGGCCTCAGCTTCTTTTCGTTCCCTATCGCGTGCATCCTTCTCGAGTTGCTTGCGGATCGCTTGTGCATCTTTATCAATTTGCATCCTGTCGGATGATTTGTCCCTTGCTTTATGTTTAGAACCCGTCACCTGTGGATGATGATTAACATCACCACTTGGAGGTGGCGAGGGCGTTTCTGTTGGGACCGGAAGTCCGATAGCATTATATACCATCTTTAAAACATTTGGATCAATCTCGCAATCCTCGACCATATACCTCCAGGTAACTCTAAGGGGAATCATATTCAATACGGCCCGCTGAGCTTCATTGCGCAGTTCCGTCAAAGTCCTTGGTGGTTCCAATGGGGAATGGGGGTTAGAAGGATGCGTGGGAGTACCACCTACAAGCATTCCCTTCGATGCCACATTAAATGATGAGAAATTGTTGGGCCCAGGTGGAGATGACGACACGGCTCCCGGTCCTGAAGCTCGAAAGTTTCCTAACCAAAGGAAATGTCAGTACAAATCAAAAAACCTCAACTCTATAGCTATATAGCAACCCCTTCCCAAATCCTATTGGTAAATTCCAGGGAAACGGATGAACAAGCCACCAGGCAAATGCATCAAACCTTTTTCATCTCCCGTACCTTTTGGTCGGCTGTGCGAGTTGAATCTTTTATCACGTTGATCACCTTCTATAGCTTTAGATGGTGTAGCAAAGGAATTGTCAAAGGGTCTTTTTCGACTTGTGGGCCAACCTTGTGATGTATGTGACGCAGCCTCCCTGCGGTAAGGTTCGTTCCTGGAGTTATAGAGAATAGATTAGTAAGACTTTCGTGGGACTCCTCAGCCCCCGCCGAAGCTAAATTCTTACCACGTCTGCGAACGGGATATTGGTGAATTATTTGAAACTTCACTGTTGATTCTCATACCTATATCTTTTTTTAGTATTCGATTTTGTTATTTTCGTCGCGATCTGTCCGGGTGTACCGTGCGAAACAAAATCCTTGCCTTGCTGGTTTTCAACACCCCGATCTCGTTGACTGCTTCCAGAACGGTTATTGCGTTTTTTAGAATGTTGACCTTCAATGTTTTCCGCGTCCGAAAGTTCCCCTTCCTCTCTATCTTCAAGTAAGCCATCTTCGCTCTGGTGATTTTGTTTACTCAGTCCCGATGGGGGCGCGTGCATTATCCTCTGGGTAGAGTTTGAAGTAGTAGATGGGATATTAGAGTGTAGCTGTCGAGACACGCTATTAATACTGGTAACTTTGGGCATATTATACATTGGCGATTGAATCGCCGGTGAAGGCAATGTAGTATTATTACTGCCAGCACTGTTTATGCTCAACTTCCGTAAATCTTGGTTTAGGCTAGGTGGTCCCCTCGGAGCAGGAAGTGGGAAGCCACCGAATGCTGGAGTCGGGGGGTAGTTCGTCATCGCGGATGGGATGCGAAAGCAAAGCTGCTGATGATACTCTGAAATGTTAGAGAAGGCGTGATGCCCGGAAGTGGAAGTAACGACAAGAGGAAGAGCGGTGAAGGAAGGGAGTGGTTGATGAGACCAGGATGGCGGCGAGAGATGTGGCCCGTGTTGTTTCAGTCACTACATGTATGTGGGCAAGGGGGGGTGGGGCAGGGAGGGTCCAGGAACTAGCAGAAAGAGATGGATATTCTCCGAATAATCCAAGTAAACCCTTTATTTTGCGGCTGATAGGATATGCGTCAACCCGGGTAGTTTTTATACTTTAGAACTCCTTTCTGGTGTGTTGGTGGAATAATTTTTTTTTTTTTTTTTTCATCTCTGGTTGAATTCAACAGCTGAAATCTTACATATATTTTTCTAGTCTTTTTTCTATTCATGCTTCTATTTCTCTCCTCCTTCCCCCTCCTTTAAATTTTCGCACACACTCTCTGTTGATCTAGGCATACATAAGTACATGTACGTTTACCTAGTGCTACCTAGCACTCGAGTTTGCCCTCGAAGCTTGATTATATAAGTCCTAAAGGTAAACCCGAAGCGGGGGAGGCGTTGTGTAACTACGTGTAACTACATGTAAGTACATGTACTCTACTGTTAGGCTTTAGTCGCTTAACCAGGATTACGCTAGCACTGAATTGGAACATTGTTGTGTTTTGATCGTACGCCAACTGTGAGGCTCTGATTGCTCCTGCAGGGGACATGACTTCGTGAAGACGCTTCCTTAGATCAGTGCGCTGCCCCTCCGCCTTCCTTACAAGTTACACCTGTCTCTGTGGACACGGTTGACACCTTCTAGTTACCTGTACTGCTCTACTAACAGCTCTTTCAATCAATCAATCAATCTTCTCATCCTTCTTACCTACTTCAGCTATATTCCTCGCGGATTGTTTTAGCTCACTCATCCCGGACCATAATGTCCGGTTTCAATCCCACAGGGTATTCATCACCCTCAGGATCTTCAAATAACGTGCCTCGATTATCATGGCAACAGCGTCGCCCTATTTCCGGAGCGCATAAGAAGTCTCCCTCGTCACCATCCAATGCAATATTTCCTCCGCCACCTCCTCCGCCAGATGTTGTTACCTCACCAACGCCGGGGATTAGAGGTCACCGGCAATCAGTATCTGCCCTGACAGCAGCATTGACTTCCACACCCGCACCCGCGCCCACACACGCACCTTCTCGGCCTAGCTCTGCTCTGGTTTTAAACAGCTGGCAAAGCAGAAGCAACAGCTCAGTCTCGAAAGCTTCACCAGGAACGTTCGCTCCAGGCTTTATCAAGTCTGTTGATGATAGGCGAACCAGCACTTCAAGCTTAGCTGGAGGAATAGCGGGGGAGAATAGCGACTTTTCTGGGAGACGATGGGTATGGGTTAGAGATCCCGAGAGGGCATTTGTGAAGGGAGAAGTTGTTCTTGATGAGGATGGAATGCTTACTGTGCGATGTGACGACGGAACGGTGTGTATCCACTCGCGCTAGGACTGTTAAAGACCTTACTTGATCCGTGATTTAGATCGAGTCTCAAGTTCGAATTACGTCTTAATAGGCACTAACAAAGTCAAACAGGAACGAAATGTTCATTCTGATAATGTCGATAAAGTGAATCCGGCTAAGTTTGATAAAGCTGATGATATGGCCGAGCTCACACATCTTAACGAAGCTTCTGTAGTTCATAATCTTCACTTACGTTATCAAGCGGATCTAATCTATGTAAGCCCTTAAATGCCCCTGTATGAGATCCTACTAATTGGGGATCAATATTTCTGTAGACCTACTCGGGCTTGTTTTTGGTAACAGTAAACCCTTACTGCGCATTGCCAATATATAATAATGACTACATATCCCTGTATAAAAATCGCTCAAGGGAGGAAACAAAACCTCACATATTTGCTATCACGGATGTCGCGTTCCGAAATATGCTGGAAGAGAAAGAGAATCAGAGCATTTTAGTCACGTGCGTACATTTACTTTTTAAAGTTCATCCGAGTCAGACACGCTGCTAACTCTTCATATAGTGGTGAATCCGGGGCTGGTAAAACTGAGAATACAAAGAAGGTCATTCAATATCTTGCTGCCGTTGCCAGCGAAAGCTCCTCATCGAAGCAACTTGGCACTCTAGAACTTCAAATTTTGCGGGCCAATCCCATCCTTGAGGCATTCGGAAACGCTCAGACTGTTCGCAATAACAATTCGTCTCGGTTCGGAAAATTTATTCGTATCGAATTTACTCGCTCCGGCCAGATAGCTGGGGCTTTCATCGATTGGTATCTCTTGGAGAAAAGTCGAGTCGTCCACCAAGGCGGGGATGAAAGGAATTACCATGTCTTCTACCAGCTATTGAGGGGAGCCAGCAACCAGATGAAAGAAATGTACCTGCTCGACGACGAGAATGTCAAAGCGTGGAACTATATTAAAAACAGTAATGATACTATCGCAGGCGTAAACGACCTTGAAGAGTTTCGGTCTTTAATGGAGGCTTTCCATGTTATGGGTTTTGCCACTGAGGAGCAAGTATCTATTCTCCGAGTCATCGCCGCCGTTCTACACATCGGTAATATTGAAGTCGTTCCGGAGCGCAGAGGTAGTGAGGATGCGCGACTACCGGATCGTGGTCAAGCAGAAAGAGTTTCGCATGTTCTAGGTATACCAGTAGATGGATTTGTAAAGGGGTTACTTAGACCCCGGGTTAAAGCCGGTAGAGAATGGGTCAACCAGTCAAGAACAGCAGAACAAGTAAAGCAGAGTTTGGATGCTTTGGCAAAAGCTTTGTATGAAAGAGGGTTTGGGAAGTTGGTCGAAATGGTCAATAGCAAACTTGACACCCGCGGCGAAGGGGACGGTTTCATTGGAGTCTTAGATATTGCTGGGTTCGAGATTTTTGAGGTAACCGAGATATTATTCTTGGGCAGAGCATAACACTGACAACTGTCTTCTTGGAATATAGGTCAACAGCTTTGAACAGCTTTGCATCAATTATACAAACGAAAAACTGCAACAATTTTTCAATCACCACATGTTTGTTCTAGAGCAGGAAGAATATGAAAGGGAAAAAATTGAATGGAAGTTTATCGACTTCGGACACGATCTTCAACCGACTATAGATCTTATCGAATTACCTAATGTATGTTCCCCGAATACATATCACAAGCAAGTGCTAATATTAGAACTTTAGCCTATTGGTATTTTTTCGTGCCTCGACGAAGACTGTGTCATGCCGAAAGCAAGTGATAAATCGTTCACCGAAAAGCTTCACTTCCTCTGGGATAAAAAGACACCAAAATACAAACGTTCTCTTCTCAAGCAAGGATTCATGCTTACCCACTACGCTGCCGAGGTTGAGTACTCTACGGAGGGCTGGCTAGATAAGAACAAGGATCCTCTGAACGATAACATCACAAAACTTCTTGCTGCCTCTCACGACAGATATATAGCCTCATTATTTGCCGACTACGCCGAAGATGGAAACGAAAACGGAACTGTTGCTAAGAGCAGGGTAAAGAAAGGGCTCTTTAGAACCGTTGCACAAAGACACAAGGAACAATTAACAAGTCTCATGGCTCAGCTTAACTCCACACATCCTCACTTCGTCAGGTGTATCATCCCTAACCACCAAAAGCGGCCCAAAAAATTAAATGCACCTTTGGTACTGGACCAGCTTCGATGTAACGGTGTGTTGGAAGGTATTAGAATTGCGAGGACTGGGTTTCCGAATAGATTACCATTTGCCGAATTTAGGCAACGGTACGAAGTTCTAACCCCAAAAATACCCAAAGGCTATCTTGAGGGCCAAAGGGCGTGTCAGCTTATGCTGCAGCAGCTGGATCTTGATACTCAACTTTACCGCGTGGGTTTAACAAAGGTATTTTTCCGAGCCGGTGTTTTGGCCGAGCTTGAAGAAAAGCGCGACACCTTAGTTCGAGAAATTATCACACGTTTTCAGAGCATAGCTAGGGGCTACCTTCAACGAAGAATTGCAAGGAAAAGACTTTACCGTGCCGAAGCTACAATGATAATCCAAAGGAATCTTCAAGTATACTTAGATCTTTGCGAGAGTCCTTGGTGGAAGCTCTTTATGAAGATGAAGCCGCTCTTGGGTGCATCTCATTCTTCGAATGAAGTCAAGAAGAGGGATGAGATGATACAGAAAATGGAAGCCTTAATGCAAGCAGAGGCGGAAAATCGGCAAAAGCTTGAGGAAGAGAGGAGGAAGACGGATACAGAGCTTCAACGTGTCCAAAAAACTCTAGAAAGCGAAAGGGCCCTCGCACTTGATAAGGAAGAAATTTTTGAGAGGATGAGGCAAAGGGAGGCTGAACTTAGTGAAAAGCTTGCGGGTGCTCTTGAGGACCAGGACGTGTTAGAGGACCAGATAGATGAGTTGATGAGTGCGAAGAAGAAGACGGACGAGCAGGCAGAGCTTTGGAGAAAGGAACTAGAGCAAGCGGGTGACTTGGTTGCTCGGTTGGAGGATGAAAAGAGGGAATTAGCCGCGAAGATCGAGTTTTTGGACCGAGAGCTCGAGGCAGCAGAAGCAGCAAGGGATGAGAGGGGGGATGCTGAAGATAAGCTCGAACAAGAGATCCATGTGTTGAAGAGTCATCTCAACTTGAAGGAACGCAAGTTACAGGAGTATGAGGAAGCTCTCAAGAGGTCGGATCACGATTTAGATCAAACGCTCGCACAGACGGTATGTCCCAATTCCCTATTAGCAGGTTATATTCCAACTAACTCTCTCGGTAGAACCTGAGTCTTGAAACTAGCCAAAAACAGTTGCGGGAACTTATTGATGAAAATAGGACGCTTAGAGACCAGCTGAGCGACTTATCAACTACCTCGAACGGATACGAAGATCTTATCCGTCGTAAAGAAAGCGAATTATCCCTACTCCATGCGGATCTTAAGAAGCTAGAACTTGAGCGCACCGCTTTTGACGACGAAAAGCGTCATCTTAATTCAAAACATGACGATATTCTAGCACGTTTACGTAGTGCCCACTCGGAGGTCGAGACATTAAAGCATCAATGCGCAAGACTCGAGAAAGAGGCGGCAGACGCCAGGAGATTACTCGATGCAAAAATCACAGAAGATGCTAAGACGGGACAGGGTCGCCGCCTTCTTGACGAGCAGATCAAAGAACTGCAAGAGGAGTTGGCAACGATCCAAGCCGAGTTGAATAAAGAGAGGCAATCCCGAGCGGATATTGCTCTACTTAGCGAACATAAATTTGCCAATTTAAAACGTGACCACGACGCTATTACTGCTGCAAAATTTACAATTGAGAAAGAGCTTTATGCACAGCAAGATACTCTTCGTCGTGCACTCGAAGCTCGATCTCAGTCCGAGAAGGAAAAACGCAACTTCCAAGCGGACCTGAAGACTCTTCGCGATAGACTTGCTGAATCTGATAATGCCAGGCTACAAGCGGAATCAGAGATTGAGAAAAGTTTGGCAAGGCAAGCCAAAGAGAAGGAAGCTAGGCTAGATAAGGATCTAAAGGCGAAGGAGGAGGCCCTTTCTATAGCAGAATCTGAACGCGCAAGACTGGCTTCAGAAGTTGCTAGACTTACCCGAGTTGTCAGTGAGCAAGATGGAGCACGCCAGTCTTACGAGCAGTCGAGGAAGCGCATGGATTCGGAAGCCAACGCGGTTAAGAACCGCCTTATGGCGTCAGAAAATGATAACCGTGCCTTACAAAATAAGATACAGCAAAAGAACCTGGAAATCAGCAAGGCAAACGCTAGAGCGAGTGAACAATATCGGGACAAGATTGTTGCGTTGACTGCTGATAGGACGAAGGCTGATGAGGAGGCAAGAAAGTACCGGAAACAATTCGAAGACGCGCAAATTCAGATACGTGCTCTCGAGAAACAGAAAGAGAAACTATCTCTGAATTTGGAAGACTTGAATCATGAAGTTGCACGTGAACACAAGACAACCCGGAACGCCGAGAAAACGACATCTAGCCTACAGTTACAACTTGCGGAAGCGAACAGAACCCTGGAGATGGAGAGACAAGTCAAAGCTCAGGCCCAAATAAATACTAAACATATCCAAAGTGCTCTTGCAACTGCCAATTCCGAGCTCGAAGATTGCCGCCAGCAATTGCTTGTTCTCCAGAAGGTATTCGACCCTGAAGGCATACAGCCTAAGAATTGGGAATCAGGGAGGAAGAGTATCGTCCAATCATTCAACTTGGCTACCAAGCTAGATGAGGCAAACCAGGCCCTAAGACTTTCAAATGAAAGACGTATCCGTGCTGAGAAGGAACTTGAAGAGCTAAGGAAGCGGCACCAAGACGAAGTTGCAGAGATAGATAACATGCACACTTCATCTAAGAGAGCTCTACTCGACGAGATGGATCAGAACAATGCTCCTGCAAATGGATCCGCTCGACCATTTAGCAGAGCACTCAACGCCAAGCAATATTCCAACCAGACGACGCCTACCAGGAGAAACCTCTTTGGACAAGATCAATTCGATTCTGAAAAAACCGATAAGACTATGGATACTATTAGCTTCCAGCGAAGGATGGATTTAGCCTCCGAGCTCGAGGAAGTCCAGAATCAACTGCAGATTGCGGAAATGCAGAACAAGCACCTTCAAGCCCAAATTGATCGAGCAAACGCGAAGGAGGGTGAGCTAGAAACGAGCCCATCTGCTAAGCGAGCCTTGAAGCTAGAGCGTGAGAATAGCCGCCTACACGACTTGCTTGATGAGTCGGACCAGAAGAATTCGGCGCTTGAAGCTTCAATGAACTCGATTGAACTTAGCCTAAAAGATATCCAAGCTAAGAGCCATGAAGAGCTATATGACTTCATCAGTCAGCAGGAGCAATCCCGACGCAATCTAGTAATGGTATACAATGAGACTGTTTCGGACCTTGGGCGAGCAAAGGACCAGTTCGAAAAGGTCAAGGCCGCCAAGGCTGCAATAGAGACAGATCTTCGAGAGACCCAGACAGAGCTGGATGAAGCACTTGCAATGCAACAGCAAGACAAGGTTAGCCGAACTCAGTTATTAAATGAATTTGCGGACCTGCAAATTCGCCTAGACGCCGAGTCTTCGAAGGTCGCAGACCTTGGAGCGAGCTTAAACCTTTACAAGCTGCGCAGCAATGAGTACTTCAACAAGCTCGAACAAGCAGAAATTGCGGTACTCAGAGCATCAAGAGCTGAGGCGGCTGCAAAGAGTCAAGCAAAGGAAACGGAAGAGAACGCCGCAACGGTGTTGGCTGAAAGAAAGCAGATGGAATCACTGATAGAGGACCTCCAAAGACAAAACCAGCATTATGACGAAAAGGTAAGCGGTTTCTCCAAAATTACCATTATGCCCCCCAAGATTGTAGGTCTCTAAAAAAAGATTTTAGGTTGAGGATCTTTCGGCAGATTTGTCTGCTGCCCTTCAAGCCAAAAAGAGGCTACAGAACGAGCTCGATGATTACCGCAGTAGGCGTGAAATCGACCTTGAAGATAAAGAGAGTTCCATGGAACAGACACGAAAGAAGTACCAAGCCGAGCTTTCCACCTTGAATGGGGAACTGGAGATCGAGCGGGAGAATATTCTCCAAGTCAGGGGGGAGAACAGGCGTCTTCGTGAAGAGGTTGAAGATCTGCGTGCCAAATGGGACGATGAAGTTCTCAATAGCTCTACATGGGCCAAAGAGAAGTCGCGCCTCGAAATTAAGCTCCAAGATCTTTCACAATCCCATGACGACGCTGTCGCTGCACATAATGAGGCTCAGGGTCGTGTAGTGACGCTACTCGCCCAGGTCCGAAACCTTCGCACTAACGTTGATGAAGTGGTCTCAGAACGAGATGCTATCCAAAAGGAAAAACGTAGCCTCGAACAAAGACTGGCCCAAGCTAATCAAAGGCTTGAGGACCTTGCCAATGGAGAGAGCCCGTCGATGCGCAATGCAGCTGGTATGGATAGGGAGTTGCTTGATCTCAAAGGGGCTCTGCAACAACAAGAGGATGTTGCGGCGGCAGCGGTCGAGAAGATGAGGAGAGCTGAGGCCTTGGTCGTTGAGACACAGCGCGATATCGCGGCCGAGAGGGAAACCAATGTCAGCTTACACAAGGAGAGGGCGTCCTTGGAAAAGCAGGTGAAGGATCTACAGTTAAAATTGGTCGATCTGGAAACTAAAAGCTATTCTTCGACATCTCATGATGTCAGGTTTCTGCATGGTCGGGTCCAAGAGGTATATTACCCTTTAAATTTTATTTACGTTGTAACCTTCTAATTTATATTTGGGGTATATTAGCTTGAAAAATTGCTTGATGAGCAAGAGAAAGAACGCAACAAGAGTGAGCGCTCGGTTCGTAACGTGGATCGTACCGTTCGAGACCTCCAAACCCAGATTGAAAGGCGAGACAAGGCTGCTATACAACTCGAGGAAGAGGTCACCAAGGGCAAAGAAAAGATGGAGCGCCTCCTCAAGACAATCGAAGAGTTAGAGGCAGCGCATTCAGAGCATCAATTGATTGCCCGCAGAGCAGAACGTGAAGCACGCGAGGAGCGGGAAAAGAGCCTTAGGCTTGAGCGCGAGCTTGAAGGCTGGAAAGGGATGAGACTAGACAGGAATGCTAATAGCCGCAGCAATACCATGGCTGCTCTAAGTCAGATGGGCGATGACGATAGCGACAGGAGGGGGTCAAAGAGACATTCGGTTAATTTCTTGTGAATGGAGTTCAATTGCTTTTGGTGCATATTGGTAAACGGAGCGTTGAATTTTAACCTGGTTTAAGGGTTCATGGCATGGGATATATGAATGTTTTTATGTCTGTGAGATGGTAAAGCAGTACAGACGGGGCTGTATAAGGCTAACAGCTGTATTGTTTTCACGATTTGTATCTTTCTCTTCTGTTTCTTTTATATTATTTCCATTACTAACTATTATATTATCCTTTATCTTTTGTTTTGTTGAAATTTTGGTTTCTGAGAGACTGATTGTGTTTTTCTTGCTAAGCCATCGTCACAGAAATACCCACTCGCCGAGCGATGTACCTACGTTGGTGCAGTGGGTGTTCTTCTTTTATTCTATCTTTCTAGCGCGGAGGGGGGTGGGGTGGGGGGAAAGAGTCGAATGATACCCATTTTACTTTTACGGCCACGTTATGATCATATGTAGTACCTGTAATGATATTGGTACATGCTGCAACAGCCGCAACAACGCTTTATGGTGCTTGCTACTATTTAAATGGCCCAAAGCAGAAGTGAAACGCTAATCCTACCAGCTGTCTCAGGTCTCTGGCGGCTGCAGTGTATGTACTCGAAACCTTCATAGCGTTTCTGAACACAACCGCTATTACGTGCCAGACAAAAATGGAGTCTTGGCAATATTATTAGTCGTGTTCAAAAACGCGAGTAGGGGTAAGTCTGGCGACGGTCGAGCTGTTGCAACCACGGGCCCCAGTGTCGACTTACCCCTACACCGTAGTACTACTACATGTATGTTGTATAATAATATTACTTGAATGAAGATTGGAGTAGCGTGCCGCGCGGATGGAATACCCGCCAATATAACTTGAAAAATTGGCTGTGCATTTAAGATCAAAATTACTACATATTAGCAGTCATGATCCATATCGTTCAACCAACCGTTAAGCATACATGTAGCTATATAGTCCCGGCCTGACTGTAGCCTGTACTTTACTAAGGATGAGCCAACCGCGAGTTGCGGGTGCTTGTACATACATTGTACCAAAGACTTTGCCCCTCTACCCCCCAGTTCACTTCAATCGAATTTCGAACTTTCAGTTTGGGGGACGGGGGACGAAGTTCATCTCCTACAATTCTTCAATATGCATATACCTGGGGGGGGTTGGGTGGCCCGGTTGCTACCTGACTAGAGGCAGGGTAACCTGCCATACTCACATATCCAATATGTTGGCGCAACCATCAAAAATTGGGAACACAGAAATTTCCAAAGCTTGACTTACCAGGTATAATATAATTTCGATACAGGAGATCCATATATCAAATTCCTAGGTCGGTAGCAAAATTATAGAGAAAAGCAGTAAAAAGACATCTCTGGACACCATTTGCCTGAGGAATCCCCCTCTTTTGGTGCCTAGAATAATATAAGGTAAATTCTCGGAATTCTGTGTGCATAATGAATATGCGAGTAGGTACATGTATGTACTCGCAATCTCATTGCATACACCCAAAAAAAACCGCCAAGATTACATTTTTTGTATGGCATACAATACAAGTAGCGAGTATTTGAAGGTTCCAATAAAAGAAACAGCCCACACACAACTGGGTGGGGCCAGAAAGCGGAAAACGGTTGAGTCGGTATGTAAAATACTCACAGCTTACAGGGGTTCTGATCCGGATCGCTTTCCAGAACGGTTTCCCGGAAACTCACGCTTCCGCCAAAATCTCCGATTTCCTAGACGGTTACGTAGGTTGGCTAGCGAGTTGTGGTTGGGCAGGATGGTGGTTGCGTAAGTGTCTCTCCTGCACTGCTGCGCCCGTTAATTCGACCCTTTATCACTCGGATATATTATGGTGTTATCGCCCTCCCATCTTCCTTTCTCTTTCCTTGTCTCTCATTATATTCAGCTTCCCTACATAACCTTACTACAAATAACAAATAACCTACAAACATAGTTACAAAAACTACATACTTGAACTATTGTCGGCTAATAATCGATTAAACAAATATGCGTGTTTCTACCATCCCCCTTGCTACACTCATAGGTCTTCCAGCCTTGGGTGCTGCATTCCTTCTTCCACCGTCAACCGATCTCGAGCTCTCTCCACTTTTCAAGTCAAACGAAGCTGAGGTCGCCATCTTGAGCGACACCCCTAAGAGTGCTATCGTCAAAGGTACCCATACAGCTGTCACTTTGCCATGCATTGGATGTACATGGCATAAAGATGTATCGGACGAGGAGGGTGTTCCATATACTGAGGGCCTTGAAAGCGAGCTTGTAGGTCTACCTTGGCCTCACATAATCCAAATTCCGATTACTAATTTGCACGATTAGTTATTCGACATTTCGATTCCCGCAGACGCCCCCAACTCTCTCATGATCAACGACAGGCGTATTGTCCCTTTCACCCCACTATTCGGGCTCTCGGCCCTTCAAGTCCCCGCCTCCGCCTCTGCTGAAGATGTGTTCACCATCTCGCATGCCTTCCGTCCGCTCAAGCTTGGCTATGACCTTCTCGTTACTGGAACCCTAAACCAAGACACACCTGACAAGAAGGATGTCCGCGTTAGGCTCCGTATCACCGCTGTTGATGGTGTCCACAACGACTTTATCCCTGACCTTGAAGTCCTGGTATCTGAGGACATGAAGACCGGTGCACTCGAAATTGTTAGCAGCCATATCAACGCTCTTATATTGCCCGGGGATGTGCATGACGATGAGGTCTCGTGCCAGGGAATTGATTGCATGCTATCAGAGATGAAGCACAGGCTTGAGAACCTCAACATCATGCGCGTAAAGGATGCGAAGAAGGGTGGTTGCCACGGTGGAAAGAAAGGTGAAGAAGCACCACCTAATATGCCTGGGGATGGCCCTCACAGGGGCGGTCCAGGCCGTCATAGCCACGGGCCACACCATCACCCCCACCCCCACCACCACCATGGACACCACAGGGGCGGCCGCTTCTGGTCTGCACTTATTGGCCATATCCTGATGCCTATCATTATCGGTATCATGGCCGGTGTAAGTGTGTCCATCATTGGTGTGGTTGTTGGACAAACTATCATGAAGCTTTGGAAGTTTGCCAAAGAGTATAAGAATAGCGGGAATATTGGGGAGGAACAAGCCGAGGAGGGTAGGGGAATGTTGAAGGCTTATGCCGATGAGCATCGCGAGGAAGAAGGGCTTCCTGCATATGCTGAAGAGGGTATCGAGGTCGTGGAGAAGGAGTAAAGTTAGTTTTTAGTTGACCTACTATTTTGTTTAATCATGGCCCTTTGTGCTAGATTCTTTCTTTTGTTAATTTCTTTATTGGGTTTCGGTTGGGGTTTGGGTTTTCTAGGTAGTGAATATCAGTGGTATGGTAAGACCCCCAAAAGTGCGAGGAATTCGACCTTAACTTAGTTGTTCTTAAGTTGAATACTATTCTTCTCTACGGTTAATATTCCACAAACTCTTTGGTGTTTTCCCCTCGAATTTTCCGGACTGTCAAAGCGTTTAATAATCATGAGGGGTTACGCTCGCTAGGAGTGCACTAGTTGACCATCCTACGAAGCTAGACAGAGGCAGAACCTGCGGCCAAGCTTTAGCTGCATAAATACCACCTACCACGGTGTGCCCTTGCTTTAGGCTGCTCATTAGTTTATTAGTAGGATAAATATTTTTTGGACATAAAAACCCAAAGACATCCCACGATTACTATCTAGTTCGATTATCTCTAGTTAATTATTGCTACTTCGCTAACGCGCGCACGTGTAGCCTTCTAGCCCTATCATCATCTGTGCTCCAAGAGTACATGTATGTACAGTGGATCAAAAAAATGTAGAAGTTAGTTAAGTACAATAATCATTAAAAGAAGGAAAGGGACGATGAGCTTATGTTTGATATATTGGCCGGATCGGGCGGCGCCGTCGAGAAATTCTCCCAGAAGGCGCATGTACGAATACATCAGTTGAGCACCCTTAAGTATTCAATTAATCGAGTGCCAATACGTCCGAAAACATTTCGGAGCCTACTTTATTGAAATTAGGCATCGATACTTGGCAGGATATCACTAAACTTACCAAGATAGATTGGTTTTACGGCGCATCACTTCAGATCACTCGCTGTTCCGGCGAGGCCGAGCTACGCATCATTAGCTCCGACTAGAAAATTTCAAGTTCTGGACCATCCGCGAAATTCGCCCGCCCAGAGGACACTTGTCAATGGTCAACCCATTCAGTGTGCAACATCTAATTACATGTAGTATACAGATAGATGTATTGAGTATGCAATGAGGGCTCCAGATGTTTGGATTGGTTGAGTTTTGGGTGTTTTTTCTTTCTCTCAAGCTATTGAATAGGGAGAGAGCTAAAAAAAAAAAAAGAAAGAAAAGAAAAGAAAGAAAAGAAAAGAAAAAGAAAATAAGAAGGAAAGAAAGAAAGAAAGAAAGAAAGGTTATGTTGGAGGCTGCTGTTGCTGCCCTGTCCCGTTGTAACTCAGTGATTGTGATATGTTTTTTGTGGTACTGGTACGCTCTAGGTACTATTTGTGATTTTGATATATCTACCTCGACTATAGCATAGTGACGGATCACCTCTTTTAGTGACACTCTTCATCCATAACCCCCACCGGCCAAAGGCTGGAATCAGCTTGTAGGTGCTTTACGTGATAACGGAAAGCTCAAGTGTGGTCTGACCTGGAGTTGAATTGTCAATGATATACAATGCATAGGTTAGGCTAATTATAAAGTTATCACAACTCCTGATCATGCACGTCAAAACCGACGATCACCCTGATTCATGATCATCTTTCAAACCTTGGTTGACTAAGGGGAGGCTAGATAATTTCTACTACCACCGGGCCAGCAATTGCTACCAAGGTGGGCTTTGAATTTTGTTACGCCCCTTGGTCTCCCTTTAATAACGGTAGCATTTGCCCATCGATGGGCCGGACAGAAAACACCGGAAACCCAACAGCTGATACATAACCCTTTCCTGCCCCTTATTAGAAAGACCAATATGCATTTCGAATAATCTTACTACCCCAGCGGGAGTCACATCCATCGAGAGGCAAAAAAGAGATTCTTGAATAGAGTGAGGATCGAACTCACGCGGGTTGCCCCACTAGCACCTGAAGCTAGCGCCATAACCACTCGGCCATCTATCCTGAACTGGCCGGCAAATTTCTAATTTTATTATTAATTTCAATTATTAACTGTCCGATAATTGGCAGACGCTCAATAACACAAGGCTTTTCGACTCGGGCAACTAAATACAAAGGTAATATGAGGTGATTTTCTCGCACTGTACTATCGACCTGAATAATTGACCTGATTTCTGTATCTAGAGTTTCCCCCCGAATCCACGCACTACACAATTTATAAAATATTTTGCAGGCACCGCTGTGTTCCCATAATTACACTGGCCAGTGTATGTAGAAGAAACGAGAAAAAAAGAAAGGCTCCACTAAAACAATTTGATCTCCTATTGGTACACTCTGAGGCAACTTAAGACGTAGTAAACCCCTAATTCTAACATGTGGGATTAGGCGGTTTCGGGTTCGTCAATTCGCGCTGATTGCTTTTTAAGACCGGCTCCACTCATATCTCCTCCCTTCCCGCCTTCATCCACCGACAACCCCGTTGAAACACCCGCCGTGGGTTTTCCGGTACCCAATGTAATACCCCCCGGCCCGATAAGGCCTCTACTACTTGTCGGTGACATGCTTATTTCCCCTAATGATGAGGTGGAAAACATGCTTGACACACTACTAGATCTTCTTCTGTCACCACGGGGAATTTTAATTGATGGATGGAGCCCATCCGTCTCGCTGTGTGCGGAGTGGCCTGCAATCTTCATGGTTGTGGAGTCTGATGAACTAGGACGAGACGAAATATCTGATCCGAAATGGAAAACACCACCTTTAGTACTAGTATACTCATTTTCAGAAAAGGGGGGCAAGTTATGGTTTTTGTAACGAATATTAAGGTACCCACCCTTTACTAATCCAGTTCTTTTTCTTCCTTCCACACTCGAAGAATATAAGTCGAGGGCTTCTAGGACGTGTGGAAATACAAGTTTGTCCACGTCCCTCGCCCAAAGAAAGTCAAGATGTTCATAGTGCTCGATTTCTTTCGCAATGGTGTGCCCGGGGAGCTCCTCCAGCATGACATTTATATCAACTAAACTATCACTGCCTCCATAAACGAGGACGATAGGCGTAGTGATGTTCCTGGTAGGAAATTTTGCAACCTTATAGAAATTTTTACCTGAGAATGCCATTATAGGAGACTGGATATCATCGTCATACATCTGGAAAGACTTGTTACGTATAATCTGGAACCAGTGGACCACAGTTTTTACAGATGCGTAAGAGTATAGTTTTGAGTATGCCGCGATCTTTTGGTCAAGGGAGATGTTGTTTGCACGCCAATTGAATAGGAACGCCAGGAAAAAATCAATTACTCGAACAAAGATTGGAGGATCTATAGGGCTATTAGTTCATATATATATTGTTAAACGCACGGGTGACTCACACAGAATGCTTTGCCAAAATGTCGTTGAAGGGAGAATACTCTTGCGGCCAAAGAAAAGAAACATTATGTTGGGACTTGTCTTCATTAATGCATCCACAATAGGATTATGCAAGCCCGCCGGACTCATGGCAGGAGCCAGAGCAATAAATACATCCACCTTCCTATTTAATGCTGGATGGATGCTTAAGGTCGCAAATGCCTGCGCCGTTCCTTGCGAAAATCCGATGTAACTTAAGCTTCTTTGTTTTGTAGTAGCAAGAATGTAGTGTATGGAGTCGGGTATATCATGAAACGCAAACTCATCCATGCTGAAGTTCCAGAACTTTGTTGAGGTGGAAGGGCAGTGAATGGATTTCTTTGAATATTTGTTTCCTCGATTATTCCCACACTGAAAATACTCATGTCAGGCACAATACTTTTGGCATTGCATTAGAGTATTAAAACTTACCCAAACATCAAATCCCTTTTCAGCAAGCACAAAGGGAAGACACTTTTCCTTATCCAAAGAAGACACCCAAACTTCACTATTCATCAATAATCCTATTTTCGAGTCAGTATATATATCTCCCGTTAGATCTTAAAGACGACTCGATTTACCATGATGTAAATAAACGACCTTCCTTCCTCCATTTCCACCCTGCCCCCGGTTTCCATTCCGCTCCCCTGGTGTCGATTTTTTTACGATTCTGTGTAAGCCCAACAAATAACCATCCCCTGTTTGAACGATATGTTCTTCCACCCGCCAATCACCTTGGTCCCAGATCTCGCATAATTCAATAAACCCATCCGCCTCTCGAACACGTGCGACTATATCTTTTTCCACCTTTGTACGGGAGACGGTTGTATACCGGGTTGATGAGAAAGAATTGAATAGGGATCGTGATTTGGCATAAAAGAAGTTTATTAGCGGCGATGCTAAAGATATCGTTAGAGTTGTTTTTGGCCTTATATAGGGGTGCATTCAAAACTAAGGTCCAAAGGGTTTCTTACGGAGAGCCAAGGTAATGACTCGTATTACTTTCTCAAATACAAGGAATAGAAATGAAAATATTAGGGCAACGTACTCCAACCTAGTATTTCACGAAGAAGCATTAGTACGAAATAATTCTATCCAGGAAATGGGGCATGTAACCTGCACAAGCAGGGTGACACATATTTTAGGTGGTCAAGTTGAAGCAGAGCTTCCAAAGAAAACAGAGACGGGAAATTATTACAAATGGAGCCGGCCTACAATCGGCATAGGCATGATTCCTTCCCTTGTGCCTATCGCCCACAAAGAAAACGCGGAATAGCAGCTTCAGAGATAAAAGAGGGATTCGCGAAACAAGCTAGGGTAAGATAATTCCAATTAGCTTTGCAAATTCCATGGGAAAGGGGCCAGGCTGGTCATGAACATTATTCGAGAGCTCACCTGATAAGAACTGCCGGAATACCTTCACTCGCGTGCTTAAGCTCTCCTGACTTTATCTAATGGATCGTGCAGTCAGCTGTGCGGATAAGTAGTCTGGTCTGAAGCTCCGAAGTTCCACCCACGCGTGTCCGTCTTGGACTATATATGACTGATAGTAATTGGGGATGTCTATTGAGGATGATAGATATCGATCTGTCCGAGACTGCCGTTATCATCGACCGTTGAGCTGCATGCAAGGATGAGTTGCATTTCAGGTTGATCAAAAGGGGTGTTCAAGAAATTGGCCCTTATCCGGCAAAGGCCAAATCAAAATTCCGAAAGTAAACTAAAATTCGGCCATAATATCTCTTCTTTAGTACTAGTATCTAACTAAATACAACGCTAACTATCATTGGTAATATGTTTATGTAACTTCTTTGACCCCAATTGCAATTAACCCCAACTCTGACCATTCTTCCTCTAAATCCATTATATACGTATATAGCCTTCTGGATATCCAACCTTCGTTACTATTCGGTAGTTTAATCTTTACAGTACATAGAATATGACCCGATTAGCTTCAATTTGGTAGTATCGATATATCATCTCATAGGTACGTACCCATACACGTACATAGACGGTTTCCCTAGCCACCCGGACACCCCCCCCCCGGGACAGTTAACGTAAAAAGGGAAGATCAACAGTTTAAGTGGCTTCTCTATCTCTTCTCTAATTATCATCGACTGTCCGAGTGAGGGGGGTGCCCGAGTGGCCAGAGAAGTCGTCTATATCATACCATGATGTATGTACTTCGTTGTGATTGGTCAAATTTATTATTGGGACTTAACCGTTAATTGGGACAATAAATAACTAGATGGCCGATCAAGTACTAGATACAAATATTAAACATCGGTCTTACGGTTAGCGCCTAATTTCCCCGTTTAATACATGTATTCTTGCTAATCCCCCGACCCACGTTTAATTACTAGACGCCAACAAACTGGCTAGATCCCAAGAAATTTCGCTCATATTTATACTAGAGGTCAGCCAAAAGGGAGATCGAGATACTCAACCTAGGAACACCAGAACTCTTCCTGTACTTAGAGTGCGGGTCATGAAATATCACCCGGTTTGGAATGTATGCTACGGCGTCTAATCAGTTATTTATATAAGGTTCCTTTATGTCCTTCCAGACTCTTTCGTCCTGTTCCAAGCCCCGCTTTTAGTGTCAGCTTTATAATACTGTCTCATGTCCATTGGGCTCAATGATGCCTTTGGTAGCCTCAATATATAGCGGCAATTGGTGCCCTAGCTACCCAGAATCCAACAGCAAATATTCTAAAATGCATTGTAATTATAATAGGTCTTCACCACACCCAAAGTTGAATCTTTATAAATATTGTTAGGCGTTTGTCGCTTCTTCGAGTCGCTTTCCAATCTTTCAATATGTACCCGTTCCTGTACGCAGGCTGCCTAAGTAAATGATAGCTTGCCCTTTTTCTAAAGCTAAAACTAAAATCTCAAAGATCAAACCATTTAACCGGTTGACCAATCAAAACCTCCATTCGCATTTAGTCAATCCTGACTTGATCCGCGCTAGGACTGATATTATAGTCTTTGGAGTCTAACCGCCTTAGTATAACCAGCTCTTGGCACCGTCATCCCACTTTTCGTCCTCTGCTAAACGCAACACGTTTGATTTTGTTACGAAAAGTTTACCGAAATGCCGTCCTCGTGCAAAGACATCCGTATGGCCCCTTCTCAGCGCCCAAAACCTATCATATATGGTGATTTAAAATTATACTTACGAAGTCTGCGGTCGACAGGAGCGGCTCTAGCGGAATGTCTCCAGAATTCCGATTGCGTTATGGTTCAGCGCAATAAACCCAGCGATTGCATTCGCCCACCATTGTCGGAGACGTTGCCAACTCAATGCCAGCAATTAAAGAGGAGTTATGGCCAGTGCAAGTGCGTTTGACCCTCCCCGGTGCCCTTCTCTCCCAATACCAATACCGCTGTTATTCCTAGTGTAGTTGGTTACTGATCTCTTATAATCTGATTTGTAGGAGAGGAATGGTCGATATGAGGAAGCGATTCCGTGGCAACGCACCAATTGGGTCAAGCAAAGAAGTAGAAGGGAGTGGGAGAGCACCACAGCTGTATGGAGGCAGGCCTATGTATCCTGAGCAGGGGGTAGGAGGTGGGGGGGAGTCAGGTGAAGGGAAGAAAGAATAGAGCGGTGAGGGATATTAATCCTTTCTACTATTGCCCACAGAGTGAACACTAGCTTTGATGTTCTCCTCCGAGACACACCGAACCCAACACACTCAAGCACGACCTTCATTCCAAAGGGCGACGAGTTTCTACCCAACCCAAATGCTTGAAAAAAGAGATCGATCCTACTACGAGTAGTAATTAGTGATTACCCAGGATGTTGAATTTTATTCTCGATGTAATGAAGGGTCACGGCTGGAGGAAGACCACCGCACTGGAGCAAAGTCAAGGCACTAGAGGGAAAAAACATCTTTAGTGACATTAGAACGTTTTTTATATTGGCTAGGGTAGTTCACCCTGGGGAAATTTGAAGTTGGGGTATTTTGCGTTCGGGGGTATCTCGCACCTTCTACATCCTCGGTTTAGCTTACAGCTATACATGTTTCTACATTGGTTTTGTAGAGTCGTTTGTTTTCGTTCAAGCCGGGCCCTGTACTGGCTGCAGTACCTTACCAAATTAGATGAACAATATCACAGACACGACACCTCACTCGACCACTAAAATATATGGCGTTTGTCTTAACCAGACAGAGATGTTACAGACCACATATATATACTCATATATATACCGTATTATCTGAAAAAATTTGTTGCGAGACAGCAGGGGTATAGGCCAACCAGAGCCCACATTTAGACGTCAATCCGCAAGTTTTGGTGTAAATAATCCTTGCTGCAGTGCAACGAATTTTCTCAGATTTTGCGTTACATGTAGTTGCCGCATGTCGTGTTCTTTTACGTGTACCTACAGGCATTCGTGCGCGTGCGTAGAAATAAGCTTCATTGGGCACAAGGCGGCTCAGATCCATGTAAATTAGACTATTCGAGCCGCAGCTCAGCCGTATTCTGATAAACAAGCGAGATAGGTGACGCATGGAAAATCAAGCTGGAAGTACTTTATGCTTGAACACCTGGCTGAGTACTCGCATGTATCTCCTAAACAATATTCCTCTCAACCACTGACGGTTAGGCACAGAGGACTACGAAAAGCCAATATATATACGTATTCGACGAGCTCTATATTAATTTAGCACATTTCTTTTTTTTTACGGCTTGGTGCTGGACGATCAGGCATTGTGTAACCCATAATAAGATCAGCGGACTATAGTACGATGTGATTACATGGCTCCGAGTCACTACACCAATACTCATTCCTACATATCACCAACGCGGTCCTTAAAATTCCACAACTGTGCCTTTTATTATTGATCAATCTTTCAGGATAAACTACTCCGAATTCAAGCGCGCTTACTATCGAAGGAAAACTAAGTGTACGATTCGAGTATGCCCCTGAATTGGATAATTCAGGAGACGATAGTGAGTTATATGCCATAAAGCTATAAGTCCTAAAGGCGGCAGGTATGAGTTACGCTATCGGATGGCGGATTTGATATACGGTACTAAATCAAATCTATCAAACAGGTTTCGTTAGTATATGCATATATACAATATTGGGTCGAGAGAGCTTAAGGGACGAGCCCGTCAATTTCTATAATATCCCAAATCCAACCCCCGAAGTTGTTTAGTCTACTACTAAAGCCCTTAAGTAGATAGATGTATCAGTGAATGAGTGTAGAGCTCGAACTCGAGGCCTAACTTTATGGTACCTTAATTCTACTAGCAAGGACCCAACCCTAAACCCTCCGCTGCGTTTTTTTCACACTCTAATAGTCTCCTTGCCTGGCCATTTTCTTTCTCAATCTTTACCGTTCCCTTCCCACCTCCTCCCTCCCTTCTTCTTCCCCCCATCACTCACCTCCATCTCCAAATCAAAATTCCCCATCGAACCCTCTCCCATCTGTCTTCCAGCAGATATAATCTGTCCGAGTATTTAAATCTCTCTTAACCCAACGCACACCGCCGCGTCAGAGTTGATTCTACCATCATGACGCAATCCATCAGAGGTTAGTGTAGAGAAATATCCTTCGAATCTAAACCACGTCGGTTTCATCCGTTTCCCTATCCCCTATATAATATTATTACATCGAGGGTTGCATTATTCAGAGCAATTCATCTATCTCTTTTTTGGAGTTCCGGAATATCCTGTTAAAAGAGGTTTCCTCTTAACCCGCTCCGCGCTTTCTTTCATTTGGTAGCTCGATTAATGTCCATTATAATCTCTAGCACAGATTGATTTGCTAACCCATCTCCGGTGTATTAGTTCCTCTAGAAGAGGAGATGCAAGATAGTATTACACTTTCTGCTGCTCCCCAGTTGGGGCCACGCCTGAATAATTCTTCTGCCAACCTGGCAGGTTTTTTAGAGGCTGAAATTCCTCCCTCGCCGACATATTCAATTTCTTCAATGAGTTCACTGTCTACAATATCAGACTTGGACTTGTACTTTGACGCAGAGCCTCAATTACCGTCTTCGGAAGTCGAGGCTGAAGATGCTGATAATAGGTCCAATGTTCTTGACGATACGGAAAACGATACCCAAGAAGAAGGAGAAGGAGAAGAAGACTCAGTCCTTAATATTAATCCGCCTCAAAACACCCGTCATAAGTCTCGTGTCCGCGGAATCGATGTCTGTGCTGATCCAGATACAGTTGAAGCATTTCGAGTTGCCAGAGCCATTGCTGCTAACGAAGACAGCGACCTTGGTACCGCCGGACCAAGGCAGCTTCGGTCGTCAAGCAAAGTCAGCTGTGGAAACGGAGCGCTAAGCAACCACTCTAACGGAGATTATATGGAAATTCCCAGGAAAAGAAGCAGACTTAGCTTTGGGAGCGATCAGAACCCACGGGTTGATGCTTCTCCAACTAAAAACTTAAACCCAGCTGCAACAACGCTTTTATCTTCAAACACAATTTTTACTGGCAAAAAGCCGAAGCTCGACTCGGCTCAGGTTGATCAGTCGGATCACGCATTATCACTCGAGACCCGTTCTCCACGAAAAAAGGGTGTGCGCAAGAAGAAAAAACCCACTTGGAGTTGGGTTGAATATGAGGATGAAAGCCCCCCTGAAGAGCCGGTCAAACGTCACGCATCCTTGCCTCCCGGTTATAGTACCCAACAGTTTTCATTTCGGGCCGACCTTCCCTCAGGTTCTGATAAAAGTTTGATTCGCCAGTCTAGGGCTTTATCTGAAGGAGCCGATAAACCACGAGATCCTACACCAATCTTTCCAAAGATTACTAGGAAAACTGGGATCTTAGCTGACACTACAATAACCCCGGAGAGGCTACGGCCCCGTAAAGAACCGAGCAGAACCCATAAATCTCGAAATTCAACCTCCAGTTCTACTGTTCCAAAGAAAAGATTCATTGAAAATGGAGCCAAACCCAACATTACTACAGGTCCCTCTCAAACCCGGCCGCTCGCAGGTAAGAGTGATCTTAATGAGCTTTCTGACTAGAACGAAAAAGCTGATAAAAGAGTAGATATTACTAATAAACTCCACGTCGAAGGCGAAAAGGCGGGAAAACTAACTCCAAAAAGACAAAAGTTGAACTCTGGTGCCAAAAGTGCTCAAAAAAGTGGGGGCCAAACAGGCTCATCATCCATTTCTGCTAATGATAACTCCGAGAAAGGCGAGACTGATGTCCTTACGCTTGTCAATGGGGTATATATGGCACCGAAAGCTTGCCACGGGTAGGGCCCTTTTCCCTTAAGAATCTTGTGGCCACTTTTTCTAAACATTATCTTCATAGTTGCGCAAAGAAACATCAGTCCTGCAACAGAAAGACTCCTTGCGATAGGTGTATCAACGAGGGTTCTCAATGTACCCGAGATGAAGGGCTTATTCTAGCAAGGGGCAAAGTCGTCAAAACCAGTCAGAGTGACGACGAACGCCCACCAGCGTCTGACTCACCACCTTCACACAAAAAACGACCTACAGGGCCTAAAACCAAAAGATGCAGAGTTAAAAAGGAAGTAACGAATAAGCCCCAGACCGAGAATATTAGCCAGGAGATATCAGTTATCTCACGCGATCCCCAAGCAGATAAACCTCCTGGTATCAGGAGACCAGCCATTTGGTGCGAGGTAAGATTTGTCTTTCTTTATGTATCTATACCCGTACTCGATCTTGAATGTAGTACTAATCAATGCATGATATCTTATAGTCTCGTCAAGAACTTTGTGAGAGTTTGACTTACTATCGTAGTTACCAAGGTGGCGTTTATGGGCATGACGGTCTTGTTCTAGGATCTCTACTTGACGGTTTCCCTTCTCCGAGGGACTACATTGATGGGAAAGTTGCCATCGCTCACACGTTCGTATATTCCTCCTTTGAGTTATATATAGTACTGTATTTTAATAATAGACTTTACAGCGGTGGTAAATCCGGCACCGACGAGGACGGGAATCGCAGGCTTCTCTCAAGCCAAACCAGAGATGACAAAACAATTCAATATCTCCTTAGGAACATTAGAGACAAGTCACCCATGGTCCTGATAATTGGTTAGTAATATATTTTTACCTGCGGTTTCTACCTAATACTCATTTTGTCAATTTTCAAATGCAGGCAAGAACTGTGGAAATTCTCCATCGAAAATCCCACATACATACTGCGTTATGGACTGGTTCAAGGTCACTTGCGGATGGGCAGAAAAAGATCAAGCGACTGGGTTCGCTAGGTGGAAATTTAGATTCGAAAAGCTCGACACGACAACGGACGGCTGGTGGGCTTCAGAACCATCTACCGAAAGTGAACACCCTGAGGAAATGGTTTCAGGAACTTGCCGCGCTTGTAAAACCGAGAGCCCATATATCTACGAAGAGGGGTGGATGTGTCTGGATCAGAATTGCCCACAATTCTGGAAGGTAAATATGCTCTGCTTGCTTCATCCTAGGATGGACGGACATTAATCTTTTACCTAAATAGATTAATGGTGAGGATGCGCCTGTAGAGCTTAAATATACTCAAAACTTCATCAGCTGCAGAACACCATGGCCTCTAGAAAACTCGAAACCACCTAGCGACCTAGCACCTATCCTCGATGAAACGCGTGACATTTACTACAACGGAGAAGATGTCTCACGGATCTACTGGAAGGGTATGTGTTGTCCCAAATGCGGCCGCCTGAACTGTAGAGAACTATGGGCAGGTTGGAGATGCTTATCATGTGACTACACCAATAACCCGCCCCGCACAATCTTTTCTGCTGCTAGTTTGGCAAACCCGCATCGTCCAATTTTTACAGGACCTGCGGTACCTACAAACAAGTCTCATCCAGATGTTGTGTACAAAAGGTTTGTCGTAGATGGTATGACAGTGATGCAGTATGAATTCGGAGATTGTGGTACAGTTACCCATATCCTTTCGAACAAACAAACAAATTCACGTCCCAGGGGCGCTGATTGGCTATTGGACAATTATCAATCCATTGATATGCCATTTAAGCGTTTCCCCATGCAAAACCATAAATGTAAGTTGAACTAACCCATCTATGGCAGATAAGGTTTCATATTAACACTCATTTAGCCAGGGGAAGATTATTAACCCAACAATTTTCATTCAATTGTGTAAGATTTTGATCATGTTATTGAATTCTGTTTATATTTATCTGTTGTTAATTATTTCTTAGGGCGCTCCATATAAATTCATTGCAAAGGTGGACAGCAGTCCATTTGACCAGTCACCGCCAGTCGTAACTCAGGCCCTAAACCTCGTCACTGAGATTTCGAGACTTGTTCATCACGATGCAGAATTCAATGAAATTCTTAGTGTCGGCTATTTCGAAGGCCAAAAAATGGACGTGAGTTTCACCTTAGCACTCACATTTCCGCGGTAACACTCGCTCATATTGCAAGGAAATCTAGTTTCATGATGATGGGGAGGCTGGCCTTGGGGAGACTGTAGCCTCTATCTCCTTGGGCGCTCCAGCTCGTATGAAGTTTCGATTGAAAAAAAGATATATCAAGGATACCCATCTTTGGACAACCAAACCTCCCGCCTTGTTACAACATGATAATTCAAATACCGATGAGGAAGAGCCGGAGGAGGAGGAAAATGAAGATCTACCAGACCTTCAACAGAAATCACCAGTCCGCATCCCAAAGGATAATTCTAGAGTCAAGCTCGACTTGTGTCTAAACCATGGGGACGTCATGGTAATGAGCGGATCAGACATTCAAAAATACTGGGAGGTATGTTTAATTATTTGATTTCTCCTTAGTCCTTGGACTATTCTGACTCGTTGTGACCTGCAACAGCACTCTGTTATTCCTCTAGGAAAGTTTAGGGTAGCGGCTACTGCCCGTTTCATCTACCCGACTCATGCAGGTGTGCGTGAGCAGAATATCAAAGATATGGATATTGCTGCTGGTGCTGTAAATGACGGTCCAGATTCTATCTCATTGAACCCGGAACCACCTAGCGATATTCGTCAGGACCATATCAAAGATGAAAGCAATGATTCAAGTGCCGACCAAATGGATCCAGAGCCTCTCGACAGTGTCCAGCAAGTGGCCATGCCAATTACCAACAAACCCAATCCTAAGTCCCCCGATACTACTACAGCAATTACCAATTCAAATGAAGTTCACGGGAAGCCCCAAGGGTTTCCAAAATTCCTTACTGCGGATATCTTTCACCCTGTAGATATTCCAGTCCAAATGGTCGATAGCCCATTCATTACACCTTTCTTTGATAACATGAAAACTCCAGAACAGTTGGAGTTTCTCAACTCCCGCAAGCTTCCAGAGCCACAGAACATAAATAGGCATATCTAGCCCTGTATAAACCACTAGCCGAAACCAATAACTTCTCTTTAATGGCATTGATCGACCTGACACCAAACACGAAATGCACTACCAAATGGACAATTGTTGGACTAAAAATAGGAACGTAATGTTCCTTTGATATGGATTTAGAGTGTTTGAGTATTCTTTGGACCAGGGCACCTCTCCTTTCTCTCTCTTCCTTTCTGCTATGAATATTTTTTTTTCTCCTACAAATTGTTGTAGGGTTATGTCTAAGGTTTTCTTTCTCTTAAATCTGAGTTCTATCAATCTTTTAACCATCAAAAGTCATTTCACGTCATTCTTGTGTTACCAATCATTCCTACGGCCTTTAGTAGGCCTATATGAGGGTTAAACACGCTGATAAAATCGTGCAGCATTCCATTTTTGTATTACCAAGATCCTTTACGAATTTGTAGTAGGCTTAGGGGGTTGAACGGACTGGCAAAATCGTGTAACGTTTTTAGATAGTTCAATGATCGTGTACGTGTACGCAGATGATACCAAAAATGAAAGGAGGTTTGAGGCCGTCCTCTAGTTGAGGACTTGCGTTTTATGACTTATGCAAGTACATATCACTCTCACTAACCATATCATATAGATTTGCTATTTCTACCCGCTACGATCCTAGGGCTGGTAAACCCTGCACTATATACATAAAGGCCCCCGGCTCTAAAACCTCAGGCCCCCGCACAACAGCGATAGGAATTTATAAAACTTAACCTTGCCTTCTATGAACAGACCCCTCAATTATAGCAAAGAGAAGATAGTGAAACGTATATCGCTAATAAGATAGTAAATATGGAACAGAGCACCACAGTTCTAACTAAGCCGAGTGATTTTTTATGAGGGTGTGCTGTTTCTGCTGAAAGTCTTCCCCGGTAGCTTTGAGTACCATGGTGAGATAGATTCTAATTGCTACGAAGACCGGCCCATGGCCTTTGAGACGGTGTTTTGTTTTGGGGGGTTGTATTTTGTGGTTGATGCAGCGCAGGGCCGGTCTAGAGTTGCATGTTACGTGTCATGAAATATCGCTCGGATTCCTATGTGATACTGGTACTATGTATCAACATGACGCATCTTAGGAACCCCATTTTCACGGTTATTATTCCCCCGGTTTGTCACCATTTCAACACATATCACTACGGTTCCCGAGTACCGTAACTGGTAACCCCAGGAACATAGATCCCTATAGATCCCATACATACGGACGCACCATACTCCCCACCATGACGAAGAGACAAGTCATCACCGGGCTCATCGACGCCAACAACAGGGACTCTCCACGACCACCACATCTCCATCATCTCCGTCTTACCCCCAATATCGCAAACCCATAGCCCCCACACACCATTACAATAGCCTTATAAAGTTGAAACAGGTCTATGCCCACCGCTTCCAGTTGAAGATTTTTCTCTCCCTATATCAGGGGGGCGGGGGGGGGGGGGATGGCGTGACATGTCTATGCTCGACTCGTACTGGGGGAAAAGTCTTACTTGCTACATAGCTAGTTGCCCTGAAACAGTAAGGTTATAGATTATAGATACATGATACCTAGTCACTGGTAGACTGGTAGCAGGATCGATTCTAAACATCTCTTACAACATCCCCACTCGGTAGCCAGGTAATGTATGTAACTAGCTAAGTAGCTAGTCCGAGCCTACATACGTGCAATTAGTACCACCCAACCAAGGCCGCCTCTTGGCACAGTCAGGCTAGAAGCTTAACCTCGCCCGTCCAGAAGGGAATTAACTAACATAAAACCCCTCTCTCTCTCTCTCTCTCACTGTCCGTCTCCACCTCGGCGTCCCTCCCCCCCGGATCCGATAACTCAATGGTTTCCAGCACCACCACGTTTCCCGGCCGAGGTCAAAGCGACACGGCGTAAAGAAGAAAAGAAGGAAAGAACAAAAGAACAAAAGAACAAAAGGAAAGAAAGGAAAAGGAAAAAAAGGAAAAAGGAAAAAACAGTCCCATGCCATGCCATGGTTAAGGGCGGGTATCCATGATCGGTGGGGAGAAGGGGGGGGGTGGAGTTTACTTACGTATGCACGTGCGCGCGGGATTCCTCTTTACATGGCTGGTGAAACGCCGCATTGACGGTGTCGGAGAATAAAATAAGATCCGAGGAGGTCAGTGTGTTTTTGTGTGTGTGTCGGCCAAGTCCGGATTCAGATAGGGTATTTTTTTCCCTCTTTCGAACAAAAAAATGAATCAATTCCAATCGTGGAGCTTGGGTCGTGATTCTGCAGGTACCTACTCTATGTAATGTAATGCTAGCTAGGGCAGTCCGGAGATTAGGCGGGGAGCTTGTGGGGGAAGGGGGGAAGGGGGGGGGTTCAGTCACTATGGGATTGACGAGACGAGAAACATTGTGTGTGTGTGTGTGTTTATTGACTTTCGAATTTTGACTCTCATCTCAAGCGTTGCAAACACGAGCGAATCATCGGATGAACTTACCGGCCTGCACATGGACCTCCCCCCCTCATTGCATCGAGCAGTATGCATTTTACAAGCCCAGTAGCATTCTATCAAAACCTTGACTCACGTCACAGCCACTCACTCGTCTTTTCATTATGTCTATCATTCTTCCTCCCTCCACTCCCCCCCACATAGATCACAACTCTCAACCTACCGAGACTCACAGCAATCACAATTAACCCCTTCCCACCCCCCTGTATTCCAAATATCTCAACGAGAGTGGTGGCTTTTACCCTCCGACCCCCCCCCTTCTCCCTCCGACCCCCCCCCCCCTTCTCCCTCCGACCCCAATTCCACTCAATCACAGTTGAGAGGAGATGTAGTTGAAAAAGGGTTTTATACTGTTCGCGCGCTGTGGTCGGGTATTTTACCACAACGTACATGCTGCACGCCACCGGTGTTTCTACCGCAGCGATGGTGGTGGTGGTGCCCTTCTGGATTAGATTATTACCCGATCGAACATGATCTCCTTAAGCGATCGATGGATGGGAAAATTGACAGTTCAGCACAGAGCTACTGGTGATCCTCTGTGGTGGGGGGGGGGGCGCCTTTTCCCTTTTTTTTTTTCTTTCTTCTTTATCCTGGCGACTGACGCCGGAGGAGGATCATGAGGTGGTGGTGGTGGTTGTGATGTATGTACGTACGGGCGATGGGATAAACACTATCAGCATTCAGCTAACACACTACATACATTCATCCATACATACATACGTATATGTACGTACACATCTACGGAGGACATTTCAAAACGAATTCTCTGCCCGTTATCGTGATTTTCATATCCTGCGTGCCTAACCCGGACAGGGCGCGCGCGCGCGAAAGGTGGGGGGGGGGGTGAGGATCTATCTAGCTAGCTACATAGCTACAGTATCTAGGGAGTCTGGAGTAGAATAGAAGGACAATCCATACATACCTTCCTCTTCTTCTTCTTCACCTTCTTAATTGTGATTCTCCACATTTTGTTTCAGCCCGTCACAATGTTTTTGCCACAACCAGCCGGCCGGCCACCTACCTTTTTGCGCCAGTTGGGCTGAGAGTTAGCTGGGCTGTGCTGTGTCGACTGAGTCTCTTGATCATCAGCTCAGTTAATGGGGGGCTGCGCCGGGTCCACAGGGCGTAGAAACGCACGGCGCCGGCATGCATGGTACTCCAAACGGCGAGCCCTCGCGGACGGACGAGGTGCTGGCCAGAGCGAAGCAGGAGAGAGGGAGAAAGAGAGAGATCTATTGACTCATGTCACGCACGCACGGCCCGGTGGCCGACCTTTACAATCCCAAACCCCCGCTGGACCCGGCCTACCGGCGGGTAGAGGAACGGACGGCATGTCCAAAAACCGAGTGATAATCCATGCATGTGTTTAGCTACATGTAACCAAGTACACGGATATGGGATCCGGGGAAGGGGGAGGGTGGCTCCTCCTACACATCACACATTATCACACACACATTATACATACGCAAACACACACACACACAACAAAACGGACAAGAGCACCCGAAAGAGTGGCAAGACAAGATTGATTGGGATTTGAGTTGTTTTTCTTTCTTTTCTTTTTGACGACGACCGGATCGCGGAGATTGAATTTTTCCCTCTTTGGTTGCAATTAATTTGATAGACAAGTTCTACATATATACATGTATTTCTGTTACGCTACGGTGCGGTGCGATACGATACACCCTTTCTTGATTGCTTTTTGGGAGGAGGACTGAGTCAGGTCGAAAAGGGCTGGCTGGTTGGTAACCAGGTCAGAAAGTGTAATATCATATGGGATGAACTGGAGGGGGAGAGTCTGGCTATGTATACGTAGGTACATGTATCTTGTCTATCGGGCCAGCACAGAACGAAACGGACCGGCGCGGGATTCATCCTGATATTCGTGATAGTATCAGGTATCTACAGAGTGATTGCTGGAAATGATTTGCCAGACACCATGGCACCACCCGGACTACCACTACGCTTACGGCCGCATGGTGGATAAGTTTGGGTAACAGAGGATTATACAATCATTAGAGAGTATTCTAGACTCGGAATTTAGAGGTTTAGAAACACTAGTATACTCCCATGTGTGTTTCCCCCGACCGACCGCCCGACCCGACCGACCGACCGACCAGCCGATCCGTCCGCGCGGTAAAAAAAAAAAAAGGAACTCGAGTACCAACAATCTCATTTCCAGTCTCTCCGTAATACCCACGTGCCAAACCCGCTTCCTTCCCTTTTTCCCTCCCTTCCTTCCTTCCCTTCCGCACCCACGCACGCACGCACGCAACCCTTGCGTCCGTCCGTTGGGTTGGGATGGGACGGGACGTAGGGGAGGAAGGAATCTCAAAAATCCTTCTAGATTGATTCCCGTCAAACACACACGCGCGCACATACATACATACATACATACCCGGGCAGTAGGTAAGGTAAGGTAAGGCAAGGTAACGTGGAGTCGATAGCATCGGAAACACACCTCAGTACATGTAATTAAGACGTTTCATGGTGTTTCCCGGAGATCTGTTTTTTTTTTTTTTTAATTTAATTTCCCACCACTACACAACTCCACACACACACATAGATCGGGCGGGTGTTTTCCCTCCCCCCGGCAGAAGGGAGAAGGGGGGAGGGGGGTGGGAGGGAACTAAGAATAAACAGAGAACTGAACCTGCGATCTGGGACGTCGATGGAGGGAGAGAGAGGGAGGTGGTGATGGTGAAGGAGGTGCGGTGCGGGTGCAGTCATGGAATCTGTTCTATTCTCCCAATGCATGCCTGTTTGGGGGGGTGATAGCCGTTTGATTGATTGATTGCTTGATTGATTGTGTGTATATGATGTGATATGGGGAGCTGGTGCTCTCTACTCTACTCTCATGGAGGTACATATGTACATGTAGGTAATCAATCTGAAAATATCCACAGCTACGTCTCTAGCTCTATGTATGTACTCTAAAAAACCCATGATTGACCTTTGGACAGACATGCTGTCCTGCTTGCGCTGGAGGTTGACGTGAGATCTGGACCTTGTAGGGTAGGTACATCATGTGCATTGATTGCTCCATCAACAACCAAACCAAAACCACCACGGTCATTTCGACGTAGCCGCGTTCGCCGTCTACTCTTGCGCTGCACGTGCGCACGTATGGCATATCACGACAGGGCTGTGAACGAGCGATTGAGTGAGCGAGCGTCGTGATGCGTGGGGGTTCACTAATCTCCCCATGTAAACGTCCCCAAGATCCAGCGTATGTACCACTACCATTACTATCTTTAGTGAGCCGACACATCCACTCTGCTATTCCGACCGACCCTATGCGGGCCGATGACCTTGTCTAAGCTACAGTACTTCTTACTCTGCACGCAGCCAGCACCTCATCATGACACAGCGCACAAAAAAAAAAGTTGTGCAACCCCCCCGGCGCAATCGGGTAGATACCTCTGGATCGCTCCTCTCGCGCTGGCGGGTATCTGTTTTGTTCTGCGAGAACACTCCTTCGGGGGAAGGGGGGCCTAGCTGTCTGGTTAGCTGGGTAGGTACCGTATGTAGCTGGGGGGGGAAGGAGTGTTGTTATCTCTCCCTCCAGAGATAAGGAGGAAGGGGGTGAAGAGAGAGAAGGGAGTAAAAAAAAATAAAAAAAAATAAACAAGCCCCTAGCTAGAGCTAGCCCAGTGAGTGAAGATCCGATCTCGCTTGTTTCCGCCCCGATACGGCATCTGCCCGACCGCGTAGGGTAGGCACACAAAAGCAGTAGGTAGCCAGGCAGGGACAGGGCGGTCGTCGTCCGGGTACCTCGCGCGATCGGTCGATATGGCTGTGGGATGCCGATGTGCGGTTTGTTCCAGAGAGAGAGAGAGCTGTTTAATTGCGGCTGTCAGATGCAACTTTATCTCTGAGTCGGATTGGAGCTCCGTAGAGTATTGGATGGAAGGGGGTGGAAGGAGGGAGGGCTCGGGGCGCGCGAATTGATAGAGTATGGATGAGGTTAACCACCGACGGACGAGATGGAATGGATGGAATGGAATGGCAAGGACAAGCAAGGGCAAGGGCAAGGCAATCAATCAATGCATGAATGGGATGGATGAGATGTGATGGGGAAGTGAAGAGTGGGAGTAGAGGAGAGAATTAAGAGTAGAGAGATGTATCAGTCTACTCGTCCATGACGTTTCCGAACACGACCAATATTCCATACCATACAAATAGGGGGGACTTGGCACTTTTTTGTGTGTATGCAATACCGGTCGTGTTCGGAAACGTTATAAAATTAGTAGTAGTGGTTGGATGCGAGTGGTTGATTGATGGATGGATTGATGGACTAAATGATATATATATTATGATATTTCGATTTCTGGGTCACAGATGTTAAATGTAGTTTTCGATACTACACTACTAGCAGTAGTAGTACATGTACCCATATACCTTACCTTCCAGTTACGCTACTCAACTCTCTCTACACCTCAATCCCGAGAATACGCTCCTGCTACTACATGTACTACTACTATTACGGTACCAAAAAGAGGGGTGGGATCACGACGGTATTCTCATTGGTACGCTAGCATTGCGGTAAGAATACGGTACTTGTACAGTACTCTTCCTCTAATGCCGATTTAATTCGGTATTTGTCACTAAATTCTGTAGTCCTATGGTAGTGATTTCACCCCATTTTTTCGTGCTGTATTATTACTACACTACTACATACCACACATACCACCCGACTCTACAACTCTAACAGCCAAGTATCGACATACATTACACAAGCCCATCCCAAAACCAAACAAAAACCCGCCCCGGGCGGGACGAAAAATAATAATAACAAAAAAAAAAAAAAAAAAAAACCGGCGAGCCCAAACACAATTGTTTCCCTTTTTTTTAATTCCTTTTTCAGCTGATTCATTAATCCCCCCCCCCACACTCCCCCCCACCACCACCACCTCAACATGAGCTAGCTCATCTCCTCAACACCACCCCCGGCCCAGATCCAGATCCGAATCAGTGAGGCAATATCTGTGTTGTAGGCGATCAGACATTACACAAAGCCCTGTTTCACCCTTTATTTTTTTTCTTATATCCTTTTTATTTTTATTTCTTCTTTCCGGATATTCAGATAGAGTCGGATCTGCAGACAAGGGGATTTGAAATAATGCTACTCATGCATCACGCTAGCAAGAATAATGGTAATAAATAAATAAATAAATAAAAACTAGAAATTTAGCATAAACAAAGGGAAAGAATCTATTTTTATAAGACATGAAAGCATGAATAGATGAAGAAGATGAGATTTGGGGTTACATTCGCATTTTACAGTAGATGGGAAAGAGGGTTACGGATATAGTTAACGTTACACCTCGGCATCCACCTACATAAACACGTTGTCATTGAAGTCTGTCAGTACCTTGAGGTCCCCGTCCTCGGGACCCACTATGATACCCACTCAAAAATCAGGTTTTTGAGGTGTGTGTTCGTCCAAAGAAGATGATTTCGTGGGACACAGCAGCAAGCAGTTGTGTCTAAACTATTAATCTGCAGGGATGTCCATACTAAATTGAGTCAAGTTACCTTAGCTAACTAACCAACCTAGTCTGTCCTTGTACAGCAGTAAAAAGCTTGAGAGTTATTTCCCTCTCTCTCACAGATATCATCAATGCACGTTTACAAAAAAATGACGTCCCTATTCACCCCTACCCTCATCATTAATTTCATCACGACTCACATAGATACCCCTAACCCTCTCCTCCGAACCAAGAAAATCCAAAGTAGTACAAGCCCCCAAAACAAACTGAACCTGCTTGGTGCGGTAAAGTTGAGGTTATTACTTCATTCCACAGCAGATGTTTGATGTAGATTATGCTACGTATGTAGCATTAAATAGAGGTATTTCGAGAAACACTTTGATGCAGTCAGAGTGATGTGGGGAACGCCGTCGATGCCCGTATGTGGTCGTGTCTCTTGTCTCCTGTCCGGGTCCGCAGTCAATGTCAACCACTGTCCTGTCAAGCGACCCAAGCGAGAAAAAGCTCGGTCCGTTCCATTGTCCCATTGTCCATCGATCCCTAGCCCCCGCAAATCAACATCGCCGCCCAGGGAAAAAAAATACCAGACCCCAAAATTAGCACCCCGAAAACCAATTTATCGAGCTGCAGAAGTTTAAATTATGCGAAACGGATATTACTCCCCCATCCTGCTTTGATTCCTTCCCCGGCCAGGGTCCTGGACGGATACCCCACAGTATCTCTAAACTGGACAGAATTGGTTTAGCTGCATTCTCATTTTACTCCACAACACAACTCCCGGTCAAGGGTCCCGTGCTGAAATAATGGAGTCGAGTATCATAGATATCAAAGAGGACTGCCGTGATAATATCCAGTGAATCTACTCTGGACCCTCGTTTGGGACCCGGGCAGCCTGTTTGTCCTACATGGACCCTGGATTGATGGACTGCCGTACGTCGGGCGCGGTACATTCGTCGACTCGTGCCCTACCTCTGAGTCTACGGGCAATTACTCATCAACATGCCATAATATCTTCGGTACCTGCTCAAAATGGCACAATCTGCAGTCCAGAATAGAACCACCGGCCTCGAGTATGTTCATAACCGAGCTTCTCAGGAGGAGGAGCAAAACTAGCGCATTGTTTACGTAGTCAATGTAGCTGACAAGAAGAATCAAGTACCCTGATCTGAAGGGATAGGAGGAGTTCGGCATTAGGAATGCCTAGAAGAGGGGGAGAATTCCGGACAGGTACATACCTACATAATTGCACTACTCTGCTACATACTGGCGGTAGGAGAGTACCGACCAATCAAGATTCTCCAGGTACGGGATTTCGTGGTTTTGTATTCAAAGCCATCAGTCCGCCCAGTCCGCCATAAGAAAAATAAAATAACAATAACAATAAAAAATAACAATAACAACAGGACAGCTTTACTCTATGCACGCATGAAAATCTGGGGTAATCACGCACATTGATGATTTGTCCTTTTGGATGGCGCATACAAGCGATTGGGCGGCGTACCATGTCTCCAAACTGATGAGCAGGTTCGCTGGCAGCAGGAGGAGAAGGGATGGTAGGACCAGATCTAGAAAGTGATCTGATTAACCATGCAACTAAACCCGTTATCACGTGGTTTCGCTCACATTATTATTTTCATGGTGAGGTTGGTTATATTGTTATATTCGATGAAGCTGAAAAGCTACCTCCCTCATGTACGCTCGTGTCCGCAGAAATCGTAGCTGTTAGGGATTAGCCATCTGTCTCCAGTTATATATATACACATTATATCTAGGATCGATTTACCGGCAAATAATAAAGCTTATTTTTTTTTTTTGCGTCAATGCAATAAATCTATCGGGCATCCCAATGATATTTATCCTTCGTTCCGTTTTCGAGTAGATATTTGCCGGTTGAGGGGGAGAAGAAAGAGGGGACGGCTGGCAAAACATCAGCAACAAACATTTATGAAGATCCTTCTTACCTCTAACTACCCAGAGAAGCTCCCTTACATATGTGGATTATTCCGGGGCACGATCTTAATACCCCAATCGAACTAAGTTTCCCATATAGCTAGATATAGCCGGCGCATATATATATATATATATATATATATATATATAACGGCTTTGCGTTTTGAACTCGAGCACACGCGGTTGGAAATCGACGACCTCGTGCAAGATAAGAGTATCTCGGCATAAACCACGTCTCAATTATGGCACATTGTTATCCCCTTGCGCTGCTGAGGTCATATGCCGATGCCATCATGTGCATATCGAAGGCCGTTTGCCGCAACCTTCTCTCATGATGAAAGTGCTGTATGAAGTATCGACGAAGGCATTGGCCGCCATTTATGATGTAGACGAATAGAAATGCAGAGGTGATACCAATAAGGCCAGGAAGGGGCGTGGTCCCCGCCTCTTTTCACCATACTCTGGTTCCCTATATACATGTATACATGTCCCGATCCCAACCTTCTTCAATTGAGAGATATGCCACTTGTTTATAAGATAGTTGATGCGTGTCTCACTCGAATGTGTGACTAGGGTTAGGGTTATTGCTGGCCGAATATTCGGATCAGGCTTCGCACATATATTTCGTTTACAACGGCGGCAGCCTTGTAGATGATTCAGTTTGAGATTCCATTTGGGCCTGGAGCTGTGACAGGGGCTATGGATCCATAAAGTACTCTTAGGAGCGTAGAGGAGGTACACACATATCTGGAACGCTGTTGGTGGTTGTGTTTAGATAGAGTATCTAGAGCGCGAGCGATCCCGGGAAAGGAGGATCTAGAATCTCAGATCGACTGCTAGCTAACCAGCTAGTTAGGTGAGGTATGGATTGTAACTGCCCTAGGTACTCTACATACTTACATGGGTTGTTATTGTGGTGGTGGGGGAACAATAACCATGAGGCTCTTTCTTTTCTTTTTAGGGGGAAGGAGTGCTGTTGTGTTGGCTGTGGGAAGGAGTGGGAGGGTTGTTTCACGTTTGTGCTGGGAGTGGTGCGAAGGGTGATGGGATGCGCAGGGAGGCAGGAGGGAAAAAAAAAAAAAAAAAAAAAAAAAAAAAAGGTACCCGCTTCAATTGTACTGGATGTGGAGGATATAGTCAAGGAACACAATTGCTGCAATTGATCCCGCCAGTTCAGTGGTCAGGCGAGAAAACTCCTAAGAATAAAAGAACTCTATCCACGATACTTATTCCTATATACTCCTCTCTTAAATGCGTCAATGCACGTGCTTCAATCCAATGGTCCTTAACCCTCTCATGTATGTACGTATTGCGCCGACAGCTGACCCTCCGGTCGATATTGATATTATCTCTGCCACAACCAGCTCGCCCGGGGGTGATTCTGTGCGAGGTGCTGATAAGCGACGAACTCACGATGGGGGATTTCTATTCAATTGCAATTAACTCCAGCTAGCTATCTAAATATTGTAGATCTGGCTAAGTATGGTAGGGGAGGGAGACTATCTTCGGGAGGGCCCGTTAGCTACATGATGGATACGATAGACGAAGATAAGTAGAGTACGGAGATGTTTTACGTGAGAGAAGCATCGTGGGGATTAGCGGTTTTTTTTTTGGTCTGTAGCGCTGGTCTCACGATAATTTCAGTATGTGGGTTTTTTGTTTCCCACCTTTAGAAAACGGGGTCTGGTTCTGGTGTCGCCAATTCCCTGATACTGCCGAAGCAGCAATGTGGTCTTTTTGGTTTGCTTTTTTTGCTGCCGCTGCTCGCTTTCTTCCATTTTTTGCTTTTTGGGCGGCGGAGATGCGGAGCAACTTGAGCGCCGAGAACTGTGCTACTGAGTTATTCACTCACTGGCCTGAATGCAGCGTACAGCATGCAGCTGACTGGCTGAGCGAGTGACAGAATTATAGACATCCGAGTATCAGATGTAGTACCATAGAAGTCACATCTCAACGCTCTTTTGGTTCGCCTGACGCGGCGCGTATGCTGTCGTCTTCCATACACACAGATTACACGCTTGGGTCCTCCACTACGCTGCTTACATATACATATACGTGAGCACTTGGATACAACCACTAGCGCCTCCTAAATAAAGTTTGCCGCTAACTACATACTTATCTACAGTCCCTTCATCTCGTCGCTTAGCGATCCGCTACATCGCCTGCCTTAAATCCGTACCTACATTGAACTGAACCCTCGCGTGCCGCCGGCCTCAATGGCCTTAATTATGCTCGAGCCCCAGTTAGCTTCCATTCCCGATATCTATTTTCATAGACCCCAAACTGACACCCTTCCTTCCCCCGTATTTTCCTGGCGTTCCGCGTACCCGGAACAGCCAACATGCTCGTGAGACCGGGGCGGAGTCCCGCCAGACATACATACAGAAAGTCAGTCATCCACTGGACCTTGCATATTGCTGATGTTGCTGCTGCTGTCGATAACGACGGATAAGGCATTCGGGTCCCTTCCTCGTACATTTTCCTAGACCATTGGTAGTCGCCGTACCCGCCAGAAAACAGCATCGTGATTAGTATATGGATAGTTATGGCTGAGCTTGAGCTTGAGCAAGAGTTGAGGGATCAGAACAGTCCCGTATAGAATATATTACCTACATACATACTAGCGCTACCTACTTACAACCTCCGTAGGGTACAATACCAGTTAGATACATACGTGCTATGCTGCATAGAACACGCAATATGAAAAACAGCAGCAACATAGGGCAATGTTTTATTAATATTAGCTAACTAGGCTCTCGCGTTACGTACATGTAGATACATTCGGGGGGGGGCGGGGTATGACTGCTGTTCGTATTTCAATTATTAACAATTCACCTCCGAGTGACAATGGACGCACCGCTAGGACTACCGGTCAAGACGTATAGTATGTACCAAGCAATAATAGAGTATGTACATGAAGTATTAGATTGTGAAGGTAGGTACATACATGTAGGTTCTAGACAACTATACTATCCTGGGAAATATTACTCGCCCTCGATCCTCTATCCACTTACTCAGGATCCTACACCAGACGAGGCTGACCATTCCAAATACACCGGGGTTGCGGTGCTGACATACCAACCCCCCCCCCCCTTCCCCCCTTCCCCCTAGCTTTCTCCGCTGGCTTCCCCCAGAGTGTCTCGAGAGTATTAGTAGCCTCGTGCATCACATCGAAGGAAGGGGGCCGGGTCCAGAAATAACACTGCAGCACAGACTCCCCGATAGAAGCTTCCACAGGCATTCCGTACATAGCCGGGGGGAAGGGATGTATGAGTACGCTGCCCTGCATTTTCGGAACGAGCACCATCGTGAGGCTCCCTGTGTATCTGTGAGTGAGTGTGCGTGCGAAGTACTACTAGGTCAATCAAGTGACGCTACATGTTCTGTAGGTATCCGTCGCAGTCGTTTCGACATCCCCTATTGAGGGATGAACGGATGGATGGCATTAAGGAGGGAAAAAAATAAAAAATAATAAGGAGATTGCGTACATACATGATGTTCTACCCTAGGTAGCCAGCAGGCAAGCAAGCAAGTAAGAGAATTAAGGTAGGGCGCCAACAATAACAGTTAGCTAGTAGCAGCAGCCATGTTGCGATTGTAATTGTTGGGGGGTTGTGGTTGTGGTGGTTAGTGAGGCGTGTGATCTAGAGTCAAGTTTAGAGCTAACGTTAACGCTCTCGTTCGTTATGCAGTGAGTGATTGAGTTGAATTCGTTCGTCGCCGCCGCCAGCAGAGCACAATCAATATTGCGCAAGAAAAGTTTTTTTCTTTTCGTTCCCTCATTCTTTTTTCCCCTTCTTTATTCCCTTCCCTAGGGTTCCTTCCTTTTTTCTCTTTTTGTCCCCCCACGATAGCGGCGGCGACAGCGCTCTAGGAGTTATACGTAGGTAAGTTTAATCCCCTAGCTACCTTACATGTAGTTATTCCTTCTGTTGATGCTCTGGACCCTGAGCTGCATGCATGCTACAATCCTTTCCCTGGCTGGTCCATAAGTTTATCGGAGTGCGGTTACTACTGTGTGGTAGTAGTAGTGATAGTGATAGTTCATGTAGTGGTAGTGGTAGTGGTAGGTACATGTAGTGGCATGTTGCAATTGTTTCTTCTGGTCTAGTCCCGGCCGTTGGAATTGGGATCATCGTTACTGTCTGGACCACGGGCGGACCAGGATTTGTTTACAACAGGCCGGCCCTCTTCGCGGTGCCCAGAACTCCAGACTCTCTCTGCTCTCCTTTGGTCTTCCTACAGTATTTCGGGGACCGGAGGGTGATACGCGCTTGCCGGTGGTCGGCCGGATTAACCCAATCTCTCCTCCCCCCCCCCCCCCCCAGGCCTGAGTAAGAAGTTGATATTCAAAATTAAGACAACTCGTCCAATGTCTCGTCCAGTGCCTGCTTGCTTCACATATTATCACTCTATTTTCAGAGTACTGCTTGACATTACAATTTTACTTTCTCCTTTCATTCCTGCCTCTCCCCCAGTAGATAGAGAGCGTCAGTATGTAGTAATTAAAGATAGGGTAATTTGTATTATGTACATGTCCGCAACCGCACGCGCCGCATCAACCTCCCCAACTCCAGCAGTATCGTGAACATCGCAAAACCCCATGACGGTGCCTTCGTCAAATCCCAATCCCCATGGTGCAGGGTTTTTGCGCGAGCCTGCAGCCAGAAGAGTAGCACCTCTACTACATGTATGTAAGTACCAGTACTACAGTAGTACTACTACTGACCCATGAGTGGTGCTCTGGCAGTACATACTTACTCTGGAAGATGCTGTTTCCCGGTGGATTAATGCCACCAGCTGTTTACCAGCTGTATCATGACCTCAATTGCCTTCCTAGCTAATATACTAGCAGTATATTTTACTGTATGTAGCTACTACTACATGTAGTGATATTGAGGAAGTCTGTCGCAAGGGATAGGATAGAAAGGGAAAAAAAAAAAAAATGCGGGGCGCAACATCACGGAGATCACAGGTGTCTGCATGCACCTCTGCAACTCACACTCACCTCACCCTCTTAGCTAACTAAAGCCAGCCATCCAACTCGCGTCACATATATATCCGGGGATAAACTACAAAATGACAGAATCCACAAAAGCGAGGTAGCTGAGAATCGATTTTTGCATATCGCATTTTGTCCCCCCCCCCCCTACCTTACATACTAACTACATAACTGGCACACAAAAGATAAAATGCATAAACAACCACCACCTGAATACCGATAGGCTGGATCCTATGGAGAGAACAGTTATAACACTTATTATATTTCATTTTTTCCCCCTCGTGTCATGCCGTGTATGTGAAAGAAACAAACAGATCAGTTTAATTGAACCGCGCTCTAATTCTGTTCAATTTAGTTCATCCAGCGCTCGCGCGCGCGCGACAGCTTATTTATTCCAGTTTACCCATATGTGAGATATCGAACATTGCAAAACAACATTTTCGATCCCCCGCGCCAACTACACCCGCTCTTAAAGTTGCGGACCTCGGCACTCAGCCAGTGTTCTCCGAACAGTAAACACATTCTGCGCTGGCCAGGCTTAGACATTCGTTTGCATCGTCAGCCTTGCGACACTGGCGCTCGCAGCAGGTATGTAGGCAAAGATAGGTATGGTTGGTAGAGTAATAGCAACAATAATAGTTGCAATAGTAATACAATCAACTTTGGCAAGCAAGCAAGTAAAATATGCAGCGAGTGTAAGGTCGAGAAAGTGAGTACGCATACCCACTTGCATGCTGACCCTTGACCGACCATAATCACCGCCGCCGTGTCCCCTCCCCCTAGGTCAAGTCTTGACCAGGACCCAGGTCGTAAAAATAGCCAGCAGCCAAGATAAACAAGAAAAGCGCTGCAACCCTGGGGGGGGGGGGGTTCGGGGAGGAGGGAAGAAGGAGGGTCCGGAACGCCCCCCCCCCCCCAGGCCAGGGCCTACTAACCTCTAGAGTACTCAACTTCTTCTACTCTAGGGCCCAGATGGAAACAACAAAAACAACAAGCAAGACTTCGAACTGGTCTGGCCAGGACCTCCAACAATGAGGGCAAGCAAAAAAGGCCAAGAAGGTCCAGAGGGTGTGTTTCCCACAACCACCACCACCACCGCCCGGCCCCACTCCCTAACCTGTAGATTTCGCAACAGCAGCAAGAAGAGGCAGAGAACAGACAAGAGACAAAAAACCCAAGCATCTGCAATTGCGCTACTGGCGGAGAGGCTGAAACTTGGATTTCTTAAGATCGCCTGCATCAGTGTTGCGGCAAAACCACACCAACCCCCTTTTGGGCTGCTGCTGTGGTAATAGCCAAGTAAGTGTATGGGAAGGAAAAAAAAAAAAGTGATGACTCTGGTACATACCTTCCCCCGGGTCTGGAGAGAAAAATAGAATTACCTATGACCTAGAGTACCTAGACCCTCCCCCCTAGTAACAAGCACCCTGGCCCATCCTATGCCTGCTCCCCCCCCCCCCCGGTCAGTTCCAGTCCGCCCTACTACGCTAATATTCTACCATGATACGTACCATACGAGTACTCACTCAACCCCTCTGCCACAAACCAGTCGTGTTAATCCGTACAGCCACCCCTCCAACGATATATTAAACCCTGATTCCCCCCGTCCAAGAAGTCAAACCCTTCCATCAGATCACGATCCACACAGTTCTTGGACCTTTCAATTCAATCTCGCCTTATAAGAACACAGTTCCCTCCTCGAGAAGACTCTCAAATCAACACACAATAAGAACATTGCCTTCATACAACTCAGTATTTCGCACACTACAAGTACAAACTCGAAGAACTTCCATCAATCGATAGTACTACTACTACCGCAACTACTACCGCAACTACTATCACCACAACCACAACCGATAGTACCACTACCACTACCACTACCACTACCACTACCACTACTACCAAAAAATCAATAAAGCTTTCAACGCTCCAAATCCACCCCACTACCAATTTCAAAATGTTCTCCTGCGTAAATCAGCCCAGAGGATGCCGCGGAAGAGTAAACCAGATCAACACACGTTGCGACAGCTGCAGGGTAAGAAACTACCCCCCCAGCGTCCTTCATATGCAAAATACTAACAAGCATTACAGCAACTCGGACTCCGAAAGACCTCAATCTTCACAGCCCCAAGCCCATACCGAAGACCCACAATAGAGATCCCTTCATTAGTCGAGTCGTCGAGCGAGTACGAGAGGCGATAATCTATCCAACGATTTAACCAAACCGTCTCATTTCTTTCTTTCCATTTCGATTCTTTCCTCAACCTCCTCTACTACGGCTACTACTACTACGGCTACTATAACATCCTCCCTCAATCAACGAAACTACTTTTTGGGTTATATTTTTAGTTTGGATTTATTACTATTTCCTTTTTTGGTTCCCATCCTCTCTCCATTTATTTGTTTTTTCCGGGTTTCGTATTTGGGGCATATTTTCCTATTCCTTTTTCGGGGTGCCGGGGTAGGGATGGTGGTAGCCGGTGTTTAACTATTTCTTGTCACGTTACGTCATGGTTTCTTTTTCCATATTTTCCTTTTCTCTGGTTAAAAAATTCCACTGGAGCGCGGCGTTTGGCGGGAGTTTTTTTTTTACATCTTTTTTTTACAAATTTGAATACTTGGGTGTTTTTGTTTTATTTGCTTCTGTTTGTTTTTGTTTATCAGGGTCTATTAATCCTGTTGTATTATCTTTTTTTTTTTATTTTTTTTTATTTTTTTGGGTGGGAAGCTGGAAAGGGCCTATTTTTTTCTGGATCATCCATGGAGATTTTTTTTATACAGCATGAAGAGAAAAAAAAGAATTGGTTTTTCACCCATCCACATTTACCGTCCACTTCATTTTTATTCTCCGTTCACGTTAATTTCCCGTCCGCTCGTCGTTCCTCCTTCGCTGGTCTGCTGTCTGGGCCGAACAGGGCGGCGGGCCTGGTGTCACGGGGGCCGCGGCCATTGGCTGACTCGGTTGAGGTATCGGCGGGAGGGAGACCGCGCTAGTGACTGGTCGTGTTGACGTTTGGGTTTGGTCTGGCCTACTCGGGAGGGGAGAGGCGAGTAGAGCGGGGGTTTCGGGGGTGGTTGTTGCTGTTCGGGGGTTTCGGGGAGGGTGGGGGGGGGGATGAAAGAGGGAGGGACAACCAGTATCAGCAACAACACCAGCACCGTCATTACCACCACCACCACAACTACCATTCACCGAGGTCATCTCGAGAGAGAGGGGAAATAACATAGTGCACTCAATCACTGCGCTGTACCTACCTACAGAGGATGGTGGTGGTGTTGGTGGTGGTGGTATGTCGTCAACCCAACTCGGGTCCGGCATCGCAGCAGTAACAGCATCATGGGGCCCGACTCTTTATCGACGTCGTTCGCTTCGCATATATTTTTTTCGTCAACGTCTGGTCTCGTATCCTCAACAAGTTGCTGCTGCTGCTGCTGCTGCTGTCGTCGCATGCCTGCCATGCTGGTCTGATTCGGGAGTAAAGTGGGGTGGGGGCTGCGCGCGCGCGCCGAACTCGAAGGCTATGGCGGGTACGGGAACTGATTTAATCTCAACGCTTTTCCGTCTCGTCCTGTCTCTCGTGTCTCGTGTCTCGTGGTTCTTCTTCTCCCCTCCCCCCCCCCCGGGCTGCCTGAGCTAGAGTGCCTCAACCTACATGAGTGCTCCCCTCTTTTTTCTTTTTTCTCTTTCTTTTCGCTCTGGGGTTGACGATGCCTCACGTCATATTGCTCCCCCCCCCCTGGGTCTTCCTCGTCGTACTTCCGGCTGTCTCTTCGCTGGCTCGGCTGGCTAATGTAGGTACATGTATCGACATATCTGTATATATTGCTGTTTTATGTGCATAGTATAGTGTAGCAATATGTAGTATAGTATGTAGTTCTTTTACTTTTTTTTATGTTTAGCGGGGTGATTTTTTCTTTTCTTTTTCCTTTTTTTTTGGGTTTGGTTTGGTTTCTCATGTTTAACGGGTCTCTTTTTGTTTTTACGGCCTTACTTGTTTTCAATTTTATTCTCAATTTTGCCAGCGCTAGACTTATGTACCTACAACACAGCATCCATGAAAGAAACATCCATCATCCTGACCACTTTAAATTTTTTTTTTCTCTCTCTCTCGTGATGATGGATAATGGTGATGATGTGTGTGATACGATACGACAAGTAACAAAAGGAGTGGAATCGGATTCAAAAAAAAAAAAAAAAGCTCCTCCCCATGCCATATGCCTGCCCCACCAAGAATGACTCCTCCTCGCGTGACCAAGGACGGACGGATGAACGGACGAAACAACGCAACGGAGATTCTGGGGATACTCGGAATTACGATTCCCTCCCCACCCCGCACGCATAAGTCTACAAATCATCGGATTTGCAATCATCGGATTTACAGTCTTCCATCCCCTCCCCTCCCGGTAGGGCCGTCCCTTACCTTAACCCACCACCGCAACCACCACCACCACCACCCACAACTCTTTACCTACTCACCTACATACTATCTATCTATCTACATACATACATACACCGCCGATTCGATCCCGCGCTCCAATCCGCATCCCTCCCCGCAATCGAAATCTTCACAAAATCCCACCCCCCCCAATCTCAATCTCAACATTCCCACTCCCCCAATCTCTACCACCATACATCCAACCAATCCAGCCACGCACACACGCACGCACCACCACGTACCTACCTTTTGCCCACGATCGATTTGATTTTTTTTCTGTTTCTCCCCGCCTCGTGGCAAGCTAGCGGCGGGAGACGTTGTTGTAGCTGTTGGATAGATCTGAGGTCTTTTTTTTATTCTCTTTTGTTTTTTTTCTTCTTTTCTTCTTTTCTTCTTCTTGTAGGTACCGGTGGGTAGGTAGGGTAGGCCCGAGCTTCTCCCGCGCGCGCGTGTGTAACTGTTTCGTGGCGCTTGGTCCGTGGGTGAGTAGGCGGTGTTTCGGGGGCATGGTTTCGGCTCCGCAGTCAGATCTGGACCGTGGTCTGGCCTGTGGTTTGTGGAGCGGAGGTACAACAGGTAGATCCGGTGGTACCTAGGCCTGGCCCCAGCGACAATAACAAACAGCTTGGGGGGGTGGAGGAAAATCTTTAAATTGGGGGCGGGAGGAGGCCTGGGCTTGTACCCATTTGTTTCTCTCTCCCCCGACCCTTGTAGAGAGTATGTACCTCTAAGTACCTATGTAGTACAGGAGGATCTAGAGAGGATGTTTCTCCTTCCCCTTCACCTCCCCCCCCACCTTTGAAGGTTGTACCGACCGTGCCATAGAATAGCATAGCCTAGCTATTATTCCCGAGTCCCGCGGTGTCGGGGTTCGACTCGCGCTCGCCGAAGTGTTTTACTGCTGTGGTCTAGGTTCTGATCTGTGGATGGATATGATGATCTGCTCGGACAAGTAAGCTGTAACTACATGTATTTACATTACATCCGCAAGATCTGCATTACACCCACCTGGCACACAGCCCCTTCCCCCACAATTGCACAATCGCGGAACTGCACAATCGCACAATTGCACAGCCTCTCACTCGCCCATGATTCTAGTCTCGCGTGCAACGCGATATCACGTTACCGACCGGGGGGCGGGCACCACTAACTGTTAACTAACCTCCTTTGTATAAGCAGTTTTTCAGTAGTCAATTACTAGCTACATGTAGACAGGTACCTACATGTAGCACCCGGGAGATGATCCTGTTCGCAATTGAGGGCGGGGACGGGAGGGAGAGGGAGGAAGGGAGGGAGGGAGGGAGGGGCGGGCCACGTCTTGTCTCGTCGAGAGGGGTAGGTTCAGGTAAGAAGTATAGTATACAGACTTCATGATTCAGGCAATCAACAGGCAGGTCGGTCGGTCGGGCAGTTTAAGGCATTCAGTCAGGTCAGGACGATACTCTCTTGGGCTCTCTCTCTCCCTCTCTCTCTCTCTCTACTCTGCACGTCTGTTTCTGTTCTGCCCTACAGAGTCGTGTCGTGTCGTCTGTTGTGTCGTACTGCTGCTGCTGCTGCTGTGTCGTGTCGTGTGCTCGTTTAGCTGCTAGCTGCGATTGCTCTCTGCAGCTGGTTTGGCGACTCCATAGGGGGCGACACTTGGTTGATGCTCTCTCTCTCTCTCTCTCTAGCTCTCTCTCTACATGTAAGGCAGGTTAGATATAGAGTAAGGCAATAAAGCAATGTATGTATGTATGTACGAGTACATGTATGTGTATGAGTATGAGCCAGCCATATGGGGACTCTACCATTAGTATACATGTACTTACAATTCGCTCCTCCAATTGTAGAGAGCCAGAGAGAGTTATGTACTTACTTGCCTCGCCAGACCATACTTCCTTCTCCTTCACCTGAAAAGCAAAAAAGCAAAACGCCAAACGTCAAACGCCAAAACGCCAGAAAAACAACAAGAAAGAAAAAACAAAAAAAAATGATACTCTTCTTTCCACCTGTCAGAAGAACCATAAATGAGCTACGACCCTTCTTCCTTACATACCCTCGTCGATCCACCCAACGCGGTGATCCAGTCAGCCTCATCATTGACATCAAAAAAAAAAAAGTATGTGCATGTAGTAGTAGCTAAGGTACATAACATACATGTACCCTAGATAGACGAGTGCGCGCGGACAATCATGATTGGTTCCCGCACGATGCACGTTCCCCCCTCTCTCTAGCTCTAGCCCTCTCCACAAAACGGCATGACGTCTGAGCTTCTGTTACGTCAACTTTCCTTCTTCCTTTCTTTGCCGGTACGATGCCGGTGGCTCTACATGTGTGTGCGGCCATCAGATCAACGGTCATGGAGGGAGAGGGGAAGGGTATATAAGCTTTTGATTTGGCGGGCGAGATGCGGACCCTTGGGTGCGTGTGTAAACAAACAAACGTTTCAACTCGCTTGATATCAGTACACAACCCCCCTACATGTAGGTACGTACTTCGTAGTAGGGTACCTATATGTTGTAAATCCTCTCCCTCTCTCTCTCTCTCTCTTTTAATTCACCTCCCATACCATACTTTCTCACCACCATGCTCCCCTCGTCTGTCTACTCTTACCCACGTATCGTATACCCCTACCCTACCCTAACCTCACCCGCCCAGTCGACCGCACTGACCGATTTCGTTCCTACATACATACTTCATACGTACATAATCCTCAACATAACCTCCTACGTCACCACCCCCAACCCCAACCCCTCCCCCTGCACCCACCGTCATTTAGCATGAAATCAATGCTCCACGACGAGCTAACTAGCAGATCCCCCCCCCCCCCTTCCCCCTCGCAGCCCGGTTTGGAAAACTTCGTGACACGGCTGGGCTGGGCGTGGTGACCTTGAGATCTAGGGGCGCGCTTTCCGATCTTGCCTGGCGCGTTTAATATAGCGACTGCGCTGGGTGTTTTACTAATATAGTCTATAATGATGGATTCATGTAGGTTAGTATGTATGTAGTCTAATTGGTAGTGCCTGCGTGAGTAAACAATTACCACCACTACTGCACACTGTAGACTAAGTTACTTACATATAATAATAATGACAATTAATTCAGTAGAGAAGAGCAAAGAGGAGGAAGTAGCACAGATTCAAAACCCCAGGCCGCCGTGCAACGTGACATCGAGCCAACCGTTACCACAACCATAACCACAATCCCCAATCCACCCACAAACCCACAGCCAGCCCAGAACCGTATCCGTATCGCATCAACGAGCTCTCTCGACGGCAGCGTGCAGCAACAGTGATCTGGGGGGGGAAGCTATTTCTCCGGTTATCTATCATTTCACTCTGTCCCACTCTTCCCCCTCTGCGAGCTCGTGACCATCTGAAACATCGGAGTATTTGATATCGAAAATTCATTTTTTTTTTTTCATAAGCTGTCGTTTCTGCGCCTCTAGGATAGGAGGACACCAAAGGGAAACAAAAAGAACGAGAACGAAGTGGACCCTTCTCTCTATCTATCTCTCGATGACGGGAGTTAGGGTTAGATGATTGGATATCTGTTCGTTTCCTCGTATGTCTCGTCCTTTTTTTGGTTCTGATTGCACATTGCACATGCTATTGCTGTTTTCCGTTTGTTATTTCACAACTGAGCCCTAGACACTCACACACACTCAACAGCTCTCTCCGAGTCCAATCAATCAAACCAGCCCCAAAAACCCATACAGACCAGCGAGATGATATAGGCCTATCTAACAGGTGACTTTCCTCTCCTCCGTCTCACTCACCTCCAGTGCAAACATCGTGTGACCCGTGACGCAGCCTCGACCTCCAGCCCTGCATCTAGCCCGTTCTGCCAGTGAGGTAAAAAAAAAAGCAGGGCCCATGACGTCCTTAACGTTAACGTCAAGCAGGTAAGTTATGTAGGGGGTGGGTAGAGCCCCACCGTCCAAGGAAACGAGATGCCCTGTCTTGTCCTGGTCTTGTCCTGGTCTTGTCCTGGTCTTGCCATGTCTTGTCTTGTCATGCCATGTCTTGTCGTGGGTAGATATCGATAAGTACCACTTTAGCTTCCTTTTTCAGCACTAGTACCTTTCCCCCCTTCCAATTTTAGCACCATCTGTTATTACTGACTATACTAAAGAGCGCCTTTTTTTTTTTGGCAGACGTCACAGCCCGGGACGAACCAGGAAATGCCCCGCCGTGTGTACCACATGTAGCAGAGTGGCCCCGCCGTTCCCGGATGCTACGGTGCTGCTGATCATTCCGCCTTGCAATAATGTCTTGGTCTCCCGGGTTTTCAAAGTCTTGGGGTAAGGTCCTACATACATTACATATAACCTAAGGTTTACTTTCCTGGGTACGGCACAATCGGTGCAGGGTTTATTCTGCTCACACAGATCCAGATCCCCCGCCCTTTGGGGTGAGATGGAAGGGAGGGGGGATAACTATCTGGTAGGTAGGTAGGCAGATACTCTTACAGACCTAGCAACTAACCAGTGCAGCTAGCTGTCAATGATCAGCGCCAGCTCGTTGTGTGCGAGGAATTTAATTAACCAACTGCAAAAAACCTATTATTCCAAATCTACAAAGCAAAAAAAAACAAAAAAAACCAGAAAAAACCAAAAAAAAAAAAAAAACCCACCACCACCAGCCAGTCCTATATGGTACCACTATATGCCCCGCCCCCCCCCGTGAGAGAATAACAGTGGTAGGGCCGATAACTGGCTGTCCCGAAGAACCCGGCAAGACAATCTCGGGATGCGGGTGCGCAAAATGTTTAAAAAAGTAAAGAAGAAAAGTAAGGAAAAAAAAAAAAGGAAAAAAAAAAAAGGAAAAAGGAAAAAGGAAAAAAGATAGTCGATCCCAAAACCACGTAGCCGGGCCCAGGGCCAATGATGACGACGACAGGATCTGGTGAAGGGAGGAAGGAAGGGTGTATATATAAGGTAGGAGGAGACTCGGCCTTCAAATTCAGTCCCGGTGGGGACAGAATTGTCTGTTCCCTCCCCCCACCCCCCAGGTATGCAAAAGTTTATAATGTGGCTGGAAGGATATATGTACGTCTGGAAGAAGGAGGGGGAAGGGAAGAAGAAAAAAAAGAACATGTTCATCCTGAATTAAATGATAAGGCTCGCCCAGGGCCGATCGAGACTAACTAACGCGCACATAGAGACACAGCACACACGCACATATGAAGCGGAGAGGAAAACAAAGATAAAAAAACAACAAAAACAGACTTTTCCGTTATAAAACCAAACTCTTTTTTTTTTACCAAGAGAAAAGAAAGAAAACAAACGCGGCGCCGGGCCCCGGCCAGACAGCAGGGGACATCCCCGTTGCCTGACAAGGGAAATGCAAATAACAACCTTTGTACTTTCTGCTTCACATTCGAATCCCCCCCCGCAATGTTTCGATCTCCTTGCCTCTTATACCCTTAACCCCCCGCTCACCCCCCCTCAATTGACATTAATGCAGACAGGAACCCGAGTGGCCTTGCCTGACTACCGTCGGACCCCCCCCCCCCCTCAACTATTACATGCACCTTCTTGGTGCTGTGCTCTCTTCCGTTCTTCTCTGCTGCGTAGCCTTTTTCGCCCCTTCACGCTCGAATAGAAGTGTTAATTCGGATTTCCTTCTTGGTAGAATTGATGTCTCCTCGACATCTACTCCACGCACGCTGACAATAGATGCTACCTTCATATCCTCCGTATCCTCCGACGGCCCCTTCAATGGTACAATTTCATCCACCATAAGACCCTTTCCCTTCACCTTCCTCGAAGCCTTTGTTATGGCCTCACTAACAGCAATTGCTGAAACAGCTTTCGTCAAAACTCCCAATTTTTCCTTATTCTTCTGTTCCAGGTACTTTGTCCTGAAATCCGGGTCCACAATCCATCCACTTCCTGTAGCATCCCCCTTTCTCCCAGAACCCTCCTCATCACCTTCCGTCGAGGAAGTCCGTTTCCGTTCCTGTCTCTGCTGGCTCGACGATGGCAATGATCGCGCAACATCGACCGTTAAAGTATTACTCGGACTCGACACCGCCGTGTTGACCGCAGTGTTTGACGAACTGCTGCTCTTCCGTTTCGGCAGTGCCGGCCGTAACACGTTCTTCTTTGACGCTGCTGTGGCCCGCCCTGTTGCCACCTTGGTAGTCGATGCCTTTGCTGCCACGATTTTTCGGCGCCCACGAGGCGGCGGGCGATCAGATTTGGCTTTTCGGGCTTTGCTGGGCTTGGGGTCTTCTGGGGATTCGGAAGACGATCCGACTGTGGTATATGATGCGGCACCACCGGGGCTGACTTGAACGTTTGCAACAATGGTTACTGTTAAGTTTGATTTGGAAGGTAGTGGCGGTGGGAGCTGTGGAGATGATGTGGCTTCAACTTCCTCTATAGGCGCTACTGGCGTTGGTACAAGTACTGGAGATTGGGAAGGTATTGGTGGAGAAGGAGGAGCATCTGGGAACTTCCTTCGTATTGATGCAGTTATGGCAGTTTGAGATGGGGGCTTCGACAAGTAGCTTGATCCCAATTGGAATCCTACAACTGAAGTAACGGGGGGTATTGGGCTAGGCGGTGGCGTGGGAGGACATTCAATCTCTAGACTTGGACGGGGGCTACTGAGGCTATCTACATCAGCCATAAATGATGGGGATGAGGGTGGCGGAAGAGCTGCGCGGACGGGTCGAGGTGGTATTCTAAGCTCAAAACCAGATTCGCCTTCGAGGATCTTTGCAAATATTTGAGAAACCTTCTGCCCGGAGAAGTTTCGCTTTATTCGTTCGCTGCCCCATATCCGCCAGAAAAGATTTTCTAGTCGCCGACCTTTATCGAGGACGTCACGGTTGATGGTATAGACTAAATGCCCCAAAGAGAGTAATTATTAGCAGTGCGCATTTTCAATTATTATTTAAAAAAATCTATTTTTCTCTCTTTTTCTTTTTTTCTTTTTAAATAAATTTTCAACGGATGTCCATTTTGAGGTTTGGGATTTGAGATTTGAAAATTTGCCCCTTCCCGTTGTTGGTGTCTGATTATTGCTGCTCGTAAGAAATGTTGATATTGAAAAAAAAAAAAAAAAAGGGAGAATTCGTAGGACAGAAATGCTCTCTATACATTTCAGGGAGAAAAACCTCAAGGAAAAAGGGGGCAGTAGTAAAAAAAAAAAGGAATTCAAAGGGATATGATAGACGCACTCTTCCATAGTTTACTCAAATACTCTGTCGTGAATGTTTCTACTTGTCGAAATTTGTCTGGGATAGACTTTTTGCTCGTGATGATCCCACCGATTGGCTTCATTTTGAATCTGATCTACAGCCGAGATCTAGTTGCAGGTTTCGTAATAAAAGGTCTGGAAAGGGAACACAACAGAACCGAAATGATCTGATTTGATTCTTCGTGATACTTTAATTACTATCGATGTGGTGGAGAGTACAACCTTTTGGACCAAGTCCAAGGACGAGGAGACAGGCAGGCAGGCAGGCAGTGGCAGTAATGTAGAGGAAAAGGGTGAAAATCTGAAAGGCCGCCGGGCTCTAGGCTTGGGTCGAAAACCGACTGCAGGCGCCAACTAGAACAGATATAGCAGAGTTCTAGAATAAAAGTTGCACCCGACAATTGTTGTACGCTAGTGCGGTACCTAACTAGCCGGTAGTTGATCCTTGGTGTGATTTGTTACACTTATTTCAGCTGTGGGTTGCTTCCTAAAAAGCCCGTGAGTTGGCGTTTCCGGCAGCTTCCTTGTCTAGTTGTGTCTTGCAAAAAGACACAGAGAGACAAAAAAACGTTGTAGTAAGTCTCCCCCGGCTTTTTAATTTGTTATGTCCGGATTGCGGGTGGCGGTGGTGTGGCCGTGGTTCGTAGGGGCGACTGGATGCGACTAAACACTATTGGATAACCTGAACTTATGTTGCCGATATAGTTTTAGCGCGCTGGAAGATATGTTTGTATCAAAAGAAAAGCGCATGCCCAGAGAAGGCAGTCACGAAGGAAGGAAGAGAGAAGCGCCGTTGTGGGCTGAGAGAAGATTGGATGAAGAAAATTCATGGAGCCAAACATTGGTTGTTAAAGGAAGGAGGGTGGGGGTCAAAGATAGCTTCAAATAGTAGAACAAATGACATTGATTTACTCACCAGTTGCGATAGCAACGCAGGGTACTTCTATGGTAGGGAAGCTCAAGGTGGTAATTTCCACTTGCTTTTCTAGTCCTCACGCGCGTTTTATGTATGAGAATGGTAGGTATAGTCTGTGCGGTGTGCGGCGTGCGTCGAAGGGCTACTTGGGAATGATGAGTTCTGCACAAACCACGCAATATTAGATCAGAAATCCAGGGCAAAGGGGCGGCGAGAACACGACAGTAATGCTAGTGACGAGCTCTGATAACAGGGACGAGACTATATACAAGCGACATATAAAGGGCAGGGGGGGAAGTTCTGGATGTAAAGGTGTTATGAGATTCGAAACCTACATTATAAAAAGAAATTTTTGGATCTGTCAAGTATTTACAGCTGGAGATCAGATGCCAGCGTGATTCTGAGTTCCCTATCTTTCTTTTACGTGTTGACCGGGTAGTGATCCGAAATATATGTATTCTTCCGGAGAGTCGGTGTGAGTATCGTGGAAGGGAAGATTCCGTGAGTCTTCCGTGCACCTCTTGATATATATATTTCCCGGAATCGTGACTCTAGACGATAGACTGTCGAGATTTGTTGGGGAATTTCCAACACTAACAACAGGGTAGGTGTAAGTCGGTCGCCGGCTAGGTATGTAGTTCTTTTCACACCTTACAACCCCAGTTCTACTCGAAAACCTGGCTTTCTTATTTTCACCTACTATTGCCTTGCTGGGATGAGTTCGATATTTGAACGTCTGGTTTATGCTGCAGACGCCGTGAATTGATTTGTAGGTAAAACTTTACTACCCTAGTCGAACGTATGTTTAGGAAAAAGCCTTCGTTTACTTCCCAAGTACCGGATGGACTTTTTGAGTGGTCCCAAGGGTAGGTATTGGTCCAAGGGTAGGTATGTACGTATTGAGTATTACTGGGTTGTCCTTGGGGTTACGGTTCCCTATTTTGATGTTTCCGTTTCACCTAGTTCCTTTGCTGCGGGAGGATACGATCCCGCTAGTTCGAGGGAACGAAAGTAAGAAGGGGAAGGGGGGGGGGTGTGAAAAAACGCAGGAGAGAAGGCGCTGCCGTTTTTAAATAAATATCTTTTTGCGGGGGAAATAGAAACAACCGAGGCCTACTTTGCTTCCCGGAGGTTAGAAACGAAACGAACTGCTTCAAGTATTTTTCTTGTCGCCGTTCTATCGTAGTGGGGGGTGGGGGAAGAGTTGGAATTCGAAATTTATTTATTGAGGAATCTCAATTTAAGGAAACCGGCGATCTCAGAATCTGGAAAGGTACCCGGGGGGGGGGGGGCAAACAAAAGTATCACCACTACTGGGCTTTAGATAATAGTAGGATGCAAGCAAGGGTAACTCAACTCTTTGAACCCCCAGGTGACTTCGTGGAGAGAGAGGGAGAGAAAGTGTCGCACACAAAAGGGTGCACGGTGGATCAAGGTGATAAAGAGGCAAAAACGGAAATCTGGGAAGGCAAAAAAAAATATGGGGAAAAGGGACGGACACTAACAAATAAAATGCGAGATTCTCAATATAAACGGCTGAAACGGCGAAGTCACTAAAGTTAACTACTTTGGGGAAGTTGCGGTACCTTAGCAGCTGCGTTGTGTAGGTACTTCTAGTCTAGGATCTTGTGTGGTCAGCAGGTCATCCACCGCACATCCACTGAAGACCAAACAACCTCGCATGGTAAAAGAAGACTAGGTAGGTAGGGCTAAAGGGCTGAAATCCGCAATCCCCTCAGCACCAGATGTTGATGGGGGTTATCAAGAAGTTTATAGATCGTTTCCGCGCGGGCTGTGGGGTGGGGCAAGGACGGGCATAGTATAAACAATTAAATCCTCGAATCGAATTCACTTACCAAGCAGATAGTATGATACTAACTCCTTCCACAACTCATACACTTTTCGAGGCTCCCTCGCATGCAAATATTGCGCCTCACGTCAACTCCTTCTCTCTTGACTCCCGCTTTTGGAAGAACTTCAGGAAACAGAGTTAATTATTACTTAACCAGAGAGAGGGGCTGGCAAAATTTATCTTCTTCGCTTTCACTCGGTCTTTCCGCGGCCAGTGGGAAGTCTCAGCTGTATGATTTTTTTTTTCCCTTCCCCCTTTCTTTCCTTCCTTTTTTCTCTTCTTTTTTAAAAAACAAAATTCGACCCTCGGTATCGTTTATCGCCTGTCCGTATCTCGTTTTTTTTTTTTTTTTTTCTTTTCTTTTCTCTGATGCTGCTGGCAGCTGCTGCTCGGCACGCCTTACTGTATCAAACCCCACTATCAAGTACTAAATAGATAGAGGTCGACTACTAAAAAAAAAGAGAAGGAAAGAGAAGGAATAAAAGCCCCCTGATGAGTCGTGTAAAGGATAAATGAGCTGGTCAAGCTACAATCCCACGTGAGTGAGTTACTTCCAACTCTGGAGTGAAATAGGACCCGCGAGGCAAACTATTCGGGGGTGGTTGGTTGTTTCTGCAGTCGTCTCCAAATGACAACAAAGGTTGCTGCTGATCGATTGGCGGGGAAGCGAATCTCCGGGGTAACGGCGTGCTTTTTATATAGAGCCAGAAGGGTAGATATGAAGATAGATCAAGCTTGAGACGGCAGGGTTACAGTCCAGGCTGTAGGGCTGGATCGATCAGATCAAGTCGCAGCAATTGATGGCGAGGTTACCAGAGTAGCAGGAAGGGCTTTCAGCGGAATATCCTTTTTTCTCGGGGGCCGGGGAGTACGGGAATAGGGTGGCAGCTTCTTTTCATAACAATCCAGTCATCATGCAACTTTCCATCAGCATCATATCATCCGTATATTCACCCATCCATCATAACGGCTGCTGCTCTGCTGCGGGATCAATCATGAACATTAAAATCTAATTCCATGTGTGGTTGAGATGCTAAGCGAACAGACCTGTTCGATTCATGTATCTGCCACGTCCGTTCACAGTCACTTTCTCTGACTCCTAACTCATTTCAATCTTTAAAAACGCCTCGTCCGTGGCTTCGGCCATTTTTACTGGTAGACAGATCACTGCGCCATGGCGGGAGACCAGATAGATGCAGCCGTGGATGTTTTAGTTTTAGGGGGAATGAACGGGCGTGGGGTAGAAACCTGGTCGACGACAGCTCCACGGTCTCGGGTCAGAATTTGTCTGTAGAGTACATACTTACATGTAGCCATTTGTCCTACTCTAGGCAGAGGACACTATACATGAATGTACCTAGGTACTCTTACTAGACTCGCGGAGATACAAAGCAAGATGCCTGCGGTCTTGCAGAATCGAATCGGGATTGAGGCACATGTTTGGAGCTCACCTCTTGCCATGCACCTGTGGCACAACCGCTTATGGGTAAACGAAGCCAGCAAAGCTTCTTAGCAGCACGACATACATGTATGTACAAACATCATAATAGATCTTTTGGCTTTACTGTAATACTGTATACTGATCATGTAAACCGCGTAGAGAATACCTTTAATACAGCGCAGCTCACAATACCGACTCTAAAACCCACATGTCTAGACTTGTGATAGCATGAGGCTGCATTTGCATTATCAGTGTCCCAGGCCCTTCTATTTTTATGATAAAGATAACTAAATTTCAAAAAACTTACTTTTTCAGCCTACCTGGCTCAACAGAATGTGGAAGGCTATGGGAGCATGCTTTACATGCTTAATTTTGAGCCAGATAGCCCCTCTTCTTCCTTTTTTCTATCTCGTCTCGGGTTTTGCCATAAAGGTTAACGAAAAACTTGATGCTGAAAGTGGAAGTTAGAAGTCTTGTAGCACCTTACATGCCGGTGGTTCAATTGTGAACAAAACCGGCTACCTAAAAATCTTCATATTTGTTTGCGTCTGATCATCACTTTCTTGAGATGGGATTGTGCGCGCTCAGTTCTAGGAAAGAGTCGTTAGCCACCAATTAGACGTCCTCCCTAATTCATAGGGATGTGTCGACGACGACAGTTTCAAGTATGCAAAATCTAGATCCGAGTTGAACTTCTGATATGAACATGTTATTGGCCGTGTTCCCGGGGCCACGGGAGTTAGGTTTTCGGCACTGCAGAATACCTACGAACCTGTGCTCTGAGCAAGCAGGATGGATATCGGTACCGAATAGAGGGGCATGGATAGTGTGTGTGCAACATTACCTATTTATTGTATAGTACTCCCCCCCCCCCCCTGTCGGTACTATAGGACCAGATTACCGGGATTAAGTGCTGTCCACTTGGGGACCAAGACTTCGAGATCTCATTGCAGACGTGTTACATACTCTCATTAAAGATCCAGAACACTGACAACATCAAAAAGACCAAACCGTTCAAAATGATGATGACGACGTTAATTACCGCCAAATGGCAATCAAGTACAGCCTCTAACACATGAGTGCCTCATACATTCTCTCGATCCCAGGGCCTATTATCAAGATTAGTACTATTATAAGAAAGGACATTGCATTTCTTAAGAGAAACCCATCCACGGCCCTCCTTTTCTCCTTTCTTTTTTTTTCCCTTTCCTTTTCTTCCATTTTTAGTTTAAATCGATCACTGGGGCGAATCACTCCGTCCCAAGGCAGAAAGTTCACTCACCCTTCCATCTCAAGGTACATGGTACGATAATTGATGTGGGGTAATATTTCCACCGAACACGTATCCCCCGAGGTTGTGGGGCACTCAGTCAGATAGCTTTGTATCTACCATTTGTTTCATCTCAACAAGGCATCTCGAAGAGAGCAGCTTTTCTGATATGTGCATACATAGAACCTACAGATCCCGGCGCATGAAATTACATTCGTCCTAGAAAAGGCCGGAGCCCGGTGGAGGTGTAACCACACAGTGCAAAATGACAGCCGAAGGGACGACTTTAATCCGGGGTAAGCTCTCTACAAATGTAGCCTCTGCTTGTGTATCACTTCTTACTGAATTGGGTTCTAGAGCACTACTCGCGACAGGTACCCGAAAATGCACGTCCTAATCTGCAGTTTCTATTGGAGTAGAAGTCAAAAATACAGCAAAAACTTGCAGCTGCATATTCGGGTACTTGTTACCTGTCGCGAGTAGTACGGTGTTCTTCTCGAGCAGAGTACCTCCGGTAATTCTACGAAATACCACATTATGTAGGACAAACAGCCGATCTCGGTTATCGCGAGAAGCTTCCAGAGAGGTCTTGTGACTAATTCTCGGGCTTCAGAGCTGTATGTACCTAGGCCATATACAGTCATAGAAGGATGAAGCTGTAAGGTAGGGCTCCAGCCAATTAATTGTTAAATATCCCTCCTAACTGCTAGCTTTAGATTTGCGCCCCCCCTCGAAAATGTACGAGGGCAGACTGGGTTGGTTAGCCCTGCCAAGACCGCTTGCCAAGTTGCTTGAGCCAACAAGCTCGATCGAGCTCACTCAAGCTCCCTAGCTAGGTGACAACAAAGTTTGAAGAGTTCTAAGGAGTTCGAAGCTCATTTCCGCAGGGCATATATCTAAGAATGCAGGTCTTGGAGTTATGTCATTGAGACGTTGGGAAGCCTGGGGTAGGCTTTTTCTACTTTAAGTTACGTCTCAGATTCTGCTATGAAGCCGTTTTTACTCGGCAGCAGCTTATTTATGCACCATAGCTCTCTAACAGGGGATTTGCTGCTGTCTCTCAGCGTCTGTTGTTTGAGGCGGTGGGCCACGTGGTGTTCCTATCCAACCTAGGCCTGCGAAGATATGAGGTAACTACTACAATTAGAGGATTGTAGCTGAGAGCTCATGAACCCAGTGTGATACATAAAGAGCTGACAATAAATTAAACTGGGAACATTTGTACCTAGAAACGAAATGACATGATTTAAAAAAAAAAATTAAACTGGGTAACATAGTGTTTTTAATCACCAGCAGCAGCAGTACTGTTGCTACAGTTTAGGCGTCGCGTCGGTCACGAGCTCCGGATTGACAGGGGACAAGCAAATGATCGTCGATACTTATGCGGATTGCCGCAAAAGAAATATGTGCGGGGAAGAGGCTCTGCTCTGCGACAATGCGACTCTCAAACCCCGGCATTAAGCTAGGAGGCTCCTGCAGAGTTTTGTGGATCAATGTGCTTTGCGCAAATGTGGTTTGGTACCAAAACACATACAGGCTGTTCCAACCACATGCATACTTCGTGAACGACGTAGACTCCATGCATTGTCAGAGAAGTCTTTACAAAAACGTAAGAGTTCTCACTTATAGCCGATCACCGTTCAGACTGTTTGTCAAATGTTTTCTGGGCCGCTCTTTCTCCCCGCTAATTTCCGATCAAAGATAAAAATTCAAAAACAGGTTTGTCAAAGACGACAATTCGGGTATGTAATGCCTTCAGCGGAACCTACATGCAAGCCCTCAAGCCTCAAAAACCTCAAAAAGCATAACCAAGGGGAATACTGCAAGGTGTCATGCATGGGATCGGTGGAATCTATCGTTGAGATGCATCTGTTTGTCATTCACCTAGACGTCAAACGTGCTTTTGCATATGAGTTTGTCTGTCTATATTCGCAGTGACATTGACCCCCCCCTACAAAGAATAAACTGCCTTCATGTGCTTTCTACAGCATCGACCTCTTTTTTGGCCTCTTTATTTTTTCGCTATGACACCAAGTTTCTCTCGACAAAAAATGGGTATTTGCATGCCCCATCCGTCCGATGAGGGTCTACAGACTGAGCTGCTTCCATCTGGATGAAAATGTGGGTATCATATCAAACGGCGGTTCTCCCTGAGCTAGTGGTTGAAATGATCGCTCCACGGAGTGAGCATAACCCTAACCCTATGCGAACCATCGTACTACCAACCGGCTCACGGAGTTAACACATGCGTAGTTAGATATCAACATTTCCATTACTGTAGACACAACTTCCGTGCGTCGCTTCCTTTCTCTTCATCTCCCCCGATATGTACGAAACCAATACTCACTAATCGTTTTTCTCGGTAACAGGGCCCTCTATCTGCACCTATCTCGCATTGAGGCTGCCTTTCCTCATGAGGCCTCGCACACAGGCAATAACACCTTCTGAATGTATGGATCTCCTGCTCCTTCGGGTTACCAGGTCATTTTATTGCGCCGTGCTAAGTATCTACCGGAGCAGTGGCGGCGGCTATTGTTTACCCTTCGGTGAGGTGAGGTGAGGTGAGGTGAGGTGAGGTGAGACGATGGGGATGGGATGGGGAAGCGACGGATAGATGGGTGATTAACCATGAGCTATAGCTCGCGTGCGGGATTGCATCATCATCCTCGAGCGTGGGGGGTGATTACATAGGTTGAAAGAAATCTCCGGGCGTTGATTTATCTGGCTGGCGGTGAGAACTGCAGAGGGGGTTGTACAGAGACATGGTTGTAATGGTGATGGGGTAGCCTGCAGTGGTTTCTACAGTCAGTAGGTCTCTGGGTTGGGCTTGTTTGCTTTAAAGACACCTGGGATATGTGGGCTTGTGTCGGCCGTCGTGGATGGGTATGGTATGGATTGGGTGCCATCGTGGAAGAGATTGCTTACCGTTACAACAGTCCGGATGAGATGAGAAATAGGATAGATCCACCCCCCCCCCTCCCCCTGGAAGTTCTTCCTCTCTGTCACCACATAGAGCCGGTCATCAATGCAGTGGCGGTCCTATCCTATGTACCCTCAAATATCAACCCCGACAATCAAAGGTCATGTGGATCCACGAATCAATGGATAATATTTTTCCGCCGGGGAGTGTGAAGCTACGGATCACGCGGGGCTTGTCTGAGTGACTTTTGGAGTTAGTTCAAAGGTTCCATGTGAAATAGCTTTCCTCCCAGCTTCTTCGTCGTCGTCGCTTTAGATACATGCTGGAATATGCTGGCCAGAAAAGAAGCTGTTCCCTTATTTGGTATAATGCTTTCTTTATCGGGATAATGCTTTCTTTATATACAGATATTTTTCTTTGTTTCGTTCCTATAAAGTAATTCACTACTCCTTTTGAAGATCCTACTGCCTATTTTGAGCAGCCCATATCATATTATCCATCAATACATACATAGGCTATGTATGTACCACATATTTTGTTGGTGATGGTCTATCTTCCTCCACCACCTCCCAACGCAAGTAAGAGCATCCATCCATACTCATCTATGCATTCATTTCCAAAAATCCCCCCTCCTCCCGGTCTTTCTCAAGCTAACAGGCCTAGATACAGTTTCATCTTGATAGCCCTGAGTAATTCGAGCTCGAGGCGAACCACCACCACAACCAGTATAGTAGCATACATGTATCTGTTTTAACACCCTTAATAAACAACCCTGCAGCCATCAACCCTGCATGCGGACACCCATTTCGCGCGCAAACCGCAGCGAAGCCTTCCCCACATACTGGCTTCCCCACAACACAAGAAACTCATCATCGGTTAGAGCCGGCGGCGTGTGAACTACTTTAACGCCAGATCGGATATTCCTATCAGCCTCAGTCAAAAGTTAGTCTAATAAAGACCTTATAGATTTTTTTTGAACCTTATATGTTCCTTAAATCATAAAAAGGCTTGAAAAAAATCTATAAGGTCTTTATTAGACCAACTTTTGACTAAGCCCTCGCTAAAGCTGAACTCAGGCCCATAGGAATATCCGATCGGGCGTTAAAGTGGTTGTCGAACGCGTGCGCGGGGTGCCCCATCCGTTTACTCGGCGTGGAGAATTAAGGAAACATTCCAATGTTTTCCCGTATCTCTACTTCTGACTTGAGAAACCATCTGCGCTACCTGCGCGGTGGGTGAATACATGTACATACATGTATCTACCTACATACCTACATGCATGCATACATGCATACATGCCTCTCCCATCCGCACATAGCGCTCCCCACGACAATCATTTCCAGTCTGCCGCCGCTGCAAAGTACTTACTCTAGAGGTATCTACATATACATAGCCTGTAGGGTACTATCCACACGCACGCAGGCAGTACTACATCCTACGCACGCAGATCAAAGTATTTTCCTCACTTTGGGTACATATAGATTAGATTACACAGATCTACCCAGATCTACACGCTCACCGCACCCCATACTATACAAACCCGCAATACACAACGTCGGCTGCACTATAAACAAAACAAGTTTGACAGCTGCGTGTGCGGCCTCAATATAAACAACTGAGCCCGGGGCCCCGCAATAGTAATATAAACAATGTTCCGGCCGGCGCACGCGGATGCGCGGCCGGCAGTACCACCCACCACCCACTTGCTTGCTCGCTCCATCCGCCCCTGGGGCACCCGGTAGAAAGCTACCTGGCTACATACTTAGCTAGCTACCGCGGTAGTGGTGGTGGTGGTAGCCTGGGGTAAATTCTGTGTTTACTGTCTCCGTGCGGGCTTACGTCTCCCGTGTATATTAACTACAAAGTACATACATACATACAGTTAACCGCCGTGAGGTGGGATGAGCTGGATGAACGGGATGAACGGGATGAACGGGATGAACTGGATGAACAGGTTGGATGGGATGGGGTATTTTGTTTTTATATGGAGATGAAGGTTTCTCTGGCCCGACACCACCGCCGCCGCCGCGGTGAGATGTGATATGATGTTAGACATGCTAGAAAGGGAAGCTTGGTATCAGTATTGACAGTGGGCGGGGCCAAGAACTTTTTACGTGGAACTCAATCTCAACCACACACCAAAGAGCTCCCCTGTGACGTCATGATATAAATATCAATCAATGCTCTTATATAAACCATCTAACTACGAGGCAAGAAATAAAGATATAAAAAAAATACAGGAATCCTCCAAACAATATTACTTTTGTTTTTTTATCCTTTTTGTCTGGTGGCCTAGGTGACAGTGTATCCTCCATCAACCCTAAGGTCTGCACCTGTAACATACAGACTGGCATCCGACGCCAAGAAGACCACCGCTCCCATTAAGTCCTCTGGGTTGCCCATGCGGCCTTGCGGTATAAGGGATGTCCACTTGGCCTTGAGCTCCGGGTTGTCGTCGAGAATCTTCTTTGTCAGCGCCGTCAGCATGTAGCCGGGCGAGATGCAGTTAACACGGATTCCATGTGTTGACCATTCGACAGCCATCGACGACGCGAGATGGCGTACCGCCGCCTTGGCGGCATTGTATGGAGCCTGAAATGATACTTTAGCATGTTTCAACCACGAAAAAGAAGAGGAGGGGGAAGGGGGGGTTGGGTATAAGAACCTGTGGTTGGGGGACGTTGACAATGCTGCCACTCATGCTGCCGATAAAGACCATTGAGCCGGGCCTCTTGCGCTCAATGAGGTGTTTTGCAACCTCGACGGCGCAGAGATATGTCCCATCGACATTGACGCCCCAGAGCTTCTGCATGCGGTCGTGGGGGTAGTCCTCCGCTTTGAAGTTCTCGGTGAAGCCGGCGGAGGTGACGAGCACATCTATGTGGTTGTTGTGTTTTGAGAGCACCTCTGCGATCACTGACTTGACCGAGTCGGGCGAGGAGACGTCGGCTGAGTGAGCGGTTATTGTGGGCACTCTGCATGGTGGATAGGTTGTTAGCTATCTTTTTTCTTATTTTTTTTTTTTTTTTTTTTTTGGGGGGGGGGGGGTTGCGGAGAAAAAAGAAGGTGCTACTCTATATTGGCAGCCCCCACTGGTGACCGCACTAGATAACTAGAGTGGAATTTCACTTACCGGTCTGCGTCAGGATTGGTATCTCTAAAGTGCTTGAGTAGCATCTCGGCAGCTTTGATAGCCTCCTCGCCTGCATTATCACAACCATCGCCGGTAATATATCAGTCTCCCTAACCATCCCGACTCGACTGCAGAAGGGAAGAGCACAAATACCATTCAGGTCCACAATTGCAGCATCAGCACCCGACTCGACGAGAGCTTGGGTCATAACATATCCGAGACTGTCATTGTTGTTTCGTCAACAAATTACTCGTCCAATATAAGAAAAGAAAATATATAGAGAGTATTATATAGCGTAGTGATATCTTTTGCGATAGATAAGGTTTTTTTCCCGCTCCGGTGCATGCAACGACATCTCTCTCACTTCGTCCGATGCGATAAACTGCAATTGCACGCGGTGCCCCAAATCAAGCTAGCAACATAGCTATGTATTTTATCCTCCTTCCATTCCTTACATGATGTGTAGTACTTACCTCCAATCTACACAAAGTTCCCACCCCCCAAAAGAATAATGGAATGGAGGGTATTGATTAAGGGGTAATGGATAAAGAGAAAGAAAAGGAATTAAAATTAAAAAAAGAAAGAAAGAAAGAAAACTCACCCTCTAGCACCTCCCGTAACGACCGCGACTTTGCCCTCCAGCGAGAAGCTGCCCAGTGTCCTCTTTACCCTGCGGACCGGAGCACTAGAAGGCATGTCTTTCTCCTCCGGATACTCGACTGTGATTGACGGATCCGTACGTGCGAACTGGCCGGGCTTTGATTCGTTGCATTGGGGCGCGGAGATGGAGAATGGTGCAATACGGGCTGGAGATGCCTTGGGGAGAATGCTGCTGGCGCTGCTCCTGCTGCGGAGAGGGCATAATCGAAGCCGCAAGAGGGTGCTGGTGGTGGGACGACGGAACATGATGGTGAGGAGGTGAGTGTGGGGATTGGAGAGATTGAGGGGATTCGATTGATTCCTCAGAGAGAGATGGAGAGGGAGCTAGGGAGAGGGGGGGACGATCTGAGGGTATAATGAAATATATTTGGGAGGAGAGAGAGAGAGTGGATATCGATGTTTCTTGAGTAACTATCACTATCTGTATCTGTTGTTGTTAAAGCAGGATATTAGTTGGATAGTCTGTAGTCAGTCTGTACATGCGTTCTACATACCTACTACCGTGGTTTTTCTGTCTTTGATCACCAAACCAAAGTTAGTAGGTCGGAGGCAAAGGAAGCTTTGACGTTTGTTTCCCCCGACGCCGCTGCGACGCACCCAACAACCATCCATCTCCATCCCGTCCATCCCAACCAGCTAACCCCACCATCTTACCCCACTTCATTTTGCTTATTTCGTTTCCCCCACCAACGCGGAGTTGGGCCAAGAACACGAATAAAAACGGGATTTAACAAACATAAATCAGCCCCGGAAGCGCCATTTAGGGATTCCGCCTTGCTTGCTAGAGAACTTGCTTTCTACCCTAGCATTGGGCGAACCTTTACCATAGTCGGCAATTGAAATCTAAATGTCTCGGGGTAAGTATCTACTATGTACTAGATTAACAGTTTTCTAAACGCTTGCGCATTTCATTGGCTGTTTGGTACAGGGTTCAGGATGAGTAGTTACCCTACCCTACCTGAATGGTAGGGCTTCTTTAGTGGGTGGCCTCACTTTGGTGGGTGGCCTCGCTTAGGTGGAGGGTTGCGGAGTTGTGGAAACTCACCAAAATTTGTATGTTTTCGACCCCTAAAATAACCCCCGGTGCGTCAAAGTGTGGGAAGTGCATAGGTTGGGGTGTGGTGACTGGGATTTTTAAAGATAGGGTAACCTTCATTGGTTTTGTGTCCTTGAGAGCAGAAATTTCATGTGGGCTTGGTTGCGGAGTTGCGGAATCACTAACAAAAAAGTACGTTCTCGACCCCTAAAATAACCTCAGGTGCGTCAAAGCGCCGGCACCCCCGCTCAAGACACCGGTGGGTATATGAGGGCTGGGTGATTGCTCTTAGGGAAAAAAAAACTTTTTGACACAAAATATATATTTGAATAAAATCTCTGCTTTTTAGCAAAAAATAAATCTTTGTTGGTAACTATATTACCATACAATTCCATACTATTCAAAGATATTGCCGCATCTTACTATATCACCCAGCTCTCGGAAAAAAATTATTGACGGTTTTGGTATGTATTTTATATTTACCTAAGTTATTTTCATGTTACTAATTTCGTTATACCGAATTAGTTACCTCTACTTCAAGATGGATACTATCAAATGTGTTCAATGCAAGCGTGATAAACTGGTTGAAGCTTACGGTTTGAATTCACGTAGTCAAAGGCTAAAAACATGTAGCAACTGTTTGGTAAGCTTGCATTACGGGAAATATGATAAAAATGCTTATGCTAAAGATTATTCTTTAGTTACGGGCTAGAGCGCAACGTCGTCAACGGGATCAAGCAAGACGATTACAAGAAATCAATAACAATGAAGTAAGTTATATTAAAAAAATGAATAAAAACTACTGATGATTCTGACTTTTATTGTAGATTGAATTAAGATCTCCGATTCAAGTTGTAGTTGTACCTACCGCATTTTCTACTTCAAGATCCCGTTGGAAACCTATGGAACTCGGGAGAATGATAATTCGGTGCAGTTCATGTAATGCATTACATTGGATGGGTGAAAGGGTTCATGGTAGCAGTATAGCTACGCCACGTTTTGAGAGCTGTTGCAAAAAAGGGGATGTCATCTTACCTGATTTACGCCCAGCGCCTGAGTATTTGCGGTATTTGTTGGAATCATTGGATACTGTTGCAAGAGAGTTCAGGAATAAAATAAGAGAGTACAATTCAGCATTACAACTTCGTGAAATATTGACAACAGACTGGCGGGTGTTACATGTTTTCAGATACATGGGGAGCTTTATCATTTACAGGGCCCACTAAATCCCGCTCCCGCTGCAGTACCAACTTTTGCGCAACTTTATTTCTATGATTCACAATATGCTGCTCAGGCACGTCAAGAACGACACCCTACCTTAAACGTTACTATTTTGGAACGTCTAACAAATGAGTTGAACAATGTAAATCCTTTTGTTGGGGTTTATAAGACAGCGAACGCGTTTCAAGCGCCTTCTCAGGATGGGAATGCACGAGTACTACTAAATCCTCAGCTACAATTAATTATGGAGAGTGGAGCAGACCGACGCCGTGAGAATTTGCCCACAAGCAATGAAGTAGCGGTTATACTTCCAGATGAATACGGTCAAGCAGGTTTCCGAGACATAGTACTTGCATACCGAAACCCTACGGAGAACAATCTATTCAGTGTTATAAATCCAAATTATGCTGCGTATATGCCGTTGCACTACGTTTTGTTATTCCCCTGTGGTGACTTGGGTTATCATGTTGAACATTTGAAATGAAAAGAGAACGGAAGAATCTTGAATAAGCCAACGCGCTTTTTATCGGTAAATTTGACTCTTCGAGAAAAATATATAATTAATTAATATTCACATACATTAGATACGGTTACATGAGCGAACAGAGCCAAAAACATTGTTTAAGAAAGGCTGTTACAACAATATTTGGTTGATGCGTGGGCTGTCTGCGATCAGAATAAATTGAACTGGATCCGTTTGAACCAAAATCAGCTCCGTTCAGATTTGTACAATGGGCTTGCAGATGCGTTGATTCAACAGGATTTTAATCCTGAAGAGACAGGGCGAAGAATTATTCTACCGAAGCATATACCGGTGGTGACGGTATATGCAACAGTTATTTCAAGACTCTATGGCGATTGTTCATTATTTTTGGCCGACTCCACTGTTTATCACCTTTACTGCAAATCCCAAGTGGATAGAAATTGTAGCGGAGTTGAAACCAGGTCAAACAGCTGTGGATAGACCCGATTTGGTAGCAAGGGTATTCCATATGAAACAACAGGAGCTTCTCAAAGAGTTAAAGCACAAAAATGTATTTGGTAGATATTTAGGCTGTGTTTGGACTATTGAGTATCAAAAACGTGGCCTGCCGCACATGCATTTACTCTTATTCCTGCATCCAGATGATAAATTTATAGACACCGACCGCGATTGATCGATAATCTGCAGAATTCTGATCCAGCAACAGATCCAAATGGGAGCTTGAAGCAATTATAAAAAGCTGTATGGTTCACGGGCCTTGCGGGAACGCTAATCCGAATTCACCATGTATGACAGCAACCTCTCCTGGAGATATCAAAACCTGTTCCAAAAAGTATCCGAAAGTCTTTCAGTCTGAAACGTTGGTTCAAGAAGATGGTTACCCACTATATCGAAGGAGAAATAATGGAAGGATTCATACAGTTCCTTTACGAGGTTCAGCAACAGGACAAGCAACTTTTGATCTTGACAACCGATGGGTAAGACCTTATAACCCATATCTGTCCCTACGTATAGGCACATATCAACGTGGAAGTTTGCGCCAGTGCAAGCTATAAAATATATACACAAATATATATATAAAGGATCTGACTGTACAACTCTGCAAGTTGGTGGGGAATTGGATGAGGTGCAGCGGTATCTCCAAGGCCGCTATATTGGACCGACTGAGGCTGTTTGGAGACTTTTTGAATATGCTATGCATGAGGAACAACCATCTGTTACTCATCTGGCTATTCACTTACCAGGAGAGCAACCAATTGTTTATAACGCTAATGCTACTCATGAGGAACTGTTGCAACTGATGGATAACACGCTCAACACTGATGGCTCATTTTCAGTATAACGCTGAGAACGGCGATGGTAGACAATATCTCTATCACGAGTTCCCCGCCATTTTACTTATAATACCAGTCGGTAAGATGGTGCAGGCGTAAAGGCGAATGCTATTGGTCGGATTTACCATCTGTAATCCTACGATGGGGAAAAATATTATCTGCGCTTGTTACTGACGGTCATACGGTGCCAAATCTTTCAACATTTGAGAACAATCAATAACGCTTCTTCAACCAACTTTCAAAGCTGCCTGTATTGCTTTCGGTTTATTGGACGATGATCAGGAGCGATACAATGCTTTAATGAGGCAGTTATATTCTCAAGCGGTCCTCACTACGCACTCTTTTCAACGGCAATTCTTTTTGGAGATGAACCGATCCTCGCTTCTATGGAATCAATTTGCGCCAAATATACGCGATGATCTACCAACACGTTACGGAACAACCCTTTTCTTAATGTTCCAGCTGATTTTCCGGACCCCCATCTTGACTACGGGTTGTACCTTATTGCTCGCATACTTGCAGATTCTAATAAGCATCTTTCCGACTTTGGGCTACCGGAGATACATTTGATTGGAATCGATCTGCTGGGAATGAAATGATTGCTGCAGACTAAATTATGACTGGGGTGTGGAGGAAACGCTACGAGCTGAACGGGTGCTACAACTAAATGAGGATCAACTGGAATGTTTTAATAAAATCATTGAGACAATTAGCAACACAGGATCTGGGCAATTTTTTCTGCAAGGACCAAAGCAGGAACAGGAAAGACGTTTTTGTATAAAGCGTTGTGTAATCACTTCCGTTCTCAAGAAAAGATTGTTCTCTGTGTTGCCTCCTCTGGAATTGCTGCACAGCTCTCCCAGGTGGCCGACATCGTGACTCTCGGTTCAAAATTCCAATTAATATAAATGAAACATCGGTATGCAATATTAGAATAGTATGTTAGCCGCCTGCTTAAGCAGACTGCACTCATAATTTGGGATGAGGTACCGATGCAGCATAAGTACTGCTTCGGCGCAGTTAATAGAACACTTAATGACGTATGTGGTTCGGGGATGATAAATTATTTGGTGGTATCCCAATCATTCTTGGTGGTGATTTTGCAGATTCTTCCAGTGGTCCCAAGAGGCAACCGTGGGTCAACAGTTGAGCATGTTTTCAGCGGTCGAGTTTGTGGCCACGCTTTGAACTGCTTCGCTTCTGATCAATATGAGAGTTCAGTGGTAGAGAAAATAATGAGTTCGGAAGTTGGCTCTCACGTCCCATGAACGCTGCAAGGGGTTATAAATCTTCCCCATTCATTCAGCGTGACTTACGGTCTTAGATCTCTGTCAGCATGTTTTTCCCCCTGACTTAGTTAGAGGTGCAGGTGTAAACCATCAGGCATTTTCAGGGAGAGCAATCCTTGCGATGCGTAATGATACTGTTGCAGAGTTTAATGATATAGTTCTTAGGCAGTTACCAGGCGAAGTATATAATTACTATGCGGTTGATGCTGTTAGTCTTGATAATTCTGAGGAAGAAGCCAATGCGTTGCCTGTTGAATATCTCCAGAGCTTGAACCCTGCCTCAATACCACCTTCCAACCTCAAATTAAAGATAGGAGCTCCAGTGATCCTTCTAAGAAATCTTTATCCAAAACAAGGTTTATGTAATTAACGCGAATGACCATCACCTGCCTTGAACAGCGGTGTATTGAGGCTAGGATTTTAGGCGGAGATTTTGACCATGCATCAGCAAACTCAACTTGTGACTGTAGTCTCCCAATAGTCTCCCGGTCTCCTGAGAGTCTCCTGAGACTCTGGATATTTTTGAGTCTCATGAGGCTCAGGAGACATCAGGAGACAAATGAAGTCTTCTGATGTGTTAAGGTTATTCCGCCGATAAAGCTATCAACTAACGAAAAGCGAATCGCCATTTATCCTAACAAGGAGGCAATTTCCTATTTGATTGTCTTTCTGTGTCGGTAAACAAGTCACAAGGGCAGTCATTGGATGTTGTAGGAGTGGATTTACGGTCCGCACTTGCGTTTTCTCATGGACAATTGTATGTGGCGTTATCGAGGTTCTACGATATTGGAGGTTAAGAGTCTCTTTCTCTGCGCAAGCGGAGGAGCAGAGTCGCGGACTGAAAATGTAGTATATCAGAAGTATTGTTATAAATTATTGTTGTTTTCTTATGATTGTATGCGTTTTATTTTCTTTTATTTCATTTGGGTTTTATATTATTCTTATAGTATTGAAGAAAGTTCTACTACGGCTACTCAAAGACGGTAAGTAATATTATTTCCTTTTGGCTTCACTTTATACTAACAATTTCAGGTTATTTACGGTAGAATATAGGTGGTAGTTGTTATGGAAGTGGAATCGTGGTGCAGGATGGTAGGTGAATTCTAACGCGATTAACTATTTGCTAACAAATTTGTAGGATTTCTCGACATTGGTTGTCCTTGGTAGAGGTATTGAAGGTAGCTGATGGATTTCTGGGAAACGGTATGTATTAGGTTTAAGTATTATCATTCGGTATTACTAACATAATTGACGAACAGCCTCTGTTTGATAAAGTTCAGATTGAGAGTAGTTTGCAGGTTTTTGAAGAATACGGTATGTATCTATTTCCAGTATCATCATTAACTATTACTAACGTAACCGTAGGTAATGGATATACTTGACGGGATTAGTGTAGGCCAAATATATTCTACCGACAAGCAAAGAGTAAGTAAATTCTCCCCTCCCTGTACTTTCTGAAACGATGTAACTAACTACAGAATAGATCGCCTGTATGATTTGAAGAGATTGGTTTGGGTGGTGGAATAGGGTAGTATTGTTAACTTTGTATTTTTTTTTAGCATTTTTTATTGTATGGTTTAAAAATAAATTCTTACCCAAATATATGCACTCATTATTGCAACTCGCGGTCGCGAGGTGGCCGACCCCTAGTTTTGTAGGTACTTCATTCTACTGGCCTGATCTCCCCTTCCCCCTCCCCACCCCCCAGTTCCCTGCGATCCTCTTTTCTCACCGTAGTACCTACTTACCTGCTCTCTACAGCTATTCTTCAACTACCGTACCCGTCCCGTACGAGTCAGGATTGGATTGACAGTGCGGCAAAATACAACCGCCTCACTAGCTAGGCCAATTGAAAGAGTCCCGTCCGCATGGTGATGATGAACTTCACTAGCTGCTGGAATAGGTGATATCTGCCGAAGCTGCGCCCGAGCTGGATAGTCTATCTTGAAATCTTAAAATCTTGATCCCGGAGATACAAATATAGGTAACCCTAGCCCTGATGATAAACATGAAACATTGAAAATCTCGCTGATCCTTCGGATAAATGGAGATCCAGGGGAGGATCTGCGCAGGAGAGATGGTTATCGGAGCGCTGGTGCCGCTGTTGCGCATCATGGGGGATCACTCGTCGGCCTCGCGTCGTAAATACGTTGATCACCGCGGCGATACCGAGTTTGGACAAGTAGAACGCGTGATGAAGTAGGCCATAAAGAATTTTCCAGAGCACAAAACGGGGAAATAGTGCTATTTGAGGGGCCGGGGTACATTGATAGGCGGTTCAAGTGAGAGGGCCATGTTAGCTGTAACAATTCCATCAAATGGGTGGTTTGTGCGCTAATCTGAACTCATTTTTTACACGGAGACTAACAGACATGAAAACAGTCACTCCAAGAGAAAGAAAGGAGAGCCAGAGAGATGAAGGGGAAGGATAACTCTAGCTATATCTAACGATTGCCTTTTAGCTACGATCATAAACCTAGAAATGCCGAAACGTACACCCCCTAGTTATACGCGCACCAGGAAAATCTAGCAGGATATAAATCATATTCAGCTCACTATTTCGTTTAGAACCAATATTTTAAACCACACAATGTACTCATCAGCGAGGGCATACCGCAAAACCCGCCTTCACAAGTTATCACTCGTGCTCGTCTTCTGAGGTGTCGGGTAGTCTTTGTTAGGAAGGGGCTGGTGATGATGGATTCATAGAGAAAAAGTAAGAGAGAGAGTATTATAGTGATAGGCGGAGAACCGGTGCCCTATAGCAGAGTACAACATATGGTTATAAACCCGTGAACAAGCCAACTGGTGGCGCTATCTGTCTTCATGGTAGCATTAGCAGCCGAAATATGATATAGCCTCTGAATATACGCTAATAAAGGGCGTACGGCCGCACATAGTTCTCTAGCTATCGAAAACGGGCCATAATAAGTTGGCTCTGTGCGTTAAGCTTATATTCCTGGGAGGGTTGGTTGGGTCATTATGGTTCATACCCGGGGCCGGGAATATCTCTCCATATTACGTGAGGCGCCGGCAGAAGACTGGATATAGCTCCTCCTAGGCAGTAGGAAAGTCCCTATGAGAGAAGGAGAAGACATGATGATTATCGGGAACCTTTGCGACCTAGAAATGAACCCGATTAATGTTTCATGACGCAAGAGAGCACAGAACCGACATATCTGTGCCTAGATCTATTCTAGCATAAATTACAGAGCCCATCACTAGGACGCAATGCGCTTAACTCTCAGTGTTGAGTCTAGATCTATGTAATTATATATATTTGAAAATTGGCTACGAGTGAGAATATATGATTGTGGTTTGGGATTTTGATTGATTTTAAGACATATTGCCTACTATAATGCCTAGATTTACTACATCTACCACAGAATGCTACGGCTTCGTGTCCGTTTTTGGCTTAGAAACCTTTAGTCGTGGGCGATACATACTAGCCATATATACAACGGATATATATATCAGCTCACTAGCTTGTTTGGTCTGGCGGGTGTTGCGGCCTTTCAATGCTGGCAATTTACTCAAGACAATTTTATTCCTACTTAGCAAGTAGCTCAACCAAATAAGCTAATGAATTAAATAAAAAAAAGCACCAAATGAAATCATGAAATATCACTCGTTATTCGAACCCTTTTGTTTAATTCATTAATTGTATACCCTTTGGGATTCCCCTTGGAAGCCGAAAAATAAAGATCAAATCTTAGCCCTCAATTAAGGCTATAACCTTTTACAATATTCTATTATAGCACTAGATAACTATGAGTTTGTATGATAATAATGGGTACTATGAGTTTAGCTGGTTGAAATTGAGCGTCTACCCACAAAATCTTAACTACAGTTATAAAATAGGTATTCTGCTTTAGAGTTCTACTTAGATGCACTAGAGCGGGCGTCCGGTCAGATCGCTGTTGATCGAGCATATTTAATTACAGGCACACCATTAATTAGGACATATATATACCTATATGCAATTAAACCCGGTTCCTAACCAGTACTGATGTCATTCATTGGCAGAGCCTCCCAGCCAGACGAACGAAATATATCCATAACGAAACTATTAGTCACTTTTATCTCTTTCTCCAAACCCAGGGAGGTAGATCAGGAGCTGACCAATTACAAGCAATGTTTTTATCATTGTCATTGGGTACCACAAAGTGCACTACCTCAAGGCACATGCCATCAAAAATTTCCGATTTCCACGTGTAGTGGGCACGCTGGGGTTATACATATGCATGCTCAGTGATGTCATGCCATGTATTCGTCGAGAATGACTGCAGCTACATGTAGATTTGATACCCAACTGAGTGCTAATTATGTATCGAAAATGAGGGTGCCGCAACTGGCAACAGTTCTAAATGATCATGAACCATAGACTTTACCAGTGGTAGATATAACGCAGTAAGACGTTGGGTGTGACACACTTTCGAAATCTTTCAATTTTGACTGCGGACCTCCTGTTTCTGGTTTCCAACGCTTAGGTATTTACATGTACGTACTAACCACCGTATAATATCAAGGGGGGAAATATTTATGATCGATGCAGAGACTACAAGCCTGAGACGTAGGGGTTCACTGTAATAATCGTGTCCGTGGTTGTAGGTTTGCATGCATGCCGGGAGCCACTCCGTGAGTAGTTAGATCGTGAGTAGTGAGATATCTACGATTGCCAAACTAGGATCATAGACGTGCTTTGTCTCTAGTATGGGTGACTCCTAGTCTAGGAAACTAGACGGGTACCTTGTATATATGATAGTTTTCCCTTGGGCCGGCCATGGCTAAATCGATCGGCAGATACTTAGGCACTAGAACTGGCCGTGTATATAATTAATGATGAAAGTGATATAGGGAAGATAGTCCTGTGATAGCTGGAAATTAATGAACAAATCACCCGCAATACTACTATATCACAATAACTAAAGAAAAATGCGTACGTTGCCACTTGAAAAGCTCCACTAGGTATTCAAAAGTTTAATAGTAGGACGTACTAAGTTGTTTATAAATAAGCTCTATGTTAATTTCTCTAGCAGAAGTCCGTTATGGGGGCACAGAATAAGTTCTGGGGTGGGGGCTCTCCAGGATACAAATTCAAGCAGGACATATATATGCCCAGATTCCGGGAGAGAAAAGGTGGAAGCGGGGGAAGGAAGAGTGAGCCTCGGAGAGCCTTATTAATTAATGAGCAAGTGTCCTAGTCGGTACATCCTGGTGGAACTCGAATACCCTATAACGTCTTCGACCCAGTACTGTCAGACCTAGAAGTGTGTCGTATGGCAACGGCACCAAAGCAGACATAAAGCCTTCGAAAAACGAAGACCCCATAATCACCATAATAGAGGATAATCAATCTGAAAACTAATTAAATGCTTGTGTTTTGAAGTGGAATTCATTTACTAAAAATCTGGTAATTAACATCTTAAGAGGTGGTGGAGATAGCTTTGGTAACAGAAATCTCCATACAAATTTGTGTGGGGTTGACACTCTTCTAGGTCCGACACGGTACCCGGTCTAAAACGTTACTAGCGTTTGTCGTGTAAAATGACTAGGTAGAGATGTATCAGAGCTATCTCGCGGGTAGATGGAAAGTTCTCTGATAGCAAAACACTGCCTATTGCTTCAAGGTTTGTATTACCATAGATACTTTAAGCTATTGACAGAGGGCCATTGGTAGAATGATTTATACTGGAGGAATTAATAGGCTTGACAAATAGGATAGGAATATTCAGAAAGCCGAACCTCCAGTGCACATGCATGCCATATTTTGATTTGGGACAAAGTATATTAATTTAAGGTTTATGCTTATATCCTTGACAATTAGTTCTAGAATTCTCCTCAAAATAGACAATCGCCGATAATTTTAGATGGTCAATATACCGACAATTTCATGACGTTCCCGAACACGACTGCTATTGCATACACACAAAAAATTGCCGTCCCCCTTTTTTATGGTATGTAATATTGGTCGTGTTCGGAAACGTCATGGAGGGACAAGTATATACTCAGACAAGTACGTACCAATAAGAGCACGTGTTCTTGGGAGCGAATTAGGGAGCAGTAAATGTGCTAAAAGTAATTTTACGGTAGTAAATTGTCTTATATACCACCAGCGATAAATTTTATGATAAAAGTAAAGGGCCACTGATGGCAAATTTTCAGAGGTTTTGGCATTAATGGTTGAATTGAACATTTACTTATGTAGTACAGAGCATAGAGTGATGTGAGTAAATGTTGTGAAATCCCACAGTACTCGCAACTTCATAGCGTTTCTGAACCCAACCGCTATTACATGCCATACAAAAATGTAGTCTTGGCGGTTTTTTCGGGTGTATGCAATATTAGTCGTGTTCAAAAACGCTATGAGATTGCGAGTAGTCAAAAATGATCTGCCTTTTATCATAAAGCTAGCATTATATACTTTATAAGGTGTTGATATTATTTTTGATACAGTTGATCGGCGGGAGAAACCGGTCGCCAAGAGTTAAATATTTTGACAACCGTATGCATGAGTTGATGTGCAACAAGCCGATTGGCTCCTGGCCAACAATGTAAATCTGGAAATTTACAATGGATTCATCGATCCTCAAGTCTAATGGCTTATGCAGACCAACAACACAATTTTGTGAGTCCTACGTATACCGTAAGTGGTTTTTTATTATTGCTGATCTGCTCCATATATTGTATGCAATTGTGGATGTGGCATAAAAGAACACCACAACACATCCATTAATTCCATACGTACCCATGTGGTCTGCCTCCGGTGTGTGGGGAGTAAGATTTCGCCATAACCTTCGGGTTGCATGCGTTCCCCCATCTAATGCCCCACACCACTTTGGTACTGGGGATATATTCCAATTTCAAAAGCCCACCATAGAGTTGTGTGCTGGCTTTTATCCTATATCTATCCATCAACTGCTTCCATATGTTTGAGCTGTAGTAGGTGTGAATTAATCGTCAGATCAGAGTACCGCAAAATCTCAGTTCATTCAAACTATTGCCAAGAGGACAATTTTCCTAGAGATCAGAGCCTTTTACAGCCAACACCGCTCTTGGCAACCGTCCGAACGAACTGAGATTTTGCGGTACTAGTATTCATTCTAGGCGGCATCCACCATATCATAATTTTCATAACCCCCAATCCTGAGGGATCGATCTAATTCGTCAGCAGAAAGAAGTGATGCCAGTGGAGGGATTAAGGAAATCGAGAATACATATGCATCAAGGTAGCCATCGTTTCACTATGGGAATATATCTAAAAAATTCGCAACAAACCCTAGCCCTACATGTACTTCGGGGCGGGTTAACTGTGCTAGGTGATTTTGTCCTGATTTCAATTGGGCCTAATGGTTGCAAGAGGTGGTGAGGTTGAGGCTTTACTCACCCACACGCATAGACGGATTTGCAACTTGTCGATTTAACACGCTATTGTCATGGCAACGGCAGTTTCACATTCTCAAATACTCCCGGCCGCCCAAAGAGCTATGGCGGGTGATGTGGCAGCCAATGATTGTTCACTACATGTATTTCGCTGTATTCAGATCAATTACCTAGGCTTGGGTTGAAAGCAAATACATATTCAGTCAAGACAGGAGCCTGCTTGTGGGTCCCTTTAACCTTAGGGGACATGTATATAAAGCGAGACATAGAAAAGCCTAAGTCAAAGGAGTGGCCTAGTTGAAATCGTGCTTGATAAAATTTCCTGAGAGACGTCATGTACTTTTAATTACATGTAGTATGTAAGTATGTAGGTACTTGCATGCTATATCTAACTGTTTGGAAAACGTTACAGGTAATGTTTCTATATATTTGGAGTAGGTGGCTAATTAAATACACTCAACCAACCCGCATCTTATTAATGATTTCACGCTGTTTCCCCAAAGCGAATATATAGTAGAAACCATTGACCGTCTCTAATTGAATGGCTTGATGTCTTGACCCTACATCTCCCGTTGAGAAATGATCTGCAGATATAGCTCATACGCACTCTATCACTTGTATCGCTGCGATACGTGAGTATGGGCTCAGCCAGAGTATTTAATATTGATTAGGAAGACGGTATAATATCTAGAGTACATAGATTACTAATTATTCTAATCTCCTATATCCTTGAATCCAGGCCCTCACCGCCCACCATCCACCAGCTACACCTACTACCAAGGCAAACAACACACCCCGTCCAGTACCTGTCAGTAACCACGCTATAACTCCCACAAGTACCTCTAGTTTCCTAGCCATAGCCCTTCTGCCCCTCCACCCTTCCTCGATACTCCATGGCGCCACAAGTTCGGTCTCAACAGGTGCTTCAGGAACCTCTACATGCATGGCAACGACCTGATGGTCCGACCCCCGTATTTGCGGGATCGACGTATAATTCCGCACTACCACGCCATGGACTGGCAGGTATAAGATTCGATCTGTCCAACTAGGCCAGCGGTTCCTGCTCCACTCCCAATGCTCTCCTTCGGTCTCTTGTTGTGAAATAGTGTACTTATATGTGGGTGGAAACGCAACCCTTTCCTCCTCGAGTCCTTGAAGAGTCCTCCCAGCTGCTCGCTCTATGCTCAACTGATCTTGAAGAAATAACTGTAGATAATGCGTGTTATCATCAACCTTGTCCTGAGGCTGTGGGTATATGAGGTAATCAAGCTTTCCCGGACGAGAGGGGGAGGTGCGGTAGTTGAGGTCACCGAGGATAAAAAGGTGTGAGGAGGGGGAGTAGACACTTTGCTCGTCGCCATCTGGGTCGGCGAAGACAAGATTCTTAACGAGGGACTCCCAGTTTGAATTTCGCGCGTTGACGTTGTGTTCGTGAGGGGCTAAGTGGGCGGAGACGAACGTAAGAGCCATATTATTTCTAGGGTCCGATGGGATATTATGGACGAGACGAACACCAACAGCGCCTTTATTCCCTATGGACAGAAAACCGAGACCGACGCCTGCATAGGTTACTGATTTTACGAGGGTGGGGTTACGTGCGAATACCATTATGGCCGTTAGACCGATATTGTTATAGGCAACAAGGGCATAGTCTTCATTGAATGCTGATCTGGTGGCAGTGCGGACAGCTGTGGTGAACGCTGCATAGTAAGATGTCAAATGTGAACCTCCAAGGAATGAGGGAGCGAGCGGAGCGATCTCCTGAAGAGAGAGGACTACTAGGGACGGTGGTCCGGAGGAGAGGGGATTCAGCGCAGAGAGGAGGTGAGGGGAGAGCGAAGAGGGAGCATGAGGGAGGCGAGCGCAGTTATAGGTAGTAAGGTACAGTGTGATGGGCATGATGATAGATCCGGAAGTGTATGTATATCTGAGGATAGCCGGATGTCATATAAAGAAGAAGTAGCGAGTACATACTGGTGAAGTTGAGTTTTGATGTTTTGTTCGCATCATGACGCAACGGGCTAGGTTGTCCAATTACAAGCGTAACACGTTGTTACTGGTTACACACACACAAGGGCCATTGGTTGAGACATCTTGGCTGCAGGGATCCACCTAAACCTCCAAGAAAAGACAAGGCCCCGTGCCGATCATGATGCTGCTGGTGTGAGTCGGGCCCGATACGAACAGGGTTTTCTTATCGATAGGACAGCTCACCTGCCATTGAACCCACATCCGCATGTTGAACAGTCTATTCCGAACATTGTCGACGACACACACCTTTACACATGCGAAAGACAGCGAGGTATGCGTTCATGTTTTGAATCAAACTCGCTATCACAATAACCCCATAGGAAATCCTCCAGAGCACCCGGTACAACCCCGCCTCATAGCCCTAATGCAAATAAGGAATGTGCTCTTCCAGCCTTGTATTGAATAGAAACAGCTGTCTCTTAATGCCAAGCTTGTACATATGAATGGATGAATGAACGAGTTCAGATATTCGGAATTTAGTTTAGTACAGGGTTTGTTCGATATTAATTGCACAGACGCTCCCAAAGAAAAGAAAAAAAAGATACAGGAAAAGAAACTCGTAATGGCAATCAAAAAGAAACGTCTGAAAACATGCTGATGATGCACCTCACACCCACCGAAAATTTTCCCATCAGAAAATATATCGCAAATACAGAAAACTTAACCTTAAGAGGTTAAGGGAAAAGAAAAAAAAAACCCTCGGATTAACTCCGAAAAAGTCTAAGTAGTCATCAAATCGTTACAATATTTGCCATTTACTACCAAAGTAGGTGAGCGGAGTGATCAATAGTAGTATCGGCGGCGATGCCTGCCCGCAGTACTCCTGTTACCACTCTCGATAATAATCTCGGTGCGGGTGTCTTCACGGTCCCAATCGAGGGTCCGCCTCTCACGTTCTCTTTCACGGCCGGAAATAGATTCATACTCGATATCTCTAACCCTTTCTACATGCGCAAATGTCGAATCAGCCATATCATTCTTAGGACGATGAAACACGAAAATCGGTTTCTTGCTCCCTGTAGTGAATAACTTACGTCGTCTGATGTCGGCAGTGAGGTCTATTAGCTCCGAGATCTGATCACGGTGCAAGTACTCAAAGATGTAGTAGAAGAACTCTGTCTCCTCATACTGGTACCCACAATCCTCGATTGCCTCCCTTGTCACCAAATCCTTCGTGATCTCAGTCCACAGCTCGTTTCCGAGCCCTCTTGATCGTCTTACTCCATTATCGCGTCTCCAGTTGGTAAATTCATGTTCCCTATCCCTCGCCATATCTACGGTTACTCTTCTGGTTCCGGCCGGTACATCGATGATGGCGTACTCGGATTCTCGCTCATCGTAGACGCTTCCTCTACGGGATGTTCGGAAGGACGAGTCAAGGTTGAGGTCAATGTCGCTGCGAGCAAATCGTGAGCCAATACCCCGAGATCGGTGTCCGTGGTGGTGTCCGTGGTGGTGGTGAAGGGAGCCAAGGGAGGCACCGGAGCCATAGCGGCGGTCACGGTCGTACAAGTCATCGTAGGAATATTCACGTTGGACGGCGCGGGGGCGTAATGCCACCTGGGCAGCTACATTCACATTGCCTGGTTGTCCCCCATCATGTTAGTTTAGTAGTCCAAAATTAATATGGAAAATCTTACCATGATCAATGTGATGATGCACATGGTGGTGTTCATGCTCCACTACTGGCTCCTCAATCACTGATGGACCTCCACCGCGAATCAGGGCTCCAGAGCTGCTGTGGGGAGTTCCATACCCGTATCCAGGTGCGATCGAAGTCAAACTATTATCTGGTGAGTATCTCTGTAATTGTCTATCATAGCCTCCACTGCTATTGTATCTCTTCTCACGGGTCCGTTCTCTTTCTCGGTCGTTATAGTATGGGGAAGGTTGAGAACAAGTGGGGGAAATGGGAGAAGGAGAAGTGTAGGGTTGATAGTACCTTGCCATTGTGATGGTTGTTTCTCAAAAATGTGAGTGGAAAAGATAGGGATTTTATGGTGTTGTCAGCGTTATGAGTGTTATTGTACTGGCGAATGATGTTATATCACGCAGTGGACTACTGGAGCTTCTGGGACTCTTGTGGATTAGTTTCAAAACCTTTCTTTTATGGGTGAGGTGGTGTTTTGGGGGTTTGGAAATAGACTGTTGAGGGGTTGTGAGTGTATGAGTGGGGCGGTTGGCAGTCGGGTATAAGTAGCAGGACGGATTAAAAGCATAACTAAAAGCAGGCGGGGAATAAAAGAAATGTGGAATGTGTGTGGGTAAGGCAGTAAGAAATAATAGATAGTATGTAATAAATATTATAATAATGCGAATGATAAGTGTAGTACTCACATTGAGAGTTTCTATTAGTGTGGCGGGGTGTTGGCAGGAGTATTATCGATGTTCTCAAAAAGAAAAGCAGGCGACAGAAGCGTTAACGTGCGATGGTGATAGTGAAAGGTAAAAATCCCATCAACATCAAAGGGCAGGGCACTTATATGTCTGCTCCGTTTCCCGCTGTGATCCTGTGGTCTTTGGAATTTTCTTGGGGGATGATGATGTCGGCGGATTATTTCCTTGATAGTTGAAACCTGCATTGAGGGAGTAATAGTGATTCTTTTCTTAGGTGGGGTTGTTGGTAGAGCAGAACTGATGCAATTTTGCATGGGCTTGTGGTTTGTTTCACTATTTTCCTTGGAAGAGGACTAGCGCGCTGTCGAATAATCCAATAAGAAACGTAGCCCAAGTCTATCCGCCTTGGTTCTTAACATCATTTATGTCGTCACGATGGAAGGTAATCCACGCCAAGAACTTATTTTCTTTCCCCTCCCGAGACCCCTTGATCCCTGTATAACCCCAAACAAAGTTTACAGAGTACGAGTAGTAGCTAGAGATGTGTTGGTATGGCACTCCAAGTAATGTAGATAGTGTTTCCACTAGTATTCAAGTCGCAGTACCTGCCCGCTATGATTCAGATTCAGTTGTTTTCACAGTCGGTCTTCCTACCAAGAATTTCACTGTGACGAAATACCGCTCCCACGCACCCCTGCAAATTCACAAGCCGTACAAGCAACATCTCTACTAAAAGCTTATTATCACTTTTTGACACGTAGCAGACGTTTGCTGACGTTCTTGCCCTCGGGTAGCCAGCCTTGTTTGAACTCTCGGATCCGTTTGACAGTGACAATGATATGATGTTTATCGGTAGATCTTGGTATCCTGAGGATACTTACTCTCAAAAATTAACTCCAAAGCTAGCAGACGAGTCATTAACCTTCTCATAATTATAGTCTCCTATGATGTATTGTAATGGTGTCTATTATTCTAACCTGTAGCAGAAGAACCATCACGAAGTTTCTAAAACAACGGAATTAAAATCGCTTGAGTAATGGACCACGGGATCTGTTTATCTGAGTCAAGAAAATCCCGAGTTACTAGAAACCCATGACCGACAGTCCAGGATCCTTCAGTTCATTCTTCTAGTCCGTGCCTGAGCGTCTTTACCCTTCCTGCTCTCTTACCACAAGCAAAGAAGTTAGAAACAGAACAACACACGACGGCCTAACCTGTAGATCTCTGCGGCAGATGGACATTTACACATCCACCGATTCAATCGAGCTCGTGGGATCTTACTGTAGAACCGGTTTGGGAAGAAAGGCCTCCAACAATGAATCTGATATGTGGATATACGTCATACCAGCGAAAACCAGTTTCCACTTGATTATGGAGGGGTACCTCCTATATTGGCGAGGATGAGGGATACTTTAGTGTGATGAGCGCCGTGAGAATCACTTTTGGTTGACTTTTTTTCTGAATTTTCGGCTGGGTGCGCTCTCTCGGGTGAGATTCGAGTGGGTACAATGCAGATGAGATACACAAACTCTGTTTTCTCTTCTTTGTTCTACTGATTTATTCTACCACTATATCTCTCTACACTACTTTAAAACGGCACAGCTCTGCCTTCACTCGGTTACCCCTCTTGAGTTTTTTCCTTTTGAGTACGGCACATACGCATGATGGAATGTCAAATGTGACACGAGATAAAGAAGACTGCATATGGGGTTATGGACATACCGATCACCGCGATAAATTTTTGATTCTGGAAAAACGTGAGACATTGAATGATAAGAGTCATCGGTGCTGTGAGGCTTTGGATTAGGTGTGAGGGTGATTTCATCGGTTTTCGACTTAGAGCTGGTGGCTGCTGTATTGCTTGTCGCAATTAGGAAACATGGATCTTGAGCACGCATTTATCTGGGGCCCGGGGAAGTCTATCACGAATATGGTACAACTGCAATCATCAACAACCAGCGGGAACGGCAGCAGCAGTAATAACAGCGGCACAGCATCGGCATACCGGCAATAAAAGGGCCGAGGTCTGGCTTTATAGGTGAACGACTCCGGATGCCAACCATATATCGACAGCCATGAAACGCCTCATGATAATGTTTTAGCAATTGTGCCCACAGGCTTCAGGGTGAGAATCGGAGACCACCGCAAGCTGGTGTTGATCAGGACAAGCTTGATCAAACCTTCATCGTTAGTACAGGAGCCTTGAGAAATATCAACAATGTTCTCATATACTACAGGATGGGCTTTACTAGGGCTTTAACCACGGATGTCCTGGCTCATGAATAAGTGGTTTTCTGGGACAGGGTGCAACCGTATTCATACTATTCAATATGGCCGCTGGGTCTTCCGAGTGATTTTTTTTTTTTTTTTGGGGGGGGGGCGGACTAGGTATTTTATCTACTTCAAAGAGGATGCGGCCAAGCGCTGTTATGCTAACATGATGTGTGAGAGTAACTGACAGCTCCTCAATGATGAATGAACAAATATACTACCGCCGCAACTCAAAAAATCAGCTGCACATATGAGATTAAAATTCCAATTAGCAGACATAATCTACACCGTTCAACCAATCGTTAAGCAAATTATCCCTAGCCGGGGGTAGCCAATTTTTTCGAGGCTTTGCGGTACTATAATACTGACGTGATCAAGTACCTTGCTTGATGAAACATATGATTTTCCCTGTCAACGCTAGGATATGTGGGGAAAAAACCTATCTGTGAGCGTCTCCTCTTATATCAATTAAACCTGTCATCCCAGTTCCTAATGCCTACATGTACTCGTATGCGTTTAACGCTAATACATGCCTATAGCTAAAGTGCGCTTAGGAGAAGTCATACCAGACTTTTGAGGTATCGCCGTCATGCCACTTCTACCCCGTGATTGGGTTCCGGTCCGTTTACAGAAGCTACCTACTCAGATCAGGGTTCGAATACCAACTCACATGCACTGAAGAGATAGACGCTTGGCCTCCGATAAAATAGCTAAGTAGAGGCCTAGGTACGTTAATGTGGTTTCAATCTAAAGGGACATTTTGTAGCGAAAATTAGTATCAATCTAACCACCTTGGATTGTACAGGCACAATTATAAGCAGTTACGAGATTTTGCTACGAGTTATATACGTATGCGTTAAAGGCACAAAGATACAACGGAGCAGGCCCCGCGCAAAGCGCCATACTCCTATACCGTTCGTCTCTCCTCAATGCAGTCTAATTTCCCCGTGCGGCGGAGTTCCGCAAGGCTTTCATATGGCATACCGTCACACACACACCAACTGAGATGCGTTTGATCCAGTAAGTAGGGATTAAGATAAACTATGTACAAAACCTCAAATGCAAATTATAGTGGTATCCCTTAGTCCCCCCCCTAGAGGAAGCAAATTTTGTGTGGCTTTCCCAACAGATCCTGTTAACTCCCTTATCAAATAATAGCGATCTTCCATACAAATTCAATTCCTCTATTATAGGGCGGTCAGCATTGACAGACTAAGGGATAGTTAACAAATACTCGCCGATGTACTACTGTTCTTCGGTCTCTCTATATTAGCGGATATCTATATTAGCGGATATCGCAGCCAAAATGTAAAGTATTCTAGAAAATGATCAAACCACTCAGGAGGAGTTACAGGCTTGAGGAGTTACAGGCTTGATTCAAGGTGAAGAAGAGATATGTTGTGTTATGTGCGAGGCTGCAGCCTGATTACAACAGCCAATGGTGCCGGGACACCTCGCGCATATTGTCAGATGCGAGGCTGCATATTTAGATGGTGTTTCATGTGAGCGGTATAATAGGGATCAGTAATTACTACATGTAGTACATGTAATTGAGACTGTAAATACATATAATTATACGTCTCGAAATAATAGGACTCTTCTGTGAGAGCGTTAGTATTCTCATCCGGGCTATAAAATATGTAATGTGTATTAACAAGGTTGATAGATGATAATATTTAGATATCAGCGTTTAATTACATAGTAGTCTTGAGACTAAACCCAGTACTACTCAGAAATGGCAAAAGTAATCACCGGTTTTACCTTTTGTAAACATTGGAGTGCTGATTTGGTGCTGGAAAATTTACTTTAAGGCGCCGACCTAGGCATGCAGTTTGATAACTACAGGAGTGCAGTTACTCTTAAGCTATAAGTCGGTGGCCGGTAAAGTGGTGTTTCACACACACACATATATATACATGTATATATAACTGAGGTTTCCTATAATCGCATTTACGAGTACTATGCGCGGCCCAGCTATCCCCGCCATAGTTCTCTAATATCATTGGCATTTTATTTAATTAACTCTCACTCGGCTAAAGTTCCATAGCTACATGTATAGCCAACGTTCTCGCTTGGTATCATGTACATGTACGTACATGTAGTTTAAAACAGTACGATTACGAAAAATCCCTCCTTCTACTACATGTAGGTCCTCAATGACCAAAGTGCTTGCCAATCACTCTTTGGGTCTTCCCCACCAGAATTCACGCATAATATATCATGTATACTCGGGGCAGGTAAATAGTACCGGACAATGCAAGTTTTGTCTCTGGGCTTTTTTTGCAGTAGTTCTCGCCTAGTACGCGCACCTATTGGTGAACCAAAAACCTCTATTGTCCGGTACTTTTTACCTGCCCCGAGTAAACTACATGTATGTGCATGTAGTAATCTGGGTTCTAGAATGAATACATCTTAAGATCTTGTAATACACAAGTATTGATGCGTAAACACATCATGCATTACATGTATGTACACATATATGGTCATACCCATATATACGTATATACTTCTACACTATATATCACCGATGAGGATCTGTACTACGTATACAAAAGATCTCGAATTGCACGTAACATTGATTTTTTATGTAGCCACGTAAGTACGTACATGTACACTAGGGGTCGGCCACCTCGCGACCGCGAGTTGCAATAATGAGTGCATATATTTGGGTAAGAATTTATTTTTAAACCATACAATAAAAAATGCTAAAAAAAAATACAAAGTTAACAATACTACCCTATTCCACCACCCAAACCAATCTCTTCAAATCATACAGGCGATCTATTCTGTAGTTAGTTATATCGTTTCGGAAAGTACAGGAGGAGAATTTACTTACTCTTTGCTTGTCGGTAGAATATATTTGGCCTACACTAATCCCGTCAAGTATATCCATTACCTACGGTTACGTTAGTAATAGTTAATGATGATACTGGAAATAGATACATACCGTATTCTTCAAAAACCTGCAACTACTCTCAATACGAACTTTATCAAACAGAGGCTGTTCGTCAATTATGTTAGTAATACCGAATGATAATACTTAAACCTAATACATACCGTTTCCCAGAAATCCATCAGCTACCTTCAATACCTCTACCAAGGACAACCAATGTCGAGAAATCCTACAAATTTGTTAGCAAATAGTTAATCGCATTAGGAATTCACCTACCATCCTGCACCACGATTCCGCCCCAATAACACAAACTACCACCTATATTCTACCGTAAATAACCTGAAATTGTTAGTATAAAGTGAAGCCAAAAGGAAATAATATTACTTACCGTCTTTGAGTAGCTTCATAGTAGAACTTTACTCAATACTATAACCGAATAATATAAAACCCAAATGAAATAAAAGAAAATAAAACGCATACAATCATAAGAAAACAACAATAATTTATAACAATACTTCTGGATATACTACATTTTCAGTCTGTGACCCCCGTTCCTCCGTTTGCAGTACTCTTAACCCTCCAATATTGGTAACCCTTGATAACGCCACATACAATTGTCCATGAGAAAATGGTGCGGACCGTAAATCCACTCCTACAACATCCAATGACTGCCCTTGTGACTTGTTTACCGACATGGCAAAGCACAATCAAATAGGAAATTGCCTCCTTGTTAGGATAAATGGCAGTTCCTTTTCGTTAGTTGATAGCTTTATCCTTGGAATAACCTTAACACATCAGCAAGACTTCATTTGTCTCCTGATGTCTCCTGAGCCTCATGAGACTCAAAAAATATCCAGGAGTCTCAGGAGACTCTCAGGAGACCCGGGAGACTATTGGGAGACTACAGTCACAAGTTGAGTTTGCTGATGCATGACCATCAAAATCTCCGCCTAAAATCCTAGCCTCAATACACCGCTGTTCAAGGCAGGTGATGGTCATTCGCGTTCCATTACATAAACCTTGTTTTGGATAAAGATTTCTTAGAAGGATCACTGGAGCTCCTATCTTTAATTTGAGGTTGGAAGGTGGTATTGAGGCAGGGTTCAAGCTCTGGAGATATTCAACAGGCAACGCATTGGCTTCTTCCTCAGAATTATCAAGACTAACAGCATCAACCGCATAGTAATTATATACTTCGCCTGGTAACTGCCTAAGAACTATATCATTAAACTCTGCAACAGTATCATTACGCATCGCAAGGATTGCTCTCCCTGAAAATGCCTGATGGTTTACACCTGCACCTCTAACTAAGTCAGGGGGAAAAACATGCTGACAGAGATCTAAGACCGTAGTACACCGCTGAATGAATGGGGGAAGATTTATAACCCCTTGCCACAAACGTTCATGGGACATGAGACCAAGCCAACTTCCGAACTCATTATTTTCTCTACCACTACGCACTCTCATATTGATCCGAAGACGAAGCAGTTCAAAGCGTGGCCACAAACTCGACCGCTGAAAACATGCCTCAACTGTTGACCCACGGTTGCCTCTTGGGACCACTGGAAGAATCTGTGCAAAATCACCACCAAGAATGATTGGGATACCACCAAATAATTTATCATCCCCGGAACCACATACATCATTAAGTGTTCTATTAACTGCCTCGAAGCAGTACTTATGCTGCATCGGTACCTCATCCCAAATTATGAGTGCAGTCTGCTTAAGCAGGCCGGCTAACATACTATTCCGACTAATATTGCATACCGATGTTTCATTTATATTAATTGGAATTTTGAACCGAGAGTGCGATGTGCGGCCACCTGGGAGGAGCTGTGCAGCAATTCCAGAGGAGGCAACACAGAGAACAATCTTTTCTTGAGAACGGAAGTGATTACACAACGCTTTATACAAAAACGTCTTTCCTGTTCCTGCTGGTCCTTGCAGAAAAAATTGCCCAGATCCTGTGTTGCTAATTGTCTCAATGATTTTATTAAAACATTCCAGTTGATCCTCATTTAGTTGTAGCACCCGTTCAGCTCGTAGCGTTTCCTCCACACCCCAGTCATAATTTAGCTCTGCAGCAATCATTTCATTCCCAGCAGATCGATTCCAATCAAATGTATACTCCGGTAGCCCAAAGTCGGAAAGATGCTTATTAGAATCTGCAAGTATGCGAGCAATAAGGTACAACCCGTAGTCAAGATGGGGGTCCGGAAAATCAGCTGGAACATTAAGAAAAGGGTTGTTCCGTAACGTATTTGGTAGATCATCACATATATTTGGCGCAAATTGATTCCATAGAGCAGTAGGATCGGTTACATCTCCAAAAAGAATTGCCGTTGAAAAGAGAGTACGTAGTGAGGACCCGCTTGAGAATATAACTGCCTCATTAAAGCATTGTATCCACTCCTGATCATCATCCAATAAACCGAGAGCAATACAGGCAGCTTTGAAAGTTGGTTGAAGAACGTTATTGATTGTTCTCAAATGTTCGAAAGATTTGGCACCCCGTATGACCGTCAGTAACAAACGCAGATAATATTTTTCCCCCATCATAGGATTACAGTGGTAAATCCGACCAATAGCAGTTCCTTGCTTACGCCTGCACCATCTTCTCGACTGGCTATTATAAGTAAAATGAGCGGGGAACTCGTGATAGAGATATTGTCTACCATCCTCATTCTCAGCGTTATACTGAAAATGAGCCATCAGTGTTGAACGTGTTCTATCCATCAGTTGCAACAGTTCCTCATGAGTAGCATTAGCGTTATAAACAATTGGTTGCTCTCCTGGTAAGTGAATAGCCAGATGAGTAACAGATGGTTGTTCCTCATGCATAGCATATTCAAAAAGTCTCCAAACAGCCTCAGTCGGTCCAATATAGCGGCCTTGGAGATACCGCTGCACCTCATCCAATTCCCCACCAACTTGCAGAGTTGTACAGTCAGATCCTTTATATATATATTTGTGTATATATTTTATAGCTTGCACTGAGGCGCAAACTTCCACATTGATATGTGCCTTATACCGCCAGGACAGATATGGGTTATAAGGTACTACCCATCGGTTGTCAAGATCAAAAGTTGCTTGTCCTGTTGCTGAACCTCGTAAAGGAACTGTATGAATCCTTCCATTATTTCTCCTTCGATATAGTGGGTAACCATCTTCTTGAACCAACGTTTCAGACTGAAAGACTTTCGGATACTTTTTGGAACAGGTTTTGATATCTCCAGGAGAGGTTGCTGTCATACATGGTGAATTCGGATTAGCGTTCCCGCAAGGCCCGTGAACCATACAGCTTTTTATAATTGCTTCAAGCTCCCCATTTGGATCTGTTGCTGGATCAGGGAATTCTGCACAGATTATCTGATCAATGCGGTCGGTGTCTATAAATTTATCATCTGGATGCAGGAATAAGAGTAAATGCATGTGCGGCAGGCCACGTTTTTGATACTCAATAGTCCAAACACAGCCTAAATATCTACCAAATACATTTTTGTGCTTTAACTCTTTGAGAAGCTCCTGTTGTTTCATATGGAATACCCTTGCTACCAAATCGGGTCTATCCACAGCTGTTTGACCTGGTTTCAACTCCGCTACAATTTCTATCCACTTGGGATTTGCAGTAAAGGTGATAAACAGGGTGGGTCGGCCAAAATGACGAACAATCGCCATAGAGTCTTGAAATAACTGTTGCATATACCGGTCACCACCGGTATAGCTGCTCGGTAGAATAATTCTTCGCCCTGTCTCTTCAGGATTAAAATCCTGTTGAATCAACGCATCTGCAAGCCCATTGTACAAATCTGAACGGAGCTGATTTTGGTTCAAACGGATCCAGTTCAATTTATTCTGATCGCAGACAGCCCACGCATCAACCAAATATTGTTGTAACAGCCTTTGCCCTAAGAACAATGTTTTTGGCTCTGTTCCCCGCTCATGTAACCGGTATCTAATGTATGTGAATATTAATTAATTATATATTTTTATCGAAGAGTCAAATTTACCTATAAAAAGCGCGTTGGCTTATTCGAAGATTCTTCCGTTTGCCTCTTTCATTTCGTAGCTCAAGGCTCCAATGATAACCCAAGTCACCACAGGGGAATAACAAAACGTAGTGCAACGGCATATACGCAGCATAATTTGGATTTATAACACTGAATAGATTGTTCTCCGTAGGGTTTCGGTATGCAAGTACTATGTCTCGGAAACCTGCTTGACCGTATTCATCTGGAAGTATAACCGCTACTTCATTGCTTGTGGGCAAATTCTCACGGCGTCGGTCTGCTCCACTCTCCATAATTAATTGTAGCTGAGGATTTAGTAGTACTCGTGCATTCCCATCCTGAGAAGACGCAGAGGCTAAACGTTCCTTTGCTGTCTTATAAACCCCAACAAAAGGATTTACATTGTTCAACTCATTTGTTAGACGTTCCAAAATAGTAACGTTTAAGGTAGGGTGTCGTTCTTGACGTGCCTGAGCAGCATATTGTGAATCATAGAAATAAAGTTGCGCAAAAGTTGGTACTGCAGCGGGAGCGGGATTTAGTGGGCCCTGTAAATGATAAAGCTCCCCATGTATCTGAAAACATGTAACACCCGCTCTTACTCTTTCAGCCAGTCTGTTGTCAGCATTATATTTCACCGAAGTGAATGCTAATGCTGAATTGTACTCTCTTATTTTATTCCTGAACTCTCTTGCAACAGTATCCAATGATTCCAACAAATACCGCAATCGCCAGAATCGTAAGATGACATCCCCTTTTTGCAACAGCTCAAAACGCCACAGAAGCTATACTGCTACCATGAACCCTTTCACCCATCCAATGTAATGCATTACATGAACTGCACCGAATTATCATTCTCCCGAGTTCCATAGGTTTCCAACGGGATCTTGAAGTAGAAAATGCGGTAGGTACAACTACAACTTGAATCGGAGATCTTAATTCAATCTACAATAAAAGTCAGAATCATCAGTAGTTTTTATTAATTTTTTAATATAACTTACTTCATTGTTATTGATTTCTTGTAATCGTCTTGCTTGATCCCGTTGACGACGTTGCGCTCTAGCCCGTAACTAAAGAATAATCTTTAGCATAAGCATTTTTATCATATTTCCCGTAATGCAAGCTTACCAAACAGTTGCTACATGTTTTTAGCCTTTGACTACGTGAATTCAAACCGTAGTTCTTCAACCAGTTTATCACGCTTGCATTGAACACATTTGATAGTATCCATCTTGAAGTAGAGGTAACTAATTCGGTATAACGAAATTAGTAACATGAAAATAACTTAGGTAAATATAAAATACATACCAAAACCGTCAATAATTTTTTTCCGAGAGCTGGGTGATATAGTAAGATGCGGCAATATCTTTGAATAGTATGGAATTGTATGGTAATATAGTTACCAACAAAGATTTATTTTTTGCTAAAAAGCAGAGATTTTATTCAAATATATATTTTGTGTCAAAAAGTTTTTTTTTCCCTAAGAGCAATCACCCAGCCCTCATATACCCACCGGTGTCTTGAGCGGGGGTGCCGGCGCTTTGACGCACCTGAGGTTATTTTAGGGGTCGAGAACGTACTTTTTTGTTAGTGATTCCAAGAACTCCGCAACCAAGCCCACATGAAATTTCTGCTCAAGGACACAAAACCAATGAAGGTTACCCTATCTTTAAAAATCCCAGTCACCACACCCCAACCTATGCACTTCCCACACTTTGACGCACCGGGGTTATTTTAGGGGTCGAAAACATACAAATTTTGGTGAGTTTCCACAACTCCGCAACCCTCCACCTAAGCGAGGCCACCCACCAAAGTGAGGCCACCCACTAAAGAAGCCCTACCATTCAGGTAGGGTAGGGTAACTACTCATCCTGAACCCTGTACCAAACAGCCAATGAAATGCGCAAGCGTTTAGAAAACTGTTAATCTAGTACATAGTAGACTTACACGAGCAAGTGCTATAAGTCTATAATTAATACATGTATAAATACTAATGTATACTTGCACACATCTCTCAATATAACCTATATGTATACATGTACCCTGGGGGTCCTCAAAGTGATGCAACGGCGACAGAAACCACTAATTTCGCAGCTACTGGCCACCATGCCCAAAAGTTGGGAAGTAATTTATATATGTTGGCATTAGGCGGAGCTATATAATAATAGTAAATGGAAATACTAATGGAAAAAATTGACTGAGCCTAGCTTTGATAGTGATCGCGACACCAGAATATTGAGCTCGTTGCATCACTTTAAGGGCCCCCGGGGTACATCTTACATGCACTCTTATTGCAACAGGTCCACACCAGACTTACTTATATATATGACCACTAATACACCCAGGGACTTATAGGATCTAGAAAGTGTACTATCGAAGTCGACTCTATCACCAACCCTTAAGATTTGCCGTTTGCATGTCTATATGGACGTTAGTGATGCCAAGCACATGTTCCTGTTTATGAATTCATATGGAAGATGTTTATGCGGTATATTTACTATGTCCTCGTTTATGCAGCGCATTTACTATATCCTCTGTTGTGCAACTACATATCTAGTCTAAATCTATTCTTATATAGGTTAACTTGTTGATATAATAACTATAAACGCCTTGGGCCCATACCCTACATCTCAAGTTATAACAGCTTCGGAGACATTCCAATATTGTTCGATTTCGGGCATTCCAACCTTCAAGCCTAAGAGCTGGGACTAATGCGTACCTGCATGTATACGAACCAGTATGTTATACCTGCGACCTAGTATTGAAAATCCGATATCTTAATGCCGACGATCGTGATGTCACAGTACATCGCATTGCAGGACCTTATGTACCGATACCAAGGTACCTACTCTACATCGGAAATTTAAAATTCTTGCTGCCATGTCATCACGACATCTAACTTCAGCTGATGTATAGATTATATTAGGAAGTGGTGCAGGAGAGCTACATATGTAGAGGTTTCGAATAGGACAAGCATATTCTGGTGTTTAAAGTCTAGCCCCGTTCGGTACTACTCTAGTCTCTTACCTAGCCTAGGTCGGTACTCGCCCCGCCATGATGTTTCGGAACACAACCAATATTGCATACCATACAAAGGGGGCGCTTGGCAATTTTTTGTGTGTACTTTACATGTATGCATAGTAGTCGTGTTCGGAAACGTCATGAAATTACATGTAGTAGTACTACGGGTATAGGGGTAAGTCTGTAGACAGTCTAGATCTACAGACTTACCCCTACACCCGTAGTACATACTGCAGATGAATCATTGAATAAATTTTAAATCTAACTTAAGAAACTGAGTGAAACGTTATCAGAATCACTTACACCATATACTGTCAAGGATAAATGTAGTCAAAAGGCGTTTAAGGACATATACTTCAGTAATACCACCATCTCGACGCTTTATTCAGATCAACCTACGGCCTTAATTACCGGCTCTAGGTACATATAGCTCCATCTCAAATATAGACATCCCGGTCTCATTCATCGAACCTTTTCACACAACATTTTGAAGCAACTTGATAACTAGACAAGTAAACAACCCGTTAACGAAATGGAAAAGTAATATCGCAGCCACAAGTGTTTTTATCGACGTAATAGCAGACCCAACGCTTCTAGAGAACTCTTGGTAAAAGCACCACCCACAAAAGAAAAAAAGAGCTAGTCGCTAACCGACACAAAGGATCAAGATGCACCGGCCCGAATCGATTAATTGAAACATGTCGTTGGTTTGCGGGGGACTTGGTCAAGGGAAAAGACCAGAACAAAGGCACGTCGGGTTAATAGCCAGCCCTTTCTATAGGACACTCATCACAGCGTCGGTGCTGACATTCGTAGCACGCAGGATTGACTTCAACACACATTGGACCAGTATGGACACCGTTTTTCATGCACATATGGCAGAACCAGTTCCTCTCCCGAGCAAGAGAGTCTGGTGGCGCTTGTCGATATAGGATATCGTGGGTAGGTCTACTTGTTGGTGAGGTAGGGGGTGAATAAATATCTTCTTCGGCGGGAGAAGAGGGGTGCGCTAACTCTTTGAGAGAGCTGTTGGAATTTTCATCGAGGATTCCAGCCGCAAACAAGCCATCAGATCTAGGGGCAAAAGAGGCACTAGGAGTAACTGAGGACATGACAGCTCAAATCTTTCGTGGAGATTGATATTGAAGAAGGGTGTGAATATCGACTTTAGTAAGGGGTATTTTCGGTACTCTGGCTTCTAATGATCTTTATCTAATGTAGCTGGTGGATATATAGGTGACTTCGGGGGAGAGCCGTGCTGATGAAAGCTTAAAATCCCTCTGTAGTTGAGTATATATGTATTTACATTTCCAAGGCTAACATTTAGTCTAGGTGAGAACTCTTAGTACGCGGTCAATATTACGAACATTAAGTTTCGCCCTGAGATTAAGGCAATAGAACTATTGCACTGCCTTTGCGCACAAATAAGATAAATCAAGTCCTCTCGAAAGATTAATGCTTATAGTCTGAAGACTCATGAACATACGATCAGCTAGTTAGGGGTCAACATAACTAATCTTTTGGTTGGATTTACTGTGTGCGAACAAGAAGGTCTTTGTAAGATTAGACACCTGTCACCATGGTAATTTTCAGCGTGTTACCAAATAACCTACACAGCAGGGGCATATGGGGCTTGCATCTTTGAGGTAGAACCACGGTACGGGAATCGTGCCGTTATGCATATATGTCTCACATAACCATAAGGCTGAACTTTAGCATTTAAACTAGTACTTGAGAGGGATCCGTCACCGCACAAGCCCGGCGCCTGGACATACCTCAGCTAAAAACGGATATACTCACCTTCTGAAATACTTAAATGCCTAAGATATTGGCATGGCTTCTTGATTCGTTGGCATCGCTTTACACCTAAACCCCCGGCGCCTAACATCCAATCAAGCAAGGTTAAAGGGCCAACTGTTAATATCAACACTCTGAGATCAATGAAGAGGGGCAGAGTTATATGATGGCTTTCATCTCTTTAGGGGTTCTAGGAATCTTGCTAAAGCATAGTCCCCTGATAACACTTATCTTAGCACCACCCCTATCCAAACCCCACAAACTATATCTGTCAAAATCTAATCATCTAAAGCTATATACACTTGTACTATTCTAGGGATCATCTTATTTCTAGTATATATCGACATTTCATAGAGCTTGCAATTTATTAAGTCATCGTATAACTAGGGTTTACAAGCACAACTGTAAATGTGCGTCCTTTAGTCCTTCTATCGCGTTATTATACGTATACGGCGGGGACTAAGGCTGACGTATTACAACGTCCACGGTAGTGGAATTAGGGAGAGTTTGTTGAGTTGACATGAACAGAATATGATAATGTCTACGAGTACTACGGCAGGGTGGGTTCGAGGGTAATGAGTAATAAGGTGAGTTTAATATCTGTGGCAAATTTCGACTAGCATATCTGGGTCTATATCTCTAAATGGTGCCGCCTCTATAGTAATCACCCTTGTACCAATAATACAATCGGGCATCTGATGGTAAGACAGTTAGACATCAGAGTACGGTTGGTAGAAGGCTTTGTCTTAGACGTTTGGGGACAGATCTTACGCAAATTGGGCATACTCCAGTAGGTAGACAAAGAAGAACTTGGTTGGATGAGGCAGTTTTAGCCATTCATTGAAGCTGACGAACTAATATGCTCTACGAGGATGCCCCATACAGACCTACACTCATCATATTATGTGTTACTCCTAGTGCAGAATGAGGCTTAGTGCCTAGAATGGCCTTGGGTTACAGTGGAGGGTGCGAAATCCGTTTCTGATAATGATTACAAGGACTTAAATATTCCTGTGACTCTGCGCAAGGTATACATTTGTGAGTGGAGTAACGGTTAGCCCTATAGATATTTTGTGGAAGCCAGTCATCACGAGAGTATACATAAAACATATTATTCTTTTTTGATAGGCACAGGTACATTAACGTTACCCAGCCTTTCCCCCAACATGTGCGACTCGCTAACTAATAAAGGTAGTATAAAACAGAAACTTCCATGATTGGTTGCGCAACTGCACTCCAGTGCGTTTGGGACAGTGCGTTTGGGACAGTGCGCAGGCATGTGCGCGCGCTCACAAATCAGGGAAACGGAACTTCACAGCTAAAACATGTTTGCGAAGAGAGGGATTTTACCTATGTTGTCCAATATGTGGAATGTAATTAATATTGTTAGGACCACGCCGAAATCTTTTCGGAGGTAATTTGATATTTGGACGACGTACGCGTTTAATGTTGCTTACTTCGTGGACAGTTACCTATTACACTAATAAAGGTAACATATTATAAGATCTTAAGTTAGGGGGATTTATCAGAAGGGAATCGGTTCTTATGTACCTTTACCTGAGATCTGGTATGTCCAATCTGTAATGGCAATGGGGGGTGGGGGGTGGGGGGTGGAGGGAAGAGGGGCAGGTTTTATTGAGAGCGTGCGTAACTAATTAAGAAAAACAAACAGATAACGTCGTGATATAAGTAGTCCGAAATAAGGGAGATTCTGAACGCCTCAACCCCATAATTCACTCCAAGGTCCCTGGGGAGAACATAACCACTGCCCTATTCCTTCCGATAGTCGGGGCAAGGATGTAGCTACACTCGAGACAATCAAGCGTGTGGGGATATAAGATGTGGACCCGCACCACGATCGATCTAGGGGGCACACGTGGCAGAAATAAACACACTATATATTCGGGAGATGTTTTATTCCCTGCTCAAACCCAAGAGATAGTCGACTCCCAGGGGTTTTTGATGGAAATATTGAGATGCTACCTCATCATAAAACGTTTGTCCGCAGGGGCAGTCTTCCCGACTTGAGGTCTGTTTGGCACATCTTCGGATATTTAATTAGGTAGATGCGTTGGCTGGGGTTGATGAACTTCAGGAAAATGAAGGTCTTAGGTTGGCTTGAGAGGGCTGAGGAGAATTGAGAGACGAAAATGATACCTAATTGACTGCTTTTGAATGTATCTTTTCTTGGTTTGCATTGCTCGGTCCGATTCGAATGGAGCTAACCTCTTCGAAGGATAGCCTAGGTACCTCCTATATATATTTGAGAGCTATCTCGGTTTTAGCTTTGAGCGTGTGTAGGATAGGGAAGCCTTGGATAGGTATATTCTTAGGTTCATCCTCTAAGGTGGAGCCCAGTCATTTCTACGCACAATCCCATGAAAACTTCACGTCTTTATTTGATTAATAGATTTATATAGGGCTTAATTAAACTAGTTATATGAGGCGAACCTATTACCGTACCTGCCCCCCCTCCTTCTTGCTTTAGGGAGATCTTATTCGGGTCGGGTTACAGGTACGTACGTTGCTCGTAGATATACTACTAAGACTGCGCTAGTATTATAACTGCTTGAGCTCCTTCAAAGAATGACCTAGTAGGCCATTGTCATAGTGAGATGCTTGTAGGATTCATTCGGATTTTGTGCTACTCTCACATCATTCTACGAGGTGGTACCGAACCTTAGGCGTTTTTCCCTATAAAGTCCTATTTAATATTAGTTTACTATAGGGCAAGTGGTAAGGGCCTCATCCTCTTTAGATACGTGTTTGAAAATAGCTGCGCTAAACTACCTCTCTCCTAGTCATATACGTTTTTATACACATATAGTGTATGCATGTGTTAATATATATGAATATGAGGCGACGTAGGTTGCTACTTACTCTTATTATATTACATATATCAGACATAGCTGGAAACATTGGTGGCCTAGTGAGCTTGTTTGGCTAATCAACTTACGGCATCTCTGAGTTGAGTCTGTCTGTACCTTGAGAAAGGATAATTAGAGGTTTTCAATGGAACCACAGACCAATTCTTCAGGGCGTGATGGTTTCGGGAGAATGCATTCTTCATTCTCCTAATATGGAAGAGGAGAGTCTGTATAATTAAAGTATTTCTGTCACGGAGACTATGGCTTTATGAAATGGGCTAAATAAGGAATACTACATATACCGAATGTGAGTATACACATTTTTACTATTGCAAAGGTCGAAACTTTGTCCCAGACCAATTTACCCCAGAACAAGAGGTAGATAAAGGTACATGTCGAACCTTGCAATTGTCTAGATACAATACTTCTATTCCACTCTTCTAACCTACGGTTAGGCACCAGTTTTCGGTCATTCGTGATAAAACAACCCACGGTCGAATGGTTCATATATTTTATCAGAATTATTATGTAAGTAACAATCGCTGGTAGCGCGAACACTAGATCGAGTTTGAGAACACCCAACTGATCAATAATGAGGGCAAAATTGTTACATGTATGGTTATATACTCGCGTACAGCGCCCGCCACCACGAGCCACAACCAGCTTCTACGCCCCGTTGTTTAGAGTCGAAAGAAGGGTTAGGCCCTCGATGTTTTGGAACTTCGGATCGCCACCTTCCGTTAAATCATACGAGGTCAAAATTGTCTAAGCCTCACTAGGACTAGCTAGGCATGAATCATGAATGGTTTGTACTTAAACCTTAAACCACGCAACAGGCTGCTAATCACATCCACTCTTCCAGTCTTCCAGTGGTGAGGGTTTTCAATTAAGTGCTTATGGGACTGGCAACATTGGACCTTTGTATCCCTTTTATCCCATTAGGATACTATAGGTCCATTCCTTTTGCCTACTTCAACAATCGCTACGACCCGCCCGATAATAGGAAATGTGGATTATTACCTAGAATGAGCTCGAGGTAGGTAATCAAGGTTGAGAATTTTTCAATGTTCGATGTAGGCGACTTCCCTGAACACCCTCCTCACTCGAACAGTTGAGAGTTATTAGTACAGAAGCCGGTTTCAACGAGGACCCTTTCCTTTTTACGCCCAATGTTCGAGTGAGGTGGGTGTTCAAGTGGCTAGGGAAGTCGTCTATATTGTTTCGGATTTAAAAAAGATAACTACTCGTAGTTTATAGCGTTTCTGGGAACAACTTACGGAAACAACGCTACAAGGCTACCTTTTTGTATGGCATGCAATAGTGGTCGTGTTCGGAAACGTCATGAATATAGGAGTAGAAGAATGATAACAGGTGAGGACATGTCTGGACATCATGACTGGACATCATGACTGGCTAATTTATTTAACAGAATAGTAGAAGATACATGTTATCTATTAATGAATTAAACAAAAAAAAACGTTCATACTATCTCCCGATCCGGTCTCAGATCAATCTTGATATGCATACAGTACGGTACTGCAGTTCATAACGCTTGGTATTAAGACTGGGCTGGTATAAAACTACACCCTTACATGTGGCTATTCAACACTAGCTAAAGACGAATTCTCGCGAGAGAAAAAATAATGTTTATTTGTCAATGCGTTCAAACCTAATCTACACGAACATACTTAGGGGCATGAGTGTTATATCTTCATGCTGTCACGCGGGGGCTTTTTTCGCCTTCTTCCTAACCATAGCATAAGTTCTAAGCCTTTAAATCACCATGACCCTTACGGATCAATTACGGTGGAGCCCTGGCGAGTGAACAAACACATAACGCGGCACCCAGGCCCGTAGCACCCACCCGAAACTGCTTGGGTAGAACCCGAAAGAACCTCCATGGGAGGATCCACGATCCACGTTACCTCCCAAAGCCTATCTATTAAATCAATGATTGCACTGGCCGGCACTGTTTCAGGCTCGAAGTGAGCGGTATTAATACTCGAATCGCAGCCGTTCCGAGGATTTTGAGCTATAATGTTTTTGATTCCTTGGTAAAGACCCCGCACGCACCTATGGGAAGCTTTTGTTCCTCGAAAGTACCTAGTAGCTGCAACGCCTCCAGCTGACTCACATTTTTAAGCACCCCGCGGCGAGGCTTCATGTGGTTTTGGTATATATATTCTCGTGATATCCTCCAGTCGCTCTCTGCCCGACTGAGGTCATAGCGGTTCGGGGGGCGGGGGGACATAACTTGTATTCGTCGTAGTCGAAGCCCCCGGGCGCCGGGTCCAACTCGAACACCTTATAGTAATCCACGTCAGTTCAGCAGCCTTCTGTCCGCAAATTAAGGGGGTAAGAAAAGAGTTCAGACATAAGTTTGTAGAACCCACTGGCTAGAAAAGAGCCTCTACCTCACAATTAGCGTGGGTGATGGAGTATTGTGCCCTCGTTGATTCGGCCGGATTCTAAAGCTGTCTGGCTAGCTATTGAATGCTGTCAAGACTTTCCGTCAGACATAGCACCAATAACTGTATTATAGAGTGAATATCCGACAGCCTTTAAACAGTAGATCGATCATATATACAGTATGAAAAAACCTACGGAACTTAGTGACAAATACAGGATTAAACCGGCGTTATAGGAATAATACTGTATCAATATCTAATTCTTACCGCGTATATAGCTACATGTAGCTAGCGTATTTATGAGAACACCGTAGCGAATCCACGACCTTTTTGGTACTGTATGCAGTTGAACAGCATCTACATGTAGGCTTACTTATATAATTACTACATGTATGAATGCCTGGTCCTCCGTTATATACAATTGATCACATGTGCCTCAACCCGACTTTATCATAGCTATAGTTTTGGAGATCAAGACTTACTAAGTAAATGCTTTTGTTATTCGAGTTTAGTACAGCGCCAGTTTCAATCATTAAAACAACCAAATTACTTAAAGCAACTCTAGTTTATGCACATCATTGAGATATCAGTTCATCTTGCCAAAACTGATAATATATTGCAAATGTTTGAAACATGAATCCATATACCCTAATCCGTGTCAAATTGCTTGATAAAAAAAACAAGGGGCCCATATAAATCAATCCACTCCCCGATCCCTATAACCAAAATAAAGAAGAAAAACCACATGTATCTATCGTAAAAGAAAAGAAATAACAATACAAAGCGCTGCAGTTAGCTCTACCCAAACACCCAACCCCCATATAGCATTCTTATTATCAGTGTATTCAATAACCTAGCTAAGGGCTAAAGTAAACGATATACTCCACGTCTCGTATATATGCGTGCATCCTCCCTAAAAAAAAAAAGTGCTACCATATCGCAGTCGGCCCGAACAGCCCAGTAATTATTCATTCACGGGCAGTGTCATCCTGGGACAATTCCTACACCTTCGGTGCAAGCATTCTGGCGACTCGCACTGATCATATAAAGCTACCAAGAGTGTCGTGGTGGCAGGACAGCTTGGTACTAGTGTCCCACCGCAGCACACCCAGAATTCGTTTCTATCAGTGCTCTGGGGGTTGGCGCCAGACTGCAAATGTTCCCCTGATAATGTCGAAGAGCTTCCTTGGCTGTCCACTGTCTGCTCGCGAGTGCTACGGTATGTATTGGTGCTGCGGTATGTATCGGCGCCTAGGCTTGTATCGGTGCCGTGGTTTTGAGGGCCGGGACGCTGGGCACTTTCTGTGCGTCCATTGCCATTGTGGAATGGGCGGCGAGAAGATTCAGATCCATTAATTGATTCCTGTGGTGTAGCAACTATGTCAGCGGAGCTCAACCATCTGTCTCGAATGGGGGTGCTACCATTGTGATGGGAGGTGTTTTTGAAGTCAGGTTGTAGGAGGTAGAGTGTTATAGCTATCTATGGACGCTGGGATATATAGAATAGACTTGTAGCTCTCTGGACGCTCGAATATGGAGATTTTCATCTCGCTATATATCTATTTGGATTGAAAGCCTCATTGGACATTGTTTAAACTAGCTTCGAGACTGTGATTCATAGAAAGGCTAAAGGATTAATTGGTTACGACTTAGTAGCGCTTTAGTCGACACTCATGGGGTAATGCTCCTGAAGGATTTGCCTGCTCGATATTGGTGTTGGTCCAGGACTTTAATTACGAAAACAGTATCTTAAACCATTTTGAACGTAGGTAGTTCTTGAAATCCTATAAACCTGCTCGCAAATCGTGAAATTGATTGCCTAGCAGATCGCACAAGAGTTAGCGCAAGGCCTAACAAACAACTCAGGGCCCAGCGGCGCACAGTTGTATTAAATAAACGTACTAGAAGTGAGGTTTGATCCGAGTTGATGGAGCTTCGAGTACTCTACGACTTTTCGTCAGGCCCTAGGGCTTAATCTTCGCACTCATGTTATTCGCTGAAGGAATTATCGATCCCCGCTAGCAATTGAGGGCTCGAATGATAGATAGCTATAGAAGGATAAGATGGATAGATGACAGGTTAGCTTCCTTGTTCCTACTCTGAACCCCAAGCTAGTTAAAAGAGGTAAAATGGCAGGGAGAAGCGGGCCGAATCTTTTTTTTTCCTCTCCTTTTTTCCTTGAAAAGTCATTAAGAACAGCCGACTTGAGGAACAAACGATGTAAGCTCGAGAGATGAGGTTGACTACATGTAGCTTAGGCATAAATGATAGCCCGGGTTTATTGCGCACTTACATTTAAGCTGCGCATGATTTTCCAACGACCAATCAGAAGAAGGCTAGGCAGACCTACTTGCGGCGAGAATGTTTCCGCCAAGTTTGTGTGAGAAAACGCTGTTGCAAGACAGTGGTGGCAGAAACTTATTCTCGAGGCAAGTACATAACTTCAGCTAAAATACATGTACCTAAGTTCAGCCATGTAAGTACATGTAATTCTACTCAGGAAATTTAAAAACGGTACATACTATTGTGGCTTAAAGGACTCTCGACACATGTATCTATAAGGAGTAGGAACCGCGCCAGGCACTGAGCGCTAAAAAGCGATTTTATCTCGGCCCTCGCAGTTCCCAATCAAGTATTATGTATACATGTACTCATTATCATGTTCCCCTTGCACGTGCCCTTGCCTCGCAATAGACCCCGCATCCTTTAGCTATACGCGCAATATATCTCTTCTCTATGGTTTTATTAATTAACCGCGCTTCTGCATACAGTAGGTACACACTCTCTGTGTAACATACATGTAGAATCGAACTTATTTCTCCTATGGACCCGAAAAGAGATTATGCTTCATTGTGGGGTAGTCCACTGAGGAAAGCAAATGGCTGTGCGGAAACATTCTCGAAAAGATCAACCTGCCTGTAGTACGGCTAAGGATGAGGGCTATATATATGTTAGCGCTAGTATAAGGCATTTCTCAGCTAAGGGACGTGATCAATATATAGAACACACAATTATAAAGGTGATATTTAACTCTATCATTTCTGTGTACGGTGGTGAACAGTAATGAATTTCTCTACTGAGGTGCGTTCGCAATTCGTTCCTTTTAATTATCACTTATCCAGTAAATCATGGCGATATCAATATTGGGGCGTATGACAATGTAGTTATTCGCCCAAAGGGAATTATATTAATACCGAATGATACTTTGCGGGGCAGAGAAACCCCCTCCCCCCCCCCCCTTTTTGAGATTTAACAAAGGTTTAACTAACGTTGACTCAATACTAGATCTATCCCAGAGATCACGAGAACCCAACTAGGGATATCTTCCTTCAATTGCGATTGGGACTCAAAGTTCCTCTGAACATTTCCAATATCACAGCGTTACCTAACTAGTACTACATAGCGATTACGCAAGGCTTAGCTAAAGGCCTCGCTCCTTTCAGCCCTGGGCCTCAACGGCCGGGGTTGTACTGTTGGCAAATTATACCACTGTAACATACATGTACAGGTACAGTCAATTGTCAAAACCAAAACACTCTATTTCCAGCGCCTGGGAAAATTCCCCAGCGGCGCGGCACGTATCACTGCGTTTCCTTAATAAAAGTTGCCATGATATTGTGCAATGTGCATCTGTCCATCGGCTTTGTGCGTTTCCTACATCTGCATATGATGGCAAAACAGTACCCTGGAATGTGTAGGTTTTTACATACGTATTGCCAAATATAATTTCATCTCCCCCGCTTATCTAGCTTCGATCATTGCATACATGTATATCTTATGCGACTAGAGGGGAGATGAGTACGAGTAGAATACTACATGTATGATAGCAAAACCAGGGGCCTATATCCACGAGCGAAATTTAAAATAATCAATTATAATAAACTCTAATAAACCTTAGCTAATCCCTAGTCCGTCGTTTAGCGCACTACACACTAATCTCCATCACCGCCCCGGACCTCTAGTCTAAACTTGATTCTCTACAACTTCTTGCAGGTCTGTCATGAGGAAGTCTGAACCTCCCCTCTTCCTCTTCGCACCTGTAGCATTACCACCCTCGGCAATCATGAATCGCATTTTCAGTACCTGATTCTGGCTTTCGAGCTTTCTATTTTGCTCTTCCAGCTTCCTATTCCTACTCTCAAGCCTATCTATCTTTTCCTGCAACTTATCTTCCCGTGCCTCTAGTCTCCCAATCCGTTTCTCCTTTTGTGCGTTCTCGTACTGCAAAAGCTCTATCAACGATGACGAGGACCGCGGATCTGTGGTACTCACCACTGGCTCCTTGACCGTTGGAAGAGGCGGGGGCGGTGGTGGTGGTGGTGGTGGTGGTGGTTGAGGGCGTGATGGGTATTCAGCTTGGCGGTACTGTCGCCTTTGGCTAGAGTTTGTGGACTGCGGGGGTGACAGATTTGCCGGCGGGGTGGTATCGCGAAGCGCAGAGAGTTCGGGGTCAAAGCGTGAAGGGGGTGGGGCAATATTATATCCCGACGATGGACCACCGCCGCCGCCTCCACCGAGATCTGTCCCGAGGGCGTCGTGGTCGGTGTTATTATCACCGCCTTCATCCTCATCGAAACCGCCGAGTCCAGAAATTTCCCAGGGGATAACTCGAGCTTCCGTAACATCCCATGCAGAGAAGTTTGCCGGCCCCTGGAGGCGGTTGTTACTATTACTATTACTCACGACGCGTGAATCCCTATATTGCATCAGTCGTGGCTTTTCACTTTGGTTATTAATATGGTGTGTTTCGGGCTTTTAGACGCATACCACTGTTTCTGTAACGCGTCGCTGTTACGGGTTTTAAAACCATTACTTTCAGCCCAATTGTTATACTCTTCTGTTAGGCCTTGCCAGCCTTCTTGGCTTCCAGCCTCTACTGAATGCAATCTCGCGAGCCTAAGCAGCTCTTCAATCTCAGCCTCTCCAAGCCCCGTCCCCCCTCCCCCCCCGCCTTTAGAGTTTTTACCAACCCTCGGCTTCGGAGTCCCCGCCGCGGCCTCGGCCTCTTTCGCCTCTACACGAATGATTTGCTCGCGCTCCTCTGGTGTGAGTCCTGTGCATTCATCGACCAGATGGCGAGTCCGCTCTTCTGAACGACCCTTCGGGATCTTTTTATTACAGCGTACACATGACACTTGGTATTTGTTGGATCGGTTCTGGAGCGCGGCGTCTTTATTGAAGTATTCGGCCCATTTGAACGGGCGCGGCATCGCTGACTCTAAATGTCGATGTCTATGGTTTCTACGTTGAAAAAATGTTAGAGACAAAAAATTTACTTATGCCGCTAATATTTTTTTGGGCGGCCAAAAGGAAGAATCGTACTTTTTCTTATTATTATTTTTTTTTGTTCGACTGTTTGTGCGGCTTAATAGATAATAATAATAGAGAATGGATCAATTCTGTCAGTCGTGAGGTTGGTTGTTGTGGCGGGAAGGAATTGCTTGGGACGTTGGCAGATCAACTTTAATCAAAGTGTATCCAAGCGAGAATGTTTCACCTTTATGAAAATTACATAAAAACATCCTATTACTTGCATATCTTCATCAGAAATTTTTTGTCAAGAGAAAATATGTTTCTATAGTCCCTTTCGTTCTTTTCAGGGATGGATGGGCAATGGGGCTTGTGCTGTTGCCTAGATTTACATGTAGTAGTACTACGCGTGCTGTTTTTTGCCAAATACAGCAGCTGCAGGCAGGCAGGCAGAACAAAAACCCTCACCCCACATAATTGAGCAGTAGCTGAAATACCAGGCCTACTACTGACTGGTACACAAGGCATTTTTCATAAGTCAAGCACGTACCTACATATAGCTGATGTTAGTACCTTTTAATTTCCACAGAGCAGAGAATTGCATATTGACTGACTGAGTGAAAGTCAAAATTACATGTAGTTATCACCCAGAATTCGAGCGCGTATGAGTACCTACATGCACGCTACGAATTAGTAATAATAGAAACTTTGACACTTGCGTACCCCGTACAGCAGGGGCTTGTATGTATTTTACCGAGGCTCGGCGTCAACGGCGTAAGGATGCAGATGAACTGAGTGGTCCGGAAATGACTACACGGGAAAAATTAAGGTAAGGGCGAATGGTTTTTCTTGCCCCTATCCGCCCAGCGTCATAACATACTTTCAGTTAAGGGTCTGACAATCGTCAGAATGTCCTAGAATTTGAAAACGCCAATAACCACTCGATGCAAGCCTCTTTATGTAGCTTCCCCGGTAAATGTGCTCGTGGGTGTAGAGATTAAATTGTGATCGTTCTAGCACGTGTGGTATATATCGCTGCGCACATGTACATACATAATTAAGCGATATCTGTCATTCCAAGGGTTCCGAATACCCACCAAGTACATGTCAGTTTTGGGTGTCAAACAAATGCACTCCGGGTACTCCGGAGATATGTCTTCCTGATATCCTGCGTGCTACGATATCTGTCGTAGGCCAATCGTAGAGAGCGGCGCAGGAACGTCAGCATTGGTTTATACTACATTCTACTTCATTTCCTCATCAGATATTATCAAACTGTGGGCCATAGGGTCTCTGTACCAGTGAAACTATACCGGAGGATTTCTGTCACTAGGTGCATCAACCGTTAACAGCTCCAAGCAAACCCAACCAGATCCCCCACAATAAGGTTATCTTATTTTCCCTCAGCACCATGGTACCGCCGGCCATGCTCGGAAATTTCGAGAAGCCTTCCTTTAACGCATTTCCCCCTGTATATCCTATTCAGCTCCTGTAATGTCAATCCCACTGTAAGGCTTGCGGGTTTAAAACCAGTGAACTGTAGGCTTTTTTTGTGTATTGTGCACCCCAGGGCAGTTTCAATGTATGACTTCAAGCGACTCCTATCCATAACTCAGTCGTCTGGGTTTTTCTTCTCCACATCAGGTACTCAACATACCTCAAAGGTCTGCAGGGTTGATGTAACGTAATACAAGACAAATATACCACTAAGGACCCTGATCAAAGTGCCTGCAACCTGAGCTGACCTGGTTCTGGTCCTGGTCCATGGTTGCCTAATGCCAATGCCAAGCTTTCTATGAGCCTCATGGCCCGCAGAGTGGTGGATCAGCCTTATTCGCTACCCTGCAAGCGATACCAAGGTTTAAGATCATGTGACATAACCCTCACACCACACCAACATCAAATTCGGTATATCGTGGCGCATCATGGATTGTCACTCGATCCTATCTTGTGAATGGGCTTAATTTATAAATCCAATTTCAAAGTGTGGTAGACATGTACGTACTTATAACATATATATATATATTGCACATTATAGAGCTCAGTCAGCCACGAAGCTGATTACTGCAATTCGAACACGTATTATCGTACTTACATGTAGAGTAGGAAAGCGGAAAGAGTAGATACCTAAAGCACCTCACAAGGTTCTACATAATATACTTAGGTGATTAGCTAGGTTACAACTATATTCCTTAAGAAGGCGAGATATCTCAAAGCTCCAAACTACCGGGGTAGGGAAGTTGAATCACAATTTATCACTCGGATATCTAGCTCGTAACGGGCTTTTTTTTTTTTTTTTTTTGCTCACTTCATACACGCATCCAGCTCGTAACAGGCTTGTTTTATTGTCTTAGCAATGTGAGTTAAGGATGATGAAATTATAAGGCCCTCCGGATTACTGTGGGACATTCTACTACACGCGGACACTCAAGCTCATGGCCTATGAATTGGTCGCGTGGTCATGAATTAGTGGAAAAGGGAGTCTAACAAAAGAGTTGCTGGTGGCAACAAAATCTATAACTGCGACTGTAGATAGATATAGGTGTAAATGCATGTATTTAAGTACATGTAGTTTGTTGTGTGCAGTGTCGACCACTTTGGTCAGGAAAGTTTGTGCACGTGGCCTCCTCAATCTACCTCATGATATGGGGGAGCAACTTGCGCAACGTCATCAATACCCAACCTTCATTTCTATCACGACTACATGTATGACTGTTAATCCTGTCGACATCAAATTTAAAGCCCTTAATACCTAAGTCTCTCTATCACCTAAGTCACCTAAGTTTTTCTATCCGGAGATATTGCCACCTACATGGCACACCTTTTATACCAGATACGTAGATTATCTCATTTCTTAACTTTAATTAATCTACAGTCGTTTTTATGAATTAAACCACGCCATATATGTGTAATACAATACAGTTATAATCCACTCCTACTTTTGTACCGACCCCAGCGAAAACCACACTGATATTTCTAAATTAAGGCATGTAACTACATGTAACTTAGGGGGTTTTAGGGATATGGCCCTCATCAACTAGTCTTATGATCACATGAGATATCTCGCAAAAAAAAAAAAAAAAACTAACGCGCTGTATATCGATTATCACTACACAGATACGTACTGGTATCACCAGTGCCACAGTGACAACTGTTGCATGGATTTCCACTTTTAGATGTCAAGACTACACCTGCCAGCTCCGGATCCTGTAGCCATAATCGGGAGGGAAATCTACCAGCAAGCCTTACAGCTGTAGGATCAGGAACCCTCGATCGTCATGCCAGGCTATAGCGCAGAAGCGATCTGGCTGCATAAATTCTACCGATTCTGTAAGGAGGTAACCACAGAAGTCTTTACTAAGATCATATCAGATCATACGATTACTGCTTCTAGACTCATTTAGCGGGGTTTAAAGGCTATCGACGGAGGTATATATACGGTATTAATGCATCTTTATTGTCTGTCGTGGGAAGTATGAGTGTGAAAGTAGCATCTGTGCTAATCTGATAGGGAAAATGAATTTCCTCCAGCCCCGTTGGCATTTTAGACAGTTCAAATATCCACTTCCACTATTCGTAGCTTATTGTTTGTGCGTCCACTACACTCCGCCCCCAGCCGAAGTGATGTATCCTGATCGACAGGGTATCCGTCTACGGAAAGATAAAGCTCTACCTATAGCTACGCAACCTTGGGAGAAGAAGAAAAGTCTAGATGGAGGTTTTTTTTCGGAAATGGAGGCTGTGTGAATGAGTGTGGTACCACACAGATATATACTATGTACGTGCAATACATGTTTTTCATACAAACGGTAGCCGGTGATTCCATTTTAGGCAACATATAAGTATCTAGAGTTTTGCGGGGCCGAGCTATAGCTACCGAGAGCTCGATACACAAGAGGGGAACCTGGATAGAGGTTACTATTACAGACCGTGAATTACTACAACTACATCTGCGCGTGCGCACATCACGTGCACTGGTCGTCTACGAACTTTATAAAAAGACCTGACCAGGTGTATGGCAAAAATACATGTATTGTGCGAATATTTCCTGGCATGTATTGAAGTCTATCGTGTCGTATCAACTGCCACCACCACCACCACCACCACCACCACCACCACCACCACCAACACCAACCATCATCACCATCGTCATCATCGTCATCATCGTCATCATCGTCATCATCGTCACCAACAACATCAACATCATGTTCTTTTTTCATTATCTTCACCTTCATCTTCATCGCGTCCCCATGAGCGGGTCTTGTGCGCAGGGGCCGATGGATTGGTGGTTTCCAGCCATAGAAATTAAGAAAGGAAGAAGGAAACCAATAAACAAAAGATGTCGGGATTGGTAACAATATAGATTCCATAAATACAAATACAAAGATACACATAGAAATAAGCGGGCGTTCAGTCGCTGACAACTCATATTTGTTCAGTAAGTGATTGTTTTACCGGCCCCATCCCCCCAATGTTAATCATCAATAAACACTGTGTATATATAGTACATATCATTCGATGGCGTTGAGGCTACATATGTATGTACATTATGTGCATGTAGCTACGGCCCACAACATGCACATGTATCTGCATAACATATTCCGCACATGTGCGTGAACTCAACAAAAAAGCGCGGTTTGGACCCTGAGAACGAAATGTTTAGCTGCAATCATGGCTTTAACACAGGCGGAGAGAAACAACCAATACACTCTGCTCATATTCAGCGTTGCGATTGGTTATCGTAATGTTGGGCTGGTGATGCACCGGCTTCCAGGAGACAGACATCAAGACACACTGGGTGCATATACACTATATGTGCATCAATTATTCAACTATCCAGAAAATCACCGCACGCGACCACGCGTTGGCGAGTAATAACACAGAGGGCTCATGTACGTTGAGATCCACGGAAACTTACACGACGTTGACCCTTACATGTTTAGACATACTTACCTATTCATTAGGAACCAGTACTAGAAGTCCATCTCTTTGGAGTATAATTAGCTGCTCTACTGCTCTTGAATTTTACTACTATCCAAAGAAGAAGCTCCCATACCAAGATTATCGCACGTGAGCGATCCCGTGATCTGCTTTCTCATGCAGATGAGGCTCGTCTTGAATAAAATAACGGCCGCGGTGCAAATGCAGTTAAGGCGTCATTTATTTCAATTCGAAAGCGGAAAGCATAAGCAGTACTGCCACTGGCTTGGACGCTGTGAGGGCGAAATTTAGTAGATTAGTTGTGGTTCTCTACTAACTAGTTCCAGCCTCTCCCGTCTCCGGTGGGCGGGTATCATATTATGGTGGTGAAGTACGATAAATGTACCCCCCCCCCCCTAAAGTGCATCTTTGTGATCTCCTAGAGAACCTTTTGTGACGAGAGGAGGGTAAATTACTGATACCTATCTGCTTATGTTAGATAGGCGTGCATGGTATGCATGCAGAGTGCTCGGAAGATTTTTCGTTCTCATCGAGCACTATGGTATTTTTTCTATTCGATACCGGGAAATTATAGAGGTCTTGCTTGTTGTCCACCGTTCCGATGGCCAGATAGAAGGAATCCTTCTCTTCCTTCGCGGTTGCGTGGGCCGCGTTTTTTTGTTACTGCAGGTCTGTAGATCTAAGAGGGAGCGAAGAACAAAACAACTCACAAGCGGCTGAATAGGCGGGTGACATCAGACTGACGTCGAAAAAGCAGAATTTTTCAATGGGAGAGAGATCTCGAGAAGGAAAGCGTTCTCTCAATTTGGTCCGCCGCCGCCGCCGCCGCCGCGCAGGCTCATCAGTGATCACTCGCTTCAATTGTTAGAGAGGGATGCAAGGTAATAATAATTCAAGCTTTGGGTCAAGGAAGAGGAAAGCAAGGACCCAGGGAGGTTGCGTTGTCCGGTAGGGTCCGAGTGAACGAGTCTTGTTAACTGAGTTCTTGGCGACGGGTGTGACTGCCCTCTGGGGTCATTCACTCGGTCATTCGATCGCGAAGGTTCACGAATTCAGTATGAAACCTTTTTTTTGTTCACGACAAGAACCTTTTTTTCTTCTCGCCTCCTAGCTAGGAAAAAAGGGCTTTACCTTACCGTAGTAGAGGGGGGTTTGTTTTTGTTTTAGTGAGCGGAAGGGGAGAAAAAGGAACGGGCCGGGGAAAAAAAATCATTCCTTTCTTTTTTTTTTTTTGAGAAAGAGAGTCCAATTCGCAAAGGGTGAGGAGGCAGGTGAGGGTGACAGGTCAAGTGACTACAGCATGGGGGGGTTCTTACATAACCCTGTCAATATGTAGGTTTTTCTGCTTCCTGTTCGCCAAGGCCCGGAAGGAGGGGGGATTGGAAAGTTCGAATCGTCGATTAGATCCATGGAAAAGCGGAGTCCGTCAAAGTGAGTCCAGTCAGAGTCAAGGAAAAAGTCACTTACACGATTCTCGCTCTCACTCACACCCGCCGCTTCCTTCCCAACCTCTGCTGCTGCGTTTCGCTTGAACACTTTTACCCCAACCAACAACACCCTATCAGCCTTGTGCTGTACTGCACTGGTATCTACGTTTTCTACTTCCTCATTGTGTGAGTTAAGAGGAAGAAGAAGAAGAGGAAGTGGTAAATTGGGTTATTTCATAGGTAAAAGAAAAGGTAGGTACTAAGTAGTACTACTCTCCAGTCGGTCGCCTTTCCAACAAGTCGACGACTCCACTCTACCTTTTACCTACAGTTCTAGCTCCTCAACAACACCGATCGATACTACCATTTCTGTTCCCTGTGTGTGTGTCCAAAAAGGCCTTCCGCTGCCTGCCTGGGTCTCTCTACTCCCTTTGTTTTCTCTGATTGTCAGCCTTTGTGCCCCGCTCTACCTCTGCGTCTCTCTCTGTCCTTAGATCTGATCTTTGCGCTGAAATCTACAGCCCACTCACATCCATACATTCATACTGCTGCTACCATACTTACTATACATCTACTATACTACATACTACTGTTACTTCCCTACCATCCATACTATTCATCCATCCATTAATTAATTCCGTGCCTACTAAATTCATATACCCAACATCATCATACCTTTCCCTATATACCGAGTTTCGGAGGAGAGGAGGGGGGGGGGAAGAATTCTGGAGACCTTTTTCCACGACACCACCTCAATCACAACCTACTGACTGCCCTTCCCACAGCCTTTTTTTTTTTTTTTTTTTTCCTTCTTCTCCCACCACGGGTGTAGCCCGCCTCGTCACCTTTTTTTTTTTTTTCTTTTCCTTCTTTCCTTCTTAGTTAGTAGTAAAGTGTAGTCGCTCTCTCTCTCGACGACAACGGCCACGACCACGACCACGACCAGTCCACCGTTACCACCTCAACAACAACCCCATAATTCACCCACTCCCATTCATCCTTTCCACTGATCTGCTCTGGGTCCACTCACCTGCAAGCACGCCCCCCCCCCCCCTCCACCCACCCCCCATAGAGCATAGAGTGTACCTGTGTCCTTCCCCTCACACACACACACCCCCCCCCTCCACCCTCTCCTTCTTTTCTTCCCTTATCCTCCGGTCTGATCCCTCGCGGACAGACAGATCAGAGACCACAGACCTACATCAGTAGTCTAGTGACCGTGAACGACGATATTATTCTCTGGGTCCTGCGATATAGTTAGCCTTAACAGAAAATAATTCTCACCCACAACACCACTTCCACAACCTCCACCACACACACACACACTACCTACTACCACCACCCCCCCCCCCCAACCCTCCCTTCCCACATACAACAGAGCCACTACCATCATCATGGCATCCTCTTCACACAATCCTCATCATCTTCACCCGCAACATCAACATCACCAGTTGATGCTACAACACCAACAGCAGCAGCAGCAGCAGCAGCACCAACAGCACCAGCAGCACGCTGTACACCACCAACAGCAACAGCACCAACGTCCACCAACAAAACAATCCAATCATCCTATAAATCCCTCCCCATCTCCAGTAATGCCTTACCTCCCTGCTACTGCAGCGCCCTCAAATCCATCAAGTAGCTCATCCTCTCCCGCCGCACACGCATCGGAATCTCAGGACCACCATGAGCGCCCGGTCAAGCGACAACGGACGACCAACTCGAATCTGTCGATAGCCTCACGAGTCCCTCCTCAGGCGGTCAATGTCGCGCACTCGCAGCAACAGCAAATTCACCAGCGTCACCATCAGCAACCAAAATCGGATCCGCCGCCCCAGCCGACAATTGTGCAACCTCCACCACCACCACCACCACCCCCGCCCCCCCCACCGGCGGCTCCCCCGGCGGTCACTTCACCAGTGAGTGTGACATCGAGTTCGAGTGTGCCATTTTTGCGCGTCCAGGAGCAGGGATCGAGTGAGACATTTGCGCTGCCGCTTGCGGCTGTGTCAAATTGGGATGTTTGTAGACCCTTCTTTCATCCTGTCCAATATATCTCGTGCCTGAGGTATTGTTGAAAACATTATTGCAAATTCTATACATACAAGGTCAAAAGAACGCCATCTAACACGTGCGCTATATAGACTCTAGTAACTGTTCTCCGAGAGCTATTCGCGAAGCCTCCCCATTTGACGCCGAAATTGAAGACCCATCGCGGGGACACTATAATTAAGCCGCTGATCAAGCATTTCCTCAAGGACGGCGTCCATCTCTCGGTTACATTCGACGACCACGCGCCCGTCCACCCACAGCAGCAGACTGTTGTTGTACCCCAGCCAGCGCCAGTACAAGCGCCTCAGCAGACTCATGTCCCAGCTCCTCCGCAGGTGCAACAGCAACAGCAGCAGCAACAGCAGCAACAGCAGCAGCAGTCCCACCACCCATCCCCGGTGCCGCCACCGCTTACAATCTCTGCCAGTAATCTCGGCAACGGCATCAGTAACTCGAATGCGAACGGAAATGTCGGGGGCGGCGGCGGTGGGAGCAACGCCAACACCAATGGCAATGGCCTAATACCTTCCCCGACCTTCACGTCTCAACCCCTCCCTACAGCGCAGAACCCCCCAACCCCCTACTCCCCACCATTACACAATTCCTCGACAACACCGTCGACACAGTCGTCATCGCCGTTGACATCGCTTTCATTCTCCGCCCCTGCGCCAGCAACGACGCAAATCCCAATGTACAAGATGTCCCGTTCGCTCACTACCGTGTCTGGACTCTGGCAGGAATGGAAGACCGGGCTGGGCGGTGAGCCCTCGGTGGAGAGCCTCGAGGCTCGCTATGGCCCCAAGTGGAGGACGTCACAGGCAGAAAGAAAGTTCTACAGCAGGAGAAAGGTCATCATAGAGGAGATCACCAAACGGATCAGCACGGGTATGGATCAATGGCGCGCCGTGGAAGAGGTCGAGGAAGTTCGTGGTGGGAAGAGTCTGGACGGGCTGAGCAAGATGATTGTGGAGAGGCGGAAGAGCGCCGTCGGGGGCAGCGCGGGCGGGCGCGGGCGTCGGGCCGGCGCTACACAGGGTCAAGGTGCCCCTGAAGAAGAAGAGGAGGAAGAAAATTGGGCGGTCTAGTAGGTTGGTTGGTGTGGTGTTCAAGGTGTTTGCGATGGGGTTTCTTTTTTCTTTTGCGGCGTTTATTTTATCTTATTTTGTTTATTTTGCGCCCTTCTCTTGTTTGGACCGGGGGCCGGGTTAAGATTTGTTTTGTTTATGCCTGTTGGTCGCAGATACCAATAGTATGGAGTAACTATCGTTTTTTTTTTCTTTTATCATCCCCTCAGATGTTGTCCCGATCGGATCGGGTCGAGGCTAGGCAGGCTGCATATCCATCTCCGGCTTTCATTCGTTCCTGCATTGTTCCTTTCATAGTCAACTGAATTCCAGATCTCCACATCCATCGCTACATACACACACATCATATATATATTGTCACCCCTCCTCTCTCCTTTCTTTGCTTCTTCATCCCTCCACACTCGTTCCACCATTTTTCTTTCTGTACGGGTTTTTTGGCCACGAAAAGTGTTTTATAGTTGGGGGAAAACTGGGGTCGTTGGGGTGTTGGGCACGGAAAAAGGAAGAGGGAACAAGAAAAAAAAAATGGGAAAAATTGGGAGCATTTCATCAATTGCATTTCATCATTGCATGCGTCATTGGTATGGAGGGGAGGGAAAACTTTTTTTAAAAATTATTCTTTTTTTTTTTTTTTTTGCGGTTGCGCGGGGTTTGGTCCGGGGAGGTGGGGGGTTCTAAAAAAAAAACCGGAGTTTTATTCTTTGTTTCCTATTTCAGTTTTTTTACGTTTGTCTAGTTCTATCGTCGGAGATACTCCCAGTCGCTATTTTTGTTTTTTTGTTTCTTTTATAAACCGCTGTTCGGATTTTGTGGCTTTTGGTTTTTATTTGGTTGGGTTTTTATTTCTTTTATCGTTTTTTTTTTTTGTTTTGGGCTTGTTTATTTTCGTTCGTGCTAGCTTGATACCCTGGAGGTTCCCTTACCCCCCTCCCCCTTTTTGTCTCTTCTTGTTCCCGCCCCTCCTCCTTTCCCTTATCTCTTTACGACGCTCTCGGAGGCCCGGGGCGGTGGAAACTTCAGGGTAGAAGAAGAAGAAGAAGTCTATTCTGTGCCATGCGCGCGTGCGCGTGTGCGTGTAGATATCTGATGGCTGCCGGGAAATGACATGTTTGATGCGATGCACGGTGCAGTGCGGTATGGTACGATACGGTCCTGATCCCGCGGGGTGCGGGGGGCGTGTGTGGTGTGTGTGCCGAGTGATGGCTCGTGATCAGATATGTGGTACAATAGCAGACCGTCCCCCTGTGTCCCTTGCGGGGGGAGGGTGGAGGGGGAGGCTCTGCGCGGTTGGAGACGGCTTCTAGAAGCCGCGTTGTTGTTGGGGTGGGTACGGTGCCAGTGCTGTTGGGGTTGGGGTTGTGGTAACTGACTGACTGACTGACTCGACTCCTCGCTCGACACTCAGTCAGGGACGAACATTATTAGTCAAGTAAGTAGGCCATAGGGCTAGAATTGCCCACCCTTACTTGACTGGAGCACCCCCGGGGCTGTCTAATTGGCCGGATATCCTGCCAGAGTGGGAATGTCTAGTTTAATTCACGTGGGCAGGCAGGTGGGTAGGGCAGGGTAACCAGAACCGCATGTGGTAATCCATTACTGAGAACACACGGCTGTACTAAGTTAAGAACCTCACTCACGTACACCAAGGCTATGGAGGGGGGGCCTGGAGGCCTGGCCCCGAGATAGCTAGCTAGTGGAGGGGGGAAAGTTACATGGCGGGGCGATCGAGTGATGGCCCGTGAAGGAAGCGGTCACGGGGATGACCTGGTCACTGAATGTCATGACCAAAAGGGGGGGGGGGCAGGTCACATGTCCATTATAGCTGGAGGGGGGAATTAAAGTTGGGATGGGGTTTTTCGGTGTCTGGCGCGGGGGGTTAATTTGGAGCGTGTGACATGGGGATGGCGGTGGGGGGTGGGGATGGGGATGGGATGGGATGGGATGGGCCCTTTGTGGTGCGGCGCGGAGAAGAGAGGGGTTGCGGCCTGGGAGTAGGGCAGGTTATGGAGACACAGCATACAGTGAGTGGGGGATCGGGGGAAAAAAAGAGCTGGTGTATTATGTAGCGACTAGCTTCGAAAATAGATGTGCATGTATGTATACATACCGACATTCTATGACATTACCCACACCGGCTTATAGTACTTCCACCCTTCCACCCTTCCATCCTGCCTCCCCCCCC